>OU830595.1:70656157-71890243 GCA_917563855.2 Limnephilus lunatus
ATATTTATAAAAAAAAAATTGTATGCATAATAACAAAATATACGGAGGAAAATTCACAACACATTTATCTAAGTACTTTTTGCTGCGGTTTCCAGTACTGAGGCGCACAAGGTTTTAATTGTATAAGTAATGATTTTTTGCTACCATAATATTTTTTTTTTAAATCCTCTCTGATTTCTTTAAGCAAGATTTATATTTTGAAAAAATCATTTGCATTATCTTTTTTATCATTTGACGGCCTCTGTGGTCGAGGGGTGAGGCTCTCACCTAGATAATAATCCAAATTAATCAAATAAAATTTATTTGATTAATTTGATATATTTCATATTTTTTGTGTTTTAAAATAACAAATGGCATATTTGCGGCACTTCCAGAGTGTAAGACCACCATTCAAATTTGAGAAGTTGTTTGATATGGCTTTAGCCATGTTTGGTGACCATATCTGAACAGCCATGTAATTTCCGACCTTTCTCTTCCTTATTTAATTCCACTCTCTACTGCCATAGTCTCACTGGCTGCAGATGGTTGGGAGCGGTTGGGATTCTTGGCTGGTTTAAATATTGAACAATTAAAAAAAAAAAACAAATAAATAAAGTAACGAAGTATAGAGCTTGGTGGAAAAGTACTTCTTTATAGCCTTTTCTTTGTCCAATTAGTAGCGAAATTTTAGGCCATTATTCAATTTAACAAAGGTTATAAATCTCCCTATTTCTCCTTTCTTCCATGAGAAAGATGTTAGATTTAATAAGAATTGATTGTATAATCGATAGGTGCTATTGGATGCTAAAAGCGGATAATGTTAGGTAACGCAGCAGAATTCTAACCTTTACTAGTGATCTTTGTTTTATTGTGGTTACACGGATATATCTTCAATAATACAATCTACAATTAATTGGACACATTAAAACAAACGGAGTACACTGCTGAACAAACATAAACAGGGCTGTTAAACTCGCGGTCACTTTATTATAAAATCTTATTTTTTTTTGAGTTCAAAGTTCCAAACTATGGCATTCCAACGTGGGGTATGTTGTGAGACTTTATGGAATAAAGAAGGGAAGGAGATAGCGAAGAGGAAGGTTGAGTGGCATTTCAGATCTGGTCACAAAACATGACCAAAGCCACTGTAAGAAACTCTTCTATTCTGATTAGTGATCTTTTACCAGGGTGGTACTGAGAGAATTTAATATACCAATCTGATTTTCTAGAACGTACGGAAGAAATGCAAATTATTTTTTTTTAATATTAATTAAGAAAACCAAACGTAAATTAAATTAAATTTTAGTCTCAATCTCAGTATTGCCCTTATGAAAAACGTCCTGTTGTAGTAAAACGTGGCATAAAATGGCTTCATATGGTGGAAAGGCTTGAGATAACTACTAGAAACTCGTACAGAACACAAGTACGAGTATGAATACTTCCTTTTCTAACTACATAGGTCACCTAAATTTTATTGTTTTTTTAATATGTCATATGACAGATGTCCGACATCGACATTTCGATTCTCGTCCCTGCGCGTGTGATCAAATTTTCATTAGCCGTCAAGCATAAAGATCATGTTGTTATGCTTGACAGCTGTATATAATTTGCAATAAAAAACATATAAATTTGTTATAGACCACTTTGAATTTAGTTTATTCACAGTCTACCAGTTTCGGAAGAACCCTTCCTTCGTCAGGAGAATATTATAAGTTTCCAGGTTAACTCAGGTTAATTATTATATTCCACTAACGAAGGAAGGGTTCTTCCGAAACTGGTAGAGTGTGAATAAAATAATATTAAAGTGGTCCATAACAAATTTAAATTTTTTTATTGTAAATTATGGAGAGCCAAAAGTTTATGCCTTTTACAATTCTGGAAAATAATTTGATTCAATTGTAATCAAAAGAGAGTTTTTTTTTTACATGAGCTCCACACAGGAGGCCCTGAAGAAAATATTTTCCCTCAGGGCCTATGTCATCTTTGGGGATGCTGTGTGGAGGGGTTTGTTTTAGGAAAGGAAGGAGAGGAGAGTTCTGGGAAGGAAAATGGTTAAAGGGGTGGGTAGGAATCTGGGGTTCAGTGTGTCCTGGTCATTCACCTCCAAAACCTAGACAAACCTAGCCCCATGAACCCGGGCACCCCTGCTTAGTCACCAAACGTAGCGAACCACTTGGGGTGACCTATAGCAGAGGTGTTGGTCATCCAATAAAGGTTCCCGGGGCGGCGGTACCCATTCCCGCCTCCCAAATTGAAAAAACTGACCGTGAATCATAATATGATATATTATGCGATAATTATGTGAGAGTGTTTCAAACAACCTAACCTTATTGCAACATAAAGCGTTAATAAAATCAAATAAAATGCGAAAATCTGATGATAGTTTTTAAATTTGAAGCAAGCCCGCTTCGTTCTTCAACAAAAAAATTGTGTTTATTTGGTGACAAAAGACAATGTGTTTTTTTTTTACGCAATCTAAGATAATCTTATTATTCAATAATGTCGACTTGATTTGTTGAGGCGCCAAATAATTAATAACGAGCTTGTGGGCGGAATCGAAAACGGACATGCACATATTTTATCAATTAAATCTGAATGATTAAAGGCGGTCACCTGTCCAGCTTTTGCATTGGTAAATCACCGGCAGACAGACGCTGAATATAGAAACATGGTTATATTAATTAGAACCGAAAATTTTTTCATCCTAATATTATTTATGTCGATATATAAATAATTTTCCAGACATGTTTTTTTCCGCGGTTTTCAGAAGTATGAGTCACTGTTTTGTAAGGCGTGATTGCCAAATATAAAAAACGTTTTTGTTCACTTCATTATTTTTTTTAATATTTTATGGAAGATTCATTTTAAAATGCTCGAAATTGATGTAAATAGGATTGCTTCAAATTTCGTTTGATTTTATTGATAATCAGCGCTTTTTTGAATGTTCGACAACGACCCCATAGGCCTTGGGCCTACTTTGTCGGAAGATCAAAATATTTCCGCGTTGCAAAGCGGAAATATTTTGATCTTCCGACAAAGTAGGCCCAAGGCCTATGGGGTCGTTGTCGAACATTCAAATGTAATATTTCTGAAAGCATCCGAAAACCAAAAACTGTTTCCAAAAGTTGATAAAATAATACGCTTCCAAATTTTATAACAGGACATAAACATTTCATTTCTATTATTTATAAAAATTTTGAATGCTAACAATTTTTTTTTTTAAATTATCATTATTATGATTTTTACAAACAATGTCACCGATAAAAAAAACACACACACACACACACATATTTTATTAGTCATATGTATTTATTATAAACATTATCGTCATCTTTTTTTATCGTTTTATGTACCTACTTATATATAATTTATGTTATTCCCAAAATTTCATTTTTTTTTCATATTGCGTTCCAGAACTCCTTCTACAAAGTTGTATTTTAATTATTTTGTGGTTAACTTTTAGATGTCAGTATAAAGCGTGGTATTTTCTCTTTCTAACACCGCTTAGTTCATATTTCTAACCGTAATAGTAAAGGAGACACAATGATTTCTGTGATACCTATGTGAGTTGTTTCAAAAACCGAACACATTAGCCTGCGGGGTTAGAACGATCCTTGGTAAATGCTGATTGTCGGTCCGTTACAGCTTATGATCAAATTGTGCGCCCAACAGCAAAGGTAACCGTAATGCTTTTCGGTTAAATGCTGAAACAGGGCGAAAAACGATGTTTAACGGATACCGTTCAAATGTAAAAAAAAACGGTTATATTTGGACGAGCCAACCTGGGATTCTAGTTATCTGAACACTGTCATCGAATCACTCCAATAATAAAGAAACAATCTGTAATTAGATAAATCAATTTTATTATACAGTTATATTGCAAGCCATTTTACAAGTCAGATGCTGAAATTATCTCGAATGACCGAAACGCAATAAAATATATTTTATTACATACTTATCTCATGAATACCATATTGTTGCTGCCCGCTTATTTACAGGCAAATGAGTACAGTTTTACTGGAATACGGTTAGTACCTAATAAATAATATCTTATTATATACTTGTAAACCTATAATTTGAATATCACATTATATACCTAATCAAAATTATAATATTAGATATGTGTTGCATCCTGAACTGATTTTGGAAGGAAAATGGTATTTAGGGAAAAAGGAATGACCAATCACTTACCACTGTATCTCTGCGAGACATAACCACAATATAGCTCCATATAGTATATATACAACAAAACGAATGAGTACAAAACGATATTGTGTACTTAACGAGATGGTCAAATTCCTTTTATAACTTATTTGTGCAAATGAAAAACACCAACAACTTGCTTCAAAGGTAGTTCCAAATCTTCTTCTGTTTTCAAAACAAATGCAATCAAATTTTACTATTTTTCTTGCCATTTTTCAAATTTCAAATAATTTTCGAGCAAGGTGATGGCTAAGGAAGAGGAAGAAACCAAGATTCGTAGAAAAATCATTTAACAAGGTTAGCTCATTGAGGGGGTACTGCGATGATTGGTTAAAAATTCTAGAAGTATTTAACATAACTTGAAGTCCGTACACTGGGAGATTTGATTTAAGGTGATCTAATAGTCCAGGAAAAAATCGAAATCGATATTCACGCCCCTTTAAGGGAGGAGTTTGAAAATACTTGAGAAAAAGCTTTTGGAAAAACCTGTAAAAAACATTAACTCCTTTTTTACGCATTGTTTATTGTAATAAAATGGAAATTTAAAATTTATTTCACGAAATCAAGTGATGTGGAGCCTAACGTCTGTTCCCTGCTACGGCCGGGGGAGGTCTGACTGAAAATGGGTGTGGCGTATTCAGTAGTTCTTCGGTGGATGGCATAGGGTTCTCTTTTAAAAAACAAATTCATCGACTAGCGACTGTATTGTAAAATAACAACGCAAAAATGCATATTTTATTTTAATTTGGTAAGTTCGGGCGTAAATATCAATTTTTTTGCGATTTTTATAAAAGAAACTGAATTTGCCACATTATACAATAAAACCATATCTGAAAAGGGGTTTATGAATAGGAGAGTTTGGACTTCAAAGTGTTTTTTATATACCTTACACTTTATTTTTTATGAGCTTATTAAGACTTTAAAAAAAATTACCCATATTTTTAAGGGCCAAGGTATGTTCTACACGCAGTATATTGAAGCATCTATAATACTTGTAAGCGATGAAATTTTCGAAACAAAAGCATATGATTTTGTATGATTTAGAATTATTTAGTATAGCTTCATCTTAACTGTAATACAAGTTTAGTGGCAGTGTTTTACATCAAGCTAAGTCACGTGTTCAAAATTTCGAAAGCAGGCTGCGATTTTCTTTAACATTCTCAAAAAACGTTTTTTTAATACGATCTTCTGGACCCAGAGCCTAGAATCCCACCACTCTTTTTTTAATCGCACACGCTCTACAGTCACTTGCGTTACGTTGTGTTAATAAAAATGGAGAGAAGAGTTCTACGCATTTAGAACACCTGACTATCTAAAAACGTCAGTTGAGCGTTTAATTGCGATTATCTTCGGTGTGTTGCGGTATTAGGTATTATATTGTTTCCTCACTAATGCCAGATACACAGCAGAAACAACTGTGCCATACGCCAGGGGTCAGCAACCTTTTCTCACACACGACATACAAGGAGTGTCAAAATCGCGGTATAATGACCGATATATTTGTAATAATGGATGCCTAATACAATAATACATAAAACTTTCACACTTTTCATTTTCATTTCGTTTTCTTTAATTTTTAAAGATACAAATAAATCCTAAGCACTAAGCATATTACTAGAAAGTTAAATGTATGACGGTTGGTAGGTTAAAAAAACGTCAATCGTTTACTAGTATGGAGAAATTCTTATAATTATTTGAAAATAATAAAATAAAAAAGAGTATAAAAAAGGATATCTATGTCATTTTGGAATACTAAAAATACTAAATTTATAAAATATATAATGATTGGAAAATAATTGGCTTATAAATTCAATTTTTAAAAAATATATTGTTTTAAAAAAATATAACTTTTATTTTCCGTGTTAATTTAAAGACTTACCCTGTAAAATAAAAAATATCACTACAAATGCCGTCCGTACAAATTTGAATGGAACTCAATGTTGGTAGGTTAAAAAATGTTCCATTTAGCGCGATCACCTGACAATCCCAATCCCAATTGAATTTCGTTAACACAGATTTTTTTACACATTTGTTCACAAATTTAAGAATCGATTAGGCAAATATCTCGAAACACGCCAACAAGACACTTCTCATCTTATTCTTTATTCTATGGCTTACCCCTTATAGATCCTTTGTAACATATTTTCTTGCACGTAAAGGAAGGGTGTAACATAAAAAGGGCACAACGAAGTTCTCACGGCAGGACCATAAGATTTTGCGTAACCTAGCAGTTGTCCCCTCTAGTTAAAGCAAAGTCATGCGGAGATTTATTAAAAGACAATATATAAAATTTATTTGAGGATGTTCTTCCTTTAAAGGCAATGTCTCGCCGCTAATATCGGTTCGTGACACAACGGTTTCGGAGCACTGCCATACACCAACTATTTATACCAAGAGAAAAACCTCCTATCTCCGGCTGCGGCAGTTCACAGACCGTGGGACTCTCTTTCTCCTCGCAGTATTATTTACATAGCCAGTAATGAAAACTGAACCATAAAATGTTTATTAGCTGTGTTCTTAGCCCGGTTAATCTGTGTTATTTGTGAGCGAGATGCATAATAATTCCTATAATGGCGCTAATAAATCATGGAGCACGTTAGAAAGATTTATGAGCACACTCACTGTACGACTGTACCAATATTCGGGCTTCAAGTTGGTGGATTGATCTGCCAGAGATGAAAAAAGATTGGCTATATTATTGGCATAATATAATATCTTTACATAAGAAACATAGGTGATCGTTATCTTTAAAATTTGCAGCCAGAGTAAAAGAAGAAAAGCATACTTTCGAAAAGTCCAAATTCCACCACCGAGGAGATAATTTCTAGAAGTGTGTAAACACAGCGTTTCTACACCGAATTTAAAGAAAAAGGTGGTCGCTAATAATTTGCGTAAAACTTTTTGTCTCCTATGCCTAAGATAGGGCATTGAAATTGATCATCCATTCAAGAACGAATTTCAATATAAAAAATATTTAATTAGATATGATTTCATATTTTCACCGTCAAAATTATTACTGTTAGGTAGCCCGTTGATGAACTACCTAACGAGGGTTAGAATGACCTTGCGGCCACTCTTTGCTATTAACGCTTATGGACCTCGATACAATCTATGCCCAACCACCAAATAAGATCGGTAAACACAAAAAGCAATACTCACTGTGGTGTTTTCTGGCTTGTTGTTATTCGGCGACAGTCACAGGTTATCCATAAGCATGCGATATGATTGTTCTAGTTTGAGTCAGATTAACGTTAAAATTGAACACAAAGCATACGATTAAAACGATAGGATTTATACTTTGTTCCGATAAGATATATAACACTTCAGCGATACGTTACGATAAGAGCGAAATGTCACGATACGATATGTTCCGATGTTGTTAATAGACTGACGTATGGACTGACGATTCACGATAAGGCGGTACTTGACTTCTGTCTATGCCGTTGCTTAGGTACCCTTATTGTGCAGAATACCAAAATCTGGATTCCTTCCGATCCCAAAAGCGATCAGAACACAAATACGCACGAAACCCATCAGCGTTATGAAACATTCCGCCCACCAAAATACAGCAAATTGTATTTTAAAGAAAAGTTGAACCTTAAGCGAATCGCAGAATGCTATGAAACGTGACGTAGACGAAAATAAGACGAAGCAAAAGCTTAAACAAGATTTGAACGATAACTAGATACAGATAAACTAAACAATACGAAACTAAATGATGCGATTAACTTGGACGTAAAAAGAATAAAACAAACTGCGAAACGATGATGATTAGTGACATTGACTAGGCAATGGACACGATTTGTTGAATGGTCTTGAGATAACAGTAACCAATAAGACGTAGGAGTTGCCGAATACGATATAATTAAATATAATAATATAATTTGTTTAATAAGAAGTCCAGCAGATTTTCGTCGTGTTGGACTAATGACGATTGAACTCGTTCCTCAGAGTGGAGTTCAGTTTTGTTAACATGGTTATCTAAGATAGGCCAAGGGTCGTTTGGCTGGACAAGCCCAGAAGGCTCCGCCCACCATAACACGTTACGGTTTAGATGAATGAATGGCCCGGAGAATGGTCACGTGAAGCGATATCCGACGGATTATCAATTGATAATGCTTGAGGCCAATGGTTAGATACAATAATTGTCAAAAGCGATAATTGGTCGGTGTAACGATTCCCGTGACGAATGACATCGGGTGGAGTATCCGGTGGCCTCCACTTCCATCCTAATATCCTGAGAGTAAGAGAATGATCAACATTCTTGAAATTTACATCAGTGAGATAGTAGTCGGGCGATAGAAAGGCGCGAAATTTCGGTTTGTTATAATCCCACTTCTGCAGTTCAAGTTGACCTCGTTTGGTGTATTTGATGACTTCGGATTGCATTTGTTGAGCTTGTTCCAGATTGGAACAACCGGTGACAATAGAGTCGATATTCGTATCCGAAGTGATCGCGTGGCATGTTAGTGATAATTCGTAACCCGCCTTTTCTGTCAATGGTCTGATAATACGATAGGATAGAATAAATGCAGAGATGTCAGTAGTCACAGGGTGTATTGGGTAATCCGGGGTAGATTTCGATAATTGATGACGCCAAAATATTCTTTGGAACGCGTGATTTGGCTCTTGAAGGAATATTTGGCGATACATTTGCCGTACCTCAACAATGAACACCACAGATGGTGAACGAAAGTTTTGCAGAAGTTCAGCAATGTTCGTTTGAAGCTTGAGAGGAAAAATAAGGAAGGCATCATTTGACGATGATTCATTCACCTCCGTCATCGAGGCATCGAAGACCATTTGCAACTTAGTGATAACGGTGCCCGGACGAAGAATGCAATGACGAAGTTTGTGATGCCTTTTCTTGAGTAAATCTTTCCCAGGAACACGTGTCATGTGACCACTGTGCAAGTAGTCAGTCATGAAAGCGAAGTACGGTTCACGTAAACTGAGCTTTACTGTCTGTCTACGTTCGAGTGAAAGGATGATGCGCGAAGAGGCTTCGCGCGAACCTGGGGAAGCGATATCCTTGTCCTTTTTTCGAAAAGGTAAGGCTACGATGATTTGACCCGAAGGGTCATGTGAGTGATCAGTGTGATGCACCTGTTCATCACGTTGTTCTCCAAGAAGACCGTTCTGTTTGGTTTCGATAAATTGTCAAGAAAAGTCACGTGAACGATCAATGCGATATACTTGGTCGTGACGTTGTTTGGTGGGCTTTAAAGACTGAGGAAATGTGTCCAACTCCCTCAGTCTCTTGACTTCTTCGGGGAGACGATACTGGTTGGTTTCGATGAAGGAATTTGTTTGACGATCGGTAGCGAAACCAACCGAACCCAGAGGAAGCCAACCGAATGATGAATTGACAGCTGAAAGCTGGTGATGATCACACGTTAATTGGGGTCTCAAAAACGATGGCAAGATCTCAACATCTCGAAATATGTCAGTCGGTCCAGTATCAGTTGTCAGTTTGTGATAGTCAGGGTCAGCGAGAGGTATGTCTCGGAAGTGATGACATGATAGCTTGTCGAATTGAGTTGGCGATGGAAGTAACTTCGTGTTGACGATAATTTGCCCCTTATCTTCAACATTTAAATTGGTGACACCTGAAGCGATTATAGAAGATTGGCCTAGGCTGCGAATTCTCTCAGAGCTGACTGGACGCTCGGCAATGCGATTGGTTACGAAATGTATTTGACTGTCCGAATCGGTCAACGCGCGGAACGTTTGAAATCTGCCGGATGGATTACGATTGCTAATATGAGGAATTGGCAAACGTACGATGGAGCTGTCACCGAAATTAGCGAGGTAAAGAACTGGAGGATCAGAAGTAGAAGCTCCATGAATGGCAAACGTGGTGGGTGGTTGGTACTCCTCTTCAGCAGGAATGTTGTCTTCCGTATGAAGTAGAGTCTGATGTTTACGATTACATTTCTGATAATCAAATACCGATTTGCAATTCGTGAGAAAATGAGAAGGAGTGAGACAATTCAGGCACCAACGGTGTGTCTTGGTGAATTGAGCGCGTTCCTGAACCGATTTGAGTGCAAATGCTTTACACTTAGCGATTGGATGGGCTCCCTTGCAAAACGAGTACTTTGAGTAAGTTGAAGTAGTCAAAGACCCTTTGATTTCAGGTTTTGCCTTATTCATGTCACAAGTAAGCGATGACATTTGTTTTATGGCAGCTTGATCATGAAATGATGAAATGTTTTGGTTCGATACGATAATATTCGCGGGTTCCGGTTCGAAAGATTGATTCGTTAATTCCTTGTGAATTACGACGATTTTGAAATGAACATCATCAAAAGCCTCGCGAACTTGATTCTCAATATTCTTGTTTGCCTCATCTAAAGCTAAAATTTCAGCGTGAACGGTTTTAAAATCATTAACAATGTTTTGCAACCTCGTAAAATACGCTAAAAACAGTGAATAATTATTTGCATCTTGCAAAACGCTTTGAGCGACCTCATACATTTTGTTTATTCGGCTAATAGCTACGTTTCGTATGCGATACATGGCTTGTACTGTCCTAGCCATTTTTACAATAAACAAATAATGTACTGACGAAATAATTTTGAAAACATAATTTATACAACAAATAGAATTCGTTAATTCAAATGTACGGTAGGTAGGTAAACAATTAAGAACTACGAGTAACCTAATTCTACGATTAAAACTGTTTGAAATTCACTGTTCAAATAAATGACATTTCAATTTCCGAAATATTTCATAGCATTCTTTCGTTTTGCCAATGAAAGAATTTAATATCTAAAGGTTCACTGGTTGTTTCGGCACCAAAAAAATGTTAGGTAGCCCGTTGATGAACTACCTAACGAGGGTTAGAATGACCTTGCGGCCACTCTTTGCTATTAAGGCTTATGGACCTCGATACAATCTATGCCCAACCACCAAATAAGATCGGTAAACACAAAAAGCAATACTCACTGTGGTGTTTTCTGGCTTGTTGTTATTCGGCGACAGTCACAGGTTATCCATAAGCGTGCGATATGATTGTTCTAGTTTGAGTCAGATTAACGTAAAAATTGTACACAAAGCATACGATTAAAACGATAGGATTTATACTTTGTTCCGATAAGATTTTTTTTTTTATTTTTTTTTTTTTTATTTATTTTTTTTTTTTATTTAATATTTGTTTGTTTTTACAATAATTATACATTTTTTTTACATATTAAACAGATTTCTAATATTAATGTAATAAAAGCCTTTCCTCACCATAAAGAGTCAAGGCTCTTGTGTTTGGTGAGTGAATTCATACTCAATTATGTTATCAATGTTATCATTTGAGTAGGTGAATAATAATATTGCAACTATTAACAATAGATATAGTAAGAGAAACTTGAGATGTGTCGATTAACAGATTTAAATGAAGTAAAATAGTAATGTAACTCTTACAGTTGTTTCAGGTAATTTTTTAATTAAGTTTGGAATTTACTTTTATTTTCAATAATTTTTACTTCTAATGGGAGTTTGTTGAAATAATTTATACCATGATACAGATAGGAATTTTGGATGTGCTTGGTATTAAATTTTGGGATTTTAATATTGTTTTGATATCTTGCTGAGATATTGAAATGTAATTTTTTTAGCTGTATTTCTTTGAAAGTTTGTAGAATTGAATATTTTTTATATAAATTGTCTATTGTAGTTACTTTGAATATTGAAAAGATTTTTTCGGTAGAAAATGTAGATGGTTTTTTCAATATAATCTTAATTATTAATCTTTGAACTATTTTGAGAGGATTTAAAATAACATCATATGTTCCTCCCCATCCTATAATACCGTATTGTAATATAGATTGAACAATTGCATAGTACACTCTTTTTAGGTTTTCCAGTCTAAGAATATTTCTGAGTCTTATAAATATATATATACATTTCCTAATTCTTTTGACAAGTTCACAAATATGTGTTTTCCATTTAAAATGTTGATCTATATATACACCAAGATATTTAATTTTGGAAGTTGAATTCAGTGTAGAACATTCTGGAGTGCAATTAGTTCCACTACATTTACTCTGATGTATTAGAATTTTTATTTCTGGTTTAGATTTAAATTTATTGATGGAGAATGGGATAAAGTTTGTTTTTTCGGTATTTAAAGAGAGGAGATTTTTATCGAACCAGTTTTTCAGTGTATTGATGTCAATATTTGCTAGGTTGTTCACAGTATTCCAATCAGCACCTTCAATTATTATGACAGTGTCATCAGCATAAGATATTAGTTTTCCGTTTATTCTTTGTGTGAATATATCATTTACATAGATGATAAACAGTAACGGCCCCAGGACTGTACCTTGAGGTATACCAAAATTACTTGTATCTTGTTGACTAAGCACATTGTTGATTTTTACGACTTGGGGGCGTTTGAAAAGGTAGCTTTTTATCCATTCTAGAGCTGTACCGTTTAATCCAATGTTTCTTAATTTAGTTACGAGTTTGTCATGTGATATGCTGTCAAACGCTTTTTTGAGATCTATGAAAATTCCAATACATTTGAATGATTTATCTAATGAATTGAGAACAAGGCTAGTTAATTTTGCAATTGCATCCTGTGTGCTTCTACCTTCCATAAATCCAAACTGATTTTCATCAATTATTTTATTACATTTTATAAACTGGTTCATTCTTTTTTTTACTATCTTTTCAAAAATTTTTGCTATATTTGAGATTACTGATATTGGTCGGTAGTTGCTTACTTCTTCTGGATTACCAGATTTAAATATTGGAGTAATGATAGTTTGCTTGTAAATAGATGGGAACACACCGCTTTGGAAACTTAAATTTACTATATGCATTAATGGTTTAGAAATTTGATTTTTAATATTTTTTAAAATATTAACCGTAACTCCATCAAATCCCGGTGCAGAACCTCCTTTCATATCGTTTATAATAGATACTATTTCATCCTCTGTTGTGACTTGAAATGTTGCTATTTTATTTTCTGTATCAATATTGCAATCTGAAATTGGGTTGGTATTTATGTGATTTGCAAGATTTTTTCCTATTTGCAAAGAATGTGTTAAATATATTTGCAGCTTTTGACGGGTTTTTTTTACAGCATATTTTCGAGTTATCGTGAGTAATAGCATTGATTTCATTATTCCTGCATTTTTTCTTATCAATTATTTCATTTATAATCGTCCACACTCTTTTACTATCATTTTCCGCCTGATCAATCTTTTGTTTATAATAACTTTCTTTTCTGTGTTTTATAATATATGAAAGTTTGTTTTTATATGCCTTAAAACTGTTTAGTAAATTTTTATTATTTGGTTGTTGGGTAGTTAACTTGTAAAGGGCTTGTTTATGTCGTACAGATATTATAAGACCATGGGTAATCCACGGTTTTATAGGCTTGTACTTAGATTGTTTGGATTTCGGAATATTAATATTTTTTGTCGAATCGTTTATGTATGTAGATATTTTTTCTTCAAACAAATTGCAGCAAATATTGACATCATTACATTGTAGTAATTTATTCCAGTTTTCTGATTCAAATTTATGTAGTAACGTATCCATATTAAGTATTTTTTTTGAGGCATTAATTTGGTTAGGTAATGGAGAAGATGGATTACTGCATTTATAATTAAATATACATGAATAATGATCAGTGATAGTCGTATGTATGACAGCTGAGGTTATATTATTAATGCAAGGGATATTTGTAAATATATGATCTAGACACGAAGGCCGTTGACCTCGGACGTTTCTTGTATAATGATTTATGCATGAAATGTAGTTTAGTTCAGCCAACATATTAAGGTAATCATCTTTATTCTTACTAGAGGAATCGTTTGCAATATTTAAATTCACATCTCCCACAAGAATATTATTTTTATTTCTAAAATTTAGTAAAATGTTTTTTAATCCATCTATAAATTGTGGTAGTATCGATTTATGTGTACGATAAATAGCAATAATATTATAATATTTATTTACATCTTTAATTTCTATATTTAAAATGTTAACATTACTAATATTAATTATCTCTCTAATATTGATAATATTATATTGGTTTGAAATGAATATTCCAATACCAGAGTTTTTGTTAATTTTTGTTATTGTTGTATGATATGAGTACCCAGGAATAGAGTAGTTCAATTCGCCTGCAGAATGTGTTTCAGACAACACAATCAGGCCCGGGAAAAAATTTAAATCTTTTAATGATATTATTAATTCTTCTAGGTTTGTTTCTATGCTTCTAATATTTATATGAAATAGGGTAAATCCTTTTTCAGTACAAATTAAATTGAAATCTCTTAAGGAGTGACATAATTTTTCTTCTATACACATTTTTTTATCTAGTGCGTTACATAAAAAATCATTCATTTTTATTTTTTTTTTAGAATTTGAGTAAATAAAAAATTCCAAAATTTATTCATAGTCAATGCGCTCTCTAGCAATCTGAAGCATTTTTTGACGGTATAGACATTTTATGCTATCGACTCTATGTTCAGTGGAATAATTTGTATCAAACCTTTTATTTTGGATACAGCAATTGTTGCATATTGGCATTTTTTCTTTATTTTCACATTTTGAAAGTGTGTGCTCCTTAGTGCAATGTGGGCAAATGGGGGGCTGCGTCCTGGCGAGACATCTTTGTGCTGTGTGACCGAATTTGAGGCAATGGTAACATTGGGTGATCGGATTGCAGTCTTCTACGTACACTCTTTGGAATTTGATATTTTTTTTTTTTTTATCAATAAGTATTTTTCTTAATTTACCGGTTGTTTCAATAATGTAGTTGGTGGTGTCATTTTCTTTTCCTTCATTGTACTTGTTTTTTAATTCCTTGATGAGTTTAATGTTATTTTTGTCGTCTATGGTTAATCCTTCATTTTGTTGAACAATCCCTTCTCTTCAGACAATTCAACAATCTCTTCAGACAATTGGCATTGTAGCCTTTTCAACATTAAGAACGGTTTCTTTTTTTTTATTTCTTCGGCTGATATTTCTTTTCCAATTACCTTATTTATTTCTTCAGTTAATTTTTCTGCTTCTTCTTTTTTTTGGCATGAAATCAGTAATTTCTGTTCTCCGATCTTTTTTACTCCATTAACTCCGACTTTTATTTTTGATAAATTAATATTTTTTTGAATTTTTATTTTTATATCCTCGGCCTTCAAGGTGTTTTTTGAGGTAACTAATATGGCATATTTCTGTTCTGTGTTGTATGATGTATTTACAAAGTTTTTATTGTCACCTGACATTTGAGTGACATTTGCATAGGATTTTTTGTTATTAGGATGAAATTCTTCAAGTTTCTGTGTGTAGTGATGATTATTTTTAATATTAATTTCTTGTAAATCTATAATCTTCTTTTGTAGACTAATTAGTTCGTGTTGAATTTTTTCTTCCAGTGTTGTAATATTTTGTTCTAGTGATGATTTTATTTTTGAGTCCTTCATAGAAGTTATTTTATTTATTAACTCTTTGATGTTTCTAAATATTACTTCTGTTTCCATATTGGTTGGAATGGATCGCCCAGATGGGCGGGTTATTAATGTATGTAATAGTAAACTATATTTATTGTTTTACTTGTCACAAAAAATCACAATATCAGATATATAACACTTCAGCGATACGTTACGATAAGAGCGAAATGTCACGATACGATATGTTCCGATGTTGTTAATAGACTGACGTATGGACTGACGATTCACGATAAGGCGGTACTTGACTTCTGTCTATGCCGTTGCTTAGGTACCCTTATTGTGCAGAATACCAAAATCTGGATTCCTTCCGATCCCAAAAGCGATCAGAACACAAATACGCACGAAACCCATCAGCGTTATGAAACATTTACTGTTATTTATTTTTGGGATGTTATGCCTTTTTATTCTTTAACCAACATTTCGGAGAGCATTACAGTGTACATATCAGGGCAGATATGTAAATATTACATATCATCCCCTCGGCACCAGTGCATAGTCGGGAAACACGCCAAACATGCGCCCAACATTTTTACATGGTTGACATTAGTCACATGAGAACGGGTCGTTTTTACGACTCGTTCTTGAGTTCAACAGCTCGGCTTGTGATGAATCGCAGTGGATACGAAAATATTGTAGCTTCCACCTTACGAATGAATAAATAATATTTTAGAATTATAACGAAATCAACACACTAGCGACACCTAGCGGATTAAGTTTGATTGGGCCATGGAGACTGCAGAGATCTATAATTATTAAATTAATGTCAAGTTTTGATAAATAGAACACAGAGGGATCCAATTATAAACACTTAAGATTGATCAACCAATCAGAGAAGGGGGAGGTTACCATTTTTCAAGACAAAGAGATGGACTTTGGACTAGACCATTAGTCTGAGATTTATGGGGTAAAAATCATCATCAACCCGAGAGATCAATACGCTTTAAGATAAACACAATCCCACGTTCGGTGCATTTGGTACAATGACCCTAGATGTAAATTAAATATTGGGTGCAACAGAGGAATCGACAACCGCAGTTAACGAACAAATAAATCCATATTATGTTGAAAAAATGATGCAATAAAATAGCAAGGAAATATAATGAACGGAAGATTGAAGAAAAGACCTGGAAAACGTGGGAAAAGCTACTGTAGGGATACTCAATTGCATAACGAGAACGTGAAGAACAAAAGGAGGCCAGATTCAGAGGAAAACGTACGTTTGATATTTAAAAGAAAGAAAAACGATGGAAATTAGGAATGTCACTTTTAGATGAAGCAATAAAGTCAGGGAAAACGATTTGGAAAGAAAATCTAATGAAAAAAACGGACATTTAAACGGAAGTGTTAATTGAACAATATAAGATTTCGGCTTAATTTTGCGTTTTCAGACGAGTTTAAATAGATATCGTTATATATTTGAAATAGGATGGTTATTCTAGTTATATTACGTTAGATTAATTCAAAGGAAAGGATCGTTTTTACGTCATTTGCTATGAGAAAATACTATAGACGATAGAACAAATTGCTGAGGCAATTGATGTAAAAAAAGGTTGTCGAGCTCACACATGTTTTTGTTGTTTAAACAATAAGATTTCCGACATGGTTTTGGGTGATTATGATAGTCTTTATTGCTTTTGGGGCAATAAAAGTTAACATGGAACTTATGCAATGTTTGGATAAGATAAAAGAGATTAAATTTAACGAGTTAATATTAATTTCTTATTTACGATCAAGTACGTAGAAATCGAAAACATCAACATATGTCAACGATGATACTTTATGGGATTTCGGGATGAAACGAGACACAATTTTATACGTTTTTATACGAAGCAATTAACCTGACACATATCCCAGAGTCAAATTGGAATTTTCTTCTATGAAAATTATGAAAAAATAGCAGATTGAATATTTATGACTAGAAGGTGAAGTTTTCTAAGAGAAGATAAGCATTGGAAATTATACAAATGATGGTAAAGAATGAAGTAAAGACAGCTAAAAGACGATTCCGTAAGGAAAACTCATGAAAATTCAGAAGTATCGATGAAAACAGTAAATTTGGCTTGGAATATAACTAATCATATAGTTATGGACAATGACATAAGAATGAAGCAGAGAAATCATAAAAATAACGTCGTATATAAAATATAATTGAAGAAAATAAGAAAATTCAAGTCTACGACATAAGTAGAGACAATACAGCTTAAAATTGAATTGATTCATATAGGAAACATGAAAATGTGGGGAAATTTAGGGAAATGAAAATTGGAAAATGCGTAATGAAGATTTCGACATGAGTTTGTTCGTGTTCTGGTAGCGATAAACCAAATTGAGAATTATATACAGTTTATTGAAGACGTACCTATTATATATTGAGAGAAAAAAGGACACGAAAATCATGATATTTTAGTTAAATTCGTAAGACCAGAAGACAAAGGAACGACGGGGCAAAATTTGACATAATGGTAGGTTCGACTCTGGAACAATTTACGTAAGAGATAGAAGATTTCGAAAATCTAGGGGGCCGGACTTAACACGTTGATACGAAAATGACAGAATTGATATATGAAATCTCGAGTTGTTAGAGTTTAAATTAGAAAATCAATGAACGCGTAATTAAGATGTTCTAATCCTGGAGGTACATATAAAACTTAGGACTTAGAAGAATCGAGATCAGTTTTCGGTGTTAGTTGTCGGGAATCAGTCGTCGGGGACCAATCGTCGGATTAAAATCGTGGAAGTTACGTGACGTAGTGTCTAATACGGTTATTAGTTGAAAATTTCTTAAGTGTTGTAAAAATTTTGGGACTTAGAAAAATTCGGAGTGGGAATTCTGGGACTTATAAAAAAAAATTACAGTCAGTGTTAGTGATTAAATCTGTGAAGTGTTGAAAATTAAATAAAGTGTTTTATATAGTTTTACAATAAATTTAACTTGTCATTAAAATAAAAAGTTTATAATATAGTGTAACGATTTAAAAAAAATTAATAGTGTTTAGAGAATAATTGTCGAACCACATTAATCAAAAAAAAATTAAGATCGAGTTAATTCGGCTAGATAACGTACGATTGAACGGAACATTTCTATCACAAAGTAGTAATCTATTGTTAGATTAAATAATAATAAATCTATTATTTCGTAAATAATCGTGAAGTGGTTATTGCTTAAAAATTATAATTTAAGCAGAATGTTATTTTAATAATGGAATAACTATAATAATAAATCTGGAAGTTAAGATAAATAATAAATGATAAAAATCTATTCGGTATTTAATTGTATAATACTTTGTTGCTAGGTAAAAGTTCGGTGAAAAAAAAAAAAGAACACGAAATAAATAGTGATAATATTACTCCGGATAATAATTATGAATTAATTTGTTAAACTTAATTTAACAAAATGTTAGGTTAATCAACGAGTTTTGAAAATAAAGTACATTTTGATTAATAAAGATTAGTCGTCAATTAATTCAGTTTAGATTCAACAAAATAGCGGAATAATAAATCGAAAGGATTAATTTAGATTTAGTTAGACAATAGCTGAATTAGTTAGAGAAAAAGAATATATAAACAAAAGAGATGGTCGTGTAGAACCCGACTGGGACCGACATGTTGGGGTAAGTTTTTCATAAGTATAAATATTTTCAGAATCATGGACGAGGAGAGAACAGCTGATCATCGGTATAAAAATTTATATTATTACGACAAAATATTACTTGATTCAAATCTGTGCTATATATGTATATTAAAAATAATGTATATAATATGTATTTCGAATTATACTTGTATGTATGTATATCTATTTATATATATATATATATATATATATTCCGGAAATAAAATATCTCAGAGAGATATTGCACAATTATGATTAAATGTTTATTACATATATGTCTTATATTGATAAGTTATCCATATATGGGTAATTAAATATATATATTTACATTCCCAGAAAAAAGAGGTTAATTAAACAAAACATCTTTTATATTAAATTTGAGTGATATCTATCAGATACCTACCTATAAATATATCTACACTTGATTAATTTCCGAGTTCCTATAGAGTTATAAATCTTATATATTTAATTTATTAAAAGTATGTAGTTTATGTAAATTTATTCTATGCGAAATTACCTCTATATAAGTAATATATATATGTGTATTTAGAATATAAACCACATTTATTTACGTATAAAGCCTATATAAATATAGTTATATATATATATATATATATACTGAATAATAAATTAGCAGACGGGGCTTCGATCAGATATAAAGTGAAACCAATACAATGAAATAAAGGAAATCAATTAGGGCAAATTGTTTTGGAATGCATAGTGTAAACAAAAACACGTGTCATTTCATGTACTTATTTGAGAGTATATTATTGGGTTAGTGGGTCACGAAGTCAGTGACGGTTTTGTTTATAAATTTAAAGGTAAAATAAACAATTGACATTATTTAATTGCTTCGAGCTAACATTACTACGATATTAAAATACAAAGGGATTAAAAAACCAATTTATATAAAATGAAATTAGTATTTATTTTACAAAAAAAAAGTATAAATCATCTATTTGAAACATTTGGAAAGTTCACGGGATAGCAACGAAATATGATTTGAAAAAGTAACAAGAAGATTAAATTACAGTTTATAATTACATCTGACTTTTGAAAAATAACGGGATAGTAGTATAAAAATGAATTGAGGAATTACATGAAAACATTTGAAGTTATGGGAATAAAAACCTCACACGTATCAAACATTTACATGAGACTTTTGAAAAATCACGGGATAGTAGTATAAAAATGAATTGAGGAATTACATGAAAACATTTTAAGTTATGGGAATAAAAACCTCACACGTATCAAACATTTACATGAGACTTTTGAAAAATCACGGGATAGTAAAAATTTATATCAGAGAGTTGAGTCTGGGGAGGGGGAAAATCTAGAATAACAGTTCAACAAAACAAATCAAGAAACCAATAGAGATGGCAATCTCTTAAATAAAATTGTCAACCAAACAAATCAAGAAATCAATAGAGATGGCAATCTCTTAAATAAAATTGTCAACCAAACAAACAAAAGCCTGGAGTTATTAGCTCTCCATTAATAAAACTAATAAATATTCTTAGTTTATTCTTATATATTGATATTTCCTACTCTTAATATGTATATATTCGGTCATCGGCTAAGGTTTTGTGCAGAATTCCTTTTCACGAAATCCGAGCTTGGAATGCGAGGCTAGCTAGCTTCACATTGCGAGTTATAATCCTTCCCAAACGTATGTATACATATATATCTTCTTATGTACTGTACATTGGAAAATGCGGACCCGCATACAGTTTGCGTTTAAGGTCTGTCGGATCGTCGTCGCATTTTCTCTTGTATGCGAGAATTAGAATTCACGACTCGAACTCTTGCAAAAACCGTGAGTATATGATTGTGTATAGAACGAAACCGGTTCGCTCTAAGTAAATAGTAGACTTCGGAGGAGTTGGAATTTGGAGATTTCGGGGCTTAGAGAAAGACCTGAGTAACGTACACGACGACATGGAAGATTGACAGAACAAGGTATAACGGCCCTCTGGAAAATCGCGTCGGCTGACTGTGCGGAGTTCTAGTTGATCTTTGACCACCCTGTGTATCTGCAGGAGGATAGGAGCCAAATTATGCAAGCAAAAGAGCATTTCTGAGTTCGTTCTAAAAGACAATCAATTAATAATAATAATCTACTAAAACAATGTCATATGTACGTTATAGCATCAGGACCAAAATAGGGGAGAGCCAAGCAGTAAATAAATCTTGAGTAACAAAAGACTTCACTAACAATTAACCATTTGAGTCATTCTTAATTACACAAACAATTGAACAGGTAAATGTCATTAATTACAGGTATATTACGGATTCATTAGAGGTAGGAAATCGAAATAGTGTTTAGGGAAAGTTTAGTTCATAAAGAAAATAAGATGAAATTTAGAATTGCAAGAAATAGACCAATCAAATTCGATGCTCAACGCTCCTTTCAGAATCAAAGGGTACCACAAAACAAAAGTAATTAAGTTCCCACACCATAAATCAAAAAAATAACACAACGTTTGGTGGAATTTATTTACAACATAAATACGAAAATTTTACGTTCAAGGTCGTAGATAACGTATTAATTAATTAAGTACTTATATCTATAAAGATATGTAGTACATGGGAGTTTTAAATAAGCTTCCTGTAGTAATCAAAGAAAATAAGGGTCACATTTTCATGAAGGCTTGTGTGTCATACATATAAAGCCTTTGAGAAAATTAAATATCGATCAGAGCCAAAAGAAAAGTTTAAGAAAACTTGAAAGGATGAAAGAATTCAAAAATAGTAAAATTTGAAAAAGAAGAGAAGAGAGAACGGGTTATCACAGGCTGTGGAACGATTTACCGGCCTCTGTGTTTCCTCCCTCCTACAACATGGGTCTCTTCAAGACCCATGTTCACTCCTTCCTTTCCTCAAAAAGACCCTCCACACAGCATCCTCAAAGATGACATAGGCCCTGAGGGAAATTATTTTCCTCAGGGCCTCATGTATGGAGTTAATGTAAAAAAAAGTAAATTTACGATTATAATATAAATTAATCATAAACCCCAAAAATAAATCACGATAATTGAAAACATTTCATTATTTGAACAATATAAAATCGAATTAATTAAACAGAGAGTTAAGACACGTGTTTGATTTTCTAAAAACAGTGATTTCTGAAATTATTTGAAGTAAAAAATGATAATTTGATTTTCGTTATGATTTTTTTTTTAATGCCTTTTTCTAAAACAAACTAATAAAATCTTTCTCATCGATGTCAATATTTCGTCACTGGTTACAGTGGTCACCCTGTCGGGTAAACACCCGTCACCCACCTCGATCCTAACTATCCGATACCTATTTATATTTATTTTTTTTAATATATTTGGCAATAATAATTTAGAATACAAATAAAAATACATCGGTTACATAAGTTTTTAACAATCAAAAAAACAAAAAAAGTTGCCTTTCCTCACCATAATATTTGTATGTAATAGTTTAACCTAAATGTCATCTACTCTTCAATTAAGCTCAGGAATGACTGGAAAAAGTCAGGTGCGTCTCTTAACACAGTGTATAAAGCTTTTATAGAGTTAAAATGAAACGTCACTCAGTTTGGATTTACCCACGGGATCAAAATCAATTTAACACTTCAAGGGTTTTGATTTAATTAAGATCTTCCATCAACTTGCTTTCATAAGACACTCGCGATAAGTGCAAAGAACTTATATAAATAAACTTTCAAAAGAGAAAAATTCCATTTGGTTTTATAGCCAGGTGTCAGGTAGCGATTCAAGCATTGATATAGATGGTTAAGATGTAAGAGTGTTCTCGACAAAACATTAATAACGTATTAATTTAACATTAACCAGGTTAATATTGATACGCTGAAATCGGTCTTCTGGTGGGCTTTACGAAGGGGATATTGGAGCTGATGTATGTCGAATAAAATTGAATCGAAGCATGGTGGTAGAATAATTGAAAAAATCAATGTATTCATATTTATAAATGAAAGTAAATTATAAAATATATTATGTTAGAACACTTTCAAAATATGTTATGTTAGATACCATTTGAAATTTTCACGGCCAAAAGTATTAAGTGCTTATTTTTTGAGTTACTATGCCGTGTTGCGCTTCCTGCTTCTTCAGCCAACTTTTCGGCTTTTTTATGCTCATTTCATAAAAATTCTCCTTTCTTTCAAAATAAATACTAATTCTACTTTTGCCACTAATCCCCTTATAAATGTAACATCACCAGTAATAAAGGGTAGCAAATGTAAATTCATGCAATGTCCAGTTTTTTAAATATAGTGTCCTCTGCGTGTAAAGTCGTATTTTCTTCAAGCATAAACTTTCACAATAAAAGTGGGTTTATCAAAAGTGACCTGCCTTGTGAGTATGTTTTCTGAACTGTTTGTAAATAATAAAATTGTATAGAGCCTAAGAACTCATAATAAATTGTACAGCGCCCTTGAGGTATTTTTTTTACAAATTTACCTATTATTATTATTTCGGTAAGCGTTGCAGGGTCAATAATCATGCCAGGTATCATCCAACCTGTCTAAAGAAGAAGGAAGTGCTATCTGACGGAATAACCCGAAAAATAATCACTATAATAATTTAAGTTCATATCGTGCGGCAATAAAGGTAATATCTTAATTTTATTATTACCTACAAAATTCACCTGAATTGTCTCACTCATTTCAAGTATGTTTGTATGAATTCATGCAAAGTGGTCCGTGGTAGAAGCCAGCGGGGGTTTTAACCTACCATAATTTTTATTTTGCAATTATTATCATAAGATATTATTTTCATGGCGATGCAACTTGATCGCTTGGGTTTATTCGAGGGCAACGCGAAGAGACAAGATACAATGTGTGAATAGCTCCTTTTGCAATAGCAGTGTATCAATTAGTATTTTCTTCATTATTTATGATACGAAGTAAAAGTTTAGATATTTTCAATTTTGGAGGCGGGCGGGAGTAAAACCGCCCCGGGAACCATTTATTGGATAACAATTTTTAACAACTCTGTCACTGGTCACCCTAAGTGGTGCGCTACGTTTGGTAAATTAGCACCCGGTTACCCGGGTTCATAGGGTAAGTTTTGTTTGGGTCTTGGTGGCGTGGCAGGCCAGATCGGTAGATACTGGTTGAGGGAGACCTTTTGATATCTCCAGCAGGGCTCTCTCAGAGGGTTGGGTTTATACGTCCGTTACTACTGAACACACTGACCCTCAGATTATGACAGAACGACTTATCCTTCTTTTCTAAAAAGACCCTTCACACAACATTCCCAAAGATGACATAGGCCCTGAGGGAAATTATTTTCATAAAGGCCAACCTAATCATATTAAAATGACAAAAAACTATTGGAAAGTGAAACAAAAGACCCTACAACGACAGTGAAGAGTGTCCATTAGCACGACAAAACGCGTCGATGCGGAATTGGGAGATTCTTGTACCGCACATGTTTATATCTGTATTTTTTTTAATTTGTCATCGAAAATCATTCTGCCATATTTTAATCCTAGATAAATCTATTTTCGAGATGTAGTTACTCAGATTGGAAGATACTCTCGGTATCGCCCTGGTGTAAGACCATTTAGAATTGAAACGTTGCTTGAAATGTCTTTAGCCATGTTTGGTGACCAGATCTAAATAGCCAGGTTCCCTACCTTCCTCTCCCCATCTCCTTCCCCTCCCCACTTCCTTCAGCCTCACAACATACCCCGATTCGGGATGCCATAATCTCACTGGCTCGAGACGGGAGCAGTTGGGACTCTTGTACGGTATTAATGTTTAAAAAAAAATATATATATATATATATGTATATGTTTATCATTCAGACATCAATTACAACTAGTTTCACCTAATTTTATAGATTATTTAATACCAGCGGCTATAAAAGCGGCTAGAATTTTAACAAGTGCACTGCTATCCACTTAAAACGCAATATAATTGGTAGGTGATAGGCCATTTTTATTGAAACATGGCATTTCAATTTGTGGTGTTGAAATACCAGGCTCTTTCTCGATGGACAAGGATAATTGCATGTTATCAAAAACAGTAATTTACTTTGCATAATGAACACGTCAATTCGGGACGGTCTTTATCCGACCTCTTTTTTTATCACCCGTAACAACAAATTGCTCGTCGTAAATTTTTAAATTGCTATATTATTCATAATATGTACGTCTTCATATGTTGAACGAATATGTTTTTTTTTTGTTGTATTGTCGTGACTAAGGATAGCGATCATCTTTGATGATACTCCTCCATTTCCATGGCACCCTGTTGCGCAGTGTGCTGACACTACAAAGCAGAGAAGGCAAAACTATGACACGGGCGATTTTTAGTGACATCTGGCTTAGTTTTTGAAAATTAATTTGAATGATTTTTGTCACCCTTTTGCTGATGGATTGAAATTCGCAGACTTTTGAACACTTGCTAACGCGTGCGATGAATCTCCATCGCGCAGTCATGCAGATTTCTTTAAAAAACTTCTCATAATCGCTTTAGCTTGTTTGGCATCGTAACATGATGTCATTAAATTGGTTCTTTTCAACCTTCCTCTCCCCTTTATCCTCCCCCTCCCGTTTTAACTTCAATCCTATATTCCATATTCATAAATGCAAAAAAAGAAGTACTAGCAGTCGCTGTATTTTTATGGCTTACTTTTAGTATTGCATGCGACTACGATACGCAGGTTTTCATTAAAATGACTATTTATAGAGGATTATTTAAGCTAAAGATGTAGTATCTTGGTACAACAGAAGAATCCATCCCGTGTCATCCCGTGGTTAGGAGACATCCCTTTTCTTCTTCATTCCTCAACCCCTCGGACCAAAACCAGTTTTTTCAGGTACTTCTTCTACCAAGGTCTCCAAAGTTAATTGACTGTGAAAAAATAAAAGAAAATTTGTTACTTTCACTTTGTTACCTTCTTATTTTTTTTCTCAAACTAGTTAAATAACAAAAAAATAAGGTGTTTCAATCTCCAATAGCTTTTCGTAAAACAATTCAACCCACGAGGATATGAAAAAAACCTAGATATTTCGGGAGATACCTACAGTTATTTGTAAGTAACAAGTCAACCTTGACGTTCTTAACTTAAAGTAATCCTTGACAAGAGCTTTGATAGTTTTTTTTTATTATTTGTGATTCTGTAATAGAGATAAAGACTTTTTTTTTTCAATATTTATTGCTCTTTTAGGCTTCTTTCATCTAACCAAATAATCCTGAAATAGCAATAAATATTATTAAAAAAAAGGTAGGGAAGTACCTGGCTATTCACCAAACATGGCTAAAGCCAGTTCAAGTAACTTTTCAATTTTGAATGGTGGTCTTTTACCATGGTGATACTGAAAGTATCTTCCACTCTGGAAAATAGCGAAAAAATACCTCAAGCACATATCAATCAAATAAAATTAATCTGCGCACGCCGGGATTTGAACCCGCGATCTCTGGATCGTTAGTCGAAAAACTCACCCCTTAACCATGGAGGTTGTCATCCTATTTTCACAGTAGATAAAAATCATAGCCAAGAATATATTTTTAAATATTTTTTTATAAATTTTCGATATAATGCACAATGTTTGTTTACGATACAAAATTCAAGATATGGTACCTACATCATTTTTATGACCGTTAAAACCTGATGTCGCATTAAATTACTGTTTTGTAATTCTCGTAAGTCTGGCGTTTTTTCCCACAGATCTCATAACTGGAAGCTGCCTATGGACCAAACATTAGTACATGCTCTAGTAACATTAAATTCAACAGTGACACCAGATTTGTGATGTGAATAGGTAGAACACAATAAACAATCTGATATAAAGAAGAGATTGATAAAATGATTATATTCATTTATCAATAGTCTGAAAGAGAATCGTGGGAAAATGATAGATAGATAGAGATCCTAATTGAATTAGTTTAATTCCGATTTTCATCTCATGAATGACTTCATGTATCAATTTATATCTCTACTACGCGATATACCTGCCGTAGAATAAAGCATCTACCATGTAATATAACCCACCAATAGGCTTCGCGAATTTCTACCAATTTATTACATATTTATAACCGGACTCAAAAAGAAGAAGATGGAGAGATACGAAATTACGAATGTTAGAGGAGCGCGCTAATATTTAAAGCGACAAAATCGATGCGAAAATGTTTAATAAATCACCACTCACTTAAAATAGAGCAAAAATCTCGCAGGGGTTGTCTTACACAGCATTTAAAGAAACACTGTGATTTTTTTCATACACATAACTTGTAACATTACTGCAACAAACGTGTCTATAAAATTTTTTGAGCATGCTTTGCGATTTTTTTCTATCAAGGGAATTTTATATAATTTGCATTTCGGCGCGGGGAATGTCTAGATATTATGTTCAAGAATAAGATAAAGGTATTATTTTAAGAGTTTTAAAACTTAAAGTGTAGGAGATGTAAGAAATCGGTGGAAATTCGAGTAGCGGCGGCTAAAATAGTTTTAAGTTTTAAAGCTCTTAAAAAAACGTGTTATATTATAAGATAATATCTATACATTCCCCACTTCATATGAAATTCCCTCGATAAAAAAAAAATCACAAAATATGCTCCGAAAATTATTATAAACGCGTTTTTTTCTGATATTTTACAAATCATGTGTAAGAAAAAATTCACAGTGTTTCTTTAAATACCATTTTAGACAATCCCAACAAGATTTTTGCCTGATTTTAAACGAGTCGTGTTTAATTAAACATTTTCACAATTTTCGCTTATATATTATCGTTTTAACATTATCGCACTCTCTCTAACATTCGTATTTACATATTTCTCCATTTTCTTCTTTTTGAGCGGGTACATAAGCGCCTTAAGATCATTGTGAATTTTAAATGTTTTTATCTTTATTTTTAATAATTTCACGGAATATCATGGATCCAACTGTCTGGGGGAGTGGGACTCCATGGCGTTCCCGATTTCAATCCCTCCAAATTGTTGTCTTTTTGTTTTACGCGTTACAATGCACAGTGACCCGACTCTAAAGCCTCCGACACTTGATCCCCCAACACTTTATCCTCCGGCACTTGATCCCATAATGGATAATTTCTGTTGTACTTCCTCCTTCGTAACGCAAGCATGCAGATAGGATATACTTAACGTGACCATTAATTTTTCCCTAAACCCGGGACACTGAAAAAAGGTAGGTACTTAATAATAATAATAAATTTGGACAACTTATATAATTCCGTTTTCGCGAAAAATCGCCTCAAGAGCGCTGTATAAAATGTAACGCTGTAATATTTTTTCATGTCATATTAGGGTTAGCTATTTTATATATTTATGTATTTCAAGATTACCGGTATGTTTGTGTGGGCGCATATTGCTTTCTTTTCGAAAACGGAACGTTTTGGCGTCCCGAAGCTGTGTTCGGGGACACCTGAACATGCTGCCTAAAAACGGGACTGTCCCGGTGAAAACGGGACGTCTGATCACATTAGATATACAGCCGTATAACTAAAGTCAAAGAGTGAGAAATAATCATTTGAGAGATCAAATCTCCAAAGTTTTAACTGGAAAAGAGATCAACTACCCGGTGGATCAAGCATCATTTAATTCAAAGATAGGTATGTACTCGTTCATATTCATCGTTTCATGAAGATGGGTGTTTTGCCTGGTAGGATTTTCTTCCAACTAAGATCGATAGGTATATAATAATAATAATAAATAATAATATTTGGACTTGTGTAGCGCCGAAAAATCATTAAAAATCACCTCAAGGGCGCTTTATATTTTGTGTGTGACGTTTCGCGTCGATTGGGTCGAAATTATATACCTATTGCATTATTATGTTGAGAATAGTGTGTGTTTTATTTTATTCCAGATACTTAGTAGAAATTCGTTTAAGGAATGTTCGCGTACGAATGTACGCGGGTATGGGTACCGCCACTCCGGGAACCATTACTGGATAACCAACACCTCTTGACTACGTTTGGTGACTTAGCAGAGGTGCCCGGCTTCATAGGGTTAGGTTTGTCAAGGTCTTGGAGGCGAACGACCAGGACACACTGAACCCCAGATTCCTACCCACCCCTTAAGCCCTCTTCCTTCTCAGAACTCTCCTCTCCTTCCTTTCCCTAAAAAACCCTCCCTACAGAATCCCCAAAGATGAAAGACGCCCTGAGGGAAATTATTTTCGTCAGGGTCTCCTGTGCGGAGCTAGTATCAAAAAAAATAAAAAATAGGTCTTGGTGACTCAACAGGGGTTCTCGGCTTCTTGGGGTGAGGTTTGTCAAGGTCTTGGAGGCGGATGATTTGGACACACGCATTCCTTCCCATCCCTCAAACCTTTTCTTTCCTTCCCAGAACTCTTCTCTCCTTCCTTTGCTTAAAAAAATCCTCCACACAGCATCCCCGAAGGTACGCGTGGTGGAAAGGGAAAGGACACGCAGGTATAAACAATTTCTTTATTTAGGTAGCATTGCAACGCATGCCGGGAAGTGGCTAGCATTATTTTAAGCACCGTTATTATACGATTATAAATATATCACATAACAGTGTTAAATAATTACTGTGTAATTAATATGCAGAAATAAAATAAACAAATAAAAACCTAAACCTGATAATGTGTCTAAAAGGCGTACCATTTATCAAAGTATTCACTTTTTGTGAAATAAATAATAGAAATGTAGATACAACATTTTAACAACGCATTAATCCTTTTAATGGATCCTGTATTTTAGTATAATAATTAATTAACCACTGTTTTTTTATCTTCCAAGTTAACGTAAACCAGTTTAAAACTGAACCACTAAATTAATAAAAATAAATTGGTGCATTTTATCAGGTTCAATCAATCCTATTTTTTAGGTTAAAAATCAACAAGTAGATGTTTTTGTTGAATAACATAACCAATATAAACTGATGGCAGTTATATAATGCAAATTTGTGCGATCGCAATTATTTATTTTTAGCAGCTTTATAACCTCGAATTTCAAGGACATTCTATCAATCTGTGTTGTCGGTTGAGTTCTGGTTTGTAAAATTAAAAAAATCTTTGGTTCCTTTTTAATTTATTTTCAAATGTTAAGAAGTTGTAAACAATAAGTCAGAGACGCCATTACTGGCGATTAACGAGCGGCCGAGAATTCAAATTTCGTCGAACTACTTCTTGCGATTGTACCTTTGCAACTGTTCAGGGCGGTTTCGATGAGAGAGATTAATTATTATCCTACCCAGCATTTTTAAATAATAATATCGATTTTATTTCAAAAATGCTAAACGTGTGATGATAAAACTATTAAAATTATGTACTTTTTGTAATTATTTTTTGATAATAAGTATTTATAATAATAAAATAATATTATTGTAGAAAGCAATCACTTTGTGGTTTGACATATTTAATAAAATAAAATACTGTTTTGTTTAAAACCACGAGTTTTATTAATTTTTTGAACCGACCGGTTTCGCTTTACTCAAGCATCATCAGGGTACAAATTAATACTAAACAATAAGTCATAATGTGTGCTTATATAAAACAAAATATAGAGGGAGAAAAAAATTTAGAGAGAGACAAAATATAGAGGGAGACAACATGATACAAATATAACAAACACATCGACGGCCATAAAATACATTAACCTAAGTTCGCAAGCAATGGAAAAAACCGAAAGATAATTATGTGACTAATGGGTTACAGTAATAAATTTGGAGGAACAAAGCATCAACTGACATGGTGGTAAGGAGCACTGGGAATTTTTTTTATTAAGGGTTTATTGGAAACAGACCTAATATCGGACTACTTAATATGTCTAATTGATTATTAAGTATATGACTTTTGGTTTTTACAGCTTTTTTAATTTCTAGTGCCTCTAAATTGTTAAGTCTGTTACCATGTCCGTTTTTATGTAAGATTTTAGCACCGGTGCTATGACAAAACGTATGATCTTTATCGATCAAATGGTTGGCGAATTCTACAAAACCGTTATTATTGAGGCAACGAAGATGCTCCTTTATCCTAATATTAACATTACGTGTTGTCTTACCGATATAAAAAGCCGAACAATTATTACAATTTAATTTATATATTCCCGAATGACTTAATTTGTTGTCCTTATCTTTAGAATGAATTAGAAATTTACCTAGATTGTTATTCGTATAAAAGGCAGGTCTGACTTCAGAAGGAAGGTTTTTAACACTTAAAGTAGAAAAATTATTAATGAATAAAATTCGCCGCCATTGATAATTAATATTATTATCATTGATTTGATGACAAGGACTAGCGAATAAGAATTGATTAATGGCTATTTGTTTTAGTTTTTTATTTAAAATGAAATCAATAAAATATGGTTCATAGCCATTATTTACCGCTATTTTTTTTTTTTTTAACTAATTTAAGTTCATTAGCAAAATTAGTATCGGACATTGGAATTGTGACTAAACGATGAACCATTGAATGGAATGCGGAGTGCTTATACAGCACTACATACACTACACTATTACAGCACCTCTAATCACCCGATTTCACACAAGCACGCATATTTGTATCATGTTGTCTCCCTCTATATTTTGTCTCTCTCTAAATTTTTTTCTCCCTCTATGTTTTGTTTTATATAAGCACACATTATGACTTATTGTTTAGTATTAATTTGTACCCTGATGATGCTTGAGTAAAGCGAAACCGGTCGGTTCAAAAAATTAATAAAACTCGTGGTTTTAAACAAAACAGTATTTTATTTTATTAAATAAAATAATAATTTAAAAAAAACGATGAATTTTAATTTGTAAAACTGTATATAAATAAACAAACTGAAGTATTTTCGTCACAAAACACATGCGCGGATCTTCATATTTAAAGATTTTATTAAATAAAAAAATTAAAATTAATTTTCTGAAAAGCAGCTTTCCAGAATATTTATTGATTTATTTTACAGCATTATTATAATGATTTGATATATGTGTTGTATAGTACAAAATTTTGTTTGAAAATTTAACAAATCTGCCAACGACCTACGGCAGAGGTTCCCAAAGTAGGTGCCGCGGCACCCTGGGGTGCCGCGGACAGAGGTCAGGGGTGCCGCGAGGCGCCCCTGATGTCTCTACTAAAAATCAAAATTGACATGAACGAATACAAACATTTTATGGAATGGAAAATCACCCGCGTGGCCGGTCCGCGCTCTGGGAATGGATTGGGTGGGAGGCACAGGAGTGGGGATACGGTTGTGGTGCTACGCTTGCACGCACCGGCCGCGTGCCGCATTCACTTGTAGTTTTTTCATTCAAGATTTCATCATTCAGGAAAAAACTACAAGTGTGGAAGAGAAAAATGTGTGATGATGGAGGCAAATATTGTTTTCCAATATTGCAACAGTACATGGCCCATAGCGGAGTTAAGGTTTCAAATAACTTGCTGACCCTTTTCACAGCGCAACTATCACAGTTAACCGACTGGTTTGCCAAGTACTTCGCAGAAGACTAAGTGGAGAAGTTTGTATGGATCCAAGATCCATTCCGTGCTCAAGCTCCCCAAGATTTTACTACGCAGGAAGAAGAAGATTTAATTGACCTCTCGACCGACAGCAGCCTAAAAATGGAATACGCTTGTTCGGATTTGACGGAGTTTTGGGTATCAGTCAGAAATCAGTAACCGATTCTAAGTGGAAAAGCTGTAAGGGTCCTCATTCCCTTTGCTACTTCATATCTATGCGAAGCTGGATTTTCAGCGGTTGCGGTTTTATAGAGCAATATTAAATATCGCTCAAAAATAAATGCGGAAAAAAATGAGAGTAGCTGTTAAGCCTTATTCCCAAATGTACTTACGAGTTGTTAAATTTTAGTGGTGTAGGTAAAAAAATGAGATTGAGTGGAGTAGGTATATGACAGAATGACAGGGGTGCCGGGAGAAAATTCGAATTTTCTAAGGGTGCCGCGACTTGGAAAAGTTTGGGAACCCCTGACCTACGGTATAACCGTATTATACTAAAACTAACCTTTTTTTTTCTAATTTTAAAACAAACCTTTACTAGATGAAAGAACAATATTTTGAAATCAATTTATACTTTTTTTTGTAAAAAAATCATTAGGTCTAGAATTTATTTAAAAATTACATTTTTCCGGTTGTGTCTGGTTATTCCCTCTTACCATGCAAAATTAATTGGCAGGTACCTAATTGTTGTTACGAAAGCAGGTAATAATATAAAAATGATTCCAAGAAATATTATGTTTATTTTATTTGTGAGGCGGGCGTGGGTACTGCCGCCCCGGGAACCATTTATTGGTTAACCATTGATAAAGTATAAAATAAAATTTTATAAATACATTTTTTTAAATTTCTACAGTCTACCAGGTCTTGCTACAACCGTAGCTCCTTGAGCGCAGTATAATACTCTACTAAAATTTAAAATATTTTATCAATATGATTATTCTTTAACAGAGGGTTACAAAAAATGCGCTGAGTTTCATTGGAGGAGTTAGGGGTAGGGAAACGTCATATGAAATGGCTTCAGCCGTCTTTGGTGACCAGATCAGAATAGCCCAGTACTTCCTTACCTTCCTCTTCCCAGTTTCCTTCCCTTCCACACTACCTTCAGCCTCACAACACACACCGATTGGGAATACCATGGTCTCACTTGCTCCAGACGGGAGCAGCTGGGAATATGGTATTCACATGAAAAAAGGGAACAACCCTAGTATACGTTTTTTTTTATTTAGTTTTTTTTTGATAATATAATAATCTATACATGTAAATGCCGTCAAAGCGTAAATAAATAAATAATACTCACAGCCCAGGCACCCCAAAAATGTATCTAACAGTATATTTATTCTTCATGGAATGATCTTAAAAGTAGTATATCTGTGCATCACAGATAACATTAAGGTGGATTTCAGAAAAGAAAACACTGATTAATTCTGCATTGGACATAATTATTTTGTGAAATACCTAAAATAAATTATCACAGTGCTCAAAATGAGTTATTTTACTAACCGAAGGTTTTTTTTACGCAAAATCAGAATTATCAGCAATGATTTGGACAAATATTTTGTCTTTTTTAAGTTTTATTTTTGTTTACGGATGTTTCTGCTCGAAGAGAGTTTCGTCAACTTTAACAAAATTCCGGTTGTCTCCGTGGTATACTGGATGACCCAGAAATGGCGAAAGGATCATCGTGTTAAATCATCAAAATTGTTTTACATAAACAACAGAAGAATGGATGGTGTAACCATTTTGTGTGGTCCTCTCAGAAATTGGCAGAGCAAGGTTAACAGAAGAGAGATTGCAGTAAGAATGCTCCCTAGGGTGAAAGTGATGCAACATCATGTATGGTCGAATTACGAATAAGGAGATACAAAAATCATGATAACTGCAATATTAATACCTTTTTTAGATATCTTTTTTTAGATGTTAATTTAAATTTATTATTATTAAATTTACCTATTTAGATTTTAATAAAACTTTGTCGTATAACATTTCGCGACATTCACAAGGTTTGGGTTTCAAGGTTACTTTAACTCGGTGACTAGCTGTCACTGGATCACAGTGGATCCGAGGAACTGGCTATTTTTGGAACCAGTTCTTATCGGATTTTTAAAATGGTTACCTACACTCTACACTTAAACTGGGCGAAGCCGAAGTAAAAGCCGCCCGCAAGGCCTAGCAGCAAAACCTGCGGAGCGGGTTTTTAACTGCTAGTACTATATTATTATGTGACGCCGATACGACACTGGAAAATAATGTATTTATGTTGATAAGTAAAGAGTGCGTTCAATTTAAAGTTGAGTGGCTTTTCCACTAGTACTAGTGATGGAGAATAAATCTTTCGTTTGGGACTTGCTTGCTCATAAAATAATGTCAATTTTTTTAACGCTTTGAACATAAATTTAATTAATAAAAAATATGTCTGTTTAGTGCTTATAGCGACTTAGGTTTTAGTTATTATTAACCGTGTTCATAAATCGAGAAATGTGTCGAACAAGCATTTGTACTTGGTAGAGGACAAGATTTTTTTTATTATTTTACATCGTTTGTTTAGATATTTCTATTCCTGTACACATAAAGAGAAAAAAAGTGCGAATGAGAAAATATGTTTCATGACCATCAACCTTTTATATAATCATTGTTTTTTGCACCTAATTAAGAGTAATAGCTGCGCGGCCTTTTTCATACAAATCTTATTTTTGAGTTTGAGGCCAATACCAAACCAAACTGCATAATATATGTTTTAATCTGAATGTACCTATAAAAATATTAATAATGGACATGTGCTATTTTATTTATTTTTGTTTTACCGGCAGTGGCTGAGTTGGCATCGAGTTTGGGTCCCACCCAGGCGTCTAGTGTTCGATTTCTCATCTGGCCTCCATCACGACACAGCAACATTTTCCTCTTACTGTGGTGTGGTAGTAGAAGATTTTCAAATATTGTCAGGTTATTCTTAACCCGGAAATATTTGTCTTTCATATATAAAAACATTTACATTCAAATATATACCTAAGTAATTAAAAAAAAACATTTTTTCATGTATTTAGAGTAATTTTTTTGTCAGTTAATCTTAATTATAAAAATAATATTACCCTACCTACTAATTAAATATAACGAAAAATTAATACAATGTGAATTAAAACCCATCGAAATGCTTTTTGTAACATTTTTTTTTAATATTTCATCGTGTTTCGATAGTGAATAAAGCTTTTTTTTTAATTATCAACAATACAAAAATAATTGCTAAAGTTGCCTCTAAAACCATGAAATGTGATTTCTTTAATTATCTTTATTTCTTTAATTTAAAACATAAATAAATTAAGTAGAACGTATAAAGTATATCCGTTCTAGATATTTGCTAAACCTTTAAATTAAAAATATAATTTTCAGTTTGCTTAAGTATTTTGGCCCTAAATCCAAAATTAATTTTGTATGAAAAGGGCTGCGCAGCCATTCCCCCATAGGTATTTATTGTGAAACATTTAATTTAATCATTGAAGAAGATAATATCATAAAAAATATCAATTAAATATGAAATGAGCACAAGCATTAGACATGTATGTTATAAAAAATATTCCTTTCACGAAATTTAATTTTTTTATAATTGCTTGACTAAAACGGACGAAAAATAACACAAATAAGTTGTTTATGCATTGAATTATACGAATATAATTGTAAAAAGACCATTTTATGAACGGAGGCCTTACAGAAACTGTCACCATATTGCTTCTAGCAAGCACAGCGGGAAAAAATAAACACATCTCGCACCGGGGAATAGCAATGGCACAACTCAAAAAACCTCTTTTTTCAGGAGTGCAGTTTGAATATTTCGTTTGGGTGTATTAAATCAGTTATAAACCAATAAAAAAACATTATTTTACAAAATTTGAAAAGTTATTTTTATATTTATTAGTTTAATATAATATTAGTGTCATAGTGATCATTGTGCCACTATTTCCGCCTGAATTTCAGTAAAACATTATAATTTGACAATGACATTTTCGCTTATAAAGCCACTAAAATATTTTTAAGAATTATGCCGTTTTTTTCGAGGAAAAAAAGATATCCAGGAACATTTCTGCATACTTAACTGAAAAATACAATTTTTGGACTTGTGCCATTATTAATCTTTGTAAGATAACTTAATTTAACTTAACATTTTCAGCAAAAACATGGATAGATGTCTAATTTTATTATGAAGGTCAACATTTGCCTAAACCGCTTTTATTACTGTTATCTGTATAATATAATAATCATATTACTTCGTTTATTTGGAAGAAAACATCATTTTATTTTATAAACATCATTTTATTCTATATTCATTGTGAAAGTAGAATAAAGCTAACAACTTTTTTTATAAAATGTGGAAAAGAAAATCATTTCTTAACCCTTTCCACTCCAAGCCTTTTTTGTTCTTTATTTTTTTTGTTTTTATTCCATCAGCTCCACGACGAAATAATGTATTTAAGCTTTAGTTACTTTTTAAAAATAAAATCGATATTAGTTTATATACCACCAATAAAAGTTTTTGCGTATAAAGAACTATATGTAATTACTATAATATGAAATTTTAAATACTTTTAAACTAATTACTTAAAACTGTTTGGCACCACTATGTATTGATTCCTACGAGTCCCATGTGTACTTCCCAGCTAAATAAACCACGTTAACAATAATACTTTAGGTACTATTCGCCGGTCAGGGTGGTTTGGTATATTTATGCGCCGGACTGAAACATGAACTATACTACTCCCTCAGAGTAACAATATTGTTACTCTGAGACTACTCCATACTTACTGTAGAGCTGTTATTCACCGGACTTGAAACATAAAGCCTAATGTTTATATATTTTATAGTTACATACTTTTGTATTCTTTCATTATATGATTTCTATGTTTTATACTTTTCATATTATTTTTTTCTTCTGTTTTCTTCCTAACTCTTTTATATTACTCCATAGTAATTTAAATTCTTTTATATTCTTTTGTATTCTTTAATATTCTTAAATATTGTTTTATGTATATATTTTCTTAATATTCTCGCACATTATTTATATTGCAAATGTAATGAACTGTATAGAAAATCGACCACCATAACACGGACTTGCGCCTAGCATGGTGGTTGAAAAATCCCCAATTTATGTACCTAATAAAAAAAAATCAATGAATAAAGAAAACTTTAAAAAAAACATGCCAAATGCGATGTTACCGGATTTTAAAAACAGATTTTTATTGTATTAGTACCAAATCGAATCTAAAATTGTTCAGTGTTTATATAATGTGTAGTTAAAACACGCACCGGCTGTAGGTTGTAGGTTGGTAGGTAGGTTCTAAGTGTTTGTTGTTACATATCTTATAAACTGGTCAAGAAAAATATTTACGAAAATGTTGTTAAACTAGTCCCAGCGAGAGTCATCGACGTTCATCAAGAAAACAAACTAAAAAGACGAAGATACTATTGACGTCACGTACGATCTCTTGCTGAGACTAGTATTATAAAAAGTCGCAACTTTTTTTTCGTGTATTTTTTTGTTTATTGATAATTCTGCAGCAATTGTATATTTTCTGATTTGTTCTTTAAGTAAACATTCAGTTTTCCAAATTCTACAATTATAATATCCAGGTCTGCGCTAGTACATTATATTTTTCTGGCACTCCCCTCATACGAGGCGAACAATTTTACGCCATAAGATTACGATTTCTTATCAAATAGTCCAAGAAAGTCATTTACATGCAGGCAATATGATGAATTCAAAAAGGCTATGATTTAATAGTAAAAAAGAAACTTTATCTTCATCGTGTACACATAAATCAACATCTGCAGATCAGCACTGACAGAAGCGTAAACCACTGATTGTTTAAATAATAAAATAACGCTTGTGGCGTCATGAAAAAAAAAGTTATGCAAATAAAGCAAACCTACTTTAAATAATGTTTTCGTGTTTGGAATGATGCATCACTTACGAATTGTCTGGTGGTTACACCTCTCTGAGTTATTAAGAAGTTAAGTACGTTAAATTTATTAGTGTTTCGGGTTTTTTAAATATGTACTTAGATAACTATATATATAGTATGTGTACCTAATCTAGACATATGTTCGTCGAACAAGAAATACTGTTACTCGATTAAATTCCTTAAAAGGATCTAACGATATTTTCACATATCTTCCCCGTCAACTTTGAAAGCGGACAAAAATAAACTAAGTTATTCGGCTTCCAAAATATTGTAAATAATTATCACATTTTTGTTTTTATGATATAAAATATTAGGAATGAAAGCTAGCTCTAATAATTCTAGTGTATTGATTTGAGTAGATAGGTACTACCCCACCCCCATCTTTCCTTTCCCCACAACCTTCTACTCACCGCTACCTTCGGCCTCGTAACATAGCTCAATATTGGGGATACCATAGTTTCACTGGCTCCAAAGGGAGAAGGAGAAGAATTGGGAGAAGTTGAGACTCTTTTGCGGTATCACATAAACATAAATTAAGTAAATTCCAGTTACCTACCACAAATTGTGTTCTAATGATATATAATTAATTATATATTTCATTATTACCTACTATAATATTACGATGCAATTATTTTATAAATTCTTTCAAATAGAAATATTCAGATTATATCTGACTCGCCCGATTAAACCCCACGGCCTAGAATTTATTTTGCACTGGTATCTCCAATAACAAAGTTAATTATGTCTATAAAGGTGTAAAGGGAGTTGTTTAACTTACAACCAGTGATTCCTGAAATTATTTGGAGTGAAAAATGTAAATAAAATTTTAGGCTCCCGTGACATTTTTGATGTTTTTCTAAACCTTAAACATTAAAAAAAAATCAGTAGCTATTGGACAGATAGGGTCGGGCTGAGTGTCCAGTGATGACATGTGGAGAGATTTTTTTTTTTTAATTTGGAAATATAATTTTTTTTTTTAAATCCTCAAAAAAGATCGGAGACCAAATTTTCATCTAAATTTTTTACTACAAATAACGTGGTTAAAGTAAGTCAAGTCATTTCACACCCTGGTTACAAATTTATCGGCTAAAATCAAAACCACCTTTATCACAAGGCCGGTACACTGAATAAAATCGGCCTCTTAACTTGCGTGAGAACCTAAAAAGGGATGTCTTTTTTATAATACCTTTTAAATTAGTTCAAAAAAAATAAAATCGAAAATGGCGACAGGGGGCCGATTGCATTCGGTCTACCGGCTTTGTGATCTAGGTGGTTCGGCTTGTACTTGTTCGCTTCTAAAATTTAGATATAATGTTCAAAACTTAAAGATGACGCTATTGTATTTTGCCATTTTGTTCTTATACGGTAATTGATTTATTTTAAATCCGCCTTAAATAATTTACATATAATCTTTGTTAACAAAAACTGTAGAAACAAAAAAATACAGAAAATGCGATAACATTTTTTCCATACATATAACCTTTGACACCATAATTACAATATTGATTTATAAGGTATAAAGTTATCAAATACAACATTACAAATCTCGTTTTCAATAATTCTACGTTGTCAATTATTATTGGTATTTTATTCAAAATACATGCATTATATAACCGCTTTTAAAATTTAAGTTGTATGAAATATTCTTGGTTAATTTACGAGCATCATCAAATTACAACCAGAAATATGAATTGCGTTCCATAAATTTAAGTCTTAATGAACTTGTAAATTTTATTTAATTTACAAGTGTCAGTTTTTAGACGTTGTATCTTTTTCATTTGTGGTTTTATTTAAACCAAGAAGTCATTAAGTCCAGAATTAATAGGGGCCCGCATCAAACGCAGATTACGATATTAATACATATCAATAAATTATTCAGCGAGCGATCCAAAAAGTATTTTTAATATTGAGGTATTAAATTATTGAGAAGGCCCTTAGGTGAGGTTACAGATGAATTAGGTTTCTATTGGTTTGGGAAAAAGATTAGTCATTAAAATTATGTATGCTTTGAATCAGTATTCATTTTGATTGTCTGTATCTCTCTTAGTTTTGCTCCGTATCGGAATTAAATAGAGCAATATAATATTAACCTACCTAGCATTTTATAATGATAAATAGATAAAACTTAATTAGTAATTTAATTTAATTTTAGTTACCGCCCGGTTTTGCAAGAGATTTGTTAGTTTCGTTTTTAATTAATGAAATTGTTTTTTTCAACGCTCCGCAGCTCGAGATAAAAGTTTTAAATGGTCACTTTGGTTTTTAAATTCTGTAAAGAAAAATCACTTTTTATTTCAATGCGCCAGAGCTCATGTACCAATTACTGAAGATAAGTTTTATTACACAATTTGGGAGGCGGGTATTGGTACCGCCGCCTGGGGAACAATTCATTGGGTAAACGATACCTCTGCCGTAGGACACCCCAAGACTTAGCAGGGGTGCCCGGGTTCACGGGATGAGGTTTGTCTAGCTCTTATTTGGGCAAACGCATCCGAGGATCGGGGAAGAATGGTTGCGAGAGACCTTTCAACCTCTCCGGAGTCCCTCGACCCATTGCCTTGTACCGTAGTGGGAGGGATGAATTTATATGCCCCTCACTCCTGGCTACCTATCCACCCCTCATACCTTTTTCCTTACCAGAACTTTCCTCTCTCCTTTCCCAAAAAATACCCTCCACTCAGCATCCCCAAAGGTGACATAGGCCCTGAGGAATTTTCTTCTCGTGGCCTTCTGTGTGTAGCTATTAAAAAAAATACAAAATATTTTAATTTTTTTGTTGATGCGGTGCGATGTTCACAGTTCTGATCTCGTATTTTGACAAACGCATTGACAGCATACCTGTTCTAACAGATATCGCTCTTTTTTCTCTTTTCCTCGACGTCTTTCGGTTCGTATGTGATAATAGTATATCCCAGATATTTTACGCTACGACTACATCTATTTTCCTTCCGTCTAGCCATTCTAAAGGTGTTTACATTTTAGATGGGTTAGTTTTTACATTTAAAAACCATAATGACTAATTTGGACGTATGGTTGTATTTGCATGGTTATGATTTTTGTAAAATCTTCATATATTTGGAGTAGTTTCTTTAGTGCCCTTAATGGTGGTACTAGAAGAAACATGTCATCTGCTTAATTAATATTATTTACATATACTCCTTGAACAAAGCAACCTATTTTTTGGTCGTCAACCCTTTGAATTACTTCATTATTTTAAAGAGAACTGGAGACATACTTTCTCCTTGCCTTACGGCATTTTTCAAAAAAAAAAAGTGTTGGATAATTCTCCAGACCATTGCACAATATTTTATTGCTACGTATCCCATATTGAAAGAATCGCTGTTATACCTTCCGAAACTGCTCTTTGCTTTAGTTTTTCCCAGTTGAATGTGACACACACGATCAAACGCTTTGCTTAGATTTAGATACTAAAACAATGTAGATGTAGTTACCCTGTTTGTAAGTATGTACCTTTAAACTTACTTAATAATTTAATGTTTCTTAGCTATGAAATAGATCAATAGGTCATTAACATATAATAAATAAATACTGGATCTTCAAGAAAAAACCGCTGAACTTTGTGATATTATGTCCAACGTCTTCCCCCATCACTTTTCATCTATTTGAATGCATTTCTTGCATTTATTCCATCTCCGTTGCATTACACAACTCCAGCCTGGGGCGCCGGTTTCCACAGATCGGCCAAAACGGAATACAAAATACAACCTGTAATCTACAATTTGTCGGGCAAATATTGTGCTTCAACTTTCCAAGCACATCCCAATTGGTAGGTGCTTAATCAAAAACACCTCAACCAAAGCCCGGACACTGATTCAAGTTGGCCTGCTATTTATAAAAAACCCAATTTAAAAAAAAAACTTTTATCTATGAATTGCTTACCTTACAGGGGACATCATTGCCTTATACAAATAGCAGGCCATCTTGAGTCAGTGTCTCAGCCTTGTTTGTGATGGTTTTGACGTAATAGCCCTGTAGGTTCTTAATCAAAACTACCTCTACCAAGGCCGAGACACTGTATCAAGTTAGCTTTCTATTTATATAAGACCCAATTTAAAAAAAAAAAACATTTTTATCATTATGCCTGTGTACGAATAGCTTAAAACGTCATTATTTAGGAGTACCTTATATAAATAACAGGCCAACTTGTTTCAGTGTCCCGGCCTTTTCTGAGGTGATTTTGGCGTAATAGCCCCGAAGGAGATCTTAATACGAGATTGTTTTCCGAGTATTAAATATCATTAATTTTTTAAATCAATATAATTGGTCTTTACATCTCGGCACATAACTTAAAATGTTTAATTTGGTGCTCGTGTTCATCTGATTTATACGTCTTCAATTTATGAGTTAGGGGTAGGTAGTAAGGCCACTTTTTGAAAGCAATTAACAAGTATTTTGATGTATTAGTTTTCACATAGATCTATGATTTTTGCCCAACAAACAACATCTTAGATTGCGCCTCCTTCCAAAATATTGATGGAGCTTTTGTTGACTATTGCACACATAACTAATAACTTGCGATGTAATATCTTATTTATAACCCCATGTTTGACTGGTTAAGAACTTATTTAATTGTTATGTTATATTTCATTTAATTAATGTAAAATTATTTTTTTTAAAAGTATATTTGCCGCACATTCCTAAGTGTCAGATACTCTCAGAATCGCCTTGGCGAAATACCAACATTCTGTATCTAGATTTCTTGTTTTGAGTTTTTTCTGCTATGCACTTTCCAATCTTCCTCCCCCTATCTTATGTTTTCTGCATTCTCTTCAGACTCACAACATACCCCAATTGAGGTGCCATAGTCTCTCCGGCTCAGTACAATCGGGAGCAGCTGGAACGGAAAAAATGTTTGGTGTGTATTTTCTAATGGGTTACCTTTTCGCCAAAACGTCTTTCCCTGATTATAATAATAATAATTGGACAATTTGTAGCGCGCCGTTTTTGTGAAAAATCACCTCAAGGGCGCTTAAAATTATAAGTGTAGTGTATGTGAATATGTATGAAGTTTCAATGTGTCGTTAGTATTATGTAGTTTAAAGGTGTCTCAATAGATGTCATTGGCAAAAGTACAGGATAGAGCCAACTGTTGGACGATTGGGTCTAATATCCGAACGGAGAAGGTAGATCATAACCGATCTATTGGCGGGCACATCCAGTGAGCGGTTCCCCCGCTGCAGATTATCACAGATCATCCTTTAGAACTGACGTTAAGTCGAGTTAGATATTCAGTGTAAATATGATACGATAACAAACAAGACTCTTAATCTAGACGAACCGAAGTATTATTGAAACTCCCAATCATCAGTGATGTATTGTTAAATAGAGGTAACGAGAGAACACCACAATAAGTAAAAATTCAACAAAATTTCTCAATGACCCAATTTTTTAGAACCCATTTACTTCTTCCGTAGTTATTGTAAATCAGCATTATTTTGTTCCAAGTTAGTTAATAACCTCCTATGCACATAAAATATATCGCTATTAAACCACTTTTAGATATTACGATACAGTGCAGATTTGATCAGATGAAATATTATTTTTCTCATGATTTGAAGGCAATATATTACTGTGTAGTTAGAATCACGTCATCTGATGTGAATCACACGTCAAATGTTGGTATAAAAATGTAATTGACCGATATATCAATACAATAATATACGAGAGATGTAATATCGCGTGGTTCGGTCCAATAAAAAGACGAACTGACAGCTACTATTTCTTATCTACACTTGAGGTTTCCTACTGGTATATCATAAAGCATCCAACTTGTTTGATTGGTTGATAAGGTTTGCGATTTAAGCCATTAAGGTCGGATATATAGAACGTAAATACTTTTATTTTAATTTCTTGTTCATAAACCGCACAATTTTTATTTATTTTGGTTAACAGCTATCATTTCATTTGTAATTTTTGTACTGCACATAATTCTAAATTATATTATATTCATCATCTTCATCTTCCTCGCGTAAAATTCGAGAGTCCATCGCTTCGACATGTATCAAAAACAAGTTTTTTTTTTAAATAAAGACAAACATTCCAGGTTTACCAATAACCTGACAATAATTTAAAAATCTCTTAGACGAGACACAAGCGATATCGGGCCCAATACCGATCCTTGCTGTACCCCTTGGGTATTTTAAATTGGATTTGATATGATGTTATTTGACAATAATTTGAAAACCACCTACTAAGCGAGGACTACCTACACCTCAGTAAGCGAGGATTTTGGGAGGAGGAATTGAACTCACGACAACTGGATGGGGTACAGACGCGATACCAACTCAGCTACTGACCGATCATAAAATATTAAAAATGTTAACCTAGCAGCTACTTCAGTATTTTTTTCCCTCCAAATTAGGCGTGTGCTCATTGTATTCGGAATAAAAGCAAATTAGTAGTTTGGAAAAAAACTTTTTGGAAGATGTAGGAACAGATCGACACGATTAACTTTGCACCAATGAATACATTATTTTGGATACAAAATATATATATAGGAAGCATCTAAAATTCTGGGAATAATTATTGTGACTTCATGAAAATTACATAGTTTTTTCTAACAGGAATTTCTATATCCATGAACTATTTGCAGCACCCAAAAAAAAGCCATTATCAGCCCTGAAGCTTTGAAATATCTTTTTAGATGACTTAAAATAAGGTATGACGGCGACATGTTCTTTTGTTTTTTTTAATGTTTTCCCTACTAACTGTCACTACATCTTTCTTTTAGTTTCTACGAGATGTAAAACAGATCTATCTAAACTCCCTCTTACGAAAGAGTGAGTTATTTATAAAATCCATATTTTTCATAATACCTATCCACAAAATCTTTACTAGCGTTGCCACCGACTGCAAAGTTAAACGTGTCAAGTTGTAAGTCAACTTTTTATAGGTTATTTGTATGATTAAATCATTTTCATATGCGCCCATCGTATGACCTCGCATTTCGAATATCTACCGAAATACAACTTCCCTTCAATATTTTAAGTTTTTAAGCTCTAAAAAAATAATATATTTTTTACTTGAAATATTTTTTGTTAACCACACATATGAGGCCCTGAAGAAAATAATTTCCCTCAGGGCATTTTTCATCTTAGGGGATGCTGTGTTGAGGGTTTTTTCAATGAAAGGAAGGAGAGAAAGTACTGGGAAGGAAAATATGTGAGAGGTGGGTAGTAATTATAAGTGGGGAGTGATGGATGTATGAATCCATCCTTTCGCTGCGGTGCAAGACGATGGGTCCAGAAATACACATGGAGAGGTCGAAGAGTCTCCCCAAACCGGCCTCTCCCGATCCAGCCTGCCGTGCAGCTAATGAGCAGGCTCGTTCGCCGCCAAGACCTGAAAACACCTCTAACATTGAACCCGGGCACCCCTGCCAAATCGCTTTTTCATATATATGTTATATTAACAAACTCGAAGTGTTTCTTTATGCTACTTAAGACATTTGATCTTCTTTAAAACGCTTTGTTAAATATTTTCGCTCACGCCTATTAATTATATAGTTTTTTATATATTAGCGTGCTCCCCCCTAACATTCGTATCACATATTGTCTCCGTTTCAAATTATATTATATACTGTTTGTACTCTTTGGTAAGTCGCAAGTAGGCTTAAAGTAGTCTAGCTTACAATTGCGCAACAAATAATAATATAGCTCCGGTGCTAAATGGTATATCTTCAAGATCGATCAATGTGAATATGGCCGATTGTAATCTGCCGATCTAACGGCAGATCTTTCCCACTGCCAGTCCATCTAATACAATCTTCTGTATCCTCTTATCCGATGTCCATCTCTAATGGGCTCTGCGCTCCTGTGCGCCGAGACATGCGGGGACTGCCAATGTCATACTTATATCTTTAGATACCTGTATATTATATTTCTATAAGTTCTCAGGATATCAGATGAGTTAATGGTGTAACTTTTATTCGCTTGGTTATCATAACCGCTTTTTTTAAAGTGACTTAAAGTGAGTAATGTTGCTTGTAATGCGCGTTAACAAAAATAGCCACGCGGTCGCACATCGATAAATTTAATAATTCAACACATGTTCTTCTCCCCTTGTTTATTATCCTTTGTGGGAAATCACAGAAATTAACAAAAAAAAGTGTTCATATTAAAGTATTATTTTTAGCTCGAAAAACGGTTCGATTTGATGTATTAGGTGATCCCATGGGACTTCAACCAAGGCCGACTAGATAGTCTAATCACTCTGTTTATTTAATATGCCTGCGCTAAAATAACACACAAATCAGCAGTAATAACGAGTATCAACAACAATCGCTGCAATTCGCAAACTGTCTTGAACATGTGATCCTTCAAAATCTGTCGCCAGCCAAAACCTGTAGAGCAAACACATTCATATGGATCAGCCCCCTGCATTATTATCGCAGTGTATGCAATAATGTCTCAATTTTCTAGTATCTTTCTCTTCAAGACAATTTTCTAAAAACAATAATTTGATGTAATTCATCAATTGAAAAGAGCAATTTGGCCCGCTAGATACCTGCCATGCACGACAATAAAGTTCTCAAATCGTTACCCTGGTTGTTCAAATTGTTATGTTAAGGCAGTAGATAAGAAGATATTAGCGGTTTTTCGACGAACATACTTCATCTTTATTTGCTCTGATTCCAATCCAGTTATGTAATCCACCTATAGACCCAATACCGAGTACACACAATGAGGGTAGGTCCGAAAAGTTACGTATGCATGTCCAAGAAGTCCAATACGTAGGTACCAACAATGTGCATTGTACATAATACGTTCATGGTAGTATCGGTACAATGTGCATTGTGAGCCCGGTCTACATAGGCATTGCGTTATTGAGTATCGCCTTGGGAGAAGCGGCCCGCTTTATACGGTCAACTGCCCTCTGAAGCTGGGGGCTTTCCCGTCCCATTGTTAAATCGGCCCTCTCTGATTTATCTTCCTCCGGCGCGCCCCTACAGACATCAAGAGGACCTCTTGACTCTCTGCCGGAGCGCTGCAATATTACTTAAATTCAATTAAAGATTTACACGCTTCCGCAATCGTATACCCGGAAAAAATAAAGGGAGTAAACTTACGTACGTTGATCACTGAAGTGATAAACAAAGAGAAGCGTGTTGTGGGCTTTTGAATGCGCCCGAAGTGAGTTTATTTTGACCATACTTTGTATGAAATTCATAAAAAAAATTAAAATATCGGAATTCCTTCTAATACAGATTATTAGTTTCACTAGACTCTCTGGGGCCTAGGGATCAAAAGATCTTACGTAAAATGGTAAATCAGTTTGTCCATCGTTATAGATCACACTACGGATTTTCTGTTCAGTGACTTTGGTGAATTCAGTTATTTGTGTATTTTTTTAAGGCAGTGTTTTTCAGTGGGTAATTAATGTCAAGTTTAATGTTTATCGATGCTCTCTTAAGAATAATGGGAGAAGGTAACGAATAAGGTAAGAAATTCTGTTTACAAATTTAATAAAATATTCCTAGAGGGACGAGTGCACTATTTTAGAGCACTTCTCCGCCACCGCAAGGAAAGCTTATGACGCACCCTATACTACCTTTAAAATTCAAAGAGAAATCTTCTCTCTTTCTAAAATCCGTTTTCATTATATATCTGACCATAAAAGAATAGGAGATAGAATGAGTTTTTTTCAATATGTGTCATTTGGTGACAGATATAGCACTACATGACCCGAGGGGTTTTTTTTTTCAATTCAATAGCAGAAGAAGTCAGAGGCTCGGAGGAAGACAACGCATATTCAAGCACAACAAATCCTCGAGTGTGAGGGAAGCAAGGAGCGTGTTCCAAAACATGGTATTGTGTCTCGAACCCCCTCTCTGCCTACCCCTTCAGAGAAACGGCTTTATAGTTTTGTATAACTCAAAATCACTAGCAAATACATAATATTATAATCAATACGTAAAAATACCATCTAAAATAACTGTTTTGAAAGAATCTTTCGAAAAAATCATTAAAAATCGTGTAGTATCTTCAATTATTACATAAAAGTGTATACATTTTTCCATACGATTACTCTTCTTTTGTAACGTAAACTGTCAAAGAAATTGAAACAGCTTTTTGGAATATAGTCCTTAAAATAATAAAGATTAAGTGTTATTGTTCATTACAAATTGAGAGATTTCCATTAAAAGGAACACGCACAGATTTATTTCATCAATCTCGTTACTTTTTATGGTCCAAAGTTATTAAATGTTACGGTTCCTTCACGACTTCGGAGAAAAATGGTTTAAGAAAACAAATTCTTTCATAGATTCCATCTTATTTGTACAATAAATTTCATAAAAAAACCAACAAATTATTGTAAGCATCTGATGCAAAATGGACCAGGTTTCCACTCTTGCATCTAGGGTTCAATTTCTCGGTTGACTAAGTCCTCCATCATTAACACAAACAACATTTTCGGTTTACAATGATGGTAGAACACTTGTTACGTTATTTGTCTCTTATAAAACACATAACCAATTCATCTCAATAATTATACCACCATAAAAACTAAAAACACAGGTATACACTGTGATGATCTCGCCTTTGGGCCTACGAAATAATTCTTTTAAAATTGAGAGATCAATTTAGGATTATATTTAATTTTTGTAACATGGAATGGTTTCAGCATACGATTCTCTGTTTCAATTCATGGGGGTGATTTATGGATCCTTACCACTAAATAACCACATGTGTTTGCGTAGCTCAAGTGCCTGCGAGCCCGGCAAAGGCCATTATTCACAAAACTAAGAAGGGACCCAGAATAACATTTAGAGGGATTTTTTCAGGTTCATTATCAAGTCAGGGGCGGCCGATGGATATTTGCCCGAGTGGTGATTGACCTTAACGCGAGCAGATTGGATTTACGAAACAATTATCTGGTGAATTTTCTATGGCCGTAGGAAATTGAAAACTAGGCAATAAGGATTGATCGTTGGTGCATTTAAATATACTAGAGCGACGCGCCGATTAGGAGTTAAGATATTTAACATATTTGTCAAAATAAGATTGCAGAATTCGTTAAATAGTGACGCACGCAGAAAGAACGAAAACGTGTACAGACAATGCTTATATAATGTTATTATATAACCAATAAAGTCGACGCAAGTAATGAGAAAGAGTATTAGATTGAAGTACGCCACTGAGCTCTTCTTTTAAGCGCTATTGGGATAATTTATGACTTCGGCGCAGACAAAATTAGTTTGTATTCTGTTATCTAAAGGTTACACACAAAAAAATAGCAAACATGAAAGTTGCACTGATTTCTTGGAATTTGGGATGTAATGTGACAGAACACTATTAAAACGATTGAAATATGCATATTGGGAGATGTGTTTATCACTTAAGATTTGAAGAAGTGACTAATATATTATTGAAACCACACAAGTAGATGGGGGGGAGTCAGGGGGCAGAGAGTTGGAACAGGGGATAGTCGGGGCAGGGAAGTGTTAGAGGACAGTCAGGGGGAGATCCTGTTGAGAATTAAGATCGTCAAGTTCTGAGAGTCGCGAGGAGACCAGCTCGGTGCTTCTAAATCGGGGATATTTCATTTTAATTAAACAAAGAATAGTTCGTCTTTATTAAACAAAAAGAGTCCACGCGAATAAGGAAGTCAGAGATTGCGGCTTGCGAGTTCATGAAGTTAAATAATATAATTTGTAAATTGAGGCGGTCAATTATCGATACGGGACGGGCTTTCGGGGCGTTTATCAGGGTCAGGAAAAATTTTACAACGAATCGACGCGAGAATTGTGTTTGACGGCTGCATCTTGGAATAAATAACTGCATGACGGGTTGTGGTTTAGAAATGCTTGTTTGAGTTAAATATTAGAGTAGTGAATTGATTTGTGAAATTATTTTGTGCAACATGGCGATTTTGGTAAGTTTGAAAAATTGAATTAATTATTAACAACATTAATGTTTGGATTTCGTACAAAGCAGGGTTAAAACAATAGAATCATCATTACTCCCCGAGTATTTTAATTGTTTATAATTGTTCGTCTAGCTTGTAGTTTTCTAGATCTAAACATGAATTATAGTTTATATAGCGCCCTTGAGGTGATTTTCCATAAAAGCGGTGCTATGTGGTTCGTTCAAATATTAGTATTATTATTATAGCTACCTTAATGGGGCCTTTAATAAGGAAACATGTCATCTAAGTCGGATGATTTAATCGGAAAATTATAACGGTAACATTTAAAAAGCTATCGGGTAATTATCGGTAATCGTAAAAAAAGGAGCGTTCCCTCCGTAAGTCGATCCGGAGCTGCCTGATGTTGACCGGCGACGATTCTTGAGACAATACCGTTGTAAGATAATAATTTGGGGTTCAATGAACTAAAATACTATTTGAAGCACAAAAGACACTTTCGGGCAATAAATCTTAGACGAGAGACTTCATTTAAAAGACGGGATTTTGAAACCACAAAACAATAATAAAATCCTTTAAAAGTGCTTTGTTGGTGGTCGAGAAAACTAGGTTATTGGGTATTCTCCAATACATAACGGGTAACAAAATACAGAGGTATAGAATATAGGTATAAATTAATGTGTAAAGCGCCTTTGAGGTGATAATTATTATTTACGAGTTTCGTAATAATATTTTTAAACGTAGCTAGGGGACTATATTCAGGAAGGTTTTTGAAAAGGCATTGGGTAATATAACGGTTTATGAAGGGTGCGCAGCATGGGCATTTTTGATTACTAACAAAATCTGACATAATTGAATTCCCATTCCAAAAATTTCCCACACCTTATTCCAAACTTTAGGTATCACAACAAGTCTCTTACATAGGACTTTGCATAAACTTGGTTCGATATCTTATCATATAATCACCTTTGGTTCACGGTTAGGTATATTTCTTTCGACTTAGCAAAAAACTTTCATATTGTCGGTTGAATGAAGCCGTCGGTAGGTATTCATATTTTAAGCGTAATGCGCTATATCCACCTACTTAATTAACAAACTCTTTTTCTTCAAACTTAATTGAGCGGGTTACGACTCGAGAATGGACGGCGGTTGTCGAATGGATTAACGGGTCCGGCTTTCCTATTTCACCATGAGGAAGTATCTCACGCGACTTTATCGGGGGCGATGTGATCGAAATGCAGGTGGGCTTACACTATTTTTCTAATGTGGAGGCGAAGTAAGCGATGGTCGTGTCTGGTCCGAGCAAATTGGAATCCCTTGTGATCACTTCTCGGTAACGTGGATCTCGTACCCGCTCTAGACTGGATTGGAAGCGTGGCCGGAGCCATTTCATGATGTCGACGTATGTACGTCACTAAGGCATTGGGGGACTTCAGGAGAACAAAGGACGTGCACCCATTTCGCCCTCCCTCTACCGCCGCTCCGAGGTACCAGCGGATAAAAGTTGTCGTCGCGGGAGGCCAGTTTGATGCAGGACGAAGATTACGATCTGGCCGGACTACCTTCGTCATGGGGGAAACGAAGTGACGAAATTTGCGTGGGCTTCACTACCTTTTAGGTTACGCTCGTGTGGGGTCTGCCTTGTCGGCGGAACGAAGGGAACATGACATATGGAATCGTTTGGCAACCGAACGGCGGTTCTTTGTTGGAATCCGGATAAGTTTTCTTAACTACTTTTTGGTCTACGCTTAGGTAGGTATATTTCATTCGATATTCGATTTAGCAAAAACTTTCACATTGTCGGTTGAATGAAGCCGTCGGTAGGTATTCATATTTTAAGCGTAATGCGTTATATCCACCTACATAAGTAGCAAAAGTTTTCTTAACTCCCTCACACTAGGAATAGGGATCATCCAGCATCAGGGTGGGATTGTACTCTGGACGAAAGAGCAGCGGGGGAAATAGAAGGAAAGGAAGCCAGATTCACGACCTGGTGCCTTTCATTCTTGGACCCGGCACCCTAGAAACCGAGCTTGACATTCCTTCTTTGAGCTGATTTTTGAGTTTGAGCTTGGAGTACGCCTATCGTAGAGCATATGCCCGTAACACATATAGGGGAAGGTCCCAAGTTACGCTTGTGTATGTTATGCGAGAGGACGTATTTTTCATTCAAATCAAATACCGATGACCATCGCGATTGCAGGCTGGCGCATGTTCTGTAGCGTGCCTAGGAAAAACGTAATCATTATTTCTACTGGTTCGAGGCGGCGTGCTGGACGGAGAACGGGACTATTGGGGACATGAGTGACTGCCAAAGCGAGGATCGGTGACATCAAAATCGTCCTTAATTAAATTCATACATCGCCAGATCAGAGGAGAGAGCGGCCCCACCGATCTCCTGACATTGCCGATTGTCTAATCAACTTCGGTTTAATGTTTATGCCGGTGCTTTAGGAGTTAATGGAACTCAAGTCATCGGCATGCTGAAGAACTTCAACATCATCATCAATCCAGAGTAGGATGTCACGTTCCAAAACCTCGTGCCACCCACACATTTCCTGAACAGTTCCTGACACCGGCAATCACGCCATTAATCGGAGCAGACCCTCATATCAAACGGTATGAGATGACCTTTCATCATCATCATCAACATAGTTATAATTTGGCGGCTTATTGGTCGATAATATTCCCATTACCACTCTATGATCCAGAAACACACATCAAACCCTTTCCCGACAGAAGGCAAAACATGTCGATTTTCATTCGTCGCTTGCGACCTTAACATTCTCCGGAGGCGTTGGAATTGGAAGCTGATTCGGCGGTCTATGACCATCACCTTATCAGTTGGGCTATGGAGGAGTCCAATTATTTAAACAGCACATGTTCTGTCTCATGTTAATCCAAAATACCTACCCGTAGAATCAAATTAACAAAATAAAACAAGCTAGCTAACTAACAAACTGCATCTAGAACATAAGTGTAGAATTATTGCACTCCGTACTGCTTTGAGTGTAAATCTTTTGTTAGAATGTACATAAATGTCAAATTATTTTCATGATAGCATTTTATAGAGCTGCAGAGAGTACGTGACATCGCATCGAAAGGTAGGATCTTCTCAATTCGCCGTTTGAATGTAAATTTATATATTAGATGCTAGGAGGGAAAATGCAGATTACTTCAATAAAAATAGTCGTCGATGAGCGTAGGTGTATAACAGGTGCTAGGGGAGGAAGCTGAACGAATATAGATAGATAATTAGTTAATTTCCAAGCTAGTCAGACTCAGTCATTGTTATTCGAAGCCTTGCAAATTGTAACACGCCATATCTAAAAGAACAAGGGTTTACCACAAATAAATTATTAATTAAATTGGATTAACTATACCAAACCACTCAAACAAAAAAGTACACAACGTTGTGGGGTTAATTACAATTGATTAATTAAGAGCATCTCGTCACGTTTGCATAAAAGTATTACGTGATGGGGTTGAAAAGGCGCTGCAAAAGAAATGCAGGGGAGAGACGCGAGAACGGGCGAGCTACGAGCTTTTAAAGGCCGAGCGGGGTAGCTGTAGCAATGTAGCAGCATTTGGATTCAAAAGTTAGACGTTACTTCGTCGGAGGGAGGGGGGGTTTATCACAACCCTTTAACTGATTACTAACTGAGGCGGATCACAATATTGACAATTCAAAAGTTTGAACTAATTTTTGGGTATTTGTAAAATTATTTTTGTCCCACTCCGCTTCTCGCTTAATACGGAATATTTCTTATTAAAACGGTTGGAATTAGCTTTATTAGCCAAGTTTGAACCTGAATTTATAACAGAAGAACATGGAAAGAAAGGTATTATAATAATTACACAATACACATACCCGTTAAACATTAGACAGACCCTGCTTGCCATTCAAACCATTCAAACCCTGGGATATACAGCGTATTGATGGATAACACGCAGCTTTCATACCTTGAACCTCAACCTAGTAGTACTTGGAATAATTCGAAGTAGATACATTTTTATTTTATTTATTTATTTATTTATTTATTTATTCACGCCTTAAAGGCTTTTACAAAAACACGTTAATACAGATACATAAGTTTTTCAGGAGTACAATTAAAGAAATATATAAAATAGTATTATATAAAATAAAAAAAAACTGAACAATAAGGAATAAGCAGAATTAAAGAGATATATCAACAAAAACCATATTAGAAGAATAATAATAAAATTTACATAAGAATTTTAGAAATTTCTGTTATAAATTTAGGTAAAGAATAAATGAAAATATCAACCGAACTGAATTCATTTCCAAGCCTATGAAGTCTTTGGATTGGGGAATTAATGAAATAGTTTGTTTTAGACGGATAAACAAAGAACAGCTCAGGAAGTCTCGTGTCACGATTAGGTACTCGGTAAGTTATTAGTTTTGTTAAGTCAGGTGCGTCAAGTGATCCATTAACTAATTTGAATAATAGAACCAAATCGCTCTTGATCTTCTACACGATAGGTCAGTTAAATTAAGCATTTTCATTAAATTAACATAATTAATTTGTTCAATAGGTATGGAGAGTTTGAAATTAATGAACCTTAAAAATTTATGCTGAACTTTCTCAATTTTTATTTTGTGTGCTTTATAGTATGGAGACCAAATAGTGGAATTGTATTCTAAATTACTTCTTACTAAAGCAGTGAAGAGAATTTTAAATGAATAAAGTGATGTAAAATCTTTTACTGTTCTTAAAATAAATCCCAAACATTTCATAGCCTTATTAGTAACTTCATTAATGTGTGGAACAAATGTTAATTTTTCATCAAAAAGGATACCCAGATCCTTGATATTAGACATCTTTTTAAGAGAAATATTGTTAATACTATAATGAGACATAATAGGATTTTTGTTTCTACAGAAAGATATAAATTGGCATTTATCAATATTTAAAAATAGTTCATTATAATTACACCAATCCTGTAAGCGATCTAGATTAGCTTGAAGAATATTACAATCATTAATTGAGGTAATCGTTTTGTAAATTTTTAGGTCATCAGCAAACAAGAGTATGTTTACTTATTTTATTTTGACGGGAATTTATTTAATAAGGTTGATACTTCCGACAAATGTCATATTTGATTGTCTATTAATTAAAAAAGAAATATTCCGTATTATCCGTGTGTCGAATAAGAAACATTAAGTATTATCTGTGAGGCGGGCTTATACATTTTTACATGTAAATAATGATTAAAAGGCGCAATATTAATTTAGCGAGTGGAGTGCATTTTCGAGTCAGATTTGTAATCGACTTTTATCCTGAACCATCATTTTTAACTTCTGCCTCAATTTTGAGAAAACGACAATAATTATGATTTTATGCAAAACGATTTTTTAAATCATGTCACCAAAAAATACTTTGTCATTTTTTCCGCGATACTCTTGAGGTGAACGTGTCAATAAATATTAATATTTTTGAAAGAAAGTTTTTACTGGTTTGAATAGCTTGACTGTAAAGAATTCAAATGCAGGTATAGATATTTTTACCGGACAATATTTGGATTATTTAGTTCGTAAGCAGTGTTGGAGTTCTTAGAGGGGCCAAATCTACTCTAGATAATATGCGAAACTTGTTGTGCAGATTGACACACATAACTTATTCGATGGCTTCGTCACTGAAAAGAAATGTTGGGGATTCCAGTGCAATCTATTCCCAGATTATATATTTTATTTTTGTTTTGGTTAGTTTATTATTACGTATGGGTTTAAAATATGTTCCCCGAAGATTTTGTTCCATCTATGGAACCATGGATGGATGTGCATCTATGTATTATAATGTGATCTAATCTGGTCATGGCGGCCGGCGTGGTCGAGGGGTAAGACTCTTGACTCGCATACCGAAATTCGAGGGATCGAATCCCGGCGTAGGCAAATAAATTTTATTTGATTGATTTGTGGTTTTTCACAAATAATGAATTAAAAGATAATATACAGTAGATATATTTGCGGCACGTTCCGGAGTGGAAGATCCTCTCAGTATCGCCCTGGTGTAAGACCACCATTCAGAATCGAAACGTTATTTGAAATAGCTTTAGCCCTATTTGGTGACCAGATCTGAAAAACCAGTTACTTCCCCACCTTCCTCTTCCACTACCTTCAGCCTCACAACATACCCCAATTGGGAATGACATAGTCTCACTGGCCACAGACGAGAGCAACTGGGCATAAATATTCATAAAATATAATCTGTTAAGTACTTACCCGAATGACTGGCAAATGTCTCTTAGTCTATTTTGGATGTAAAATAATTCAAAATTTGGCTGTGTATCGGTGTTTCATTATTATTTTTTCATGTTATTAAAAAAATGGTATTCTGAGAGAAACGATTCAAGATTAAGATTCAAGATAACGATAATTTTTTTCTTTCACATTAGGTATAATTAATTGATGAAATGCGCCACCAGATGGATGAATAATTGGATCTGCACGTATTTAGACAAGGATGCATATTACCTATACTACTGCACGAAGGCATTTCCTTTAGGTAAGTGCACGTTTCATTATACGTTTAGGCAATTCTTGACCATAAATTTTGAATTAATTATTTTTTATATGTCTTAGGGTATGGAGCCCACCTTTGTTGGGGCTATTTGTACATTCCTCCAATGGCAATGTTTGTACCAATTGATTGTTTAAATCCTTTTTCATTTTTCATGATCGATTAATAAATTGTTCTAATAATCATTCATATAGTATAATTAAACTCGTATATCAAGAATCCTCTTTTGTTGATCCATTATTATTATTACATGAGTCATAATATGTTTCACAAATATTTACTTAAATTTAGAGTCTGCTTTTAGAGTATAAGTTGTTATCCGAAAAACCTATTAAAAATTCACAATATATAATGTATTCTTTATTTTCCCTGGAATGGATATGAACAACCCCCCATTTCGATGATAAATGTTTACCATTCTGCCACAGAGATCGTCAAAATATATTTGAATATTTGTGCCGCTGGTAGTCCATATATATATTAATGCTAAATCACTATATTCGAGTAATCTTTACTACGTATCCGTTTACATTATAAATCCAAAAAATGTTCTTCGGATAAACTGAAGCTTTTGTTATCGTTTCCACTGAATAGAATTAAAATAAAATTGACAATTACAGTTCCAATTGAGTGGATTCCACACAATCCACAGACGTCTGTGATATTCTGCCCTTTGGTCTCAAGCTGTTAGGTACCTTTATCGGCAGCTCATCTGTCCAAGACAGCGAATTTCTGAGCAATACAGCTTTATGATTAGGAAAAAGGCATATTTACACTGGTACAGCATTGAAGGAATGGATGAAAGATTTAATATCTGAATACCAACAGTATCAGGTGATTAGGATCAATGATGACCTGTTTTCTGTAGAAGATGAATGTTTCTGAAACAACTTATGATTAATGTTTCTGAAACAATTTATGAACTGAAACCCATTTTTCCAAGTTCCCTTGCATTGTTATTTTCTCCCTTTGTTTCTCTCCTTCCTTGAAAGTCCCTACTTACTTACTACAAGAAGAAGAGGATGTTGACTACCTACCTGGCACATATACACAATATCAAACAAAATTCGAAAATTACCCACATTAGTTCAGTTGAAAAATCCTCGTGAAATTGATCACACCTCGTTATTTAAATCTCGTAAAAAGTTCGTAAAATAATCATTAATATACCAGAAAGTTACGGTAAATTGTGACCACCTTTTTGTCACCATCGTGAAAGAGCAGGCGCCACTAAGATTGGATTATCACAGCATATGAATCCAGCGAAGGTAGGGAATTTCTCCTTTCCAATTGCCATTTCCCTTGATTTGACTTTAAAAAACGCCGTCAATTGTCTTGTCTCGCAAAAATATAGATTTACAGTCCATCCTCTCTCGTGTCACGATATTGTTCGTGACAATGAAGAAAAAACAGCTTTTGATCTGTATTATAATTCCCAAAATGCAGGAATACGACTTTTTCTACTAGCAGTCGGTAATATATTAGAATAACTTTCTTGATTTTGTATAAATAATTGTGTAGTTTTCAATAATCGTGAAAGAAATCTTCTCTAAGGGTGATATTTATAATTTGTATATATATACGAGTACATGTTGCTTAACCTGTGTGATAGCTTTACAAGTTCAATTGCAATATCGCCCTACCAGCCGTAACTGTTTTAATGTAGTCACTGGCAAGTTGGTAGCAACTGTGTTCTGCTTGCCGTAATTAATTTAAACGACAAACAACAATCGTTGCTGTTCTAATGGCCGACAAATGGGAACAGATATTCCCAGGCGAGAAACAACCTTATAAGGGGGATAATGATTGCAGCATCGTTCCCGGCGCGGGGAGCTTTGAGCTTAAAGCTGCTACTGGTGTTGCTTTGTTGTTTGTCGGCGGCTTTTCGTGTGAAAATTGTCGCCAAGTACTTTATTGTCACCAGGTTAGTAAAGGACATGCAGTAAATTCAACTATGAAGTCAACAAGATACAATTGAGGGAGATAAATAGAAAGATTTTTCTATTATTTATGGTAGGATATAAAAAGGATATCCAACACACTATAATAAAGAGGAAAGCTTTGATAGTTTGTTTATTTGCATTGAATAGGCTCCGAAACTACTGAACCTATTTGAAAAATTATTTCATTGTTGGCAAGCTACACTATCCCCGGGTGACATAGGTTATAAAATTTATAAAGTTAGCTAGGAAGGGGACGCGGGAGGGGAACGGGGACGCACGGGAAAGGTGATTCAGGGAGAAAAATGTATTTATTTGAATATGGCATTGCAACGCATGCCGGGAACCAGCTAGTGTAATATAAAATAGTTTATAAATATAGCAAAATTGAGGTAAAGATGTTTTTTCTTTTTTCTAGTTAATTCTGCACAAAAGACCCAACAGAAGTGTGTCAGTGAGACTGCGGCATCCCCAATTGGGGTATGTTGTTATTTTAAAGGTAAGTAGGGAGGTGAAGGAGATGGGGGAGAGGAAGGTGGGTAAGTAACTAGCTATTCCGATCTTGTCATTAAAGATGGCTAAAGCCATTTCAAGCAATGTTTCATTTCTGAATGGCGGTCTTACACCAGAGCGATACTGAGAGTATCTTTCACTCTAGACTGTACTGCAAATATACCTTATATTATTTTCAATAAAAATATGAAAACACAAATCAATCTAATAAAAGTTATTTGCGCACGCCGCGATTTGACCCCGCGACCTCCGGTTCGCTAGTGGCGAGCCTTGCCTCTCGACCACGGAGGGTGTCAAAGTGTGAATTTGAGGTTTTCAGTCGACGGCATCGACGGAAGGGAACATTCATCTAACTAACATGTGTTCTCTGGTTCAAATAGCTGACATCCACATAATAGGACGATTATGTATCTATCATAAAAAGATTATTTAGGTGATGTTGTTCAAAGCAACAATATTTACCTAAGTATGTACCTACATAATTAGTTTCAAAACGACCGTTCCTTCCTCAGGGCAAACGTATAATAAAATATTAAATAAAACAAATATATATAAAAGCAGACCCGGCCACACGTTGCGGTGGCTAACGAAACACAACGACTTTACCCAACCTTTATAAAATCCACACCACCCGCTTGTCAGCTGCCCGCTGCCCGCTGCCTGAATTGGATATTTGAATTTCTCGGCTTTTCTCCATTATAATAAGCATGTATTATACATATAAACCTTTCTCTTGAATCACTCTATCTATTGGTGAAAACCGGATGAAAATTCGTTGCGTATTTTAAAAGATCTAAGCGCACATACATTTTGAGCGACTTCATTTTATACTATGTAATGATTATCGCACACAAATATATTTTCTTTGAATTTCTCGACTTTTCTCTACTATAATATGCATGTTTTATACATATAAATCTTCCTCTTGAATGACCCTATCTATTGGTGAAAACTGCACAAACATTATGAGCGACTTCATTTTATACTGTGTAATGGTATTGATTATACATTAAGAGCTTAAAAACTGAAAGTATTCAAGGGAAGTAGAAAATGGGTATGTTATTTTTGAATAGAAAATTGGAATCCGGGTTTTAAGTTGTCTATAATAAGGTTGGGTGTATCGTCATGAGCTGTAGAGCTTTTAAATATTCATCTAACTATCAAAAGAAAGTCAAGTCCACATGTTGTCGTAATTTTAAATTCTTTAATAAGAAAAAGGTTTTGATAGTGGTTGATGAAACACAGGCAAGACCGGATACTCACACTGGTAATAATTCATAAAAGCTACGCATGCAAATGTAACTAATACCACTGAGGAGAGAATGTTTTCCAGAATCATCTTGTTGACATGAAATATGTGCGTAGATAATTTTCGGAGCCAAGTTTTCAGCACTAATATACTCCATCCCACCGCCAACTCCGTTTGCGGATTACTAAAACTCTAAAACATATCTTGATATATTTGTCAATGTTATTAACAGAATTTATCATTGTCACAAACTAACAGGTAATAAGGAACATGAACGAGGAGAGAGCGCTCGAGAAAACCGGCATACCTGGGACACTTTAATTATTTATTTATTGAAGTGAAAACATGTTTAGCACCGTTCTAATTTGAAACTCGATGAAACGAAAAATAGCGACACTAAAAAGAAAAAAAAACACATACATTTATAGGATTTAGCCGGTCTCCTCTTTGTGCGGTGCTTCGTAGCCTCCCCACTCTTTTTAGTTTTCTGAAGGTTTCACTTATACCGCGTGTGAAATGCACACTCTGTTTTTTATGTGAATTCCGCACAGGAGTCCCAACTGCTCCTACTCTTTGTGGTCAGTTGATTTATGGCATCCCCAATTGCGATGCGTTGGGAAGGTGACTAGTGACTTAAAACTACATTATACTTATTTTTATGGATATTTACACAATACTGCTTTACTCGTATTATGACTTAAAACTAGGTATTTACCCTATTTTTGCGGGGGTGCTGTCAGTGGTAAGTATGAAAAATATTACAAAAAAAGTTAAAGTATAATAAATTCTAATTGCTATTTTAATGGAGATTTCAATGGATCGCAGATCGGAATTAAAACGATGTCGAAAGCTGAAAAAAGAAGCAGTGGATTTATGGCATCCGCAATTGGGGTACATTGGGAAGGTGATGGAAAAAAGTGAAGTTGGGAAGAACTGTATCTCATGTTTAGGATTAAAGGATTGTTTACTTTAAGAGGCGTTTTACCTATCATTGAATTCTTACATGTTGAAGGACTAGTGTCAAGTGACGCGCCAGTAGTACCAACCTTAACAAACATAAGATTGGTGACGTAGCTACTTAGTATCAACATACGTACATAACAGAAAGTATCTGGCTATTCAGATCTGGTCACTAAACATGGATTAAAGTCTTTAGGGTAATAGCGATAGAACACACTGCCTACTCTTCTGTCTGACACGACCCGACCTAAGTTTTTGATTTGGTTGTAGAAGTGTTTCAATTTGGGAGGCGGGTTATCGCGGCCCCGGGAACCATTCATTGGATAACCAACATCTCTGCCATAGGTCACCCCAAGTGGTTAGCTATGTTTGGTGACTTAGAGGGGTGCCCGAGTTCATCGGATGTTGTGTGTTAAGTTCTTGGCGGCGGATACGCCTGCTTACCAACGACATGGCGAGCCAGGTCGGGAGAAGCCGGTGTGTGAAGACGCTTTGACCTCTCCAGCTGGTCTCTGTTGACCCATCGTCTTGCACCACGACGGCAGGGATGGATTCACACGTGGACGCATGACTACTGGATTACTACCCACCCCTCATACTTTTTTCATCCCAGGACTTCCTCTCTTTCCGTTTCCTAAAAATAACCTGCACACAGCATCCCCAAAGATGACATAGGTCCTGAAGGAAAGTTTTTCCTCAGGGCCTCCTGTGTAGGGCTAGTTTAAAAAAATCTATTCTATCTAAATCTCAGACGTTACCTGTTCCCGACTTAGACAAATCGACCTCTTGAAATAATGAATATCTTATATTCTCCACTAAATGAGCGATGGATGCAGAATATTTTCGAAACAAATATCTCTTTCAAATCATTATCATAATCTGACATTGTCTCCCGCGCCAACAAAATGCGTGGATTTCTCTTCGTGATATGAGATCATTTACTAATGGAATCACAATAGTGAGAATATATGAAGCACTTGTTCGCAGCATTCTGGAATATGGCTACATTATTTGGCCCCTTCTGAACAAAACCATGTCCTGGAAGTAGAAAAGGTACAAAAAAGGTTAAAGCATTACCTGTATATAAGGGAATATACATGCAATCCATTCCTGTATCCGTCCTTGTTCTTAACGGGAATGCTCGATTTTCACATCTTAGAAGCCCGCCGAAAAATAGTACCTAATCTCTATGTTAAATAAAGGTTTTTTTACGCAATCCATCTACGTTGAAAGAGGTTAACTTATATTAATGATTCTGAATGACCATCGACATTTTCAACGTCATTTACAGACAATTTAGCAACTATCTTTGAATATCACAAAATACTAAAGGTACCCTATTCCTATTGATAGTTACATGTGCCTCAAATTTGTAATCTTCTCCTTGATATTGGTGCGTAACCGTTTTACAGAGAACATGAAAAATAAGTTAAATAAATAAATGGTGCGGCACCTCCCAGATGGACGATCTTATAATTTTATTATTTTTTTTTTTTACTTATTTATATAACGTTTTCATTTTAAGTTATCTATTTTATGGTTTATGTACCTACTAACCTGTTGATTTTTTTTTCATTTTATTAATTCATTTTTCTTTTTTCGCTTTAGATGTAATATTTTGTAGTAGATAAATTCAAATTCGAAAAACATTTATTGCACAGAAAGTAGAAAGGGTATAACTCATAGGTACATCCTATTTCTTCCAGCTAACCCAACAAATATACATACATAAAATATCCATAAACCCAGCAATAACATATTAGATGATTAGATATTAAATGCAAACAAAAAACAGAGGTATTTCATTTTTATAAGGAATTCATTTAAAATGTAATGATTAATGATATTTGTTTAAAAGAAATGTTTTTAGTGATGATGTAAATTTGTTTAATGTTACGTGGAAGGTTGTTACATACATTAATGGCCAAGTAGTAGGGTCCTTTTTGAAAAATATAGTTTTGTTGGCTTTTGGTATTAATAAGTTTTCTGTGAACCTTGTAGCGTGCTTAAATTTTGAGTTTTTTTTGTGGGAACATTTCAGAAGAAGATCTAACTAACATGCATAACCCCATTGTGTACATACATATATCCTATATGTCATGTAATACGGCATATATTATATATTATCATGTAAGTATTATGGCAAATAATATTTCATCATGTTATATGGCATACTGGAATTGCCCTATCCTCCCAGTCCTGCTGGATTAAAAACTTAATTATAAAGAGGAAAATATACTCAGTTTCAAAACGGGCCGAGTACTTATTGCTGCAATTGGGCGATTTCCAGCAAATATTTATTCATTATTTTATGCCGATTTAATTCGTAAGTCCGTCGCTTCTTGCAGCCACTATTAAACACTTTGATTTGATTGTATTAATCTTTAATCTATTAGCGGACCGGCACAAGCACAATTCCAATACCGCGGTTGTTATCGCCGCTGCAATCTAATTCCGACACCGCTGCGGCCATCTCGGAATAAGTTGGCAGCGGCAACAGATTTGCAACTGTTTTTAACTCCCGCGGCAACTTCCTCATTATTGTGTTTATTCAATTATTCGGTGGTTATGTCTATACTATAATTTATTCACCTTGTAATTCTGTCTGTCCCACTACGCTCGATGTCGCTGACGAAACACCTCACGATTATAGTGATAAATATTTTTTATATAACATTTTGTTTCAATTTTATATGACAACGCTTCTTTTTTCAGCTTTCAACATCCTTTTTATTCCGATCTACGTATTATCCAGTCGAGTCTCCATTGGAATAACAATTAGAATTTATTTTATTAAAAGACAAATAACTTTATTTACATCACTTTATTTTATATACAATCGTCATGTTTCGTGAACAATGTTCACATCATCAGGAGTAAATGTAGGTACACTGAAAAATTAATTAGAATTTATTACTCGTATACTTATTTTTTGTAATATTTTTCATAACATACCACTCGACAGTACGGGCAGTAATCGTAACAATATGTCATTGTAAATTTCAATAAGTAAGTTAGTCGTAAAGATACGTGTAAGTCATTATAAAAGTAAAGCAGTATTGTGTAAATACCCACAGGGTCATATACTTAAATAAGTTTAGTTGTCACTAGTTATAAGTCTTAGTTGTAAGTCACTAGTAATAAATCTAAGTTGTAAGTCTTAGTGATAATGTGTAGGTCAAATGTGTAAATGAAGTTGTAAAGCGGCCTTGAGGTGATTTTCTCACGAAAATGGCGCTATATAGAAATGTTCCGAAAATTATCACTATACTTTAACATTAAACTTTATTTCCATAATACCTCCCTATGTTACGTATTATCGTTCTGTAGGTTAGTACTTTGGTTAATAAGTTAAGTAAGTTTAGTGACATTCAGATTTTGTAAAACAGTAAGTAATAATCATATAATGGAAACCGTTCAAATTCTACCAATTGAATAAGCCATAAGGAATTAATTGTAATGAGTACTAAACAAAGAATTTTCTGAAAGTTTTAATTGTTATCTAGAAAATACGATCAATGCCGGGTGCGAATGCTGGTCTAAAATAGAAATGCATTGTTAGTGCTGATAGTATTTCTGACTTAAGCTTTGAAGATGTGACGAATTTATACATACGATTTTCTAATTAGAGTCACTTTCGCTATTTTATACTGCACTATTTTCCTGTATTCGGAGACAGGGATCGATTTCACTCACAATAGGAAATCTTGGAGCAAAAGCAGAAAAATTATTAGTATAAGGAGACTTACCTAACTCTTTATCCTAACCTAACCTTTAACTTTATCGCCGGATGATTTTCTCGTACAACAAAAAAAAACAGTGGAGAAGTGAAAAGAACTGTTGAAATCGATTCCGGAAATTCATTTGCATAATACATGAAAACATAAGACTTACCTATTGGTTAGAGGTTAGACAAATTGATCCCAACCTTCAACTTTCCCTTTATTCCCCCTTCAACATCTTTCAGACTCACAACATTCCCTACGTAATTTTCCCGGGTTACCAAATAAGCATATTTTTATTTTATTTTATTCGTATAAAGTTTGAAAACAATATGTGTCTAAAGGGGTGCACGCGTCCTTAGATTTTTTTTCTAAATAGATATCTAATTGACTGAGCGTAGCGAAGTCCTGTTTTAACTCGACCATTAAGCATTTCATCTGTCTGTATATTTGTTTGTTTCCAACCGGTTCCGGTTCAAGATTTATCCTGTAATAATAATAATAATAATAGATTATATATTTTCGTCAAACAAATGGTTGAGTATTGGAGAGTTGAGCGCAGAAATAGAAGGCTTAATGCTTGCCATTCAAGATAGAGTCATTAATACTACAAATTTTAGGAAGCACATCATCAAAGATGCAAATCAAATTGATGATTTATGTAGAAAATGTTTGGCTTTTCCGGAAACTATAGAACATATTATATCGGGATGTTCTGTATTAGCACCGTCCAAGTATACATTTAGGCACAATCAAGTTTTAAAAATAATTCACCAAAGTTTGGTAATTAAACATAACTTGATTGACTGCCGTAATGTACCATATTATGAATATGAACCAAATTCATTTTTAGAAAATGAATTTTATAAAATTTATTATGATAAAACTATTCTAACAGACAGAACAATTAGTCATAATAGACCCGATATAGTTTTACATGACAAAATTAAAAAAATAACTTATATCATTGATGTCGCTATTCCAAATTCTTGTAATATTCAGAAAACTGTTTCTGAAAAAATAAGAAAATATACAGATTTAGGAAATGAGATTAAAAGAATTTGGCATTCTCAGACTATAAAAATATTACCATTTGTTATTTCGGCTACTGGCATTATACCTAGCTCTCTCATTCAAAATTTAGGCGTATTAGATTTGTCAAAAAATTTGTACATAAAAATGCAAAAGTCGGTCATTTTAAATACATGTAGGATTACGAAAGATTTTTTAAATATTTATATTGAGGGATCAGTAGGATTTATCGGACCAGTTAGGATTTCATCAGAGCCGAACCCTCTGATATGAAAATATCTGGAGTCGGTGAAATATTTTCCCATTATTTTTCTGGTGGATTGACGTATTGTTCTTGTATTGTTTTGTATTTATTATACTTATATAGTGCACTTACATTGCGTGAATTTACTAGATATTCATTTGTGGAATAGTGTATGGAAGGGTTTAGTCTTTCATTTGGGAAAGATTCAACCCGGACATAAAGTCTGGAGCACCGTAAAAAATTTTATAAAAAGAATATAAACACATTATCTAGTTAAGACGGTATATAATTTGCAAAAATATCAATTTGCAAAAAAATACGTGCCTACATAAGTTATTCCGAAGAGCAATCAGCTAATTTTAGTAATAATTGAGCGTCGGCACACGACGGGTTCACTAAAGGTACTTTTTAAAATGTAAAATAATTATTAAGCAGGTAGGTATTTAAGTTAATTATTAGCAAGTAGGTATATTTTTTAAATAATATTGAATACTTCGAACCTTCTGATTTCCAGGGAAAATTTTCTTATTTCCTTGTGATTTACATGTGAGGTGTACTGTTTACAGACTCGTACTACTTAATCTAATTGGTAGTGTGATGAATCGCAGTGGATACGAAAATATAGTAGCTTCCACCTTACGAATGAATAAATAATAATTCAGAATTATAACGAAATCAACACACTAGCGACATCTAGCTGATTAAGTTTGATTGGGCCATGGAGACTGCAGAGATCTATAATTATTAAATTAATGTCAAGTTTTGATAAATAGAACACAGAGGGATCCAATTATAAACACTTAAGATTGATCTACCAATCAGAGAAGGGGGAGGTTACCTTTTTTCAAGACAAAGAGATGGACTTTGGACTAGACCATTAGTCTGAGATTTATGGGGTAAAAATCATCATCAACCCGAGAGATCAATACGCTTTAAGATAAACACAATCCCACGTTCGGTGCATTTGGTACAATGACCCTAATTTTAAAGGTAAATATTGAGTGCAACAGAGGAATCGACAACCGCAGTTAACGAACAAATAAATCCATATTATGTTGAAAAAATGATGCAATAAAATAGCAAGGAAATATAATGAACGGAAGATTAAAGAAAAGACCTGGAAAACGTGGGAAAAGCTACTGTAGGGATACTCAATTGCATAACGAGAACGTGAAGAACAAAAGGAGGCCAGATTCAGAGGAAAACGTACGTTTGATATTTAAAGGAAAGAAAAACGATGGAAATTAGGAATGTCACTTTTAAATGAAGCAATACGGTCAGGGAAAACGATTTGAAAAGAAAATCTAATAAAAAAAACGGACATTTAAACGGAAGTATTTATTGAACAATATAAGATTTCGACTTAATTTTGCGTTTTCAGACGAGTTTAAATAGATATCGTTATATATTTGAAATAGGATGGTTATTCTAGTTATATTACGTTAGATTAATTCAAAGGAAGGGATCGTTTTTACGTCATTTGCTATGAGAAAATACTATAGACGATAGAACAAATTGCTGAGGCAATTGATGTAAAAAAAGGTTGTCGACCCCACATGTATATTGTTGATATAAACAAGGAATATTCGAACATGCCTTTTGTTTATTTAAGGCCCATTATCCATTAAAAAGGGTCATAAAAATTAACATTGCTCTTACCTAGTATTTAGATTATAGAATTTCCGTAAAATTTAATTATAAACACATTAAAATGGATTTATCGCCAAGTATGTAGAAATCGTAATGTATACACACGTCAGGGCTTGCAGTTTATGGGATTTTGAACAAGAGAGAGATGGAAAATTGGGCGGAATTTGATCGAAGTAGTTAACTTGACAGATATCCCAGGATAGGAATAGTTAGTGGGCCGGAAAACACCATAAATAATATATCAAAAAAGGAAAAAAGGGTTTTAGCGGGAGATGGAATCACGGCAAAAAGGCAAACGTCAAATTTCAATAAGGGATCATTGGGTTAGGAGTGGGGGGAGAGAACGGAAAACCGACATAACCGGAAAACTCAGATAAGGAAATGGGAAAAACTCAAAACGTTATAAGTAGAGTAGATACGGAACCAGGATATGATTCCTTATTAACAACGAAGGGAAAATCATTTAAGAATAGTTGTTAAAACACCGTTACTTGAAGGAAAATTAGGTGGGGAAATGGAAAAGTTGAATATGCCACATAAATAATGGAAATACGGTTCTGAGACATAATTGCTTACGTAGACTAGGGGAAAAGAAATAATTTTCGTGGAAATTTATACAGGACAACTAGCGTTTAAAACTAGGAGACCGAAGAATCTACGTTTTCCCTAATATTTATGCCAATTAAAACACAGTTTTAGCAGATCACTTATGGGAATGTTCAAAATTGAAAAAAAAAACAAGATTAAAACCATGTTTATAAAACATATTATGAAGACAGAAGACATGTGGAAAATGGGCAAACTGGATGGCAGCTTACTAAGTCCGGGACTAAAAACCTTAGAAAAGCGAGACAAAGTTGTGGGACGAACCGAGATTTAGGAAGAGGCAAAATCGAAAGAGCTTATGTAGGAACATACAATAACGAGATGGGGTTTTCAAAAAATTTCGAGTGATTACAGATTATAATTCCTCGTCAAGGAATATACGATTATGCCCTTTTGGAGCTGTGATGGGTATAAATTAGCATGTTTGGGGTGATTCAGGTCCTTCGACAACTGGGAAGGTGGATTAAAACGTCGCGCACGTCGTGAGAATTACCCTGGTAATTAATTAATAGAGTCTAGAATCAGTTTTTATACTTTAAAAATACAGTGGAAAAATAAAGTCAGTTTATACTTATAAAAAAAAAAAACTCAGTGGTAAAATAGAGTCTACAATCAGTTTTATGCTTTGATAAAACAGGGAGTGAAGTGCCCGGATAGGGTTAATCGTGCAATTTAACGGAGTGTATGATCTTATAATAAATCTAAAATCAGTGTTTGCAATAATTTCCGATTCAATAAAATCTAATAATTAATTAATTAATTTTAATATACGGGAGGAGTTTAATATAGTGTGTTTGAATTGCTTTAAATTTGTACTATGAAGGTTAAAATAGAGTTATTTAGTCCGAGGTTATATAAAGAAAATTACAGTCTAATAAGTTTCATTAAATAAAAAATTTACGTTTAGGTCGAAAGTTGGAAATTTTATTACGAGATATTAATTATCGTTAGGTGACAACGCAATAATAATAATTGATCCGAAATCTGGAAAATACTTAACACATAATTAGATAGGATCGTTCTTCTCCAATAATAACGGCAGATATTAAAGGAAAACGTGAGGATTTTTTACATCAGAGATCTATTCAAAGGAGAAAGGAAGGAGATGAGTTCCGGATCTTGTAGGATTAAATCGTTAAAAGTGGGAAGTCGAAATAAAAGTGCGAAAGGTTACACAGGTAGTCTGGATGCTCTAATAAGTTTCTCGCCGATGATAGTAACCCGGTGGAGCTGAAATTAAGACATTAGAGCTTGGTGAGTCCTTACAATATTTAAGCTTTTACAGGTTCCTGTGGATATCCTGACACTGATGGACGTAACGCCAAGTAAGGGTAAATAAATAACTAACCAATTTATTAGCATTCGCATGTCACACCTCCCATACGGAATGAAATGTTGCTAAACAAATACTTAACACATAATTAGATAGAAACGCATCACTAAATCAATTTTGGTATCTTAGCGTATTTGTAAGACAAATACCTATCGTTTCTTTTCACTAGCACGATTAGGGTATGGTTGTATGACCTTCGATAGTGTACCAAAATTACGATTTGAGTTCAAGGCCATCCATTGACCCAGTCACCTAAATTCATTAACGAATAAACAAAACAAAACTTAACGTCAGGGACAAGTTTATCAATTATAGCTTGAGATGAAATCTGCGGTCAATATGTGAAGGCGACATTGACGTTTAAATTCACTCAATTCTAAACGACTTGATTTATCTCATTTTAAAATCTTTCTTATAGGAAGTAGGTATCCAAGAACCCATAAATACCCATTATCCTAAATACCTAACACACGAGGAGCTAGTGACCTCATTTAAACAACACTGGTGTTCAAATACTCATACAGTCCTGAATCCTAACTTGTCTTCGAACGTAAACTTCAAGGCTTCTGTATGTAGGTATGAGCCATCTGGAAATGTAAGTGTCAACCTTTCTCGAACGGACGGCTTTGATCTTGTGGCGGTATTGTCGAGGTGGGCATGCGGGGAAGAGGAAGGACGTATGCGGACAGTACGCTGACGCGGCATTAAAGCCACAGGTTATTTGCATACCGTGAGTCTTGTCGAACCTGAAAGCAAACATAAGGTTCACGAGGTGAGTTTTATGTCAGCTAGTCAGAGGTGGAATGTAACGCTGGGTCGGTTACGTGGGAGGAAGGATCTGCCCGTCACAAGCTTACGCCACATTTAACGGATAGAGGCATGATAAGGGAAGACATGAAATACCCCTTCTAGACTCAGTAGAGTTAAATTCAATCCGGCGGAGATGGAAGTCGGAGTGAGGCAGAAAAACGGCATGAAGACTTGGTATTCCCCCATCTGGCGTGAAGAGTCCCTTTCGTAACAAGAGACGCTCGTCGAAGAGAGTAAAACTCGGACTTAAGGATAAGCTTAGCAAACGTACTTGGGAGAATCCGGTTTGAAATTGTTGTTCATCGGTTTTCACTTGGTTAGCGGAGGTGCCGACTTTTTAAGCAAACATATTATCCCCTCCCCATATCCCTCCATTCCTGCTCTTTCAACAATGTTGCGAATACTAACCAAAAGCACTAACTATGACTACAAACACATTATGTTAGGAGAAGTTGCAGACAAGGACTTCAATTGAGAAAACTGGACCTTCGAGTTCGATCATCCTAAGGTGAGGTTTACTTTCTTGAAATGTTTAATTTATTAACTGTTGTTTATGTTATCGATGTATCAGCGGTGATAGGAAGAATTAAATAAACACACTAAATTCCTATGGAAATCAAATAGACACAAGGTTTAGGGCGGGGGTAGTTTATCAAACTCGGTTAAATATTCTAAAATAATAATAAATAAATTGATCGGAAAATTCTCACCCTTTCTCTAAAAGAATCTATGGGTTACCACACGTAATACATTATCTTCTCTACATATGTGTGCATATTAAGTATGCAAACAGATGTAAAATCTAAAACAAAAAATTTACACAACGCAGATTATAGAAATAATGTGAACAAAAATCTTAAATCTTGATTACTGTGAGAAAATCGCAGGGATTTAAGAAGATAGGGTAGGTTTAGTTAGATTATAAGGTATAGGGGTTTAGAAATCACGAGCCTGAGGTAGAAATAAACCGAAAGGAGGGTTGAGTCAGGCCATCATACCTAGTGGTGTGATCAGTAGGACATAAGGGTAGAATTATGAGCGTGGCTACGAGACAGGAGCTACGAGATTTAAACTACGAGGTAGAAGCTTAGAAAAGTAAATCAGCTAGGTAGGGTTCATCACAATTGGAGTCAAAAGCCAAGAGTGGCACCCCATTACAGTAGGTAGTAAGTAGTGTCAATCATTAGCATGTAAATTACCAATAGAAACATTGTTAGGATGTATTAAGCAGTGTCAATTGATTACTATCATATAATTATAATGTTAGTTTGTGTTGTATGAAGGTACAATCATTGTACATGGTTATTGATCGATTAATTTGTTCAGTATTATTAATATACGTCACCGCAGGCAAGACCACCATGCTGGCAGGCCTAGATAATGCGGAATTATTTCTGTATTATTATATTGTATTACAATATGGACTACAGGACTTCAAATTTAGAGCCTATTGTCTGCGAGATAAAGGGGTATATTTAGAAATGCATCTCATATTAGATGTATACATACAAATATCGACATCTTCACTTGATAAAGTGTTCTCTGAACTGTGCATTGCTGAAAATGTATGTGCAATACGCATACTCTGATACTATAAATTACGACAATCACTATTCTTTCATCAGCAACGTCTTCGGCGATTGGTAGGCACAATAACAAAACGCAATCAAGATTCATAGTTTAAAGTTCGTAGTTTCGGACTACTTCCCACCTGAGTAAAATAAAGCTAGATTCAGAGGAAAACTTTATTTATTGGTTAGTTTTGATGTGAAAACTTCTTTTGAACCGTTGTGATTTGAAACTCGAAGAAACGAAATATAGCAACACTAAAAAGAGACAAGCACACATAGGATTTAGCCTTCAATAGAATGGGATAGTATAATCGGTCTCCTCTTTGGGCGGTGCTTCGTAGCCTCCCCACTCTTGTCTACTTTAGTTTTATTAAGATTTCACTTCTACCGCGTGTGAATTGCACACTCTGATTTTTTCATGTGAATACCTCACGAGAGTCCCAGCTGCTCCAGTCTGGAGCCAGTGAGACTATGGCAACCCCAATTGGGTATGTTATAAGGCTGAAGGTAATGAGAAAGGGAATGAGATGGGGAAGTACCTGGCTATTCAGATCTGGTCACCGAACACGGTTAAAGCCATTTCAAGCAACGTTTCAATTCTGAATGTTGATCTTAGACGGCCGATACTGAGAGTATCTTCCACTCTGGAACTTGCCGCAAATATACTATATATTATTTTTAATTAATTAATTGTGAAATAACACAAATTAATCAAATAAAATGTATTTGTGCATGCCGGGATTTAATCCCACGACCTTCGCATTGCGAGTCAAAAACCTTACCCTTCGACCGGTTGGTAGACAAATAGAGAAATAAGCTAGGTTCTATAGTTTTCTTCAAAGCTCGTCCATCATTATACGAGCAACATTTTCCGCTTATAAATAATAATGAAGTGAAATAAAGTAAAGTAAAGTGATAGGAATTCAAATATTGTTAGGTTATTCGTAATCAGGAAAACTTCATGTCTCAAAAAAAAAACTGACATAACATTTTATAACTATAAAGCAGAAAGTCTGTGTAAATAAAACAGCAAGCTCTTCAAAGAAAATTTACACACTGTTTCCGTCTTCAATTTCTAAGTTAACGCCATTGTTTAATAACTCAGATACGCCTCATACGTCATACGTATGACTAGTAATGTTACATTGTCGTGTAAACAAGCTTATGGGTCCGAGTGGTTAATGTTGGAAAGGTAATAATTATTTTTATTGTTTCTAAAAGCCACAATATATCCAAAGACTATTTATTATTGTTTCCATGTTTATCAATTATTATTAGCAAAAAAGGTCATGTCCTTTGTTGTAAACATCATCTTTTTCAGCGGTTTTTTTTGTATACATACATGGAAATATTAATTACATACATATTATGTAGGTACCTACATCTAGGATTATTTCGGTTAAAAACTCTATACTACTTAGGTCGGGTATATCAGCCAGCCCGTATCTCCGCTATGTACAATATTCCTCACTCAAATCTAAGCGCGCTAAATCTGCCTCTCAAGCACTGTTGCCGGAGAATAGATTTCCTGTTTTATTCGCGCTGGGGCGCACCGAGGCGCTAGCAGTCACATGTCAAATTGATCAAAAATCTATGTTAATTAAATGAAAACAAATAACTTTGTAAAAACTCCACTATTTGATCAATATTATCAACATGTTTCGAGAACAAAATTTTCTTCGACAGGATAAGATTAATATTTAAAAAAGCAAAAGACAAACCAGTAAAAATAGACAAATAAGAACTATAGACAAAAAATTAAGTGAGAGGTGATTAATTACATTAAAATATCATAAAAAACAATTCAAAAATTTTTTATGATATTTAAATTATATAAACAATTATCAGCGCCCTTGAGGTGATTTTTCACAAAAACGGCGCTATACAAGTCATCCAAATATTATTATGTTTTATTATTATATACATTTTTATGATAAGTACATTTTTTAATGATATTTTTAAGCTCCTCTCCCTTTAATTTTTTGTCTATAGTTATTATTTGTCTATACTTGTTTGTCTTTTTTTATTTTTAATAATCTTATCCCGATGAAGAAAACTTTATTTCCTAAGCATGTCGATAATATTAATTATATAGTGGTATTTTTACAAAGTTATTTGTTTTCATTTAACAATGACTCCACAATTTCAAAGTTTGAAGAAGTATATGTTAATTGCCTGATTTTATAAGTACGGACTATTATATTCATAGCGATGAGGAATATCGATGATATTAAGTGATAATCAATTAAAAATATTATTAATAATTTATTACCATCAGCCGGCTAATCTTCAAACTTCAGAGACTAAAATATTTGTTACGGGCAGCCCTTGAAATGAGCGGAGGAGTCCCTAGTGATTACAATACCAGCATCCCGGCATCCCAGGAAAATCGATACAAATCGTCAGTAATAAGTGGAACGAGATAAATCTGCAGTAAATGCGTGCCCTGCAATCGTCATTAAATATAATTCAGGCGGCTTATCTGATGCAAACCTAATAATGAATAATAATTAGATTTGTGTGTGAGGTAACTAGCACCAGCTGCTGACTACGATGTCTGAAAGAGATTGGATGACACAAACCATTCTAAAATATTTAGGATATCACCAAAATGGTGACCGGACAAATCACAATGAAATTTTTTAATTTTTTTTTTTTTATATATTTATTTATTTTACATTTACACAATATAACATAATATAGCATTACATATTTTATACACTCTCCTAATAAAGCAAGTGCTTGTGTTTAGGAGATGACAACTTGTTAATAACATTTTTTTTTAAATCTTTATAACAAACTTAAGAATTTTACTTATGAAGAGATTTAGACTTATTAACATATTTTTTTAAGATTATAAGGATAATTAAACAAGAAATATATAAATAGGATGTACATAAAACCTTTGGAATAACAAACAGTCAAAAACATATCGAAGAGAAAGTTAAAATTATATGGTGGTGTTACCAAAATATGATTTAATTTTTTTTTATATTTGTCGTAATTTTTTTCTGTTCGCATATCGGCGGGTAATTGATTAAATAATTTTATTCCTTTATATACATAGTGATTACGAAATCAACTCAACACCTCCTTTGAAAAGTCATTACAAGTGATAAAAAACTTTTATAATTTTTTTTAAAAATAGGTTACGTTAGGCTAGGCTTAGGGAAATTAAAAAAAAATATATATCTTTTGATAACCTTTTGAAAATTTGTCGAATTGACTTGATTCTGAGTCGGCATGGAACCTTTAAAAATATGTTCTTTTATGCCGTTTATAGAATATAGTACTTTATTTGACTTCAATGGTCTCAATTTTTTATATCAAAATATTTTTAATCAGCTATCAAACCATCGATAAACAATATAACTTACAATATTTCTTATCTTGTTTTATGATAGCTTAGTGGATATTGCAAAACACTGCAAAACAAAATAGTTATTTTCGAAAATTACTTCGCGAGATGAAGATATTTGCTTTACGGTATATTAATAGGCAAGATTTACTAATCCAAATATACCTATCACATAAAGCCTTTTCATCGAAATATCAGGGAATACGAAGCATTATTTCTCAAGAAATAATTAAATTATTGAATAATACGAATATTTAAGAGATGAGTATAAAATATACAAATCATTGAAGATAACATTAACCACTCTCAAACAAAGAACGTGAAACAGAGGAGACAGAAAATATTCGGACCCATCTGGATATTGAACCCAATTCCCAGATGCGACCGAATCTTTTCCCTTTAGAGGTTGTTGATATTATCTTCAACGATTAAATATTGCATTGTGAGGTTTTACTCAATAAGTTATTCCATTGATTAATAAATCTCCCTAAACATCTAAAAAAAATAACATTATGTACCACGAAAATGTTCACAATTATAGGATTTTAAGGACAAAAAATTTATAATAACCTTTTGAAAGCCACAAGTTGTAACCCTTCGTAGCATATGTGCAATATATCTAAAAAAAATGATTTGCATACGAAGGCACTTACCAACATTACTTTAATTATTCTTATACCAGGTTGACTGTATTTCGTAAACAATATATTTTTTAAATTTTTTATATTTTTATTTTGTATTTTATGTATTTTTTTACTGGATATATAAAACAATCTTGCACATATCGAAAAAAAGATTAAAAAATGACAACAGTATGTCAACCTTACAAAAGACTAATATTTAATATTCTCTTTTGTAAGGTTGGAGGATAGGAGATGGTGAGTAGGTACTCGTGAATTCCTTAGCTATTCAGATCTGTTTACTAAAGATCTTTCTTAAGTCAGTTCCTCGTTGCTGAGGATCGTAACCCCTACTCCAATTTCCATGGCGGACCATGCTCCTCCACTCTTCACGGTCCTGCGCTCCGTAGAACTGCGGACACCCTACTAGTGGATATCAGTGATATTTGGTCACTCCAGCGCATTGGTAACCTTCCTCTGTTTCTTCTGTCTTCCACTTTGCCAGTTACTATGAGTTTCTCTAAGTTGGAGTCCTCAGTTCGACGAGCAACCTGTCAAAAGTATCTTAAAATTACCTTGTAAACAGATGATAGTTGAAAGGTACGTTTTTAGATTTTCAGGGCCAAAAATATTTTTGTTATTTGTTTTTAGGGTGTTATGCCATGTTGCGCTAACTCCTTCTTTAGCCAACGTTTTGGACAGCGATGCAGTGTCCATAATCAGAGCAGATCAGGCGGATGTGTATGGATCTATGTGTCTATGGATCTGACGGGTCTGCCCTGATGATGCATACTGCAACGCTTTCCGAAACGTTGGCTAAAGAAGGAGGTAGCGCAACACGGCATATCACCCCAAAACCAAATAACGAAAAAGATAGTTGAAAGCCTAATGTGAATGCCTAGCTCTTCCAGAATGCATACTTGTGCAAAAGCTGTCCATCTAGAATCCTGAGTATTTTTATTCAGCCACACATTTCGAGGGCGTCTATAACTGCTTTCTTTCGCTTAGTATCCATGTTTCCACACCGTATAGAAAAGGAGGAATCAAAAGCCAAAGCCCTTTTAAGGAGTTTTCCTTTTTTTGAATATTTTGTTGGAGCTACATTAAACTGGAAAAAATAGTACCTATGCATTAGTATGCAATACGTTATGTTATATTTAATAAGCAATTTGTAAACTTCTATTAACTAATTACTAAAATATAATTAATAAATAAAGTAATAATGACATCTCAAATATAATAGATTGCTTACTTTCAACCACGTTTAAATTTTGCTAAGTTTATAATAACTAAGCAATCTATTAATTTTGATTTAAAATGGTGCCACAAAATAAATTTGCTGTGTTTGAAGAAATGATACCTATCTCTCCTGGGGATGATACTGAGAGCATCTTTCGACATAGACATGGTACCTAAAAATAATATGTCTTTTTTTAAATTAGTGTGTCCACCTCCAGTGCATCGTTGCTCATAGCTGCCAGCGATGGTGTTAAATTGATAATACGGTACGTAGCTTTTCACCTCCGCAGAAATAATATTGTAATGTGTGTCCATTAATTCCACGCAGATATCTGGTCGAGTGTTTTCCTGCAGAATTACACTGTTTGGCTGTCCGCTGTTAGGACTACGTAGCTATACAACCAGGCAGGCTGCATTAATCGCCAAGACCTATGTTCACAGAACGGAGTACCTACCTACAACCTAAAACTACGTTACCACAATATATGTCACAGGTATTATATTTTCTAGGAAGCTGTGATTACTGTAGGCTAGACGATGTTGGGTATTTAGTCATGTATTTCGTTAGTTGCATGACAATTTATTGTTCTATCGTTGGTTTTTTTTGGTTTTAAATTTTGTGTATACTGCACAAGAGTCCTAAAAGAGGTTCTCCTTATTTTTGAAGTGAAACTTATTTAGCGCCGTTAGAATTTGAAATTCTGATGAAACGGAAATGCGTCACAACTCAGTTCTACACAAATACTATAATGCGGTAAATTCGCGCCACGCCGCGAGCGTTCCATATCTCAGCAGTATAGTGCATTGCAAATCTCAGCGGCCAGAGAAATCCAGTGAACGGAGGTTCGAATCCTACCAAATCCAAAAAGTAAAAACATTTTTATTATTGTAAATTAATATCCAATCTTCAAACCATTTTCATATAAACAGGCAATATCTTACTTAATATTATAAATGCGAAAGTTTGTATGGATGGATTATGGTTGGATGGTCCTTGCTCTTTCACGCAATAAATATCGAATGGAATTTAAAAATACTTTCACTAATCGAAAGCTACATTATTTGCAAGTAACATAGGCTATATATATTGGTCAGCTCTGGCGTAATAAATAAGCTGTGGCGTTATGAAATTATGTATCATACGTTTTATGTCACTAACAAAATCGAGTAATTGCAAACGTCAAACAAATTGTTACCTTGGAAACAATGTTTTTTTTTTAATTTTAGGCTTAAAAAGAGTGCTTTGTTATGCTTAAAAAGAGTGCTTTTTTGGCGTCGTAGTTAATATCTACCTATCCCTAAAAATGTTTATTGTCCGAACGAAGTATAGCGTCATAGTATAGCGTTGCTATAAAGCATACCGTTTGACATGGACAGCCATTTTGTTATTTTTTTACGTTACTCTGGATTCAAATATGAATAAAATACTAATAAAGGGAGTGGGTACTTAAAATAAATTTCTATTTCTATAATTTAAATATTTTCTAAAATAGAATTTTTATTTGCGAAATGTCATTCTCAAGAATTTTATTTGTCTTATCGTTATTTGTTGTTTGTATTATGTGATTTTTTTAAACATAAATAATTGGAGGAATGGGAAATGACATAGGTTACTTTTCATCACGGAAAAAAATTTCATTACCGTGGGAAAATTCTTTATACAGTAATTTCCCAATAATACCATGCGAGCGAAGCCGCGGGTAAAAGCTAGTATTCCAATAATGAAAGAAAAGCAAGGCAACATCTAGCGACTTTCTCGTTTCACTGCGTGTGATTTTTTTTTCACTGCGTGTGAATTTCACCGCGTGTGAATTACACACTTTATTTTTTTTACATTAGCTTCATTTAGGAGGCCCTGAGGAAAATAATCTTCACCCGGACTTACGTAATAATAATAATTCCATCATCAAAAATCACTTCAAGGAATCTTAGGAGATGTTCTGTGGAGGCTCTTTTTAAGAAAATAAAGGAGCGGAAATTCTGAGAAGATAAAAGGTATGAGGAATGGGTAGGAATCTGATGGTCAGCGGGTTCAGCAGTAACGGACGTATGAATCCATTCCTCCAACTGCGATGCAAGGCGTGAGAGTCCGACTGGAGAGATCTAGGTCACTCAACCAGTCTCTCCCGATTCTCTCAAACGCATTCGCCACCGAGACCTAGACAAACCTAACCCCATGAACACGGGCATCCATGCTAAGTCACCAAACGTAGCGAACCACTTGGGATGAGCTACGGCAGGGTTGTTGGTTATCCAATAAATGGTTAGCAGGCGGCAACACCCTTACCTGCCTCCCCAATTACTTATTGTGTTGTTTTATTTGATAAGGTTATATTAACAAGCCAGCAGCCGAGAATTCACATTTCGTCAAAAGATGTTTTTAAGATCGTACAGGGCGGTTCCAAGGAGAAAGATTAATTATTCTCCATACCAGCTTTTTTTAAATAATAACTCAATATCGATTTTATTTCATTCAAAATTTGCTTTTATTTTTACCTACATTCAAAAATGCTGAAAGGCGTAGTGATAAAACTATTAAAATTATGTACTTTTTGTAATATAATAATAAGAATATAAAAAAAATCTTAAATATATTAGTTTGTAAGACCGTAAATAAATAGACAAACTGAAGTATTTTCGTCACAAAACACGTGTGCGAATTTTTTTTCAAATGATTTTATTTAAACTAAAATTTAAATTCTGAAACAGAGTTTTCCCTGATAATTTATTGATTTATTTGACTGCATGATTATATGATTTGAAATATGTTTTGTACAATACAAAATTTGGTTTGAAAATTTAACAAAACTGCCAACGACCTACAGTAAAACCTTATTGTACTAAAAATAAACATATTTTCCCAAAATTTAAAACATAGCTTTTTACTAGATAAAATAACAGTCTTTCGAAATCATTTTATAATTTTTTGTGGAAAAGAGTTAATATAACTAAAATTTGATTTGAAAATGACATATTTCCGGTTTTGTCTGGTGATTCCCCCTTAATGGCTTTTTAAATTTAATGTGAGTAAATATACAATGGCTGCTTAATATTTTTTTGATTAATTCAATAATTAACACATCAAAATACTTTTTTTTTTGTCAAAGGAATACGTTCATTAATTCGAAAAAATTTACTTATAAGGACGGTTAGTGAGACTAGGAATACCTTTTCCAGAAATCAAACCTGATAATTATTGTTTTCTTTACTTATTTGTTCTTTAAATTTCGATAGTAGCTTATCTAATATAATAATAATAATCTTTATTTGGAAAACAAACAGCTTTACAAAGATACATAAAAATAAAGAGTGCTAAAATAAAACAGTAAGCCTAAAAACATGTTTTCGCTTATAAAATTTGTTTTTTTTTCGCTGACAAAAAAAACATAAAGAAAAACTAAGAAAAAAATAGATAAGAGAAGCTAAATTAAACACAAAGAAAAACTAAGAAAAAAAAATAGTAAGGAGAAGCTAAATACTTAAATAATGCATGATAAAATATAGAAAAACACAATAAAGGGTAAGCTTATGATCTCATAGGAGTATATGGATGATTTGTATGTAATTAGGGAATATGAAAATATATTGCAAATTAGGAAAAGGAATCTGATTAATAATATAATAAGTAAATATAAATATGGATGTTAAGTGGTGTGTTGTGATGCATTACATTTATCTGATAGTGTTGCTTTGAATTTGTTGAAAGTTATATTGAAGATGTCTGTATATGTGAGGTGTGTGTTATGATAGTGGCAGGCTCGATGTATGAATTATTATCAAAGTATCTTTCTTTCAATTCGGTCACACGTCCAGTAATTCTGACCATTATTAAATGCTGCATTGAACAATAGCCGATCAATTGGAAATCGGAGATGCAATGCCAAAAGGCAGGCAGCCAACATAATGATTTAGGAACAAATTAATTTAAATGAAGAAAAAACTATTCCAAAGTTAGATCTTGACACCGCAGTCTGTTTGATTGGCCGCCATCCGGTATTTAACAAGTTATTTGAAAATTAGTTTTATTTTGTTTTATAAAAATACCTTAAGCAAAGACAAAATCATTTAAAAGAGGACACGTTTGATTATATTATAACCAAAGTTTAAAAAAAAATCGAGTGTCTTGAAACAACCGCTCGCAGTCCTTTCTTACCCCGCAAATGCCCAAAGATATTGGGTGCACAGTACTGCACAGCGACGTTTATCAATTCCACTTAAATTTAGACTTGGGATTCAATAGGCCACTTGCATGGATTTCACGAAATTGTGTGGTTAGATTTTTTTTACTAAGATTACGAAAACGTAAAAATTTTTAGAAATATATAGTTTTTTTTTTATTTTAAAATAAATAAATCCATTATTTGAGCTCATGACGTCACTACATGAAAATGTCCCGTCTGTTCTATTAATTTGTAAAATTCCACACTGATTTATTTTTGTATATGGCAACACTTTGATTTCAGTTGAATTTGACGTTTAACATTCACTAGATTTGTTGTTTGTTCTCTGCGAACTTATCCTTTGGTTTGACGATTTTATAAAGATGGTGGTTTTTTGACAGATGTTACGAAGAGAACCCCGTACAATTTATTGCCATTCGTGTGGAAAACGTTTTTTTAAAATGATTTTCGGCTATGTAATTATCGTTTTTTCGCATCCATAAAATTATGTCCCGACTTTCCGGTTTATAAAAAATGGTCTGATTTTTCGGATTGAAATTTTCAAAAAATCGCCAGGGTTTCAAAAAAAACGATTTAAAAAAAAAATACAGAAAGTCTTAGAATATTTGCCTTAAACGGAAAAAAATTAAAAAATGTGATGCAAGTGGCCTATTCTACAACGATGGTTTTTAATTGTTTTGTTTCATTCTTCAGCTTTTCAAAAAAAATCAAATTGCATATTATAAAAAAAAATTCCATCCAGTACACCACTACATAAGGTCTTTGAAGTAAGGGTCTTTTTAAAATAATTTACAAATATCTATGAGTCCCTGATTCCTCCAAGGCCCCCGATATATGTATATTTAAAATTAGCTCCACACAGGAGGCCCTGAGGAAAGAAACTCCCTTACAGCCTATGTCATCTTCGGCGATGTTGTGTAGCAATCTGGGGTCAATGTTTCCAGGAATAATGACATGAATCCATCCCTCTCACTGTGGTGCAATTCGATGGGTCGAGAGAATCCGGCTGGAGAGGTCTGATAAGGTCTCCTTCAACCAGTGTCTCCCGATCCGGCCCGCTAAGCAAGTTGTGGACAAACACACTCACCGCCAAGACCTAGACAAATCTCACCCCATAAATCCAAGCACTTCTGCTAAGTCACCAAACGACAAATAGCGAAAAGTTTGAAAAATTAATTGTTATTGAGATAGTAACGTTTCTTCGGACAACTTTGGAAACAATTCCTAGCTTTTAATTTTCAAAAATGTTTCATCAAATAGGTATAATATATAGATATACCTAGCAACGAAATTCCAAAATTCTCATCGAATCTTAGCCTGGATATATCTGAAATACGCATAGAAATTAATGATATCAAAAACCATGTAAATTTGTTAGATGCTAGAAAAAATGCAGGACCTGATAATATTCCACCAGTGTTAATTAAAGAATGTTTAAATGGCATAACTGTTCCTCTTTTTCTAATTTTTAACCAGTCACTAGAGACAGGCAGTTTCCCTGATACATGGAAACACAGTTTTCTAACACCCATTTTTAAAAAAGGGGACAAAACGGACGTAACAAATTATAGGCCAATATGTATCCAATCATCGATTCCCAAGCTTTTTGAAAAAATTGTACTCCATAAAATATCTACAAATATAAAAAAAATTATAACACCCTATCAACATGGCTTTTGTTCAAATAAATCTACATTAACCAATTTACTAATTTACGAAAACTTCATATCTAAATCTTTAGCAAACAGGTGCCAGGTTGACTCAATATATACGGACTTTAGCAAGGCCTTTGACAAGGTGTGTCACAAAATATTAATCAATAAATTGGCGACACTTGGAGTTTATGGTAGCTTATTAATTTGGTTTGTTAGTTATTTGTCCAAAAGAAGTCTTAGTGTGAAAATAAATGGCACACATTCGTACAAATTTATAGCAACAAGTGGAGTGCCGCAAGGCTCCCATTTAGGGCCCATTTTGTTCATTATATTTATAAATGATATTGTTGATATATTCACAAACATAAACGTGCTACTGTTTGCTGATGACATGAAACTTTATAAAGAGATCAACCACATTAATGATTGTATTACACTTCAAACTAATTTGATATATCTTTTTGAATGGTGCTCTATCAACAAACTAGCATTAAACATAAATAAATGTCAGTTCATTCATTTTTCCAAAATAAATAATCCTATATATTTTCAGTATTCATTAAATGATGAAAATTTAAATTGTGTTAATGAAATTATGGATCTAGGCATTATGTTCGACAGTAAACTCACCTTTGTATGTCATATTAATAATATTATCAACAAATCCCTAAAGACTCTTGGCTTTGTTTTAAGAGCTGCAAAAGATTTTAATGATTTAGGCACATTTATTATGTTATATAAAACCCTTGTCAGATGCCAACTTGAATATAACTCTACGTTATGGTCTCCCTTTTTCAATATTCATTCAGACAACATTGAAAAGATACAACGGAAGTTTCTAAGGTTCATAAACTATAAATTGCGTATTCCTATACTAAACATTGATTATAATTACCTCCTGGATAAATTTTCTCTGTTGAAACTTTCAGAAAGAAGAATAAGCACAGATTTAATACTGTTACATAAAATACTGCATTACAAAATTGACTGTCCAGAATTACTTCAATTTATCAATATCCATGTACCCAAAAAATCATGTCGACATTTATTACCCTTTTACTTCAATAACACCAGGACACTAGCTTATCAAAATTCTCCGTTTCCGAGACTTCACAGTCTCGGAAATAAATATTCTAATTTAGGTGATATATTTCATCTTAAAACCAATCAGTATAAATGTTGCATATTCTATCACTTTTATTCTTCTAGACACAAATAGATTTGCATAATTTCTGCAGTTTTTTGTTTATATTGAATGTGAGACTTCTTATCATATTTTTACATATGTACTTTTTATTTTATTATGTGGTTTTGTTTTTATATTGTATTACGTATTTTCTTTTCTCATTGTATTATATTTTCTTCATTGTTTTTATACTCAACTTATAAACTTTAATGTAAAAGCCCATCAGGGCGTGTAATAAATAAATAAATAAATAAATAATATATATATATGTAAAAAGCATTAACTTTGTGGCTCGCCATAATTTACAATAAAAACACATATAAATTTGTTGTAGACCACTTTCATTTTATACACACTCTACCGGTTTCGGAAGCACCCTTCCTTCGTCAGTAGAATATTCTGATTATATTCTCCTGGCGAAGGAAGGGTGTTTCCGAAATCAGTAGAGTGGGTATAAAAGAAAAGTGGTCTACAACAAATTTATATGTGTTTTTATTGTAAATATAATATGGTTTATAATGAAGAGGTTGGTTATTTAAGTACCTGCCTTCTTACAAATCAGAGGAAATTTTGGCTTTATTTATTAAATAAGACAAAAATAGAATTTTACTTCTTTGGACAAAAGGTTTGCTGTTCACAGTAGTACCACCAGTAAATAAACAATATTGGATACGGGTATGGGTACCTAAGATGATATAGGATATAGGCCACATGAGGTGAATTATTTTATTCAGGGCCTCCTGTGTGGAGTTAATGTAAAAAATATAATAATAATATTTTTTTAATTTTCATCAGAGTGTAGTTCTGACATTCCAATACTAAAAAAATGAGATAAGTACCTAAATAATACATTTTTGTAAATTTTGGGTTCTGACAACGAAATATTTCCACAGGACAAATCACTGTGGATGAGATGCTTGAGTTTAGAAAAATCGACAATTCTGACCATTGACTTAATGAAATTGGAATAGTATGATTCTTGCAGCATTGATTGAAGCTGTGCATCTTATAAATTATATTATAACACATTCACTTATATTTACATTAATTATTAGGATAATACATAGAAATATCTACTTACATCTAACCTATGCTGCCATCTATCGCCCAATCGTGCAAGCAACAGTCCATCATACCCCCATACTAAGGTTTAACCCCGCCAACGCGTCGCGCGTTCCGCTCCCATGATTTTCCCACACCGCTGGTTTTCCATTTCACCAGCTGTCAGACGTCGCGGGGCGTGGCCAGAGCGGTGCGGTACCCCCATTGGCTGCGGGGGAGGGCGCCGGCCGCTGATTGGCTCACACAACCAGGAAGTGAAAGCGAACCAAGCGAACAATTTACGAAATGAATTGGCGTGACAGAATTAAAAATTCTAATGGTATGTTTTTGAGGAGTATATGATTTATGGAGTAATTTGTGATATTTTTACAAACCAAACGTTTATTGAAAATTGTTTATGACGTGGACCCATTTGTGAACTGATGTGAATGGAATCGTAATATTATATGTATTTAAAAAAAAGGAAATCTTGCGTAATCTTTCAAGAATTGTGGTAGGTAGGTATCTAGATATATCTGGTTTTAGTTTCCGGTTTAGTCAGAGTTTTAAAACTCTTTTGTGAAATCGAATAATTAGCATAAAAAAAATGGTGTCAAGGCACATTTTTGGCATTTAAATAAATTTCTCAAAATTACAAACAAAGCTCATGATGGAAATGATGTGATGAGCTGAAAAGAGTGAGAAACCGCCTTAACTGAAAAGGTCATGCTAATTTCACGGCGCCAGAGCTCTGAGTAAGGTTTTGCTGCTAAGTTCATCAGATAAAAAGTTTTCTGACGTATATTAAGAAATGTCATTTTTTTGCGTCATACAAAGCCCCTCAGGAAAATAATTCCTCTCTGGGCCTGTGTCATCTTTGGGGATGCTGTGTGGAGGGCATTTTTAGGAAAGGAAGGAGAGGAAGTTCTGGGAGGGAAGAAGATATGAGGGATGGGTAGGAATCCGGGGGTTAGTGTGTCCATGGGTGGCGAACGTAGGAATTTATCCATCACACTGCGGTGCATGAACCCGGGCACCCCTGCTAAGTTACCAAATGTACGAACCACTAGGGGTGACATGTGACAGAGGTATCTGTAATTTATAAATGGTTCCTGGGGCGGCGGTGCCCATACCCGCCTCCCAAATTGAAAATCATTGAACATCAAATTCATTCAGATATAAAATCATGACAAAAACTTAATACATCGAAATGAAAATACTTTTTTGTAATGTAACGTACTTCCCATCACAACAAACTGTATGCAGACAAAACATCATAGATGAAAATTCAGGTAGGCATCTACTAGGTGCCTACCTACATTAACAATATAATAAATAATAATAATAACATTATGAACCTCGCCCGCTTTCTCCTGTAAACAATATCTCACGCTATTCAATATTATACTGTATTCTTGATACCTTTGTAAAAACTCGGTTCGATAAAGTTTATCTCTGCTGCCATAAATCTGCGGCCGAACGATGAAATAGATTTATCGACTTTTATTTATAGAGATCGCTTGGTGAAATAAATTGCGATGGAATTAAAAGATTATAGTTAATCAACTATAAAGCAGATATATGTTTGTACGAAGCAGTACGAGAATTCGAAAGGTGAACTTTAACATCTTTTCCGTTTTGAATTTTGCAGTTTAAAGCGACATTTTTATTTCCATAAAAATATGATTTTTAAAGCTAAGGAACCCTTTGTTAGAAAATGTAAAAAAATTACATACCTATTACGGTTGATCTATTTTTTTTCTTCCAATAATTAAGTATAAAATAACTGACCTTGAGAAGCATAACCCGTAATATTTTGATACGTTTTAAAACAATTTTTCTATTTTTTTGATAATTTTCTTGAAGGGGGCGTTTTTTAACATAGCTCCACACAGTTGGCCCTATGTCATCTTTAGAGATGCTATGTGGAGGATCTTTAACCACTGGAACGCTTTTTGCCACAATATGATACTATTTAAAATACCTCGGATTGCTTTGCTGCCAATTTTAACACATTTTCCCTTATTTGTAAGTAATTAAGTAGAAGTTTACGATTTTATGATATTTTTTTCATAAATCCTACGAATATATGATAATCGACAAAAGATATGTGAATTAATTGGCTGTATAGAACTATAATCAGTTTGTATGTCTCCATCACGGACGTACAAAATACATGGACTTGCCCTAAGCGATAAAAGGCGTATTATTTCCCCCTCCCATTGGAACCATTTTTCGGAACCGGCTGGGCTTGTGAGAGCCACGCGTCAATCTAAAAAATGTGACGTCATCATTCGTGTCCGGACCAGTGTCGAGCTCTCATCGTAAATAACACGGTAAAAATGGTGGCTTGTGCTATAAATACGTGTAAACATAGAAGAGAAAAAGAGAATAAACCCAATTGTGGTATTACATTCCATAAGCAAGCATTATTTTACACTATTTTAAGCTAATTCAGATCACATAATATTATCGTTTTAGAACATACACCATAAATATACCAAACCACCCATACATTCACTCACTCCGAGATACATGGCGTGTGCCCGTCACTGTTTACTGGGGTAAGTAAATTATGAAACATTTGTAAAAGTGTATTAACTAACTACAGGAGCAAAATATTGGACTCGACCTTATAGGCGACCTTACTTTGACGTATTTGAACTTCAAATTTTTTCATTGCGTGGCGAGCAATTTGCGCTCCCATGTAAAAAGGTCTATTAATTCAAAAGCAGAGTTTACTTTTAAGAACTAAATGATGATTTTATAGTGCGAGATGCCTATATACTGTCAGATTGAGTTTTGGCGAATCACGTATCACCAAAGCCATCTTCCTGCCCTTCGTCCCGCTGTAGTTGGCTTCTACCCTTCACCTTTATGTTCTGGTCTATCAATATTCATATGTCTATGGTCTCCATAATAAAATTCGGAGGTATGATTTTTTTTAATGTGGGCGGAAAATATTCAAAATGAGCACCAAAAAATCTCGAGCAATCGGAGAAAAAACTTTTAAATTGCGCTGTCGCTCCAGTGGTTATAAAGAAAGGAAGAAGATATGGGGGATGGGTATGAATCTGGGGATCAGTGTGTCCAGGAGAGACGGATGTATAAAGAGGTCAAAAGGTCTTCTTCAAACAGTCTCTACCGATACCGGTCTCCCGCTAAGTCATTAGTCGTAGCGAACCACTTGGAGTGACCCACTTTCAGAGATGTTGGTTATTCAATAAATGGTGTCCGGCGCGGCGGTAGGTACCCGAATCCGCCTCCCAAATTTAAATCATGCATGCCAGGCACATGATAAGTAAGTAAGTAAGTAGGAATTTGTCGTGAGAAGTAGTCGGAGGTGCTCCAGAAAGACATAGAACGATAAAGTTAAACAAATAGGTACTTGAGTATGTGAAACAAAAGGGTGCTTATGATTGTGAATAAAACAAGGAGGTTGTGCCAACACAAATAGAGCTTTCCACTCTCTTCTGCCTGTCCATGCGATGGATGATTAAATAACACGATTACGTAATGTCTTTGATTAATAAAATAGGTAAATTAAAAAATGCAAGGCCTAGAATTGGTCAACTTAACCACTAAGGCCTCTGGAATATTTTGTAAGAAGGTCAAAATATTTTCGCTTTGCAATAAAATCCAAATAACAAGGATTATTTCTGAACTATAATTTCCAAACGTAATAAACTTATAATTTTTGAATTATAAAAGTTTAGAATGCAAACATGAAAAAAATTGCTTACCTCACGTTTTTACAAAAAAAAAAAAAAATACACAGTTAATTTATCAGACAATTATAAACGTATCGTCACCCATATTTTTGTCGTTTCAAGTAAAAATCATTTTAAAAAAATCCCGAAATTTTACTTTTTTTTCAAATTGCGAGAGATTGCGGTAGGAAACTTTGGTTTCATAAAGGTGTACAGTTAAACTATTTTGTAATTAATTTTCAGATTTGAATACAAAGCGTGGTTTTTTCGGTTTCCAACACCGTTTAGCTCACTTTCTCACCACGATAGCAAGGGAGACACGACGATTTTTATGGGACCTAAATGAGATATTCCCAAATGAGCATGAGGGCGCGCAATTTAAAAAAAAATATTATGTAAATAATGATTTCACAGGAAAAAAAAAAGTTTATCAAAATCTAAACTTCAAAAATAATTTTGACCATAAAATTTGTTTCGTATGTGCGTTCATATTTGTATTTTAATGAAAAATAAATTATTTTGCAGATTTCGTCCAAATTACATTTTTTGATATTCATAAAGTTAACCTGTTCGTAGTAACGAATTTAAAACAGTAATTTCAGTGATAACTTCACCCTAGCAAGATATGGCACGATCAAGTAAATCAAAATGTGAATGAAGCAAGGAGTAGGCTGCCAAGACAGAGTTGTGTAGCGGTGTGTCTTCTCTGCCTACCCACTTGAACTTTATTAATTAGTGACCTATATTAGCACTAGCTTCAGTGAATATTGCACTTTGTGATACGCTGGTGTTGTTGCAATGTGCTATCAAAGACGCCGTCGAAGCCTAAATACAATTGAGTTATTTGAGCATGTTAAACCACCCATCGCATTGTTCCCAGACAATAAATGATCAATAAACAGTTAACTATGCAAGATCCGATGATTTTTTGCCGAAGGCTAAATGAAAACAGGGCTAGACAACAATAAAAAAGATTTCAATGGCTAGTTACATGAGGACAGGACAATATTGTATTGTCCCATCTCCGTATTGTCCTACTGTAAATAGAAGTTTGGAGGACAGGACATTTTTTTTCCTTTGTTCAAAGCACTTTTATTACAGTTGTTGATGATTTTTCCATCACTATTTTTTTTAGTTCCACACATTCCTGAGGGAAAAAAATGCAAATGGACCACTGTCATCTTTGGAGATACTGTGTGAAGGGTATTTTTAGGGAAAAGAAGGTGAGGAAATTCTGGGAAGGAAAAAGGTAAGAGGGGTGGGTAGGAATCCACGGGTTAATGTGTCTAGGAGTGGCGGACGTATGCATCCATCCCTCCCACTGCGGTGCAATGAGATGGGTGGAAAGAGACAGGCTGGAGAGGTCTAGGTTAAGTCTCTCTCAACCAATATCTCCAGATTCGACCCGCCACAGTGGGTGGACAAAGGCATTGACCCCAAGACCTAGACAAACCCCACCCCATGAAACCGGGCACCTCTGCTAAGTCACCAAACTTAGCGAACCACTTGGGGTGACGTATTTCAGGGTTGGTTTTCCAATAACTGGTTCCTGCGGCGGCGGTACTTGCAGCTGCCTCCAAAATTGAAATACCAAGTACTTGCTCTTGTTATTGCAATCGATTTTGTATATAGTGTATTTAAAGAATTTAAATGAATATATCAAGTATGAAATATAAAAAGTACAGACTGTAAAAGAATATAAGAAATATATAGGTTTAAAAGATATATAAAATTATAGAGTAAGCGAATAGGAAAAAATATATAATGATGATGTTTTACATGTGCGAGTTACAGTTATTAATTATAGAGTTTGTTGCCGGGGTCTGAATAGCCAGGTATTTCCCTACTTTCCTAATCCTAATCTACTTCTCCTCACAACATATTGATGTCATAATCTCACTAGCTTTAGACGGTTATGAGCAGTTGGGACTTTCATTTCGACAAAACCAAATCAGTACCCCTCATTGAAATTTGTTTTTTCGCAAATCACTAATTAATCCATATTTTTACATAATTTCACAAAGCTTCAACCAACTCCTAAACCTCTCTTCATTATACCAATAGTTTTTTTTTAATTCCTCTAAGAATCACTGCAACAGTAATCAATTATATTTATCGATACAATCGATAGTTTCACAACCCTGTGGAATCAACAACATCAGAAGACGGATGGGCCGCGTATTCTGGTAGGCCTACCAACATTACGAGCTGTATGGGGGAATAAATTGCATGCCGCCTTACCCGGCACTCAGCGGGTACCTACCCATTCGTACGCTTTACAGTTGAGTCAGGTAGGTACTTAGTAATAATTGAAATCGTGATCGTTTCGATTCACTTCATTTCATCGGGCCTGACTGGATTACTCGTGTGCAATGTGCAATGATACCAACCCCGTAATAATAGTTGCGTGCACCTAACTGCGGTGCGTGAGTTTTGAATTCGTTCCGAAAGTCTGTCAATGTCGGAGAACCCTTTCTAATTTCTAAGTATTGTTTGGTGTCCCCACAACTGATTTTCTTTTGTTAGAATAAAATAACAAAATGGGGAGGTTTGAGTACATAAAAAATATTTATCAATGATACAATTAAGAATACTTTGGTCAAAGGCAAGTGGCTTGCATGTTGCATGTCTATAAAATCAGTTTATTTATGATTTGTTCTGTTTTTCTTCAATAATGTACATAAATGTATCTCTCATCAAGTTGATTAGGTAGTAAGACATCTTTGAAAAATCGAAATTTTGTTGAGTACGCGGTTATAATGTAAAAGTGTACCCTCTATCTGGTACAATACTCAAATTACTCATATTACCAAATCAATTGAAATGCACAAAAACTTGAAGTGATTTAAACAAAATATTGATGTTTTCTTGGTTACTATTAGGGCACTTCAAAGTGTCATACTAATGTAGTGGACGGTTATGCCTCCCGCTGTTATTTTATAGCATATTTAATTTGTAAAACAGTGAGCATTCAAATATTGCTTTCCTCATTACCTCAAAACTTTGACGATCGATATAATACTATTATTTAGGTAGGAATACACTTTTTAGAATAATATTTTAGGATCTAAATGATGTTCCAGTATATTTGCAAATGAAAAGCATTAATTAGCCTTTTGGTTTTAGATAAAAATATATTATTAATTTTATTTTTTTTTAATTTGGAATAGCTATTATTTTTTGTTATTAAATCGGGTAAATCGTTAAGCTTTGGACCTAGGTAAATCGTAATGGTGTTGTGCAGCTATTTACATTTATTATATATTCCCAGATGTTCTGTCTTCGGGTTGAGGACAGTGCAGATTCTTTAAAAACTTTTAGTAGGTATACCGATTATTCAAAGAGTTTCACAATCCATAAATTTGTCAAAAAGTTCACTGATTGGAAAATTTCCTCCTTTTTTGAGAATAATGTTAATAAACTTTTTTTTGTTATTACTATTGGATACAAGTTAGTCTTATAAGTGGACACGAAAATCCTAATCATGGAAACAAATATTTTATTCAAAGCAAAACAAAAATGGTGGTGGTAAAGGTTTTCAATTTCATCTATTTGTTCGTACGTCCCTTATAATATTAATTTGACGGCCTTCATAGTTGAGTGGTTATGAAATCCGAAGATAGCGGGTTCGAATCAGGGCGTATGCTTTATTAATTTGATTCAGTTACGCTATGTCATAATAATTAATTAATTAAAAATAACATACAGTGTCTTTGCGGTACGTTTCATGGTGAGATATATCACCCTTATGACAGATCACCATTTAGAATTTAAAAATTGCTTGAAATGGCTGTAGCTGTTTGGTGACCAGATCTGAATAGCCAGGTACCTTCCTCTGGCCCTTATCTTTCCCCTCTTCACAAATTTCACAACGCTTCCCAATTGGGAATACCTTAGTCTAACTGGCTACACAAGGTTTTTTTTTTTTTTTTTTTTTTTTTTACAGTGAATACCGCACAAGAATCTTAACTGCTCCCGTCTGGAGCCAGTGAGAATATGGCATCCCCAATTGGGGTATGTTGTGAGGCTGAAGGTAGTGGGGAGGGGAAGGAGGTGGGGAAGAGGAAGGTTGGGAAGTACCTGGCTATTCAGATCTGGTCACCAAACACGGCTAAAGCCATTTTCAAGCAACGTTTCAATTCTGAATGGTGGTCTTACACCAGGGCGATACTGATAGTATCTTCCACTCTGGAACGTGCCGCAAATATACTATATATTATTTTAAATGAATTAATTGTGAAACAACACAAATTAATCAAATAAAATTTATTTGCGCACGCCGGGTTCGAACCCGCGACCTCCGGATTGTGAGTCAAGTGTCTTAGCCACTGGACTACGGAGGTCGTCAAGGTTAGGAGCTTAATAAAAATAAAAATAAACTACAAATATTACATTTAAATGAAATGTGTTTTTCAGCTCTAGTTTCACCATTTAAAAGACCACTATTCATAATATTTAATAGGTAACGTTTCCAGGGTTTTCAATTGACCATATCTGAATATTCATGTTTTTCCAGACGTCCTGTATACTTCCTTATTTCCTACTACTAACCTTTCCCATAGATCCACTAGCTCCACCCAATGGCACCTTTGTGGTTTCACATAAAAATAACATTGTGTAGGTACCTATAACAGAATAAATCTTTGCAAAAAATTTCCATTTTATGTTTTCTCATCAATTTATTACGCAAATGATTTTGTAATTCGTGTGTATAGTCAGAATGTGAAATGGCGTATTGTTTCTCATTAATTTTATTCCTCTTGCAGTTTTGTAATGCCGACCAATTGACTGCTCGAAACCGCAGTCGGTTACATGAATTATTTCACTCCCGGTACACGGTTCGTATTACCCGAAGAACGCAGCCGATGACAACTAAATTGCCGGATCGAAACGGATTGAAAACAGTAACAGGCACAATACCTAATGCACGTAACTGGCCGCAGATACAATACATTTACAGTACTGGTAACAGTGATACAATATATTTGAAACAGGTACCTGCCAGCTCCTAACAAGGACCGGATCTAGAACATTTATAGCAGTAAAAATGGTGCAAAGATGTAATTTGCGAAATATACTTTTGTAGGATCACGTCGGGGTCGACAATTAACGCGATGGAATTATGTTAGTATGATTAATAAGTCAGGTATGCCTCATACGTCATACGTATGTCTGCTAATGTTATATTATCGTGAAAGCACTAGATTCACAAGCGGGATGTTATGAAGGCTTGAAACACGGAGGTTAAAATTATATGTAGAAGCTTCGACGTTGTTGTCAGCGACAATTATAATATAATAACAATTTGAAAATACGTGATCCGGCGCGCATGAGCTACAGTGTAGAAATTCAATAAACCTGGCTGGAATTTAAAAATCCAATTACCAGTAGTTCATAAATAGCAAAAAAAAATTTTTTTTCAATTTTTTTTTTCAAGTTACATAAAATAGCTTAAGCTTCCAGCAATGAGCTACTTAGCCTACTTGTCAATATTTTTGTCAGGGCCTCCTTTGTGGAGTTAAAGTAATAAAAAATGGTATTACTCACTTTACCGATCATCTTGCCAATGCTTTTCCTTGATGTTTTTGTCTTTTTATATAACTTAATCAAGGAAGAATTCGCCGAAAACTTTTTAGAAAACTGCAATCACTGTATACAACTTCATCATAACTTTCTTTTCCTGTGTAACAACCAAGAACAAAATAACTCTTCTAATTCTCCATAATAGGGCAATGTGAGTAAATAAAATGTAAAAGAAATTAAATTGGCTAATCTTAGCTCGAGCTAGATGCTGATCTTGAACACGATGATTGATATATTATTACAGTATAATACAAAAAAAAGTAAACAACCTGTTGCCAAAATTATTTTCAAATAAAGTTATATGCAACAAGAACATTTACAGACATAAAGTATGAAGTATTATAAAACGCTGCCGGAAACTTAAAGTCTGCATCAATTGGTAGATTCAAAATGTTTTGTAGGAGCCACATCAAACATTAGAAAATATAGTATATATAATTTTATAATTAATTAGTAATTTGTAAACTTTGGTGCACAAATTCCTAAACTAAAATTAATAAACGTAAAGAAATATAAAAAAGTAGTCATATATTTCAGCGCCTGGTTTGGAAAAACTAAATACACAGGTTTCCTTTACTCTTTTTATAATCATGCGCCCTGGTTTTAAGTTCCATCTATACGTATTGTAAATCCGGCCCTCCTCGTAACCGTAACTGAATGATTGTATTTAATTAAGTAGGTACCTGACTCCCATCCATTCCGATATTATAATACTATGATGACTGAGCAATTTGCCAATCAGTTATGATTAAAAATATTATTGTTAAGGTAGGTTACCACATGATATACAATTATTAAATCATATCTTCGTAGATTATTTAATATTGGTGTTGAAATATGGGTTATTATATTATCCGTGTATCCAACATTAAATACCCATAGATTCTACAGACATAAAATAATTATGGTGATATAGCATTTGATACCAGCGACTTAATTAAGACAGCATTTATTTTAGAACGAGAAGATGATCTAAAACGTGCTTAATGGGTTATAAATCCATGATTGGAACTTCCGCTTCCCGTGTGATTGATCCAAAAACAGTGTTTCTTTTCGGTTAGACTGTCTCATGAAGTGATGTTACCTGATAAAAGATGAACAATACTGAATAATTGAGCAAGTCAGGGGCGTACTGTGACTGAATTTCGAAATTCGTGATTATTTTTATGTTTTTTACAGAAAAATAGTAAATGTTATGGGGCAGCTCCATCGAAGGGCAGCAGGAATATAAAGTCAATGGTCTAGCAGCGAGTATAGTACCTATAAAGTAAACACTTTTACAGGGTGTAACAGCACAATTTCTGAGCACATTTTGAGTCCATAAAGGAAGATGTCTTGTTGCTGTCATATAATATTTTTTCCAATTAAAAAAATTATATATTTTTCGCCACCGTGTGCTGCCGGAACGAGACGGAGTGCTTATCACGTGACCCGCTAGGCTACACCCGACTTCTCAGTTGCGACGTCTGTTGGAAAAATATTTTTATTGTTTTTAATTGAAAAAATATATATTATTGGACAGCAAAATAATATCTTCACATTTTTATCCAAATACACTAAGGAATCGCTGGATAAAATTTTTCGGGTACGTACCTACTGTTACACCCTGTATCATTATTAACGTCTAATACGGAGGTTAAGTAGGTAAGTACCTACCTATTTAACAGTTTGTTTTCATTATAAAATCAATCTCGATGGTTTAATGATTTAATTTGTTTATTACTTGAAGTTAGTTCGTTTAGAAAAAACCACATGTGTTTGATATTAAAACTACGTTATTCACACTTCTCGTGGTTGTGAATATGAGATAATTAGAGTCAAAGTTCAGAGGTTTGACATCAATAAATTTTCGAACTAATATTAATAATAAGGATTTTAATCCCACGGTTTTCACACTTTCGTGATTGTTTAACTGAGATAAGCAAAGTCAAAGTTCGCAACAACAAAAAATCGGATGTAGGTAATTTCCAAATAACTGTTAATGGTTTCATTATGTACTTATTTACAAGACAACAATGGCAAGGTGTGGTCGGCACTATTTTGCTAATGTTTTTTACTTACATATACATATATTTTTAAAATTTTATTTATATTTATAGAAATTGACGGATATTGACAGATATTGAAATATGTTGAAAGATATTGAAAGATGTTAATAGGTTTTTTTTACATTAACTCCACACAGGAGGCCATGAGGAAAATAATTTCCCTCAGGACCTATGTCATCTTTGAGGATGCTGTGTGGAGGGTCAGTATGCTATGTGGAGATGTTGATAGATATTGATAGAGGTTGAGAGAAGTTGGTGGAGGTTAATAGATGTGGATAGGCGTTGATAAATATTGATAGAGAGACGAATAATGGTCTATACTGAATAGATAATGCTCGATTAGCATTCCGAAGATGGCGGGTTCGAATCCCGGCGTTCGTAATTAAATTTTATATGATTAAATTGTGTTTTTTTCAATCAAATATATAAAATAATATACAGGGTTGTTTTCATTTGTGTTATTTACAATTAAATAATTAATAGATAATAATGTACAGTCTCAGTATTGCCCTTGTGTAAGACCAGCATTCCGAATTGAAATGTTGCTTTGACCATATCTGAATAGCCAGGTACTTCTCCGCCTTCATTTCGCCATCTCCCTCCCCTTTTAACCACCTCACTACTAATTACATACCCCAATTGGGGATGTCATAGTCTCATTGGCTCCAGACGGGGGCGGTTAAGACTCTTGTATGATATTCAATAAATAAAACGAGATCATGAGTCGCATGTCAAAGCTTAAAAATTCAGAATTATGTAGAAAACTAAAATACACTTAACAATGAGATAAAAAAGTTTAAAAGAAAATAAAAAATATGGCTAACCAAACACGATGATGATGATATCATTTAAATTATTAAGTAACACCAAAACTACCTACAGTCATACTACAAACATAAAAGTCATACTAGTCATAAAAGTAATACTAGTCATAAAAGCCATAATAGTCATAAAATTCATACTAGTCATAAAAGTTATACTAGTCATAAAAGCCATAATAGTCATAAAAGCCATACTTATCATTAATTTTTAGAATAATAAATAATTAATATTTATTTAAATTTTTTATTTTTTTTAGAAAAAAAATCTTTTTAATTATAATTAATTATGTTGTAAATGTTGATACTTATACTAGTAATAAAAGTCATACTCGTCATAAAAGTCATACTACAAATATTTAGATTTAATTTTTTTAAATTGTTCTTTATTTTGTAGAAATCAACATACCTGAAGAAGAGGAAATCATCATACTACAACCTACAGTATGCCTCGGAACAGGAATCCCTAGTAAGGAAGACTATGAATTTTTACTTTACTTTTTATTTTAATAGCTGGAATTTAAAATAAATAAAATTTATATAAACATTTAAATGTGGGAGACCACACTTTATAAACCAAGATAGATAGATGTGTTGGATTGAATAGTACGATTAGCCTATTTTATTGTTTGGGTAACTTCTATTCCGAGCCATTTATACTTCCAACGAATGCATCCGTCGCAATAACCGCAATGAGCGCACAAATAATGCGGTACAGAGCCAAAAGCCACCGCGGAGCCGATCCGAGGAATGTTATTAGAGTGTCTGCAAAAATGATAAAATGCAAAGTGCTGCAGTCCCGCGATTTATTATCCACGCCCGGGGTCAGGGGTCGGCGGGAGAAATAGCGGGCAATGGTACCTTGCACCTAACAGCAGACGGTACCAACGTCTGCAGTATCTATCCACACCACATACCTTCCTTCCTTCAAGCCGCGCCGCAGGAGATGTGGCAAGAACACGAACAATAATAATAGAGAAATATGTATGTTTAATTCAAAATTGGGTCGACCTGCATTGTCCCTTCTTTTTGTTCGCAAATGGATAAAAATAAATAATAAAATCAGAGTGCAATTCACACATGGTAGAAGTGAAATCTTCATAAAAAGTAGACAAGAGTGAGGAGACTACGAAGCACTTTTTTATCAACGTGAAAAATGATTTTTTCCATATTTTTGTCGTCGAATTCCAGTGCACCTTTTACTATACATTTGGTCATCTTATTAGTATTTGTGTTTTCTTCTTCGGAGTTGCTAGATGTCGCTTTCTTTTGCCAAATTCATTTTTGGGTGGTTTAAAGATTCGATATTGATTTACATAAATAATTTTAATTTTTTTTTTGGATTTTGTAGGATTTGATCCTTTGTCCGCTGATGTTCGCCAGGCGTTTTATACCACTACCCTAAAAGAGACTTGCGTGAGACTGGGAACCGAGCACTCGTGAATGAAATAAATATTTTATTGCTACTCATTCTCATGCAGGCTAAATCCTACAGATGTATATTTTTGTCTCTTTTTAGTGTCACACGTTATTTTCAAATTACAACGGTGCTAAAGCAGTTTTCACTTCCAAAGCACTCGAAATTGATCAATGTGTGTACAGTGTATGAATCTTTCCTATATTCTCTTCTGTTTTCATTGTATTGATAATGTGACCATTCATCTCGTTTTGAACGGACTTTGAAAGGTTCTATACCGACTTGAAAGAGAACTGATGTCGCCATTTAGATAAGCTATTAGACCTATTGACTCCTGGCACTTATTAAAACACCCCCCCCCCCCCTCTGATTTATTTTGAATTTAAGTTTCATTTTCAAAATTGTAACTGATGTGTCACGAATTAAAACAAACGATAAAAAACCTACCTAAATAAGATAATATTTATTCCCCAGAAATATGTTTAAAATCTATTTTTTGAAATGTGTGCCTCGTGATTTTGCAGGGGGTTGCAGGCTATTTATTACATTAGTTATTAATATAATCCTACTATAATACTCCTAATATAATCCTACATTAGTTATTAATTTTTGGTATTTGAAAACCGCACGAGACTTGTCCCAACTGCTTCCATCTGGATTTAGTGAAACTATGGCAGCCCCAATCGGGTATGTTATGAGGCCAAAGTTAGTAAGGAGGGGAAGAAGATGGGGAAGAGGAACCTGGTCACCAAGCTCAGCTAAAGCCATTTCAAGCAACAATTGAACTCTAATACTGAGAGCATTTTTCGTTCTAGAACGTACCTACCGAAAAAATGCTGTATATTATTTTTAATGAATTAATTGTGAAATAACACTATTTAATCAGATAAAATATATCTGCGCGCGCTGGGATTTGAACCCGTGACCTTCGGATTGCTAGTTGAGAGCCTTACCCTTCGACCACGGAGAACTTCAATTTATTACTAACTAGCAGACCCGGTCACATGTTGCTGTGACTAACTAAGCCTTTATAACCAACGCCATCTGTTAAATCAAATCCACACCGCCCGTTTGTCAGCCCGCTGCCACTTGGCCAGATATATTACCTATGTATTTTAAGCAATTCATACAAATATATATATATATCCTTATTATATACCTAAGAACCTCATGAGTCATGAAATACTCTATCTATTGGTTAAAACTGCATGAAAATCCGTTGCGTTGTTTAAAAGATCTAAGCGCACATACAGCGTAAGCAACTTCATTTTATACTTAGTAAAGATAAAGATAAAGATATCCTGTTATTTTTCACATTTCTGCGCTAGTATTATTATTTTTTTTTATCTGTGATAAAACCAATAGCAAATTGAACATGATTTTTTTCCAGATGCTGGGATTTGAACCCGCGACCTCTGGGTGCAGATCTAAGGAACTTCCCGCTCAGCTCCGGGAGATATGAACGGACGTTTTTTAACCATTATTGTCTCCTTTGATATGTCATGTATGCCTAAAAAAATTACACAAAGTTACTAAATAGGTGTGTACAGTACGTTCAATATTATCAATATCTATTTAACCTTGTTTAGCAAAGGTAATCATGTTAGATGAATTCAATGCCCAAATTCTGACAGATGGCACTTTCGATTATTCTCGATTGGCCACGGCAAGTCATCTTTGTTCCCAGAATAGAACAATGACCAATGACAACACAACTCTCGCACGGACCGACATAGAAAATAATCATCATCTCTTATGATTGAATTTTTTTTTAATTTTCACCTTGCAATAAGTCTTGGTCCGAGGCAATAGAAAAAAACTACGAAATTGTGTCAGCTATCAATAGTTGCGTCATGTAATTATGTATAATTGTTATTAATATTGATTATGTAATTATTTTTTTACATTTGTCATCAGTTCTTTCTTCGACAAATTTCTTGTGAATTATTTCTTTGGAGTTGTTATTTTTTTATTTTAAAATTTTTAATAATATTTACTTTAATTTAAAAGATTCACTTAAAAGAAAGGTTTATTTATAATTATGTGTGATATCTGTTTCGCCTTCCGAAGTCATTCCAAACTATGGTGAAGTCACTTACTTATAATGATTTATTTTTTTTAGAAATTGCTCTTATTTTTATTACCAAAACTTTCTTATTAATTTCCCAATAAAGTGTGGGAAATTTTAATTGAGTAACATTATTGTATTATATTAATTTGACTAAAGGTCGTTAAAGTAGGGTGTGTCCTGGTTACTAATTTACCATTGTTTATCAAAAATAAAAATAAATTATTATGGAGTTCTATAAATTAAATGTAGACCTTTTTTTTTTGCTGACGTGTACACACTAATTTTCCGGGTTAAACATTATGCTAAATTAAATAAATAAATGTTGGCAGAAATGCTAAAAAAAAGTTTTTCATTTACTCTAACTTTGTAGGGATGTAAATTTTATGAAAATATTAGCTTTACATGTAAAGGTTTTTTAATATGGTTACTTTATGTAGTAAGTTCTTAACTTTTTTAATACTTTGCCAACAAACCCACATAATAATGTATGGCGCCCCAATATAATTGAGAAATGTTGTAAACCTAAGGGAAATTCGGAGGTGGTGGAGACACGGCAGATGGCTTTTGGGAACCTGGAAAAAGTTTCAAATGGGTGGCTTCTGACCAGTTCGATAATTAGGGAATATTTTATTCCGCAAGTGATACCGTACACAACAAATAATTGACTTATTCAAAATTCTCGAATTTATTAATTCACAGTCGTTAAATAATACAATTATATATTTTAAGTATTGAGTACATAATATCAGTGTTCAGATTTAATTAAAAACTGGACATTTTTCGTGCTTTTTTTAATACCTCACGAGAGTCTCAGCTGCTCTTATCTAGAGCTATTGAGACTGTAACATCCCCAATTGGGGTATGTTGTGAGGCTGAAGGTAGTGGAGAGAGGTGGGAGATGGGGAAGAGGAGGTTGGCTAAGTACCTGGCTATTCTATCTGGTCACCAAATATGGCTAGAACAATTTCAAGCAACGATTCAATTCTGAATGGCGGTCTTACACAAGGGCGATACTGAGAGTATCTTCCATTCTGGAACATGCCGCCAATATACTATATATTATTTTAAATGAAAAAATAATACAAATTAATCAAATAAAATTCATTTGCACGCTCCAGGATTCGATCCCGCAACCTTCGTATTGTGAGTCAAGAACCTTAACCCTCGACCACAGAGTCCTCGGTACCTACCTGTCTTAAACTTTTTGCGAATTCTAACAACTTTATAAACACTATACAGTCACCAATCTAACCTTTGACTTCTTTCAAAGTTACTCAAATCTTCAATGGTTTAGCAAAAATGTTTTCAACAGTACTTTGGCAAAAATATATTATTGAGGCTATTCAAAAATACTGAATCCTCTACTAGACCGCGTATCCATCACACTATATCGAATAAAAATGAAATAAAAACATTCAAAGTTATAAAACCACATTTGGACAAAGAAACTACACTTATTTTGCAACTAAACTCCTTAATATTCTTCCCCAAGACATAAAACTAATAAAAAAAATGAATGAGTACAAATCAAGAATAAAAACATGGCTGAAAGGGGTCAACGAAAACACCCTAATGAAGACACTAAAAACGACATAAAAGACAAATAAACTATAACTAAACAATTTTAGTCCGCCTCGGCACAGGAACCTCTAGTGAGGAGGACTAAGAAATACAATACCTTTACCTAACATTACCTTTATATTTTGTATACTTATAGAATTATTTTATATGGTCGCTTAAATAAATTTTTTAAAAGTTAGTTTCGCCAATACAACTTACAACAGAGAAATCTTCTTCCGTGCTCGCCGCGTTTGTTAAAGGCATACCTCTGACAGCTGCGTTGAAATCTCTCCCTTTTTCTCGCAATCGACCCTTGCATCTGAAAGAGAGGATGTAGCGGAGCTCTCGAAAATCTCTCGGGTTAATAATGCCTCTTGCCAATTTATTTCCACCTAATGCCGCGTTTAACATTTCCTGATGGTTCCCATCGCAGTGTTCTGGGTAACGAATCAATTCCATCGCCTGGTAATATCAAGCCTACGGTCATATTGCTTGACCCGGATTGGAGAATAGAGACCTCTCTATCACACCACATAAGACATGTAATTATACCTAATAATATTATACAAACAAAGATAAATAACATATTATCTGGACCGAGAAAGATAAAGATTGCGATTAGGATTTAAACTTTATGGATAACGTAAGATTAATGTCGTAACACCTCTTTGATTCACTGATTTATGTATTAAAAATGCTTAAGTATATTAACATTAATTTAATTTATTACAAGCGCAGGCCCGTAAAAAAAAACGGGTTAGTCTTATAGGTGCTATTGCGTACGAATATCTCGTCGAAACGTACTCCAGTGGACTTGGACCGTATTTGGTAATTTTTGTTCGTTATAGGCATTTACGTACGAATATCTCGTCGAAACGTATTCCAGCGCACTTGGAGAGGATTCGGTAATTTCTGTTCGTTCGGCTATTGCGTACGAATATCTCGTCGAAACGTATTCCAGTGCACTTGGACCGGATTCGGTAATTTCTGTTAATTCGTATTCCAGTGCATTTGGACTGGATTCAGTAATTTCGTTCGGCGTTAGAGCGCTGGGGGTTAAATGAAGGTAATAATTGGAGATAAAGAAATGGAACCACTTTTTTCTTTTCTTGTCCCATCAACATATATATAATCCATCATTGGGGATAGTCTGTTTTCCAGACAAATCAGTTCCCGTTTGAAAAATGTAATTAATATTATTTTTTGTTAATAATTACGTTACAGGTACCTTACCGTTTTCCTGAATTTTCAAAACAAACACTTTCAATTTGCTAAATTTTGCAATAGATCTAGAGTTAATTAAACTATTAAAACTTTTTGGTTCGACTAAGGCTTAAACCTTCCTACCCAGAAAATGGGTAAACGCTCCCGACCGAGCCAGATCTAATGGATAAGACCAACATTTTTTTTTGTATATTAAGTGCTGTAGTGTCATTAACTTTCAGAGAAATGCTTTTATATTCGCGTGTGAATACATTGTCATCGACATCGAGTCTATCTGCCCAGTTTCAACTCGATTGGATATCGAACAGTGGTTTAATTTCCACTTCCAAGATACCACTTCATTCATACATTGGCAAACGCCAGACTCTGTGTTCAGTTTGTTGGAAAAAATATTAACCATGACCCCCATCCCCGCTATCTTGGAGTAACTTTGGACAGGAGCCTGAATTACCGGAAACAGTGGGCAAAAAAACCAGGACAAGACTAAACTTAATCAGTAAGCTAGCTCCTCGACGTTTAGCCTAATGTCACAGTGCGAACCATCAGCGGAACCTTAAAATAGACTCTTCCTTGGCTCCCCGTACTTGCAAACATAACCCCGCCAAATATCAAGCGAGAGATTTCAACACTGAGGGAATACAAGAAAGCGCTGCAAAAAAGCGCAATACCTTTGCACGATGATGTAGTTTTTCATCCGGCATGCCGCTTAAAGTCTCGAAAACCCTTCTAGACGGATAGAGAAAGACTCCTTCGAACACCTCTCACCCCAGAAAATAGATGGAAGCTTGAGTGGCAATCGGCCGACGTCAAAAACGCCCGTCTCGTTCAAGACCCCACTGAGAGACAGCCTGGGTTCTCATTGCCTCGCAAACTCTGGACCGCCATCAATAGAATAATGTGCTCCCATAGCCGTTGTGCTCACAAGATGCATAGATGGGGCCTGAAAGGATCAGCTATGTGTGAATGCGGTGCGGTGCAGACCACCGAACATGTGGTCAACGAATGCCCGCTCCATTCATTCCCTGGCGGGATTGATGAGGTCCACAGGGCAACGCCTGAGGCCCTAGACTGGCTCGCAGACCTAGATGTCCCCCTCTGACCCCCCACCATATGAAATAAGAAGAATTCATACATACATTCAAACAAACCAAATCGAAATTCAAATAAGATATTTTTTCAAAATAGTTTTCGATGAGTTAGTTCACGTTTCTTTGCCTAAAAAAATAAAATAAAATATTATGGTTTATTTCTAAGTAGGTAGGTAAATATAGTGGTTATTAAGTAGGTAAATATTATGGTTTATAATTAAGTACCTACGTACTTAAAAATCTTATGATTTTAGACAATATTTTGGTTTTGGTAATAAGATAAAAAAATTCGAAGCGTGCTTTTTTGGACACGAGATTTACTTTTCACAGTTCTGCTAGTTTAAATTCAAAAGGACATTCTAATTTTATGAAATTTATTTTTCCCTCACCTTGCTTTGATCATGTGCCCCCTAGGTTCAGATCTAAAGAGATTACCGCTCCTCTTTGGAATTCGTTAAAATGAAACTTAGCAAAGAAAGAAAGCTAAAATGAAAGTTACGGACTCTATTCTACTTCTACCATTTACATCTTCGTCTATTTTATTAGCCGTGGTAGAGCGTTGACTAGAGTCCAGCGCCTAGAGGCTAGAACAGTGATTCCCAAAGGGGTCCACGGGAGGATCGACGGGGGTCTACGTTGGCGTGATAAAAAAATGGGGGGTTCACGAGTTGTAATTGGGGGCCCACGAAAAATGATCTAGTTTCGATAGTAAATAACAAAAATGTTTGCTTGGCTTTATCTATTAGTGTAGGCAAATGATGCACTACTCAAAAAATTAAGAAAGTAAAAATAAAACATATTTTTCGGGCTTAGCAGGAATAAGTAAATTTAAAAAAGGCTTACAAACGGCTGCTGGCAGAAATACCCGAAAAATATCCGGAGCTGTGGGAAATTGCGAAAAAACTTTGGAAAAACTTTAGAAAACTTCCCTCGTCATTCTTAGTCGAAAAAAAATGTTGTGTCGTTACAAACCCATTAACAAAATAAGGAGCAGATTGAACATCACAGAACGGGGAGGTTTGCGGTTATTCCTTACAAAACTGAAGCCAAATATTGATAATTTGCTGTCAATCCATCAAGTTCATCCCTATCATTAAAATTTTGACCATTTTTTTATTGTTGATTTGCATTGCTTAATTTACGGTACGTTATTAATTTTGTATTTTTAATTCTATTAAGTCTGTAATCATATTATTTTAACAAAAAGAAGACGAGAAAACACAATATTTTTCTTTTTATTTTACCACTCCGAATAATTTAGGGTTGGAACTCGGCCGCGACTCAAATTTCTATCGTTAGATCTAATCTTCAAATTTTTTGACGAGTATTGGGAATATGGTAGAAATGTACCAGCAGGGGGTCCACCGAAACCAGTAAAATTTTGAAAGTGGTCAACGAGATAAAAGTTTTGGAACGTCTGGGCTAGAGGCTCACAGGTTGCGGGTTCGTAACCCCGCGCTAAAACAATCTTGAATATTTTTTCACAGTGCACAAAATTCGCTTTTTAAGCTTTTCTAGATTCTAAGCCGGAGTGGGAGACATTTATTTTCACTCGGGAGGGGTCACCATTCAGAACAAAAATGGATTTAACTATATTCAGTAATCAGAACCAACTACGTCTCTATTTTTTTTCATCGGCTGAAGAAGAAAACCTACGGAAAGCGCCTGGAAGACATGGCACGATAGAATTAAATAATTTTGTCAGGTAACGTCAAATTTCGATAGTGTGGATGAAACGATGTCATAAATATCATGATTAATATTTGGTCTAATATGCCGTAGTGCTCATCCTCCTTCTATAGCCAACGCTTCGCACAGCGTTACGTTATACATCATCAGGGCAGAGATACGATGGGTCTAAGCTTATTGTTCTTTGTATCCGGAACTTGACGTCTACATCAAAACGAAACGCCGAAAACCACATTAGTTATACTGAAATACCGGCCCTAGCAGGATTAATGCGCAACACGATATCACTTCTACGTACACGAAAAGACACTTCACCACAATCTAAACATCCGCCCTGATGATGAACACTGTAACGCTGTCCGAAACGTCGGCTAAAGTAGGAAGAAGCGCAACACGGCATAAATCCCAAAAATTAATCACTATAATACTTTTGGCCGTAAAAATCTCAAATCATAGCCGACGTACGAATGTTAATGAAGAAAGAAGTGCGCGAAATAAAGCTGATTGGCGTTCCATCCTCAGTTTGTAAGTTCCTCTAATTCTCTCCCATTTACTTCCGCCTCACAACGATCTCTCGCCAAGGATGCCATAACTCTACTAGTCGCGATGTTACACTAAAAAATGCTCAATTTGATAAAACTTCGATCAGCGTGGGAATTTTACATGCGTCATGATCTTTGTTTATAATCCAATGAATCAAAGGCACATTCCCTAACAAGATTTTTTATCCACCGAAGCATCAGTAAAGTAAGATCTTTGTCTTAACTTATTAAACCCGACAAGGTTATTTCTGGTTCAATTTTGGCAAATTTACGACCTAACCAATTTATCCTCAACATAATTTATTTTAATGAGTCATTATTCTCCACTGACAATTTAATGAAGTTCTCTCAAACAACTCGATGGTTTCTTCGGCACGAAACCAGAAAAAAACGATTATTTGAGTGCTTGCATAATAATTTCACTTTCTAAACGAAGAAGAAATTTATATAAATCATTGGCGAGTTCCCGGCTTGTGTTGCAATGCTACTTAATAAATAAATTATTTCTCCCTGCGTGTCTTTTCCTATTCCCCTTCCGCCTCCCCTTCCCCACCCATGTCCCATTCCCCTCACCTGTTCCCCCTCCACCATCCCCGCCTTCTCTCTACCCTCTCCCGCAAACCCCTCTCCCACTATCCTCCCTTCTCCCGCATTCAATATATTCAGTCCCTGTACATTCAGATTTTCAAACAGCTCGCGTGCCACCGCCTATTGATTTTTTTTTACAAATTCTCATTTTTCATATATTTTATACATTTATTTTTGTATATTATAAGAATAATCAAATTTGGTACCTAACATAGGGACCTATTAAAAATAAATATAATTTTTGATTAGATTCAAAGTATTCGGTTTTGGTTAGTGTCATAGGTGAGTACTACGATTAAATTCATTAATTTAAAGAGTTATTCGAAAATTGAATTTTGATTGAAAAATCGATGGTTTTCAAAATGTCATTCTCAAATTCTGACATTTTTGACAATTTCGTAAGAGTTTTTGTAATGATTAAGAACTTTTCAGATGTATTGTGGTTGTGGTTGTAATAATCCAGAAACCTACGCGAGGGGGGAAAGAAGATATTTTGAAAGTTTCACACATTTCCTATGCTTAATATAGCAATACATAAAAAAAAACATGTAAGCAACCAAACATAAATTAATTTTTATAAAAAATATTGATTTATTGAAATCAATAAATCATAAATCTATTTATGAACGCAAAATTTTATCAGATGATCTGAAACCAAAATTAGAATCAAAAATCTTCGATGCATCGATAATTCAAACACTTTATTGGCATGTTTACTTTATTGCTTAAACGTGCCTAACATTGTTTCACGGAGAAAAACATGATTTGTTGTATTCGGAGAAATATACATTTCGTAAAGCTATTGAACGGCATTACGATGTTCCTTCGATACGCTTTCTCTGTTCCTAATACCTAATACAGCATCTCGCAGAACTCAGTCGTAACAGGTGTTCATAACTTTGCATTAAATTAGCAGGACCAACAGGGGAAAGGGTGTAGAAATAATAGTTTTTGCTAAAAATAAAGCAACATTTATCGAATTTTGTATACGTACAAAAGGGAATACGGACAAAAAGACTTCTTATTAGAGATGCCATGAATATTCGGCTACTATTGGGTATTCGGCCAATTCGGCAACTTTTTTTACTATTCAGTATTCGGCCAAATATTGCGAACCATTCGGCCGAATACCTAATTCCAAATTATGAAAGAAAAGCATATAAATTTAATATTTATTGTCTTCACTACAAATTTCATAATATTCTTAAATACGTGATTTTTTTATTAAATGGTGCCATTTCGTAAAGCTTCTCGCGAACACACAGACGTGTTACAAACTATAAGTAACCAAATTTGATGAAACAATCAACAAATAATGCGTGTTGTGAATCGACCTGCTCGCAAATGAAACTACGTACAACACGCACTTCAAGGATGCAGGTCGGAACCTATCACCCGCGAAATATAAAAATATTCGGTATTCGGTATTCGGCAAAATCACTCGTGGTAATCGATCACCCGCGAAATATAAAAATGCCGAATATTCGGTATTCGGTATTCGCACAAAATCAAAATCAATTCGTGGCATCTCTACTTCTTATACTATGGTCTACAACAAAAACCTCCTTTTAAAAAAATACTCATACTTCAAAATTCAAATAAAAAGCTGGATACAAATCGTAATATCAGAAATAGAAAATATTCTGATACCAAATATAATGTGTAACAGAAACCACACAACTGCATTACATAATGTGATTCCTGACATTATTTGGAGTAAAAAATGTTAATGAAATTTTGGTCTCTGGTGACATTTTGATTTTTTTTTCAACTAAAAATACGTAGGTATTCGACAATTAGGGGTGGGGTGGGGGTTAGTTGATTACTCGGGTTAGTGGCCAGTGACAACATGTGGAAGATTTTTGTTTGTTTGATTTTGAAAAAAAAAAATTTGAAAAAAAACATCTAAAAATATATATGTTTTATACGAACACCGCACAAAATCTCAATTGTTCACCATTTATCCCAAGGCTGCATTGAACAATGAAAAGAAGTAGGTGGGGAAGTGGAAGATTGTTAAGTACCTGGATATTCAGATCTGGTCACCAAATACGGCTTAACTCGTTAAAAGCAACATATCTATTCTGAGTACCGACATCTCACCAGGGCGTTACTCAAGAGTGCCTACCGCTCTGATAAAATCGTTTATAAAATACACGGACACGGGACAAGAAACGCAAAATACTTACCTGTAACCAGCCATGGAAAAACATGGTATCTACAAGTCAAACAACTTTGTAAGGATAACATTCATCGATTTATTTAAATAAATACGAAAAGTGGTATCCAACCAATACTAATTTATGTGCAGGTGTGAATGTTAATTAGAGCACACAACATGGTTCTAACTAAAGATTTATTAATAAATAAAAATTAAACAACGGATAATAAAATACACGTAACATTGTAACAACTTTGGTAGTGAAAATGTAATCTTAACTAGTAAACCTTTTAAAACGTTTTAGATGAAAAGGCATATTATTATTTAATTAAATGAAGACAATATTTATATAAACTATAAAACTAAATACATACTCAATCGAAAATCTGGAAATAGAAAAACCAGAGTAAGAACCACCCACATTATCTTCATTTTCTTGAGGCATATTTTATTGGTTGCTATCTTTAATTCTTTTGAATTGAGTTTTTATACGAACAACACTATTTATTCATTTTGATGTTGCATTTTTGGGGGCTAACAAATTATTGCAATTTTTTAAAATCTAATTCAAATTGAATTTACTAATGCTATTACCTATTAACAAGTTCTGCAAGTAGTTTAGTATTTATTTTTGTTACAGCCGTTTCGGCATAATACTTGCAGACAGTGGCGTGGGTGGCACCCCGGGGCGGATAATGTGTGTGTCCCCCCCCCCCATTAAAGTTGACGTTGTCACCCCTTGTCGGATGGCCCGAGCGCCTCCCCCCCCCCCCCCCCCCCCTAGCTACGCCATTGGTTGCAGAACTTGATAATAACAAGATCCATCAATAATATCCATGGTTGGAATTGATTACGAAAATAAATTGCTAGGGCATGCTCCTGGAACTTTTCAAGCAATAAATCAAAAGCCCAATCGAGAGTCCTAGGTCTCATAACAAGAGAGTTATAATACCTATCACAAAATATAATATAAATGTGATAAATTTACAAGAAATATTTTTTTCTTTTTTTTTGTATCAATATCAAAATCCAACACATAAAAATCTGAAAACTTCATTTTGTGCAGCAAAAAATTTTCAATTGGGTCGTAGGTTGTGCATGCCTGATTTAGACTAAACAAGTTTTTCTTCTTTATAAATAGATAATGGACACTAGATACCCCGTTTATACATTTACTCGTTTATTGACAGATGAGAGAATAAATCGTATCGACTTGTCCAGCACTGTTGAGCGGTTGCGTGTCAACGGGCCATCAAATCGGTGATGTCACCAGGAGATTTATTTAAGATTTAACCTGTTAATTGTCGGTCCATTGTCGCACTCGTATTTCGTCGGCGTCTGTTAATTACAAAGGCATTAAATATTGAACGATCGCATTGAATTATCGCTCGAAATCTGATGAATATGCATCACTTCTCCACACCCACTTTGGGACCAATTCACCAACTTACTAGCTGGATAATTAAAATAGTGTACATTTTTGATGGAACTGTAAATAAACAAAACTTTAAATTAAAATATTTATTATTAACGAAGGGGACTCGAAACTTGCCAGAAATCCATGGAAAGAAGTATGATAGGGAAAAGACTGTCCGATAGAATGAAAATTGAAACCATTAAGAACTAAATGTCATAAAAACAATAAAAAAAGCTAAAGTGTAAGCAGTCAGGCCACACAATCAGAGGAAATGAAAAATGGTCAAAATTAGTCATGTATTGGTCAAAATTAGTCAACAAGTGACAAGAAAGGAAAACGAGGTATACCATTTAGACGGTGGGTTGACGACATCAAAGCCAAAGCAGGTGGTACGTGGACAAGAGTAGCTAATGATAGAGAGAAATGGCGACAGTTGGATGAGGCCTTTGTCAATTAGTGACATACAGACAGGGAGTCGATGCATCATAAGTGTTATAAATATTATAAAGAATGTAATGTAATTTACTGTCTGTCTGTTTTACGGTGCTCCAGATTTTATGTCCGGGTTGAATCTTTCCCAAATGAAAGACTAAACCCTTCCACACACTTTTCCACAAATGAATATCTAGTAAATTAACGCAATCTAAGTGCACTATATAAGAATAAAACAATACAAGAACAATACGTCAATCCACCAGAAACATAATGGGAAAATATTTCACCGACTCCAGATATTTTCATATCAGAGGGTTCGGCTCTGATGAAATCCTAACTGGTCCGATAAATCCTACTGATCCCTCAATATAAATATTTAAAAAATCTTTCGTAATCCTACATGTATTTAAAATGACCGACTTTTGCATTTTTATGTACAAATTTTTTGACAAATCTAATACGCCTAAATTTTGAATGAGAGAGCTAGGTATAATGCCAGTAGCCGAAATAACAAATGGTAATATTTTTATAGTCTGAGAATGCCAAATTCTTTTAATTTCATTTCCTAAATCTGTATATTTTCTAATTTTTTCAGAAACAGTTTTCTGAATATTACAAGAATTTGGAATAGCGACATCAATGATATAAGTTATTTTCTTAATTTTGTCATGTAAAACTATATCGGGTCTATTATGACTAATTGTTCTGTCTGTCAGAATAGTTTTATCATAATAAATTTTATAAAATTCATTTTCTAAAAATGAATTTGGTTCATATTCATAATATGGTACATTACGGCAGTCAATCAAGTTATGTTTAATTACCAAACTTTGGTGAATTATTTTTAAAACTTGATTGTGCCTAAATGTATACTCGGACGGCGCTAATACAGAACATCCCGATATAATATGTTCTATAGTTTCCGGAAAAGCCAAACATTTTCTACAAAAATCATCAATTTGATTTGCATCTTTGATGATATGCTTCCTATAATTTTTAGTATTAATGACTCTATCTTGTATGGCAAGCATAAAGCCTTCTATTTCTGCGCTCAACTCTCCAATACTCAACCATTTGTATGATTATTATTATTATAAAGGGGATAGGCTTGAATTAGCTGAATTGTTAGAGCTAAGCCTCGGCAAGCGTAAGATCCTGGGTTCAATCCTTAGAAGCGACCGTCACTTTTTCTGATTTGTCTGTTTAAAATTTTCGTTTGAGAGTCGTTAATATTGTCTGCAATGATTAAATATTTCAAATATTTTTATTTATTATTAATGTTAAAGTGAAAACTTCTTTAGTAGGTACCGTTGTGATTTAAAACTCGATTAAACGAAACATAGCGACACTAAAGACAGGGAAGAATGGAAAAGAAAATTAGAGGAAATTGCTGCAAACCAATCCCAGGATTGAAACCAGAGAGAGAGAGAGAGCGACACTAAAAAGAGACAAACACACGTCTATAGGATTTAGCCTTCGAGAGAATGAGATAGTATAATCGGCCTCCTCTTTGTGCGTTGCTTCGTAGCCTATCGGTTTCCTCTTTGTGCGGTGTTTGGTAGCCTTCCCACTCTTCTCTTCTTTAGTTTTCTGAAGGTTTCACTTTGAATTGCACACTTTTTTTTTTACTTCAGCTCCACACGGGAGGCCCTGAGGAAAACAACCATTTGTCGAGAGAGTCCGCTGGAGATGCCAAAAGGTCTCCCTCAACCAGTCGCTCCCGATCAGGGCTGCCACGCTGTAGGTGGGCAAACGCATCCGCCGACACGACTTAGACAAACCACACCCCATGAACCCAAACGTAACATTTAAACAAAATTTAAAATTAAATTTTATATAATTAAATAAGGGGATAGGGTATAATTAGCTCAGTGCTTAGAGCAGAGCCCTGGCGAGGCTGAGGACCTGGGTCAATTCCTACATAGATACGACCTTATCGTTTTCTTATTTTTCTGTTTAAAATTTTGCGATTCGCTAATATTATAGACTTCAATGATTAAATATTTAAATATATTATTTTACTTTTTCCACTTACACTTAATAATTAATATTAGAACTCTTGGTTTCTTTTAAAAGGTATATTTTTTAACAATGTTCCATGTTCAACATTATTTATTTAATAGTAGAGACCCGTGAAAAGTCACGTGGTATTATTTTATTAAATCTAGTTAGTAAATAATACATTCTTGAAAAATGCTTTTTTTTGTTTATTTAGAGGTTCATTGTATTTTTTCATCATTACGTTAACCATTTTACCATTTCTGCATAGACATATGATATTCATATGTCTATGCATTTCTGCTATTTTTTGACACGTGATAAAGCCCTTGTGTCCCTCAGACCGTATTTTGTCAGGAGATACAAATATTTCCGTACTGCAATAAAATCCAAATAAATGGAATATTTCTAAATGTATCCGAAAAATAAAAACTGTTTTGGAAAGGTGATGAAATACGCTTTCAAAAATTCAAAATTTGAAATCAACATATATTTTTTTAAATATAAAATTTGGCTTGCAAACATAAAAAAGTTATAAAAATGGCTCACCTTACTTTTTTTTTAACTAAAATGATTGAAAACGAAAAAAAAAATAAAAACAGATACATAATTTATTTGGCAAATGTATTAGGTACTAATGTTATCGTCTACTCACTTTTTAAACGACTTCGAAAAGGAGGAGGTTATCAATTCGACGGTATTTTTTTTTTATTTTTTTTATGTTTGTTACCTCAGAACTTTCGATTGGGTTAACCGATATTGATGATTATTTTTTATTAGAAAACTGGTGCTTCCCGTGTGGTCAGCACCGGATCTGCCATACGTTCAAAAACGTGCAAAAAACCTGGCGCCAACTCCGAAGGGGCGCCGTGAGAAAATAAATATTGTATTAAAATTTAGTTATAATATTCCCTGAATCGTTTAAAAATTACCCATAGTACGAAATAATTATTACGCTCTAGCAACACTTTCCAAAGAAACAGAATGCGCGCGCATCAGGTTGGTGTCAACGGTTTACGAATTTATAGTCAGTTACAGAATTTTTTTACAAGTTCCATATATTTGGTTTAAACGTAAGATCTATTTTTCCATATATCTCTTACTGTCTTTTACGACGAATGGGTGCGATCCCAATTCAATAACCAATCACAGCGCCGTATTTTTGTTCAAAAGAATCAAATAAACCGACTTGCGCCTTCAAAATGCTGACATTTTTAGTTGTTTTATTTTGTACGATTTAAGTCTCTAGGACTGAGTGTTTGACATATTATTTGAAGTTCGTTAAATTGTTAAATATATAAGTAATATCTATTAGATTTGTTGGATTTGTTATTTTACGGTGTCAGTGTCAGTGTAAGCGTCTTTTATAAGCCTTTGTATTGTGTTTAGTGTTTGTATGGTGTTTGTTCGCTCATCACGTCAACACAGGGGAAATGCAAGGTACAAATTTGAGGTTATATTCTTATTAGATTTTTAAATTTATAACTAAATATAAAAGTACTGTGGATTACAATGAATAGAATAATAATTTTAAAAAAAAAACGTAGAATTAAAGAGCAGAAGACATAAAAAAACTCGTTTCCATTGGGAATTTTTTTATTCCAATTTCTCCAGCACCGATAAAAAATGATGTCCCGCGCAATGACGTTACAATGGTTCCGAGCACATCTAAACAGATATCTTTCGCACAAATTCCTATGGTCGAATTATTAGAAGATAAAAATAACGTTACTGATAGCAGTTTAAATTTAATTCTTTTTTCAGAGCTTGAATTGAAAGATCCCGGATGCTCGCCAAAGTTATCTCAAAATTCCATTAGTTCAGGAAGGTCCTGTACAATTGAAAGATTTTGATTTTCCTATTACGAACAAGCGTAAATTTAATAGTAAGTATTATTACAAGAAACTGCCTAATAGAGAAGAATTACATAGACATAGATCGAGTGTGAGAGCTACCGCCAGGTCACTTGGAAAAGTTACACCCTTTATATGTCTTGATTTTATTTGATAAATTAATGTAAACCAAAAAAATAATTAAATAAAAAATAAAAAAATTGGGGTGAACGAATTTTTAATCAAAATAAAAATGTAGGGGGGGGGCGCCATCGGTACCCACTGAACAGGGCGCCAGATTTCGTAGATCCGGCCCTGCGTGTGGTCCCATTTTAATTTGGTCCAGTTCTGACAATGGGATCCATGAGAAAACCATATATGTCTTAAATTTGCAATAAGTATGTGCGCGACAAATGGACGAAGAACTCAATATTACGCCAACAGATTTCGATGATTATTTTTTTGAAGTAAAACTTCTTTACGCACGCTCGTCACTAAAAATCAAAAAATAAACAAAAATTTTAACAAAACAAAAACGACTTAAAAAAATGCACTAAAAAGTAAAAAAATAATTTCGCACGATTGTAATTTTTCGAGTCAGTGTCAGCCAAGGTAACTTCATACATAGGTGAGTTATAGGTGAGATGTGGAGATCTTGGCTCACACCGACTCCAAAAATAACAATCGTACGAAATTATTTTTTTACTTTTTAGTGCATTTTTTTAAGTCGTTTTTTGTTTTGTTAAAATTTTTGTTTGTTATCGTTTCGTGTAAAAATAATTAACAATAAAATTTCAAATCGCGGTCAGAATCTTTGGATTCAAAAAGGTAGGTATACTTTTCAATTATTTGGCTGTTAACTTTTGGATGTAATATAAAGCGTGGTATTTTCTCTTTCTAACACCGTTTAGATCATATTCTAATCTAGATAGTAAGGGAGACAACGATTTCTATAAGACTTATGTTTATGAGTTTTTCCGAAAACCGAACAAATAAAATTTGCCAGGTTGCATTTCAAAGGTGACATAATTATTTTTTTTAAATCACTCAACCAACACTTTTTTTTTATATTTGTGTTTACACTAAAATCTATTTACAAGCAGCTTGATTCAGTGAATTGGTCCCCTACCTATTGGAAATGACGAGACGTTTGACGTTAGTCCATAGTTTACAAAGCCTTACAGAAATAATTCTGTCGAGTGTCATAATGTTTCTTGATTTACTCGCGTGTCTTTGGTAATTCATGCTTCATTCATGGACTTGCTAGACTCTAATCTTTTATCAAACGGCTGAACCATTATTTATAGTATTTTGCTTTGTTTTAATTCGTTCAAACGGAGCGATTATTCTGATGAAATATGTTTTTATTTAATTCAGAGCTGGATTAATGGAGTATAGTTTAACCATTTGGTAAAAAAAAATCCTTAAAAACTCTACCCGAATCCGGCCTCCGAAAATTCGACACTTTATTGTTTATTGAACCATTAATTATTATTGACATGAGTAGGTATCTATCGGTAGTTAAAAGTATATTCACTTGGTTCTCAAGGTGTACATTACGTTTTTATTTACATTAACCACACATGGTGGTCGAGTGGAAAGGCTCTCGACTAGCGATCCGAAAGTCTTGGGTTCAAATCCAGGCCAGCGCAAGTAAATGTTATTTGATTGGTTTGTGTTATTTCTCGGTGTTATCATTTAAAAATAATATCAGGTTTGAACATTTGAACAACAGGTCAAAACATTTGCGGCACGTTCCAGAGTGGACGATGAACTCAGTATCGTCCTGGTGTAAGACCACCATTCAGAATTTTAACGTTGCTTGAAATGGCTTTAGCCGTATTTGGTGGCTAGATTTGAATAGCAGGTACTTTCCCATCTTCCTCTCCCCCGTCTCCTTCACCTCCACACTACCTACCTACAGCTGTCGAGGTTGCGAGCTTAAAATAGCTGTCTTTTATTTTTATTCCAGGCGAAAAATCCCACTTCAATTTCATGAACTCTGCAGAGCTATTGGAGAATTTTTTTGATTCATGGTTGAGTTCGTTATTTAAAGTCTTGATAAAAAAGCCCATCTAATCAAAATAGCGGTAAAAATTTTACTTAAAGAAATGGAATATGCAACGGAATTCCTGGAATGTATTATTTAATAAATGATTTGCCTTACATTTTAATTTAAATGCATTTTTTTAAACGATGTAGATCACTCGAGCGATTGATGTTCAGTTTTTGATTTGGCAATTCGATTTAATTAATATCATTCCTCGAAATATTAATATGGAAACATATATACTGTTTACTGCGGTTTAAAGCTAATGAATCCAACATCTTATCTCATATTAATTTGTAGGTTTGTTAAATGTGGTCCAATTTTGGACCGATATCAATCGCTGAAAAATAAAAGCGGACCAAATTTAACCCTCGCTCCCTCCATAAAATGTATAATAATTTTCTAGAATTACTTCATAACAATTTAAAATAACCGTGAAAAATTGGTGTCGTAAGTTAAAACCACAATAAAAAAGCACTGACGGTGACTATGAACTTCGAAGTCCCGAAATTCATAGATTAGGGAAATATTTCTAAATTGCCTCACGGGATCCAAAGGATGATTTTGTGATTATGTTTGTATCTAGATGGCCCTACCAATAATATTATAATGCAGTACAGTTTGTCATATCAGAGTAGAAAACATAGGAGGGCGGCACTGTTGTTCAAATGGCAATACTAAATACCTATAACCATGGTGGTGATCTAAAGCCGTGTAACCTACATTTTTATTAAAAATTAAAAAGGCATAAAAGTGAAACCCACTGATCTCAAAATTATAATTGCATTTGGGTAAATTATTATTATACGTTTGCAATTTTGTGTTAACATGATATAGAATAACAATATTGTAATAAAATATAAAGCACACTTTAGAAAATGCTCACATTTATTTAATATTAGCGTAAGTACCTAGCGTTGCCCGGGCTTTAGATCATGTGATCATCTCTAATTTTAGATTTGAATATATTTAAATCGTTCAGACTAAAAGTAGTGTGACTAAACTCACAATTAATGAATCTTCATTTTTTCCTACTGTTAAATTCAAATTTATGTTGAATTAAATGAAAACCAATCACTTTGTAAAACACAATTTAATCAAATGTATGTCATTAAGTAGGTACCTTAACAACAGTGCTTCTTCTATAATTTTTTTTTATGAACAAAAAATGTTTTTTAAATGTGTGTACAGTGTTCTGTATTTTCAGTGTCATTGCACTTTAAAAGAATATTTGACTAGAATAGTTGCCAGCCTACAAATTTTGTTGTTCCATTTTTTTATATTATTTGACAAACTATACGTTAGTTAGGTACCTACCTACATAACGTTGTTTAAATTATGTAAGAAGTTTTGGTGTCTCTCTTGGATCTCGATTCAGCCAGGAAACACTGGTCCCCTCAATAGTTTGCCAACAGATAAATTAGACATTCATTTTGTTTTGTTTTGTTTTGATGGAAGCATTCTATTGGCGGCCGAGCGCTGAGCGGTGGCGTTGACCGACCTAGGGCAATTAAAGCTTAAAGCTCTCTTTAGTCTTTTTGTTCGGACTCGCTATAGATCTAAACAAGTGTGCCAAGCAGGAAGTCTCGCTCGTTTTACTAATAGAAAAGAATTTCATTTATGTCCGAGGGATTTTTGGACAAGGCGAGGCCGATGGAAAATGATTTATTCATCTGAAGGCGATTTAATTTTGTTTTTTTTAAGTGAAACTTCTAACGCCATTAGCGATTTGAAATTCGGATAAAACGTAAATGCGTCACAACTCAGTTCTACACAAATACTCGGTTCTAATATAATGCGGTAAATTTGCACCTAATAATTATTACGCTCTAGCAACACTTTCCAAAGAAACAGAATGCGGACGCATCAGGTTGAAATCAACGGCTTACGAATTTATAGTCAGTTACAGAATTTTTTTCACAAATTCCATATATTTAGTTTAAACGTAAGATCTATTTTTCCATATATCTTTTACGACGAATGGGTGCGATCCAAATTCAATAACCAATCACAGCGCAGTTTTTTTGTTCCTGTGAATCAAACAAACCGACTTGCGCCTTTCAAAATGCCGACAATTTTTATTAGTGTGTTGTCCGTACGCTCGCTATTGTTTTATTTTGTACGATTTAAGTCTCTAGGAGAAGGTAGTTAAAGACCATTTTCTTATGAAATCTTCAGTAAATTCCATTAACAAAAGCATCGCACGGTTTGCAGGATTTCCAGGTTGCAACGTGTTCACAGTTTCATCATTGATTTGACATATTATTTGAAGTTCGTTAAATGTATAATTAATATCTATTAGATTTGTTGGATTTGTTATTTTACGGTGTCAGTGTAAGCGTCTTTCGTAAGCCGTTGATACTATACGTCAGTGTTTAGTGTTTGTATGGTGTTTGTTCGCTCAATTTGGTGTTTGTTCGCTCAACACAGGGGAAATGCAAGGTACAAATTTGAGGTCATATTCTTATTAGATTTTAGAGCTAATCAGAAGCTGTAGATGCTATTCTTGTGTTGTACGTTGCCATGAGAACGATTTGTATTTGCTTTTTCTATTAATATTCGCGTTGGGTAGGTATATACATAAATGCAGTAAATCTCAAGAATGTCTAATGGACCTTCATTAGACATTCTGCATTCAGCGAAACCACCCGCATTGTCTCGTAACCTATATTTTAAATCATGGTACGGGCACAAACAAACAATTCGTTGTATTATTTTAAAACATAATTTGCAAAATGAGTTTTTCCTAAAATAATTAAAATAGCACCAAAAATTTTATATTTACCCAATAGATTCAGAGAGTATAGGGCTCCTGGCAATTCTCTCTTTAAAAAAAACGAGTGTGAGAGCTACTGCCAGGTCACTTGGAAAAGTTACACCCTTTATATGTCTTGATTTTATTTGATAAATTAGTGTAAAAAAAAATAATTAAATAAAAAAATGGGGTGTACGAATTTTTAATCTAAATAAAAATGTAGGGGGGGAACCTACTGCACAGGGCGCCAGATTTCGTAGATCCGGCCCTGCAATTGGGGATGCCATAGGTAGACTCACTGGCTCCAGACGGGAGCAGTTGCGACTCTTGTGCGGTATTTATATAAAAATATATTGGGCAAACATTTGGCGTATTTCCCGACTATGCACCGCCGAAGGGATTAATGACGCTAGTTCCTCGGAGCATCTTCCGTTGAAATACCGGTAGAACAAAGATAGCATTCCCACTTGACGCCTGTGCTCTAAAGATTGCAATCCGTTTTTTAAGTTAGGAGAATCTATGAAACGTACCGCCCGTTTCTGCACATAGTCGTGGGTTTTTTCAGGTATTTTGGGGCTCCAGACCAGAGGTGGCTGCCAAATTCAACCATGGGGCCTACTTTTAATTTGTACAGGGTTAGCAGTTGTGCACTATTAAAGTATTTGCGATCTCTGTAGGAACAGTACGCCCAGTTTTTGAGAGGCTAACTTAACGCTGGCTTCGATGGAGCACCCATGTCTGAGCTGGTCACTTAGAGTTAGACCAAGCATATCAATGGAGGGCCGCTTCGGAACATTACTTTTATCATATATTTATTTTTATTTCGATCCCCTTTAGACATTATCAGACATGATTGGGTCGTTGTTGATGATTAATTGTTGATAGTTTCCAATAAATTAATTAACTTTGTTTTCTATTTTTTTAAAGAAAGACAAACATTCCCGGGTTACGAATAACCCAACAATGTTTGAAAATCTTCTACTACCACAACAGAAAGCCGAAAATATTGCTTGTGTTGTGATGGAGGACTTAGCCAGCCGAAGAATCGAACATGCGACGCCCGGATAGGACCCAAGCGCTATGCCCACTCAACCACTGACCGGTCGCAACTTTCTTATTTAAAATACTAAACTCCGAAATGAACTGTTCTGAACTCCAGCAACTTATTACCCACACCCACAAGATCAACATGACACATAAAATACTGTATTCTACAGCAGTAAACATAAGCGCAACTATATTTCCCATTCCCCGATACAGCGGTTTTATACTTTGGGAAACCAATACATACTTAGTCAATGATATTACAAACCTATTCTACAAAGTTTGGATGTCTCTTCGTAAACCTATCTGATCACATTGGGAACATTAAAATCAACGAGATTATTTTTACCCCAAGAAAAACACTCTGGAGGTAACCGTCCATTCTTTGCTTCAAAGCCCTCCGAGCCGTTGAAATTTGTGAGCCCTTTGGGGGCTTGTCAAACAAAAAGCTATCATGGACTGTACTGTCAACCGCGTAACAATGAATTAGTGCACATGTCAAAAGGTCATTGATGTGCAACAAAAATAAAGTCGGAGAGAGAACCGATCCCTGTCTGACGCCAGCATTTATCGAGTGCGAGGAAGTGGTGAAACCATCAGCAACCGTTTGAATCGACCTCTGCCTCAAAAAGTCGGCAATCCACGTATCCGTATTAACGGTCGTTAATAATTTTGTTCTTCTTGAGGTACGTGAGCAGTTTGTCATTAATCACACGTTCCATCACCTTGGACAGAACTGATGTGATCGCTATGGAGTGGTAGTTGGCCGGGTTAGAGCGGTCACCCTTCTTTGGAATAGGATGGATAACCGCTTTTTTCCAACCAGAGGGCACAGAACCAGACTTCAGGGACATTTTAAAAAGCTTCGTCAAAATTGGAGCTATTCCTGCAGCGCACCTCTACAGTACCAGGTCAGGTATTCCATCAGGCCCACTAACTTTATTAACATCAAGCCCTCGTAAAACATGGAGTACTTCCCAATGCCGGATCCTCAACTTTTTCATATGAAAACTGCAGTGACGAACCGACGTCAGGACAGCACCTTGGTCATCGAGGTTTGAGTTTTCCGCAAACATGTTTCGCTGTCAGATCTGGTAAGAGGTGGCAGACTGTATTTGCAGAAATTGTGACCTACTGAGCCCTCAAGCGACCAGAATGCTTTGCTGCCATGCGGGCATGCAGCCAGCTTTTTGTTGATCTGCTGGTCTTGCTCGAATTTTGACCTATTTATGATTTTCTTTGCCATTTTATTGTTGTTCTGTCTTCGGATGTTCTAGACTGTTGTAGGCTCGGTAAGCCACGTTTTTACGTCGCACTGCTTTAGAGCATTGTCGATTAAACCACGGCTTTGAGACCACACCAGTTTATAACCTGGGCACATCTTGAGGGATCCGAAGTCCGAAAACAGACAGCTGACCACGGGAAAGCATTAAAATGTGCCCACAGACCGAACCAATCTGCTGACCTATAGTGCCACACTTTTCTCTTCAGCCTCTCGGTTGGCGGTCTGAAGTTGTGTCCTGAATGTCGTCACCAGGCAGTGGTAGGACGATCCTAAAGGCACTGTGACTTCAATCTTGTAACCTTGTGGCACAGTGGTTAAAAATACGTCCAGCAGATTGGAGCGGCGAGTCTGGACATCAGGAGACCCTGTAGGCTCCTGAACCATTTGCTCCAATCCGTGGCAAACGGCAAAGGATTCCGCTTGTCGTCCAGCAGAGTCTGTTGATCCTGAGAACTTCTACAAAGATTCATTATGAACATTGAAGTCCCCCAGGACCACAAACTCTGCCGTAGGGTAGCGGGGCAAGAGGTCATCAATAATGTCGCTTAAATGGTTAAAGAGCTCGGACGTGTCTGATTCGCTAAGCTTCGGTGAGCGGTGTAAACACGCATAGAATCTTACCGAACTAGCAAGATTGACGCGCACCCACATTATGCCGAATCTGGAGTTTTACAGATTCAACAGTCGCACACGTCAGCTCTACTATAAAGACAGACACCTCCTTTAGATCTGAACTTGCGTACGAGAGTGAAGCCCGGGTTGTCCAGATAGGAGGCGTCTAAAGGCTCAGCTATTTATGTTTCAGAGAGGAAGAGAAGGTTGAGATGTTGGAATGTTGAGAGAGAAGGTGGTGATGGATTGAGTTTAAGTTTGTGTGCAGGCCGCGAATGTTGGCGAAATTCATTTTTGTCCTGCACCGGGGTCTCCTTCTTCTCACCGCTGTAAGGAAGTTAATTGTTTGTTGTGTTGTCATGATTTTACTGTAATTCATAATTTATTTTTTTTTATGATAGAATGTTGGGGAAGGAAGGTCTGAGAAGGAAAAGGTATGAGGGGTGGGTAAGAAGCTGGGGATCAGAGTTTCCAGGAGTGATGGTATGAATCCAATCCAGCGACTGCGGTGCAAGGTGATTGAAGGGAAGAGTTCGGCTGAAGAGGTCGCCCAATGCGCCCCAAACGCTGCTAATGGGTCCCCTCTGGTCACGAACCGGCACAACAGCAGCGGAAGGTATTTTGCACTCGTTGATGGGGCAGCCCACCCTTAGTCACTAAAATGTATTGAGATTTCTCATTGTGAAAACTTTTTTTCCTCATTTTTAAAAGATGGTTTTCACAAATGTATTGAATTTTCTCTTTATTCATCGTGCCTAACAGTTAACTGAATGAGCGTTTGAAGATTATCACAAAATATTGATTATCACTAAAAAACCGTCTCGTAAAAAAAAAGTTTTTGCAGATATTTCTCTTTGTGAAAATGCTCCTCAATTTCCAACACTTTTTACTTTGGTACTTGGTAGCAATGAGCGAGCGAAAATCAGTTATGGCCGACGGTGAAATTTTAGTTGAACGTAAAATATCATTCAGAGCGCGATACTACGTAGCTTTTTCCCGGGAGTGCAGTTATATTCATAATTTAACATTTTTCATATCGTGCCGTCGCCACACTGGAATGGTTTTTCGCCAAATCACTTGTGCATGTGATTCCACAAATTGAATTTCTACAAATGATTTCATCGACAGCCTCGATAGTCGAAGGTAAGGCTCTCGACTCGCAATCCGGAGATTGTGGGTTCAAATCAAATTTTAAAAGTTCATGTTTATTCATTTCAAATAATATGTAGTGCAGATAACAAATATTATAATCAATAATTATCAGCCTGAAACACTCATCTACATTGAAAAAATCTTCCGAGAAAAGATACTGGCCGCCAACGGGAATTGAACCCGTGACCATCTGATTGCCGGTCAGCAGCTCTGACCACTGAGCTATGGCGGCTTATCAAATACCTGCCAAATAATTCAATATATACTAGTGTTTCATTCGACAATTACTTATTATTACATTTTTCCAACTGAAAACAACCAACTTTATTTTTGTGAGAGAGGCATTTTTAATACTAAATCTCCCGCTAGGTGGCGTCGAGACTAATTATGTCTGCATTTTTTGCTATGTAGTGCATTTTTGGCATATGTATTGCATTTGTGGCACATTCCATAGTGGAAGATACTCTCAGCGTCGCCCTGGTGTAAGCCTACCATTCAGAATTAAAACATTATTTGAAATGGCTTCAGTCGTATTTGGTGACTAGATATAAATAGCCAGAAACTACTATAATAAGTCAAAGAAATATCTTTTGGCGTGCCTTAGTGTGGTATAACCGACCTTAGTGTAGCAAGATGGGAAAACACTCTTGCATGAATGAAACTTCTTCTGGCCAGCCTCGTGACTAGTCTGATCTCAACCTAAAACTCGATGCTGTATATTTGCTTCTATTCTCACTATTGGCAATGCATCTATTATAAATGATAATGGATATTTAACTTGTAATATATTTCTATGTCTATGTAAAGATAAAATAATGTTTTATTATCAAAAGTATAAAGACTTGTTTACTTACATTTTCACTTCCTTCAATAAAAATCTATTTCGATATTTTACGTATGCCAGGCATCCCGTGATGGCTATATTTTTTTGTCAACAAAATTTCATGCGATTTGACAGTTCAGCCGTTTTTTTTCTTGTTTGACGTATTAATCTACGTTGGGAGGTTGGTGTGGGTACTGCCGCCCCGGGAATCATTTATTGGATTATCAAAACCCCTGCCATAGGTCAACCCAACTGGTTAATTATATTTGGTGACTTAGCAAGGGTGCCCGGATTCATGGAGTCACGTTTGTCTAGGTCTTGGTAGCGAATGCGTTTGCCCACATACCGCGTGGCGTGCCGGATCGGGAGACTGGTTGAGGGAGAGCTTACCTAGACCTCTCCAGTCAGACTCTCTCGACCCATCACCTTGCACCGCATTGGGAGAGATGGATTATGTCCGTTACTCCTGAACACATTGACACCCGAGATTCCTACTGCCCCTCATACCTTTTTCCTTCCCCGAACATCCTTTTCCTAAAAAGACACTCCCACAGCATTCCCAATGATTTAGGCCCTGAGCCTTCTGTGCGGAACTATTGTAAAAAAAAAATCTATTATAATGTACTATAATATCTATTAAAAATATATTGAGTGTGGCCAGCGATTCTAAAAAGTTACCATTATTAGGAAATTTTTCTTTGACCACCCAACAACCACAACTATCTTTGTACTAGGTACAAATCTATAAAATAAAACTCATCACCTCAGTAAAAAAATAAATACGTAAACTAATTATTATCAGAAAATAATTTAATTCTCCAAGAAAGTGACAAATTCGGTAAGTTTATAGAGCTGGTCTTCGCTGGAGGTGATGGGTGCCGGGGGAGGCGGTGGCTTGGTGGGTACCACCATCTTGCCCCCGTCCTGCACGGCCCAGCCGCGCTCCTTGCACAGTTCCAGCACGAGCTCCGGAGCCAGACCTGTCATGGAGGAGACAGTGTCCACAGACACAGAGCTGTAGGCCTGACCGATCAGGGTAATGGCGCGCTCGCGTACTTTTTCTGTAATACAAAATAAATAATTAACATTTTTAGCCTCCGAGTGCCGAATTATTCAACCAAACATTGATTTAATATTAAATATACGAATTTCGATTATCTGTCTAACTCCAGTTCAATGAATTCTAAAACGCAAATTTGTTTTGAATGTATCGTTTTCAAAATTGGGGGTTAAAAGTGAGTTGAGACTCTGTGGAAGCTAGGTAGAAACTACTAGTATTATTATGAGCAAAAAAAGAAAACAATATTGAAATAAGACATTTAACAGGAAAAAATAATGGTTGAAATTGAATTAAATTCATAATCAACTTTCATTGACTGGCCTAACAGAAAACTTTGTAAGTTTTTATCAAAACATCATAGAAATTAGTTTTAAAAACTAACAACAGACGTCATTAATTCAACAATGCTACTTAAGCTTTTCTGTTCCACATTTTTTATTTGAGAGTTGTTTATTATCCTCAATGGTTAAATATTACAATTTTAGGTTTTACTCAATAAAATTTTACTGAAAAATATTAATTGGACTGATTTTACTTTAATTATTCAGGTGGGTAGTAAAAAATGAATAAATGGATGAGAAATTTACCTTCTAAGGACTTCATGATATCGGCAATTGGATCAGTCCAAACAGTGGCTGCCAAGGCCTGGTAAGTTCCTGGCAAGTCCCTCTTCCACATCTTCTGCCCCACTCCCCAAACCGAGAACAGTTCGGGGTTGGAGGACTGCACGCTCAGGGGGATTCTTTTCCAGAGGTACTTGGCATTACATCTAAAATAATACATAAAATTACGATAACCACAGTAAGTACCTGGAGTGCTCTATAGTATACATTGTTTTTGTTTGATACGTTATTTATGATAAAGAAGGCAAAGTAATAATTGATCTATATATCAGCAGGACCAACACCCCTGCCATAGGTCACCCCTAGTGGTTCGCTACGTTTGGTGTCTTAGCAGGGGTTCCCGGGTTCATGGGGTGAAGTTTGTCTAAAGATTTTAAAGTTTGGCAATCTGAAGGTCTTGGCGGCAGATGCTTCTGTGTGGGGCCAGGGGGGAGAGACTGGTTGAGGGAGACCTTTTGAACTCTCCAGCCTGAATTTCTCAACTCATCGCCTTGCACCGCAGTGGGAGGAATAGATTCATACATCAGTCACTCCTGGACACACTGAACCCCAGATTCATACCCATTCCTCATACCATTTTCCTTCCCTTTCCTTCCTCAGAACTTCCTATCCTACCCTTCCTTAACCGCTTCTGTGCCAAGAGCGAGATATCTCGCATTCTTGGCCGTGCCCAGCAGGCCGGCCATAGAAAAATAGCGAGTATTCTCGCTCTTTTTGAGCCTCTGTATCAAACATATGTCCCATTTTTTATTAATTTAAAATATGGAACACACAGAGAGATCTATTGGGATGATTTTAAATTTTTTTTTTTTTTTTTGATTTGGTTTTTTTTTTTTTTTAATAAGATTTAAAAAAAATTTTTGATTAAAAGTTCACGGCCTGCTGTGCACAGTTACACTTCTACCTACTTGCATTTAAAAGGTTAAAAAGACCCTCCACATAGCATCCCCTAAGATGACATAGGCCCTGAGGGAAATTATTTTCAAGCCATCTTCGACTAAATAGTATCGTTTGGAAGATGCGTTGTTTGCACATCGTTTCGTTGGCCAATAGTAGCTCGCCCCTTAATTTAGTTGGTTGTGGAGGGGATGAAGTAAATGTGTGTATTGGCAGCATGGTAATGTACGGGCGCGCAAATTCCATTTCTGAGTTATTCTGTTGTGTCATACGCTCTCGTGGACTCGTTCGATACAATATTATCGAAACTCAATCGAAAATGTTGAGATATTTACACTTCTGGGACTTTGAATCTTGCAATCATACATAAAACCTTTGAATCCTTTGAATTTTTGACACTTTTGAATCGTGCAATCATATGATATCAGCCAATAAAATATGCGTTGAGAAAATAAAGATAATGTTGGTGGTTCTTAGTCGAAGTGTGATACAGTTAAAAATGACCGAATCAGATAGACACCTTAGTTCAGTGGTTAGAGCTGTGGCCCGGAATGCCGAAGGTCCTGGGTTCGTGTCCCAGAAGTGCCAATATCTTTTTCCAATTTTTCTGTCTACAGATTTTCGATTGAGTTTTGCTAAAATTGTCTTCATTTAATTGAATCTTTCTCTGATTTTTCTATTTAAAATCTTCGTTTGAGAGTCGCTAATATTGTCTTCGATGATTAAATATTACAATTTGAGGTTTTACTCATTAAGTTATTCCAAAAATTAAAAAAACATATAATACAAGTAATAGTAATATTATACAAGTCTTTTAGCACAGTGCAGTTTTCATATTCTAGTAGTTTTTTCAGAAAAAAATTCAACTCTCATGTTAAAGTTTTGGTAAATAATCCAGAAGCCGTCGCATGCCCTTACACTTTTAATAGGCATAGATTTTGAAAAGTAAACTACTTTTAAACATAATTACCAAAAGAAAGATCGGTTTCGGTCGGGATGTCTAACGGGTATGTACGTGTAATTATTATAAAACGCAAAAATTACACAAACCCGTTAGACAAACCCTGCTTGCCCTACAAACCATTCAAAACCTGGGATGTATATCTTGCTTAAAAGAAAAACGCGTGCGCATTCTTTTATTTATAGTAGCCGGCGTAGTCCAGCGGTACGACGCCTTACTAGCACACCGAAGGTCGCGGGATCGAATCCCAGCGTGGCAAATGAATTTTATTTGATTAATTTTTTGTTATTTCACAATTTATTTATTTAAAATAATATATAGTATATTTGCGCCACATTCCAGTGTGGAAGATACTCTCACTATCGCCCTGGTATAAGACCACCATTCAGAATTGAAACGTTGCTTGAAATGGCATTAGCCGTGTTTGGTGACCAGATCTGAATAGCCAGGTACTTCCCACCTTCCTCTACCCTATCTCCAGAAATGACATTTCGCGTTTTTAAAGTTGACAAAATAACAATTAAAACGCATTTTTTTCCAATTCCGGTTACTGAATTACTTTCGGTAATTTTTGGAGATCGCTGGCAACGGTTAATATGCACTTTTTTTTTAAATCTTTAATTCACCTTAATTACATTAAAAGGCAACTATTTGCATTGGGGGAAGTGGAAAATATTTCATACTAAATTTTTTCTTGCCTTGACGCGAGTAGGCGTTATAAAGGGGCACTTTCTTTTGAATCACAAACCATGTTACACAAACCTAGCATAGCCGCTAAACTACTTGAAAACTGGGATGTTTTTCTTGACGCGAGTAGGCGTTATAAAGGGGCACTTTCTTTTATATCACAAACCATGTAGAATGAAATATTTTCCACTTCCCCCAATGCAAATAGTAAGGGTCGACCGAGACACGTTTTTCGTTCTCGGCCGAGACCGAAAATAAATTAAAATCTCGGCCGAGACCGAGAGCCGAGACCGAGAATAGATAAATTGAGCAAAAAAATGAAATAGCGCTATTTTTGCATAATATACTATATTTTTAAGAATGTAATAATGTTTAATTATATAATAATTTGAGATTTTATATAATATATGTAATATTAAATATTTAATTAAACAATAATTTGAGATTTTACTCACAATGTTAAAAATAAAAATAAAATAATTGAGATTTTATGTAATATTATATAAAATATTTAATTAAATAATAATTTGAGATTTTACTCACTAAGTAAAAAAAAAAAAGAAATAATAATTTGTTTTACATAGTTTTAAGTTTTAGTAATCAAAATTGAATAACATGATATTGTAGCACATAAATAGCAATTTATCTGCATTTTCACCCTTCAAAGAGTGTCGCCTCATGTCGTATAATTGACCAGCTCTGCTAAAGAGCTGTTCACTTGCTGCACTAGTAGGCGGTGCTGACAAAAACTTTTTTGCTGCATGCCTAAGTACTTTATTATCCTCCCATTATCCCATACCGTACCTACTTACAACGGTCTCGGTTACTGTCTCGGTTCTCGGCGATTTTTCGCCGAGAACCGAGACAGAGTTCTCGGTAGAATTTGTAGCCGAGAATGCCGAGACCGAGATCTCGGTCGACCCTTAGCAAATAGTTGTCTTTTAATGTAAGTAATTAAGGTGAATCAAAAGATTTTTTCAAAAAAAAGTGCGTATTAACTATTGCCAGCGATCTCAAAAATTTACCTTACTTTCTACTAACTATTATCTACTTAGAATTTTTTTTTTAATTTTTTAAAGTGTGTATTGAGCGTGGACTCAATAGGGAAATATTTACCAAAAATATTTACTTGTATTAGCGTGTCCCATGATTTCGAAAGTTTCCCTATTTTTTTAGATAGTGGTTACAATTTGACACAAAGGCATTGATCGTAAGATTATTAAAATACCATAGCAATGTTTTTCAGCGCGAGCATTTGTTTATTGACATTTCGGTTAAGATGAGATGCATATATCCAATTCTACAAGTTTACCTTAAAAACGCTATACTTACAAATCATTTTGTTGGAGATATATTGCCAACAATTGAGAATATACTAGCGGGCTGACAATTCCTTTGGGAGCCTGAAACACAAAGCAAATGTCAAATTGATCGAATATAGGTTATGCGCTTTATAAAAGAATTTACTAGGTTTACCTACCTCTAATTCTTGTTTTTCTAAGTCTGATGCAAGTTTCACAAAGTTTTGAATCGCCATGGCTTTCATCGAAGTTTTTTTGAGGAGTATTGACAACAATAATACAAAAAATATATTAATCGTTTTTATGAAGCCGCCTTTCCGATGCCAAAATTGCTAATAAAAACAAGCTGTCAAAATTCAGCGAGAGGTTAGAATTAGGGTTGCCAATGCTTATGTTCTAAAATACCCGCAATAAATGTTCAAAATCCTCAAATTGGGGAGAGCAAAATATCAAATTACCTGCAAATTCCCCACAAGTTTCTGCCTCCAAAATAAAACTAAATTCTATTGAAAATAGCATTTTTTATTTTAAAAAATTGATTAAACATATTATTGTATGCACAATACAATATTAAAAAAGAGGTTACAACCCAATAACCCATAAATTGTCTAGTAAGAAAAAAAGGAAACCAAAAAATATGGCAATATAATCATACATACGGTGTGCCAGGTACTGCTTCTAGGAGAAAAAAAAATAACTGAAAAAGGCAAGTAATTTAAATAAAACAAAAAAAAGTTAATTGAAGAAAAGAAGATGACAGAGTATTTTAGTGTTTCAATATAATTTTAAACCAGTTTAAAAAAATATTTTTATTTGATATTGAGACCAATAATTATAAACAGTGAAGTTAAGTTAATTAATAAACAATCTACATCATTAAGACTTTATTAACAACATTTTTTTTTTTTTTTTTTTTTTTTTTTTTTTTTTTTTTTTTTTTTTTTTTTTTTTTTTTTATGCCGGTAAACCGGGCGTTTATTAACATCAATTGTATAATATACAAATCATGTGCGCTACCCGACTCACTAGACAATATCTGTTCTGAGCCGGGTAGCAGTATCTATCATTACATAAAGTTTAAATAACAATAAAAGTAACTAAAAATACTTTACATTCAGGGGATGTTAAATAATTACTTTCTTTCATCAATTACTGCATCATATTTTTTTTTTGGTAAACATTTTGTTTGAAAGATTAAACTTCAAACTTCCTCCTTCTTTTTTAATCCCTTCTCAAGTAGCTATTAATGCTACCACATTATCTGTATGAAGGCGATTTCAACACGAGCAATAAACGTATTATAATTTTTTAATTTGGGTACAAGTATCGTCGTATATTGTTTTTTTAGGCCAAACCACGGACGTACAAAATATATGGACATGCCCTTACGTGTTAATAAACGTGTTATTTCCCCCTCCCATTGGAACCATTTTTCGGAACCGGCTGGGCGTGTCCGGACCAATGTCGTGCTCTCGTCGTACATTTTACGCGTGGACGCTGTATGCTATGAAACACATACTTAGACAATGAAGAAGACTTGGCGAATCACAAGTCTCTTTCCTCTCTTCGCCCCGCCATAGTTGGTTTTTACCCCTCATCTGTAAGTTCTCGTCTAGTTATTTGTATGTATATGGGCCAAACACTTCAGCCCAGTAACTTTCAGCATCATCATTTACATTCAGACCATGTTGGGAGAAATCAAGAATAGCGGGATCCTTCTATCGTAGAAGTTCTATGACTAGCAAATTCATGTGTCTTCGAGTTAGGTTCCCGAACAATTATTGTTTAGAAATAAATGTTACAATGCTGCCATAAAATAAACTACGAAATCTTCCACCGAATGCATTGACGTAGGGTATACTTGGTCGAAGACCCAATGTAAATATTTTTCAAAAAGGAAATTTTTGGATAATCAAAAAATGCCCAGAATCCCCGCATATTCCTCGCAAAACGGCGTTCCCTGCAAAATACCCAATTATGAAAAACCTTAAAAATTCCCCGCAATTTGGGGAATTACCCATAAATCGGCAACGTATGGGTCAATGGTGAGGCCGAGGTACGGCTAGAAGCTAGAATCGGGTTAGTATATTTATGCTAGAATCGAAGTCGAGCGCGATGCGTTCGAAGTTCCTACTTACCTATCAAGTACAAGTCATCGAGTATAGAATGTTTTTTTACGACAGGGGACGATTAGCATGAGAAAAAAGCAGGTCTGCCAACCGGCAGCCTGGCACGTTCGCAGGCATCCGGTGTCAAAGTGGAATAAAAAATAGTAAATATCTTTTTTGCAGTCTAGATCAGTGGTTTCCAAGCTTTTTATCACCGCGCACCGGTCAATGTTTGATAATTTAACCGCGGCCAGGAAGGGGGAGTGTTTATTCATCAAGCCTCCAAAAGCTTAGAATAAGTTACACACAGATCAAGCAGATGATTTTTTAAATTTAAAAGTTACATTTATGTTTTTTTTTTCTTAAGATTCAATTACTTTGTTGTTAGACATTATAATATTATAAAAATAAATAAAAAATATTTATATTCGTGGTTAAATAAAGAGTGTTTGTTTTATTTTATAATTATTATTTATGTGCTAGAAAGGAGACTTAAAACCCACAAGCTTACTCAAGTGGAGAAAAACCGTATGTTTTTATTTATTTATTTGTTGGCTCGCCAACAGAATATATATCACACTTAATTATTATATTAGTTAACAATTTTAATATGGTTACAGTGATAATTCCAATGAAAGGTGAGCACACCATTCATCACAACATTCTTAATTAGTTGTAATATATAATAATTATAAATTAAAGTACATACATAAAACAAGAAGGATCAATAATTACAAAATATATCCACACATGAACATACATATACCCAGTGGCGGACTAAGCCCGTCAGAGGCCCGGGGTGGCAAAGCTGAATGAGGCCCCCCTAGTATAAAAAGTTGATATAATTTTACATGATTTTTATTCAGTTCACACGGGCCTCTGGTCCTGGGGGCCTCGCTGTAAAAAAATTGTCATTTTTTTGTATTTAATTTTCTAAAAAATGCATTTGTTAATAATTCTACCATGTTTTAAGGAAATTCTAAAAAAATTCAAAAAAAACAGTTTGTATGTTGAATTAACCTTCAGAAAAATTTTAACGCATTTTTCCTCGAAATAACAGAACATATTAGAAAAACTATACATCCGATTTGCATGCACCAAGTCTTAAGGCGCCGCATCCACGCTCAAAACAAGAAGGTGGAGAGAAGAAACAAGAAGTGGATGTAATCACGAATGTAAGAGGAGGGCGCAAATATTTAAGCGTTAAAATCGGTGCGAAAATTGTGAAAATGTTTAATAAAACAGGATTCGATTAAAATAAAGCAAAAATCTCGTGGAAGGCGTCTTAAGTATCATTTAAAGAAACATTTTTTTCACAACCTTAACTTGTAAAATAACTGAAACAAACGTGTTTATAATAATTTTCGGAGCAAACTTTGCGATTTTTTTCTATCGCGGGAATTTCATATAATTTGCGTTTCAGCGTGGAATGCATCTATATATTATCTTAAAAAATAACATAATTAAGTCCAAAACACTGTCAAATGTTTGGGAGATATGTAAGAAATTCGGGTAGCAGCGGCTCAAACTGTTAGAAAATCCAGTCACTATGGGACCACATAGGGATTTTTTTATAAAGGGCCTCCTATGAAAATTTTTCAGGCCCCCGGGGACATTTATTTTTAAAAATTGTAAATTATCGGTTCAGGTTGTATTTATTTATTCCTATTTTGTCTGTGTGGGATGATGTTTGTATGGGACCTCCCAACTCCAAAACACTTTTTAGATAGGTACTTAGCATATTTTAATGGCACCAGCTCACAAAAAATTGTCACTTTTTTATTTCATTTTCTAAAATATGCATTGTTAATACTACTTTCACCAAATATTGTAAGGAAATTCGTAAAATTGACGGAGATACAGCATCTCATATGAAACCGTTTTAAACAGTTTGTGTGTTGAATTATCCTTCAGCAAAACTTTGAACGCGTTTTCCTCAAAACTACTTTTTTCTTACTGGTTGACAACACATTAGAAAACTATACACCTGATTTGCATGCACCATGCACCTGTTCGAAAATCCAGTCACTGTAGCCAGTACCGGATTATCCCTAAGGCAGAGTAGGCAACTGCCTATGGGCCCCGCATCGGCTAGGGGCCCCGTGCCCCAAGAAAAAATAACTTGCGTCAACGGTTCGACTCAAAATTAGTGAGCAACTCCGGCACACTGTTGGAAAAAGTCAGCTTTTAAGATGTTTTAAATATTTTAATTTTTTATTACGAACATTTATAGGTTAATAACATTACATGCATTAAAGAAAACAACAAAGATAATAATTAGGTTATAACCCAATAACTGTTCACATCGCGCACAAATAATAAATAAAAAGTAAATAATTAAAACAAATATTTAAACATAGTTGTATTTTACTTTACTTTCCTTCGTATCAATGGGGATATGATTATAGGTGCCGTGTGTGGTTTATATTGGCAATTGTTTTTTTTTTTGCTTTTATTTCTAATGTTTAAAATATAAATGTTGTACAAGCTTTAGTGTGCACTACCTATCTGCTTGCTAAAATTCTTTGTTTCTCTTCATACCAAGGCTGTTTGGAAGAGATCACTTTAGTGATAAGACCGCTCATTGTACTATTGTATTCGTTTCATTTTTTTATTGAATGGGGGTGAAGGCATACCTTCGAAATGTAGTAAAAAAACAGATTTAATATGAATAAAATTACGTTGTGGTAGAAAAAAAAAAGTTTGGAAGTTAGAAAAGGCTAAAGTGCAGTGGCGGACTAAGCCCGTCAGTGGCCGGGCCCCCCCTAGTTTAAGAAGTTGATGTAATTTTACAAGCTTTTTCTTCAGTTCACACGGACCTCTGACTCTGGGGGCCTCCAAACGCCTCCATGTCCCTTTGATCAAATCCTAAACAAGGTTTTAAGGCACCAGGCCACTGTAAAAAAAAAAGTCATTTTTAAAAATTAATTTTCTGAAGATGAATTTGTTAATAATTCACTCACCAAATGTTTTAAGGAAATTCGTAAAATTGACGGAGATACCTAGAGCATTTTATATGAAACCATTTTTAACAGTTTGTATGTTGAATTAACGTTCAGCAAAACTTTGAACGCGTTTTTCTCGAAACTGCTTTATTCAACACTGTTGACAACATATTAGAAAAACTATACTTCCGATTTGCATGTAGGTACTAAATCTTAAACTGTTAGTAAATCCAGTCAGTATGGCACCACTTAAGGATTTTTTTTATAATGGGCCCCCTTCTATTTTTTTTATCCGCGCATATATTTAAAAAATAATATATTTTTATTTTGCTTAGACATTATTGAAAAATTATAAATACGTATTATCAAAAAACAATTAGAAAAAGTACATAATTTGAATAGTTTTATCATCACGAGTTTGAGTATTTTTGAATTTAGGTATTTATCAAAGCAAATATTGTAAATGAAATAATATCGATATTGAGCTATTATGTTAAAATGGTGGTATGGAGAATAATTAATCTTACTCATCGGAACCGCCCTGTACAGTTGCAAGGGTACGATCGCAAGATCAATTTAAATTCTCGGCCGCTGATTAATGGATTTGATAAAGGGGACATGGAGGCGTTTGAAGGCCCCCGAGGACCAGAGGCCCGAGCGGGTCGCCCCCCCCCCCCCCCGTTAGTCCACCATTGGTAAAGGGGCCCCGTGACGTGCATTGCCTAGGGGCCCCGACATGGTTAATCCGGCCCTGACTGTAGCCGGGGCCGTATTATCCATAAGACGTATAGGCAACTGCCTAGGGGGCCCCGCAATGGGTAGGGTAAAGGGGCCCGAAGACGTGCATTGCCTAGGGGCCCCGCAATGTTTAAGCCGGCCCAGGCAGGGCCCTATTGTCCATAAGGCAGTGTAGGCCACTACCTAGGGGGCCCGCATCGGGTCAGGCCCCGAGACGTGCATTGCCTAGGGCCCCCCGCATTTTTAAGCTGGCCTTGGCAGTGCCGTATTGTCCATAAGGCAGTGTAGGCCTCTGCCTAGAAAACCCGCAACGGGTAGGGGCTCCTAGGGTAAAAGGGCCCCGAGCCGTGCATTGCCTAGGGGCCCCGCAATGTTTAAGCCGGCCCAGGCAGGGCCCTATTGTCCATAAGGCAGTGTAGGCCACTACCTAGGGGGCCCGCATCGGGTCAGGCCCCAAGACGTGCATTGCCTAGGGGCCCCCGCATTTTTAAGCCGGCCTTGGCAGGGCCCTATTCTCCATAAGGTAGTGTAGGCCTCTGCCTAGAAGCCCCACATCGGGTAGGGGCCCCTAGGGTAAAGGGGCCCCGAGCCGTGCATTGCATAGGGGCCCCGACATTTTTAATACGGCCCTGACTATAACCCTACGTAGGGATTGTTTTATAAATGGCCCCCTTCCATTTTTTTATGAACGATGAAAATTTACAATAAAATATCGAAAATAGAATTCATTAAAAAAAAGGATTTCAAAGTTTTGCTGAAGGATAATTCAACATACAAACTGTTTCAAACGGTTTCACACAAAATGTTGTATCTCCGTCAAATTTTCGAATTTTTTTTTTTTTAAATTGGTGAGAGCATTTTTAACAAGTGCAATCACAAAATGAAACAAAAAAACCTTTATTTTTTTACAATAGCCTTGTTAAGAATTTTATCAAGGGAACATGGAGGCGTTTGGGCCCCCCCCCCCCCACCCTTAGTCCGCCACTGCGATATACCTACACACATTTTATAGCTCTAGGTGAGGAGATCATCAGGGATATTATGTAAGTATAATTTCCTTCTGAAGGTAGCAATTGAGTTTGAAAATACATCTAAGTCTTCATGTTTGCAATATTTATTGTATAACCGAGTCATTCTTGGGGTTGGTTTGAAGAAAATTGTAAATTTTGAGTACGAATTTATTTTTGTTTTCTTCCATTTTATTTTCAAGGATAAGACTGTTGAATGCTTTTGTAGCATGATATTTATAGTGCTTTGTCCAAAGCTTGTATTTACCGTCGGAGTTTTTATGTTATTTTTGTACGATTGTCTAACTGGTCTGTTAGTGATATTTTGAGATTGTTGAAATTTGTTTTTCTGGTTAAAAATGTAGGTTAGCAGTGTTTTACTTTATATGTTGTACTTTACTGCAACCTTCAAAAATCTACTGGTAGTTTATATGAACTGAGGTATAGGAATATTTTAGACGGCCGCCGTAGTCGAGGGATAAGACTCTTGACTCCCAATCCGAAGGTCACGCGATCGAATTCCAGCGTGGCAAATAAATTTTATTTTATTAATTTGTGTTTATTTCATAAATAATTAATTTAAAAATAATAAAATTTTTTTTTTTTTTTTTTTTTATTTTAGCGACTATATAAAATAATTGTTACATACAAGATATAATGGTGAAATTAAGTATAAATTATTGTATTTCTTAGTCCTCCTCACTAGGGGGTCCTGTGCCGAGGCGGACTAAAGTTATTTAAATATGGTTTATTTGTCTTCTATGTCGTTTTTAATGTCTTCATTAGGGTTTTTTCATTGACCTCTTTTAGCCATATTTTTATTCTTGATTTGTATTCATTAGGATTTTTTATTAGTTTTATGTCTTGGGGAAGGATGTTATGGAGTTTTGTTGCAAAGTATGTATAGTTTCTTTGTCCGAAACTGGTTTTATAACTTGGAATATTTTTTATATCGTTTTTATTCGATCTTGTGTTATGCATACATGGTCTAGTAGAGGATTCATTATTTTTGAAAATCTTCAATAATATATTTTTGGCATATATTTGCTGTACATTTGGTACGTCGAAGCTATTGAAAATTTCAATTGAAGGCGTTCTAATTGGTACTTTCAATATGGTCTTTATGATTCCTTTTTGAATCGTATTCAGGTTGTGGAGGTACGTATGTGTAGCAGATCCCCATCCTATGATTCCATATTCAATTCGAGAATGACACAACGCGTAGTAGACCTTTTTCATATCATTTTTATTTACCACGTTTCTTAGATTTTTAAAGAAATATATAAGGCTTGTGAGTTTTTCCGTAATACCTTTAATATGTAGGTCCCATCTAAGATTTTCGTCAATTATTACTCCGAGATATTTTATGTTTTGCGTTTTTTCTATGACGGGGCAGTTACATTGTATATTATTTCCATGGCATTCGTGTAGTTTTAGTTCTAGTGATTTTATTGGTTGGCTCCGTGCGTTTATTGAAAATGTTATATATTTAGTTTTGCTTATATTAAGGGTAAGCGAGTTGATTTTAAGCCAATTTTGAAGTGCACTAAGCCCTTGTTCAGCCTCATTAAATGTATCCGTCCAATTTTCTTCTTGAAATAATAAAACAGTATCATCAGCAAAACTGATTATGTTTCCTTTAATGATAAGGTTATGTAAATCGTTGATATAGATAATGAATAGAATCGGTCCCAGTACACTTCCTTGAGGAACGCCATAGTTTAAAGATAGTAGTTTGCTCTTTTGTTTACCAATTTGTACTTGTTGTTCTCGCCCTGTTATATATGACTCTAATAAGTTCATTGTTGTTTCGGCCATTCCTATTTTTTTTAGCTTAGTTAGTAATATTTTATGGTCTATTGTGTCAAAAGCTTTTTGAAGATCTATGAATAAAGCCAAACACTTTTTCCCATCATCTATGTTTTTTATGGCTATGCTTGTTAGTTTTTCTATGGCATCATTGGTGCTTAGATTTTCCCTAAAGCCATATTGGGATGGTGATAATAATTTGTTTTGTTCAAGAAATTGAACAATTTGCTTCTTCATTACAGTTTCCAAGATTTTTGAGAAGGAGCTTAAGAGACTTATGGGTCGGTAATTATATATATCCTTTTTGTTACCACTTTTATGTATGGGTATAACTGTAGCTTTTTTAAGGCAAGAGGGGAATACATTCGTAGATATAGACAGATTGACCAAGTATGTCAATGGGAAGGTCAGCTCATTTTGGAGTTGTTTTATTGTTTTATTTGATATTATATCATTTCCGGATGATTTATTAACATTAAGGGATACAATTGCATTTCTGATTTCAGTATTGGTTACATCAGTTAACTTTAATTTATCTATCTGGTTCATACTTTCCTTTTCTTCTGGTAAAATGCTAGTTTTTGGTTGTCTGATTTTCTTTGCTAATTGTGACCCTATATTAGTAAAACATTCGTTTACGTATTCGAGAATTTTGTCCGGATGCTTTGCGAAAGAGATTTGGGTATTTTCAATTGTTAGTTCGTCTATGCTCTTGTTATGGGATGATTTTGCACTTGTAATTTCATTTATGATCTTCCATAATTTGCGTGGGTCATTGTTACATTCGTCTATTTTTTTCTTATAATAATTTTCTTTGACATTGCGTACAACATTTTTGCAAATATTTCTGTATCTTTTATAATATCGTTGTATAAAAATATCACAAGGATTTAATTTAACTTTCCTGTGTAGCTCATCTCTTTTTCTAATGCAATTTATAACGCTTTGGGTTATCCATGGTTTAAGATGTTGGTTTTTGTGTGAAATCTTTTTTTCTATTGATTTGGTATTTGACATGATGGTTTGAGTTATATATTCAATGAATTTACTCCAGGCATTATTTGTGTCAAGGTTCTCCAGAAGGTTTATCCAGTTTGTATTGAGTAACTGTTGTTTTACTTCATTCCATTTGGTTTCTGTCTTCTGCACGATAATTGGGTAGGGCTGCGATCTTTGTATTTTCTTTTGGTAAATATCGGTTGGGACTGGACACGCTTATTACGAATAATTTTTTGAAAAAAAACTTTAGATTCGCCTTAATTACTATAAAAGGAAACTTTTTGGCTTGGGGGCGGCGGAAAATAATGCATTTTAATTTTCAATTGCGTAAAATTAAAATTCACTTCGCGATCCGATCGGTGACTGTCAGCGGCCATTAGGCACGTCGCTGTTATGTTGGTATCACTGATGCATTAACAAGAGCTAAATACGACTGTTGCCATATTCTGGGATACACAAAGGCGCGGAATTATGAAAACAGAATTAATAATATAATGTAAACGAACCTCTAATCAGAATCACTTCAGAGTCTAGCTGAGGCACTGGAATCATGTTGGATTTCGTCGTCATTATAGTTGGAGGTGTTGGTGTTCGTCGTCATTATAATTGAATAATAGAATAATAGAAATAATAATAGAATGGAATCATGTTGGATTTCATCGTCATTATAATTGAAGAAAATAAATAATAAAAAAACAACACAAAAACAACTACGGTTTGTACATTTCAGCAGCCATTAGGAAAAATGAGTGGAGTCGGTCTTTATTTTTGGGCACCGATCTTTTCCACAGAAATTCGCAGAGATATCCCTCATAATGGGCCTTTTTCCTCCCGAATCTGGGTACATTACCCCTCACATCTCTCCAGCACCGCTCGATATTTTGAGTGTGTGCTCCGGTTTCGTGGTCTACAAAATTTATACTGTGGTTCACATTTAAATGGACGAAACCTTCATCTTTGAGGCAGTCATACGACTTCCAGCAATCGCTTATGATCGTGGTGCCCGGCAGTATATATTCTTTGATTATTTTCAACAAAGTTTCCTTGGAGCGATCCTCTACTCCGCAGACAAACAATTTCTTTGATCCCCTCTCGAATCCACCGAAAATCCATTTTCCTTCCACTCTTCTGCCACGGTTGTTCTTCCTTTTTCCGATCTTCGCTTCATCTATCTCCACGGTAACGCCAACACCTCCAATCTGTTGCTTCATTTTATTACACCACATCACGCAAACTTCCCGGCAATATGAAGACCAGTCCACGACCGTTTCACATGTTATGCCCATTTCTTCCATGAGGAAGGTCGTTCTCGGAGGACGCATCATCGTCCAAAATGCGACGAAGTTGCATATTTTGGCGATGGTGAGAGTCGATTGGCCAAAAAACGTGCCTTTTCTGATGGAAACTGAAAAAGTACACCTTGTTTTGATCCGCTTGTGGCCCGAACTTAACACGGAAGTTTTTCTACAACGGTACATAGAATTTGAGAAGCTACACGCCTTTCCGCAAATATCGCATATTTTCTCGCGGGAAAGCACTCCGTGGCTTCGTAACCATTCGAACATGGTATCATCGTTTCGAACGATATCAGCGAACTCCAAGATTCCGATAGCACATGTTTGGCAAGACATTTTTTGTAGAAGATTCGGCAAAAGGTCTGTTCGGCGAAACAAATAGTCGGAACTAATTAAATACATGGCTACCGGAAACAAAAAACCGGAAGGAAGAAATAAACGCGTAGGAAACGTTGGCTAAAGGAGGTAGGTAGCACAACACGGCATAACACCCCAAAAACAAAAATATTCTGGAACCAATTGTGTTTTAAATGTACAATAGGTTTTCAGACAAGTTTTTTTACTTCGAAAAATTTTTTTTTACATTGAAAAAAATTTTTTTACATTGAAAATTATTTTTTTAAGTAAAAAAAAAAAAAAACGCGGCGTTTTTTTTTTTTTTTACTTAAAAAAATAATTTTCAATGTAAAAAAACTTGCCTAAAGGCCTTTATTTATTTAATATTCTAAATTTCGTCAAAGTAGTGCTTACCTAATATGCATGTTTTACATTTTACGTAACTTCTAGCTAATCGTTATTTTATGGTAACAAATACATACGAATAGAGGTTTGTTAACATAATAATTCTGCTGTGTTTTCATAATTTCGCGGTATTTCGTGTAGGTATCCCACGAAGTCGGCTACAGTCGTATTAGCTCTTGTTAATGCATCAGTGATACCAACATAACAGCGACGTGCCTAATGGCCGCTGACAGTCACCGATCGGATCGCGAAGTGAATTTTAATTTTACGCAATTGAAAATTAAAATGCATTATTTTCCGCCGCCCCCAAGCCAAAAAGTTTCCTTTTATAGTAATTAAGGCGAATCTGAAGTTTTTTTCTAAAAATTATTCGTAATAAGCGTGTCCAGTCCGAACCGATAATTACCTTTCTTTTTTGTAATAGATAATATTGTTGTATAGTGGTCGGTTATAGTAGAGGTGAATATGATAGAGTTGGTTGATTTAATAGTCTTACTGAATATGTGGTCGATGCAAGATTTACTGTCATTGGTTACACGCGTAGGTTTATTTATCAAACTTTTAAGTCCGTGGGCGGCCAGTGTTTGCAGATAATCAGTTCTATTTGGATGACCGTTTTCTAATATGTCAATATTTATATCTCCGATGAGGAAGACATTTTTTGTGTTTTTTAGAAGATTGAGTTCATTAGAAAGCGTTTCAAGAAACTGATTAATATTAGTTGTAGCTGGTGATCGATACAGTGCTAATATAGTGGTTTCGTCACCCACTTTGATTTTCAAACAGTTTGCATTTGGAAATTTTATTTCATTGACTTCAGTTTTAATGTCATCTTTAATGTACACTATCACACCATCATTTTTTGTGTAATTCAATTTGGTTGCATATGAGGTGTAGTTATTAATATGCAAGGGTGAATATTTATCCTTTATCCAGCATTCAGTAAGGATGATTATATCTAGATTCATTTTTAGATTCTTAATTAGTATTTGAAGTTCATCGAAGTTTTTGTTGATACTTCGTATATTTTTATTTAATATATTAAAATTGTTTTTAAGAGTTGACAGTTCATCTGGTTCGTTTGTAGTTATTGTTTCCTTATCCATGTTCTCGGTAGGTATTTCAGTTTGGTGTATTTAAGTAAGTGATTTGTTATATTAATTTATCGAGGTCGTCCAGATGATTTACGTACAAAATTTTTTGATCATGACCTTTACGAACCATTATTTTCCCATTTTTAATCCAAACAAATTCATATTTTTTTTCTTTTGCTAATTGTTTTGCTTTCCAAAGCAACTCTTTTCTGTAGGGACTAATAACTTCACCGATGTATACTTTTTCGTTTGTCAAATCCTTTAGTAAATCAAAGTCTAGTTCTCTTTTTTTAGATAGAAGGATGTCTTTTTGTTTAATGTCTGTAAATTTTACGAGGATTTTTGGCGGAGCATTAAGTCTTCGGTCTGTAGTTCTGGTCACATTGCTTATATCAGCGTGTTTGATTTGTATTCCAACTGCAGATGCGACTTTTTTAATAATTTCCACCAGCTGTTCACCATTTTTTTGTGGAATTCCTGCAATTTCCAGATAATTCAGATTTGATGTATATTCAATTTCATCTAGTCGTAGTTCCAATTTTTTTATTATAGCGTTTTTGCCTACTTGTTCTTTTTTTATATTTTCAAGTTCATTTTGAATTGATTTATTTTGGTTGTTATTTATATCCAATTTTTTTATAATTTCATCATATTGAGCACTAATGTACTCAATACTTTTTATAGATTCCGTATTCTGACATTCTATTTTTTGAATTATATCCTTTTTTAAGGAATCAAACTTTTTGTCGATATAATCAAAAATTTTATCCATAGTTTGTTTGTCCTCTTTATCAAGGTTTGATTTATTGCTACGTGTTTGGGTATTAGACATTTTGTTCACAGTTGACAAGAAAATTGGGTTCAAAAATGCCCCCACTTCAATTCAAATTTAAAATATTGTCTCTTGTTACAGTGACAGCCAGAACAATATTTCATTAGATTTATGTCTATGGCTTCAAATGTCACTTGTCACGCTAATAAGATTTTGTTTTTAGAATCACTATTATAATAGATCTGTTCTCACTATGATTATTTAATAATCGGAATACGATCCACTTATTTAATGTGATACAATTAGTTTTTGTATAAAAAGCACAATGTAGATAACGATTTTTAAAACTTTTTGTAGGATGAAATATTTGCTTGCTTAAATGAAAACTCCATAGAAAAATTATACCTACATAGAAAAAATATTTGCAACACGCTCCAGAGTGGAAGATACCCTTAGTATCGCCCTGATGTAAGACCACCATTCAGAATAGAAACTTTGCTTGAAATGGCTTTAGCCGTGTTTGGTGACCAGACCTGAATAGCCAGGTACTTTCCCACCTTCCTCTACCCCATCTCCTCCCCCTCCCTACTACCTTTAACCCCACAACATACCCAATCGGGGATGCGATAGTCTCACTGGCTCCAGACGGGAGCAGCAGGGACTCTTGCGAGGTATTCATATAAAAAAGCATAGGTAGACATCATTTATGAACAAAAATATAATAAAATTCTTGTTCGAACGAATAAATTCGATGCACACTAGGTACATTTTTTATAATGAGAAATGCAAAATATACCTGAGTGCGCATGATTTTCTCCGTATAAATAAATGGGTATCTACTTATCAAATCTTTGTCTTGAGTCTTGATTACCATTAGTGGGTAGATATTTCATAATCATGGTGGTATAGATATTGATTTTTTATCATCAAACCGTCAGCTTGAAGATAGTAACAAAACACTATCTTGATTATAAACCAATGAATAAGAATTTTGCAATGAATGTATAACTAAACGTTCTAGCGTACGGTCGAGCAAATAAAAAATATATTTGAATCTCACTTTTTTCCCTCGCACAAAGAACAACACAATAATTTTTGGAGTTTTTTATTTTTAATTTCTAGTATTACCTGTTTATCTTATATATTTTTTCAAGATACGTTATAAAGTTGTGTACTGTGATTTAATGTGATATTTGTGGCTAATAATAAATTGTGACTGTACAAATATTTAATTGAATCTCAAGAATACAATCACAACCTAGAGGTAAGATTTTCAAAATGGTAAATTTATTGTTTGTCATTTATTTTAATTTATTCTGGTTTCTGGTAGTGATGGATATAACAAATAAAAATTGACATTAAAACACATAATTAATACAAGGGGATAATGGGTAATTCGCTGTGTGAGTAGTCTACGTATTTACGTTGTAGGGATGTTACATAAATAAGTACATTTTTTATATGAATAACGCACAAGAGTCCCAACTGCTCCCGTCTAGAGCCAGTGAGACTATGGAATCCCCGATTGGGGTATGTTGTGAGGCTGAAGGTAGTGGGGAGGGGCAATAGATGGGCAGAGGAAGGTGGGGAAGTACCTGGCTATTCAGAGCTGGTCCCCAAACACGGTTAAAAGCCATTTCAAGCAACGTGTCTATTCTGAATGGTGGTCTTAGATACACCAGAGCGATACTGAGAGTATCTTCCACTCTGGGTATATCTAGTCTAGGGCTTTTGTAAGATTTTTTTTTAAATCTCCGTACCTAAAATTTCCAGTACATACATTATTTTCAGATTATGATGGTTCAGTGTTCAGTTTCGTTAGGTTATCTAAAATAAGTCGTCAAATGAATGATGCCATTAATGGTTTAATTTCCAATGGGTTTCCAATGGGTTCATAGAATTTGCCAAACTCCACGTGAATGGATGAGAATTAGATGTTGACACGAATTATGCCTTGTCCTAATGACTTGAAAGCTGAAGCTAGTTCAGATTGGTAATCCAACAATTACCTCTCTGCGTAAAATCAAAAATACAAAGTTAAAAAACTAGAGACATCTTTCTGGTCAGTCTCAAAAAGTGCTACCTCTGTAAGATTGTTTTTATGGCAGAGAGGTACCATTTAATAGAAATAAACGCTGGATCCTTTCTTGAACATGCCGGAATAAAGCTGAATGAAGAAATCAAGAAATTGCATAGTATCGAATGGGTAATAATGCACAGTGTAGGTATGTCCCTGCTGCCATATAGTGGCGATTTTGTGGTTGAACCTCATTGCCTCCATAATTGATATCTATTAATCTACCTCTCGCGGATAAAACTTGAAACAAAGCTAACAATAGGCCACTTTCATCACATTTAAAAAAAAAATCCGGTTTAGGCAAATATTCTAAGACATTATGTATTTTATTTAATCGTATTTTTGAAACACTGGCGATTTTTTGAAAATTACAGTCTGAAAAATCAGGCCATTTTTTATGAACTGGAAAGACGGGACATAATTTTATGGTTGCGAAACAACGATAATAATTACGTAGTCGAAAATCACTTTTAAAAGGAGAACGTTTTCCACACGAATGGCACAGGAGAATGGCAATATTTTTTTCCTTGATCCATCTTATTCATCATTAATCATTATAATGTTCAACGTCTATATATGACTTAATCCAATGTAATTTACTTGTACTTGTAAATTATAATAATTATAAGAATATTTTAAAATTTGATTTTGTTAAAATCAGCACCATTACCATCATAATTCTAAAACAAGTAACAGAAGCAATAAAATGCACGGGGTTCTCTTCGTAGCATATGTCAAAACACCGCCATCTTTATCAAAACGTCAAACCAAAGGATAAGTTCGCAGAGAACAAACCATGAACAAACAATAAATCTAGTGAACGTTAAACGTGAAATTCAAAACTTCGCCGGAAATCAAAGTGTTGCCATAAAAAAAAATCAGTGTGGAATTTTACAAAATAAATGCCCTCCGTACATGACGCTACTTACAAGCGACTCGTTCCTCGTGAGCGTATCATGCGCACCGATCATAAGTACCCCCCATACGATTTTTCTGGTGCCCGTACCCGGCGCTACGCGGTGGCTGTCGGTTTCCAATCCAAACAGTATCACGATACCAACGGTGCTGATGGCACACGACGCGTCGCATCATTTGTGTCTGACACTTTTTTTTTGACGTTTGACAATGGCGTCGGAACATGAAAGTAATGTTACATTTGTTTTGGAAGTGGATAAAATGCATGTTTATATAACTATACTTTACAAGGCTGCACGTGAAAAATGATCAAGTTCAGTATATTTCGGGCAGCAGGGTAGGTACCTACCTACTTGTGGTTGCGTCACATTTACGTAGATTGTAAGTATATCCATGAACGGGGGGCATAATAGAACATAATCGAAGACGGGACATTTTCATGTAGTGACGTCACGAGCTCAAATAATGGATTTATTTATTAAAAAAAAACTATACATTTCTAAATTTTTTTACTAACATTTTCGTAATCTTAGTAAAAAAATCTATCCACTATCCACACGATTTTTTCTAAGTCGTTATGAAATCCATGCAAATGGCCTCTTGAAAAATAATATATAAAACATGCTCGGGATGGTATATGCTCGGTGGTTAGAGCGGACTCCACGCTAAAGATAAGGGAAATCGATGGTCACCCTGAGCTCAAGTACCGATATCGTTGACAATCTTTGGTGTCGTACGCTTCTAGCTTCTATCTATCTCTGGATTTATATAAAGAACTAGAGCTCCCAGGCGTTGCTCGGGCTTTACAAAGTGTTTTTCAAAATCGGACATGGATCGTGACGTTCCTCGTTTTTATTATTTTAAGTAATAGGTTTTTTTTTACATTAGGAAAATAATTTCCCTCAGGGCCTATGTCATCTTTGAGGATGCTGTGTGGAGGGTCTTTTTGAGGAAAGGAAGGAGTGAACATGGGTCTTGAAGAGACCCATGTTGTAGGAGGGAGGAAACACAGAGGCCGGTAAATCGTTTAACAGCCGAGCTGTTGAACTTAAGAACGAATCGTAAAAACGACCCGTTCTCATGTGACTAATGTCAACCGTGTACAAATTTTGGGCGCGTGTTTGGCATGTTTCCCGATTATTCACCGGTGCCGAGGGAATCAATAACGCTAGTTCCTCAGAGCATCTTCCATTGTAATACCGGTAGAACAAGGACAGCATTCCCATTTGACGTCTGTGCTCTAAAGATTGCAATCCGTCTGTTAAGATGGGAGAATCTATCAAACGGACCGCCCGTTTCTGCACAGAATCAAGGTTTTTTTTAGGTATTTTGGAGCTCCAGACAAGAGGTGGCTACCAAATTCAACCGTGGGGCGCACTTGCGATTTGTACAGGGTTAGCAGTTGTGTACTATTAAAGTATCTGCGGGCCCTGTACAGTACGCCCAGTTTTTGAGAGGCTAACTTAACTCTGGTTTCGATGTAGCCCCCATACCTGAGCTGGTCACTTAGAGTTACACCAAGCATATCAATGGAGGTCCTGTTCGGAAGAATGCTTCCATTGAGGGAGACAAGATTATCAGGTACATTAGCTCTACATGACTGTGTCATCTTTGGGGATGGTGTGTGAAGGGTATTTTAAAGAAAGGAAGGGGACGAAGATCTGAGAAGGAAAATTTTATGAGGGGTGGATAGAAATCTGGGGTTCAGTGTGTCCAGGAAATATGGAAGTATTAATCCATCCCTCACACTGCGGTGCATTTCGATGGGTGGAGAGGGTTCGGCTGGATATGTTAAATGGTCTCCCCCAACCTTTCTTGAACCGTCCCACGTCCCACCACAAGATCTAGACAAAGCCCCATGAACCTGGGCACCCCTGCTAATTCAATGCGGGTTGCGTGGATTTGAATTATACAAATCTACAGTTTTTTCCGAGGTTTTTGAAACTTTGCATAGGTAATTGACCGTCAAAACAAGGGGTATCAAGTCTGTATTTGAGATTTGTATATGAGATTTCGAAAAACCACCCCCTCTCCCTTTCACACCCCTTACAGCAGATTAAATATTGAAGTTCAAAATTAGTGTAAAATTAATATCTACATCTGTTTCGAAAAAAACTCTGCATAAAGGCCGGGCAACGCCGGGTACATCATATGTAAGGATATAAAGAAGCACCCTGGTGTATTTTGTTTTTTATAAAAATCCACAATTTTATTTCGAGGAACGAGGAACAAAAGATACATTGCTCACTCATTATCTACATTAGATTAGAAAAACTCCGCGTATTGCCCGGGCAACGCCAGCTAAATATTGTTTAATAAATAATGTAATAATGTTAATGATAGCGCTTGCAATAAAATGGCGGAAACGAAAATCTTGTATAAAGTAGGTAAATAATAATTAAACACAATTATAAAATTGCAATATTTTATCAGAAATATTTGCAGATAAGATTGATGACTAGGCAGGTACGTATTTTCCTTGGCGGCCTCAAGATAAAATCTCTGACGTACATAACATATTTATAAGTATGTATTTCCGTTTTTGTCACTATAACCAAACAAAGAAAATTGTTATTCAATAGATACCTATAACACGATAAAAAGAATACCTAGGCACGGATATGGACAAAACTTTATTGCAGAATTTCAATGATAAAAATTTCAACGAAAAACTTTCACTAGGTAATCCAATTTAATAAAATCCATTATTTTTAAACGACTTCGAAAGGGAGGAGGTTATCAATTCGACGGTTTTTTTATTTTTTTTTTTATGTTTGTTACCTCAGAACTTTCGATTGGGTGAACCGATATTGATGATTCCTTTTTTATTAGAAAGCTGGTGCTTTTCACGTGGTCCCATTTTAATTTGGTCCAGTTATGACAAGGGATCCATGAGAAAACCATATATGTCTTAAATTTGCAATAAGTATGTGCGCGACAAATGACAGATTTCGATGATTCTTTTTTTGAAGTAAAACTTCTTTACGCACGCTCGTCACTAAAAATCAAAAAATAAACAAAAATTTTAACAAAATAAAAAACGACTTAAAAAAATGCACTAAAAAGTAAAAAAAATAATTTCGTACGATTGTTATTTTTGGAATCGGTGTCAGCCAAGATCTCCACATCTAACCTATAACTACCTATGTATGTAGTTACCTTGGCTGACACCGACTCCAAAAATAACAATCGTACGAAATTATTTTTTTACTTTTTAGTGCATTTTTTTAAGTTGTTTTTTGTTTTGTTAAAATTTTTGTTTATACGTTATTTGGTTGATTCGCAAACACATAATACAATATAAAATATAACCTATATTGTTTTAGGCGTTCAAAAACTTGTGGTAGGCATATCATTTTTTGGAGATTAGTCGAAAAATAATAGGCACTTTTCGTCAATCCGTGGGAAATACAAAATAATATCACCTAAAACTAGGCTTCTTAATTACAGTAGGTATCTGTGATTTCTCCACAATAATAAAAATGAAAACAATCTGGATTTTGGAAATTAATATGAAAAAACGTTAAACTTAGTAATTGACCACTGGAAAGTAGACTTGGATAAACACTAGTATATTATTGCGGTATTTTTAGACAATATCAGAGAGCATTTGAATCAATAGAAAGGAAAAGATTAAACGAGAAATAAATAAATAAGATTAAACAAGAAATAGGGGAAAAGGGGGAAAGGATTAAAATCGTTTCAAAAGTTGGTATTATAAAATAAATAAAACAGTAAACAACAAAGACAAATATGACTTAATAATAATATAAAACGATGACCGGTCAGTGACTGAGTTAGCGTCGCACCCGAGTCCCACCCAGACGTTGTTAGTTCAATAATTCCTCGTCTGGCTAAGTTCTTCATCATGACACAAGCAAAATTTTCCGCATACTGTGGTAGTAGGAGATTTGTTGGTCTTTCTTTTAAAAAAATGAAAAAAAACATCATATTAAATCGAATTTTAAATGCCCTGGGGGTTCCACAAGGGTTGATTTTAGGCCCGATATTACTAAGTATAAAATAAATTTTATTATTTATTTATTATTAAAACATACAACGAAGTTGCACTCCCATGAGTTATCAAAAACTCATTAAGGGATCGCCAATTGGTACTTTTGAGAAGTTAAACCCAACTCAACCCAATATGTAGACACAATTAATGAATAAAAAATTTACAAAACATTTCACAGAAGCAACATACAGATACAAACATATGAAGAATCACTTTACAAATATTTCACAGAAACATGTCTTATAACATTTTATGAATTTTTATAACTCATTGACTCATTTGATTTATGTACTTTGGGTTTCAAAAAGTTAAATTAAAGTTTCCTCCATGATGGACTAATGAGATGGACTAAGAAATGCATAGATAAAACAAAATCAGGAAAATACAATATAAGGTACGGGCTCAAAAATATACAGACCTAATACAAGATGTTTACATACAAATACATGACGAGATTTAAGTAAGGTATAAACCGCGCCCATCATACTATAAGTTTAGTATTTGAAGATAATTAGGGCTATCAGAACAGAGTTTGTACCTACTTATGACTCGTTTTCCAAATAACATTTGAAAAAATATGTTTTCAATATATCATTTCGAGATTTGTTAGAGGCATATACCTGTCTCAAATTTTCAGGCAGTTTGTTATAGTTAGTGTAGGCAATGTATTCTAATGATTTCAGTCCGAACTTTGTTGAGTGTATTTTTGATATGTGTAGTTTGTTGTGTTGTCGTGTATTATATTGGTGAACATCGTTGTTATAGTTCAGTTTTATATTTGTGTGGGTGTTGCACTGAATAATATTTAAAATGGTGTTTGTTATCTCAAAGCAAGGAACAATCTTAAATGGCAATACAAGTGCGTGACGGTAAATATCTTTAACAGGTGTATCCCAAGGCAAGCCAAAAATAATAATAGTAGAATAATATTGTGTCATCAGCATAAAGTTGAAGTGTACCTTTCACTCCCCATTTTGCAATATCATTTATATAAATCAAAAATAATAATGGTCCGAGAATCGAGCCCTGTGGTACACCACATGTTATATTTCTATGATCACTTGATTCTTTTCCAATAACAACCGAACAGCACCTACCCGTAAGATAACTAGATAAAAGTTTTAGACTGTTGCCCACGATGCCCAGATATTCAAGTTTTTTTAATAGAATCTTATGATCAACAGTATCAAATGCCTTTTTGAGGTCTATGAAAATGCCCGCTGCATATTTTCCTTGATCTAAGTGTTTTTGAAGAGTTAGTATAAAGTCAAAAGCAGCACATTTCGTGTTGGAGAATTTTATGAACCCATATTGTTGAGGCGTAAGAATATTATTAGTTGCGAGATATTTTGTTAGTCTATTTTTAATTACATGTTCAAATACTTTGGAGAAGACTGAGAGTATTGATATTGGACGATAATTAGATGGATTTTTTTTGCAGTCTTCTTTGTGAATTGGAACGATTTTTGCTAGCTTTAATTGATCCGGAAACAGTCCTATTACTATTGCTACATACAAAACAAATGATACAAATAGTTAAAAACATACTAAACATGAATTTTATCAACGATTCATTACGATCATAAATTTGAGTTTTATAGCTGCTTTAGCACACAATTTTTTTTGCTGGTGGTTGAACATAATAATGAGATTTAAAAAAAAATTACATTATTAATTTGTTCAGAACCAAAAGGTAACAAAAGCAACAGTTAATAATAACAATGTCTGACGGTGAAGCGCATTCCTCGGTAATTTTATTTTCAGGAAACGTGATAATAATGGTATAAAATTTGTTATCTTCAGATTTTAATTAGCAAAGAATTTTCCGCCATTGTTTCGAAGATAAGGAGGCCGATAAATAAATTGCCTGGATTAAGGCTTTCTTTCGATAAATGTATTTTAATAGTAAACTAATTTTAATAATAAATTAATTTTATTTTTTTACATAAACACCTCACAGGAGGCCACGAGGAAAATTATTTCCTTCAGGGCCTATGTCATCTTTTTGGGTGATGTGTGGAGGGTTTTTTTAAGAAAAGGAAGGAGAGGAAGTTCTGAGAAGAAAAAAAGCTGGTTCGGTAGGCATTTAGGGGTCCGTGTATCCATGGTTGACGGATGTATGAATCCACCCCTCTCGCTGCGGTGTAAGAGAGAGAAGGGCTGGAGAGGTCAAAATATCTCCTCAAACCGGCCTCTCCCGATCTGACCCGCCACGCAACTGGTGGGCAGAAGCCTTTCGCCGCCAAGACCCGATCACACCTCACCTGATAACCCGAGTAGGAAGCTTGTTTCTAATTGTGATCTAAACAGGTCCGTATTTAGGAATTAAACCCCTATACCACAGGGTTAATTCATAATAAGTTCGTATGTGGTACCTACTCAAATGTTGAGAGAATAGTGGGAGGGGCTATAGAATTTTAGGGACACAATCTATAGCGGAGTAATTTCATATTCGGTTCTAATACAAAAATGTTTATATCTAATATCTTCACAATTTTCATAATGTTATTGTGGTGCGGGCCCATAGGCTGCAGCCTTGGTAGCCTGTTTTTATAAATATAACTAGCAGACCCGGCCACACGTTGCTGTGGCTAGCGAAACACAACGCCATTACCCAACCTTTATAACCAACGCCATCAGTCGATTTGCATACATATCAAAACCACACCATCCGCTAGCCAGCCCGCTGCCCGCTGCCCGCTTGCCAGCCCACTCCCTTTACCTACACAAATCATATATATTTTAACCAATTTACCTGTAACACAAAGCCTTGACAAATAATATACCTAAACTAAAATTCCTCATGAATCACTCTATCTATTGGTGAAAACCGCATGAAAACCCGTTCCGTAGTTTAAAAGATCTAAGCGTACAGACAGCGGGAGCGACTTTGCTTTACACTTTGTAAAGATAAAAACGCGTATAAAAACAGACTAAACTTAATATTTTCAAATCTTTCGCAAAACTATTGTAAAGACATTCACAAAGAAACTGCGTTAGGTTAATAAAAATACCTTAAAACCGTTAAGAAATAATAACATATCATAAATACTTAGCCGAAAAAAAATAGAATGTGTAATTTACACGCGGTAGAAGTGAAACCTTCAGAAAACTAAAGTTAGACAAGCGTGGGGAGGCTACGAAGCACCGCACAAAGAGGTCACCGATTATACTATCTCATTCTCTCGCGGGCTAAACCTATAGATGTATGTGTTTGACTCTTTTTTTAGTGTCGCTTTTTCGTTTCGTCAAGTTTCAAATCACAACGGTGCTAAAGACCACCACAACACGGGCATGTGCCTAGCATGGTGGTCGAAAAATCCCCAATTTTATGTAATAATATTTTTTTTCAATGAATAAAGAAAACTTTAAAAAAAAAGAAGTTTTCACTTCAAAAATTAGTTTTAATAATATTTATTGTTTACATATTATGTAAACAGGAGGTATTACAAATTCACAACACAATCGCAACCAATAGGAGCCTTGAAAAGTGAGCTCATAAGCGGCCAATGCAGTAAGCTTTCATTATATCTCATTATGGGTGGCTTGGTATATTTATGATCTCATTCTCTGTGGATGGTTTGGTATATTTATGTACCGCAGGCTAAATCCTGTAGATGTGTGCGTTTGTCTCACTTTAGTTTTGTTTCCGTTTCATCGAGTTTTAAATCACAACGGTGCTAAAGAAGTTTCACTTCAAAAATGTCTGTAAAAAAGGAAATTTCCCATTATACCCCACCCACGGGGTTAAATGGGAAATGAACCATGGGAAAACGGGGTAGGTAGGTAGTAGGTACTTATTATTGGCACAATTCGAAGATTATTATTGATATTTTTAATTCGTAAAATTTGTTCAAATATTTGCTTTTATCTTTGTATCGCAAGATTGATAATGAAAAGATAAAATATCAATAAAAATTATTACTATTGATAACTCAAATCCACGGCCATTGAGAATGAATCAGTACACAAACGATAAGAGAGACAACAAGACATTAATGCTAACGCAAAAATTATTGCAACTTTAAATATGTGTGAAGTTTAGTTAGCGTGCTTTTCTGTATGTGCTTTGGATTATTCATTCAAGGTAAGAAAAACATGATTTATCTTGTAGTTTTAATGAAAAAACATTATTGAATTAATAAAAACTTCATTTTCTTATTTTTAATCAAATTTTGGTAGAGTGGTAGGTACCACAAACAATAATACTTTGATTTACCTATGCTTTATATTTATCAAACACAATTTTCCCAAATTTGTTAAGTTAGTACTCAATACCTACCTAATTATCATTATATCCTCATATTCCGCATCATTTTGTTACTACGTCGCAGATATTGTTTTTTATATTTTGTTTTCTTGGGTTGCGTAAACAGGAGAAAATGCATTCATATGCAGCATTAGATTCAGGTGGTGAATAGTGAATGCCATAAATATACCAAACCACCCAGAATGCCATTTTACGTAGGTTCATACTGCAGTCGATGTTTTCTAATAGAAGTTATAGGCCACTTGCATGGATTTCATAACGACTTGGAAAAAATCCTGTGGATAGATTTGTTTACTAAGATTACGAAAATGTTAGTAAAAATTTTAAGAATGTATAGTTTTGATTATTTTTAAATAAATAAATCCATTATTTGAGCTCGTGACGTCACTATATGAAAATGTCCCGTCTCCGATTATGTTCCCTTAATTTTGTAAAATTCTACACTGATTAATTTTTTTTTTATGGCAACACTTTGATTTCCGGCGAATTTTTGAATTTGCGTTTAACATTCACTAGATTTATTGTTTGTTCTATGCGAACTTATCCTTTGGTTTGATTTTTTTTAAAAGATGGCGGTGTTTTTACAGATGTTACGAAGAGAACCCCGTACAATTTATTGCTTTTCGTGTGGAAAACGTTTTTTTTTAAATGATTTTCAGCTATGTAATTATCGTTTTTTCGCACACATAAAATTATGTCCCGTATTTCCGGTTTATAAAAAATGGTCTGATTTTTCGGATTGAAATTTTCAAAAAATCGCCAAGGTTTTAAAAATACGATTAAAAAAAAATAAAAAATACGGAATGTCTTGGAATATTTGCCATAACCGGAATTTTTTTTTTAAATGTGATGCAAGTGGCCTACTATAGGTATAGCTAAATTCTTCGTACAGATTGATCGCGACATCGGATTTTTGGTTTTGATATAAAGACCTTTTCTTTTTCGTTGTATAATATTTATTATTCTAATACCTAACCATTTATTGCAAATAGATTTATGAGAAAAGCAGGACTGGACCTAAGCCAAACGGCGCATGGTGCTAGTAAATATCTCGAGGGCGATGTATTAGGTATTATAAAATCATTGTCAAATATTTTTATTCCTGTCATAGCGTGCAATATTGGTTTCCACCTAAATTATTACTTACCTTTTATTTTTACTTACGTTCGAATTTAGGTATCCTAAAAAAATAAATCATTTTTAAAATTAGACTACAAAAACCCTGTTTTATGAGTAAGGATTAAAATGCTATTTCTAAAAAATCTATTTTCTAAAAATTCCTTTCGCACCATTTTTCGCAACGTTTTATCAGCATTTTATATTGCCTGGCTGATACAATAAATTTAATGATGATAATATTTTGATTGTTCTGCGTAATCTATGGCAGTTTTGATTAACAAAAACCGACGTATTTTGTGCAACTTCCTCTTCGAATTGATTCAAGATAAAAGATAATTCTTATCGAAGTGTGGAAATAGAAACCAATTATTTTCAAACTAAGATTTGCGATGGAATGAAGAATAATAATTTTAATATTTTTTAGGTATTTGTAGGTATATTGTCGCTTGACAGATTCCGGTTGAAAGTTATTTGATGATAACATAATGTAATGATTACATCCGTGCATGAAATTTTCAAAACTGGAACCCATAAATAAACCAAACCACACCTGCAACCTGTAGTTTAAATATATACAATACCAACTATATTATTATTATTATTATGTAAAAATTACCATCTCAAATCCAGACAAGCGATAAAGCACCGACCTATCGATGGAACATTTAAAATGATTACGTGAAAATTATTTTGATGTCAACAATTTTGGCGGCAACAGTAAACTGCAACCCGTAATATTATCTGCATCCACAGATAAGAGAATCTGCATCATATACCAAACGTCACCAAACGTTGACTTGCGTTGACTGCAACTGTCAAAAATCAAATTGCATTTTGACTACCTATATAATCGCCTGTTAATTACTTTAGCCCTTTTAAAGCCGTGAATTATGGTAGATATAAAATATAAATATGATCTGTTTTACAAACAGGTTAAGGGCAGACAGAAATGGAACCTCTCGGGCTTCGTGACGACAGAGATAATGACGGAAGCGACGAGAATTCGGACGACGAAGAGACCCCCTTAGGAGGAGAGAATTATGGTGGGGAAAGGTAAGAAAAGTTCACACAAATGTGCTAAAACTTTTGACTAGTTTCACACTGTCGACTTTGCAGCGCGATTTAGCAGCTCGATTCAGCCGCGTACATACATAACGATATAGGCGGCTGAATTGAATCGCACTGCTAAATCGCCAATGTAATGGGGCCTCCACACTAGTCGCGAAATTGAACGAGGTTAGGCAAATACGATAGTGAGGAGAGGCACTTCGTCCAACCTCGGCTCCCCTTGGGCGACTTCCATTTGTTGTCGGTTTTTGCGCCTGAGTCAAAGGACTCGAAGTTGCATGAAGTGCCTCTCTACACTACTCGGCTAACTTCAGTGTCATCAGTTCACTTCAATATGTCGTCGTGAGTACATGTGCGTGCTAGTAATTATTTTTTATTAATATATTATATGCATTGAAATGATCTTTTTTCCTCCTTTTTTTGATAAATATGCACATAGTAGTTATAATACGCGAGCGTGCACATTGCAACGGCAGCTGCTACTTGAATGTCCACGACATGCGAGTCGTGACGGTTCCACCACGCGATTGAGTTTCTCGCGAAGTTGAACGAGTATGTAGCGACGTACATCGTACTTCGGTCAACTTTCCCAAGTACTTCGTCGAGGAAATTCGCGAGTAGTTTGGAGGTAACATAAAACTAGTCTGGTTATGATTTTCAATTTTCCGCATGGTGTATAAGCTAACTACGGCTTAATTTTGCGCAAATTTTGATATTCGTATAAAATGCATAATAACTATTATGATTTCTTTATCACTAGCACTTTGAAACCTCAATAATTACTTAACTAACATTTTTCTTGGTACTTCATAAACAACTGGTAATAATCAATATATATTATAAAAGAAAGTCCAAAAAAAACGTGCGGATCGCAAAAACTCAGAAATGAGTCCCAGTACGTTTAAGGGAGTTATATGGTGTGGTAGATCTCTATCTCCCCTAGGGAATAAGGGTATCCGTTTTTACCTAAAGGGCGTGCTTTTGAAGATATAAGAGCTGAAAGTTTCGCCCTCTTGATATTTCTAGAACTGTCTTCCGGAAAGTTCTAGAAGGTTCCATAGAGCTCTAGAAAGTTCTGGAAGGAGTGGCGGAGTATGTCGTGGAATGTTCGGGAAAAGGGAATCGGGAACATCATTGTGGACATTCCAGAACACTCTCGAATTGTCCTGAGCGAAGCCGTGTAACCCAGCTAGTATTGTAATAAATTATAAAATTTAATTAATAACAGATAACTTTGTATAAACCACTTTTTAACATTTAAAAAAAAAAAATTAAAATCTTAAAAATTTATGTTAAACTTTTTATCTTTAAAAAGTGGTTTATACAAAGTTATCTGTTATTAATTAAATAATAAATAATGCCACAAAGTTATTTTGCAAAAATTGAAGAAGTAATTATAATATTACTTGAAGTTTTTTCCTTTTCTCAAAATACTTCTATTTCTATAATGATTGGAGTTTCAATGATTATGCTCTTCAGAGGCTCACTTTATAAAATACTTTCTCTTATATCAAAATACTTTCGGCTTTTAAAATAGCATTTCTCGTTTGCAGTCAGAGGGCAGCCCAAGAAGCGAAGTCATGGGATCCCTTCAGAGCACCAATTGTGGAGGAGGAGAGTGGCTCCATGGAGAGCCAAGTGTGCATGGAGGTCTCTCTGAAGATAACCAAAGTGATCTTTTACATCTTGACCTTCTGTGTCGTCCTTGGCGGCGGAGTCATCGCCAAAGGAACCCTCCTCTTCATGACTTCGCAACTCCGGAAAGACCGACCTACCACATACTGCAATGCACAAATTGGTAAGATTTTAAGCTAGATTATATGTATAAAGCCTCGATTACATTGAGCGAGTTTACAAGCTACTAGCCGGTTAATTTAAAAGCAGGTGAATCGGCGAGTGAGATTGTCATGATGACACACAAAACTGTCTACTAGCTCAGTAGCGACAGTGGCAGCCAAAATAACGACTCCCGCGTGAACCAATTCAGTCAGCATTTTGTAAATAACTTCAGGTCGCAGCTAGCGCCACACGCTAGCCAATAGCGAAAATTACGGCTCCTGCGAGAACCAATTCTGACAGTAACGAAATCAGCGGTTCGTGGTCCGCCGTCTTGATCGAGTAGCGAGTAAAGTTGACTACCTTTCAACTTTTTTCGTAGATTGTCCACAATCTGCTAGTTAGCAAGTAATACGATTACACTGAGCCAATTCAGTTCGCTCAATGTCGTTGAGGCTTTAGCATACATCATCAGTGTTACTCTTGGAGTGTCTTGGCCTTTTCCAGGAAACACCTCCACTCTTGCTAGTCTCCTGCTAGTTCCCTCCAGTTCTTTAAGCCTAAGGCTGCAGTATTCAGCTTCCAATGCCCTCCAGCCTCCTACGCTTAAAAACTCTTTTGTGATCGCCTTTCTTCCATTCCTGCTAAGAGTCCTGCCTTTTCGTAGGTTTTTCCTTTATGGTAGGCATGTTTTGTGGATTTTACTATAATTTTAAATTAATGCATATTTAAAATTCTTATTCCAGGTAGAGACAAGCAGTTCATTTCAACGCTGCCAGAGTTGGAGAGAATAGCGTGGATATGGTGTATATTCTTCGCCTTCATGGTTCCTGAACTTGGTGCATTCATTCGCTCATTGAGGATTTGCTTCTTCAAAAGCTCGAAAATGCCATCGTTTGGTCAGTTTATCCTGGTAAGAAGATTCAACCATGTCATATAATGTTTTATGTATATATTAGATTACTCTTGCATTGATTTTGGTCAGCTGGTGTTCTTGGCTGGCCAAATCGGTATCTAATATATCAATATCTGATAAATGTATACTAACATTATGGCATTTTAGCAGCCATACATTTCTTATATTTAATTTTTTTTATTAGATTCTGCATCAAAGCTTGTAATTGATGTAATAAACTTTTGACTTATATGAAGCATAATATTATTATAATGTCACAGTTTTCACAGTCCTCCTCACTTTAGTTTCCAGTTTTGAGCCTTCCTGTAGTTTTATATTTTTTAATTTAGTCTCCAGTTGTATTTATCCTGTCTTTCTCATAATGTTTGTAAGTTGATTATCACACAGTTCTCTCAGCCATGTTTTTTACTTTAGTTTTAAATATAATGTTAGTTTTTTATTTTTATTTGGTCGGGCATTATTTAGTTTGGCACTATGAAATTTCATATGTGTCTTTGTCCAAAAGATGTACATATATACGTACATATTCAAATTGAGAATAACTGGTATATTTTGGCTTATTGCCTTGGTTGAGTATTATTTATATTTGGCAGTGGAGTATTAAGGTATCTTGAAAGTCATTGAAATCTTAAAAGTTTATATATATTTCGTCTGTCTGGGTTCAAATCAGAACTTTTATCATAGTCTTAAGTATAAATGTACTCCTTTTTAGGCTACGTTGAACCATTCTGAGTTCACCTTATTGAGTGCTCAAGGCAGATCCCCACCCACATTCCATACTTTATTTGCGATTGACACCAAGCATATTCTTTTTTTATATTTTTTTATTTATTTATTAAATAACAAAATACTTTTTGTACAACAATTTGAGTAGACCCACAAAGCTGTCATATGGCAGCTTGTCTGCAGGTTCTAACAATTTAAACATTCTTAATATAATATCTAAGAACATATTTGTAAATACATTTATAGTTTTAAGGAAACATTAGAATAGATCACATAATATTAGATAATTTAACTTACATCTATAAATATATAAGATATTTCAATATACCTGCCTAATAACAAGATATGTAGGCAGCTATATTAAGATATTCAAAGATACATGGAGTTTTCGTTCATTAACCATAGTTTTATCATTTTAGGATATAGTCTCTCATTTTTTTCAAATTTAATGTTTTTATTGATTTTATTGAAAATCACTGGTATTAGATTATTATTATTCAGACGTACATTTCGTTCCATACCACCAAGATAAGGTGAATAACTCTTGCATTTTATTTTCTTATTTGCTGAGGCAAGTGAAAGCTTAGGGATATTTTGAAATGCTACTGGTGTTGCGAAAGTGTCACTTTTACCTTTTAAAGTAAAGTATTTTTCTTGCAACAATTGCATTGTTCATTGTGGATTTAAAGAAGGGAAGATTAGGTGGGTGGGAAACTTCAGGTTGCTCTCTACCAAGTCTGCGAATACATACCTAACTAATTCCATATAATATGTAATGCTGAACAGCATAGACATATGAATATTACTAGACCAGAACAGAAAGGTGAGTGGTAAAAACGAACTACAGCGGAATGAAGAGAAGTAAGATGACTTTGGTGATATGTGATTCGTCAATAACTCAATCTGACAGTATATAGACATCTCGCATTATAATATCACCATTTAATTCTTAAAAGTAAACTCTGCTTTTTAATGAATAGACCTTTTTGCATGGGAGCGCGAATTGCTCGCCGCGTAATGAACAAATTTGCGAAGCCCAAATACGGCAAAGAAAAGTTCGCCTATTTTCCAGTATTTCAGTATCCAGAGTCCAATATATTGTTGCCGTATTTAGTTAAGACACTTTTACAATTGTTTCATAATTTACTTACCCCAGTAAACAGCAAAGCGCACACGCCATGTATCTCGAGTGATAGTATATGGTACAAAAACGATTATATTATGTGATATGAATAGCCTAAAATAAAGTAAAATAATGCTTGCCTATGGAATGTAATACGACAATTGGGTTTATTCTATTTTTCACTTTTATTTTTACACATTTTTAAACACAAGCCACTATTTTTGCCGTGTTATTTCCTAAAATGCACCGATGAGTTCACAGTTCGCAGAAGAATGATGACGTCACATTTTTTGGATTCACGCGAAGCCATTCTAGATCTTAGACGGTTCCAATGGAACCGGTGTGGGGAGGGGGAAATAATACGCTTTTATCACTTAGGGCAGGTCTATTAATATTCATATGTCTATGGTGAACAGCTTCCTTTTTTATTGCATAATACCTCAGTATGTATAAGTATAAAACTTTAATGCACGAGTGCTTCGATATATTATTATTTTTTATTTTGTAGGTATGCACCACGGAGAGCTTGCACACTATCGGCCTTGCCATTCTGGCCTTTGTCATCTTGCCGGAAATGGACGCCGTGAAGGGTGCCATGATCACTAACTGCATGTGCATCGTGCCGGGCATCATGGGCCTGATGTCCAGGAGACCAGACGAGCCCAAGGGGAAGCTCAAGATGGCTTTTGACGTCGTGGCCATTCTCGCTCAGATCTCAGGCTTCATAGTCTGGCCTCTGGTGGATAAAAATAATAATCTCTGGTTCATCAGTTTGGCGGCCGTCCTAATATCTATCGGCTGGTGGGAAAATTTTTTGGCAGTGGACAGTCCCATCGGTACGTTAGGTCTTTTTTTTATATTAACTCCACAGGCGGCCCGGAGGAAAATAATTTTCCTCAGAGCCTATGACATCTTTTAGGGATACTCTGTGGAGGGCCTTTTTAAGGAAAGAAAGTGAACATGGGTCGTGAAGGAGGGATGAAACACAGAGGATGGCAAATAGTTCCATAGGTGGGCTGTTGAACTCAAGAATGAGTCAATTTTATGACTGTTTTTTTCAATAATAAGTTTGCTGTGTTAGAAGAACCGTTTTTTTAATTGAACGGCCCATTTTTAGCTTCATAAAAGAATCGTCTTAAACCATAGTAAACTAACTCACTTTGCAATTTTTGAAATGAGGGTTCCAAATCATAATCTAGCTCTGCCAGAAAGAAGAACTATTTAGAGAAAAGCTGTCTATGGTTGGTGAAGACAGTATTTTTCTGATTGGTTCTCTCTGGCAGAGCTAGATTATGATTTGGAGACCTCATTTCAAGTTCTAACTTAGAAAGTGCAAAAAGTGAGTTAGTTCACTATGGTTTAAAACGATCCAAAAGAAACCATCAAATTGTACAAATAATTTTCAACACTCTAATGTCTAGTTCTTTGGAGGCCACTTTCACAGTAGCAGCAAATACAGGGATCTCGTCATGTTCCCACTTATTCTCATTAATCAGTACACCATTATGAATGTCATTACTTTTATTGCACAGCCATCCAATGGTCGCTTTTATAATTCCCATGGCGACGGCAACAGCAACGATGTTTCATTTCTTTGAGTAAGGGAGATACCTATATGGAATAGTGATTGCATTTTTGCTTTGGGGGAAGCAGACATATTATGTATATTGTTTGTCTCACTATTTTTTAGTCTGTATTACACAAAGAGCTGCAGCATTATTTTGACAAACAATACACGTTTTATGCTTTGTTTGTGCAATCCCGTGCTGTATTGGAATTATAAAAGCGCCTATTGGCATCTGTGGGAATTAAGATGCCTTATTTACATACATTTATTTAGTGACTTGATTAGTGTACCTGTAAAGCCATTTGTGTGAGGACCACCACCATCAAAGTTAATAATCAACATCACAATACCTAGACTAGTATCTACTGTTATACGAAGTGACAAAAATATCATCCAATGTATTTTTACGCAGTGACAGGAATCGAAATATTAAAATTACTTTATAATTCATGGCCTTTCCCATTTCTATTTTCGTGAAGGAAAGTGAAATAGTTTATTTGTTGATTGCATTTTCCTTGTATTGATTTCAGGGGACAAATTCAAAATTCAAGTATTGAAGAAGAAGCTCATGGACTCAAGATATGCCACGTACTTGTTTGTGTCAATCTGGAAAATTGCAGTCTTTATGGTCACGATGCTTGTCATTCTATGGATTCAGGGCGAAAATGTGGAAAACATCTTCAACCTCTTCTCTCAGAGCTTTGCCTCCCACCCAATCACCATTGAAGAGGTAAGGATGATCCGCTTCTTTATAGAAGTTAAACCACTGAGTAAAAAATAAACCTAATATCTAGAAGACGAAAGCACTTATGTAAATACCACATATTCATATTGATAGCGGAAATTTAAAATGCTGTAAAGGACAAAAATTCAAAAAATGAGTTAAATACATAATTTTTCTCGGGTTTTTTTTTCTCTTTAGATCAAAGTCGTCGAAATATTTCTAGAAAAATAAGTGTGTCCTTTAAAATGTGCATTTTAACCACTAGGAACATCAAAAGAGCGTCAAAAGACGCGAATATAATAATAGCGGTCAAGACATTAGAGCGTCTTTTGACGTAAACGCGTGAGATTTTACAAAAATTGATTTATTTCCATCACTAGTATACGGATTACCATGAAATTAAAAACGGAATATCGATAATGAACAACGCTACGCGTCTGTATTAAAAAATATCTATGGAACATAGAGATTAATTATCTGAGCCGAAGGGAACCTCCATCTTGTTTGATTGTCATTTGTTCAAGACATTGTTAGTTTATTATTAAAATATTTTTGTATGAAATGGTAAAAAAGTGAGGTGACAAAATTGTTGATAATACATTTATACGATAGAAATAGTGTTTTTTTTTACATAATCTGTGATTTTAGTACCGTTTTCACATAAAACCATCCGTGGGTCATTTTTACAATTTTTTTTATGTTTGCATTCTAAATTTTAATATTTACAAATGTTATTATTTGAAAGTTTATTTCATAACCTTTCCAAAACAGTTTTTAGAATGAGGCTACGTTTCCCAAAACGTGATTTATGAAGCTTTTAGTAAAAATCGTAAATAACACAAATATTATCACGTTTTGACAGTTTTCTAAGGGACACATAATAAACAAAAGTCTATTTCTGAGAGGATAACCACTGGAACGCTTTTTGTCGTATTTCGGCACCATTTACAAAAGCTAAGATTGCTCAAAGTTGTCGAATTACGGCAAATTCTCCCTTGATGCACAAAAATTTTTATTTAAATATTTTCGAAAACTCCCGCGATCTGTAATTTGCATAATCATGTAGTTGACAAAATCCTTTAGCGCTTTCTCCAGAGATGTCTCAATTCTTTGTTTCTATGTTATGGAAATTTCTAGATCGATTATTTTCGCAGCAAATCACAATGTTAAACGTTCTGGACCTGTCAGTGTAAAATTCGGCTTTTTTTATCGTATTTTAGTGGATATTTATAACAAATTTGTGTACCAGTGTTATAATAATTGGTAAATATCGGTTCGGACTGGCCACGCTTATTACGAATAATTTTTAGAAAAAAACTTTAGATTCGCCTTAATTACTATAAAAGGAAACTTTTTGGCTTGGGGGCGGCGGAAAATAATGCATTTTAATTTTCAATTGCGTAAATTAAAATTCACTTCGCGAATCTACACGATGTCAAATCTCGGCCATTAGGTACGTCACTGTTATGTTGGTATGCCTGATACATTGCAAAGAACTAAATACTACTGTGGCCAACTTCGTGGAATACATGAAAACACGGTTACTACGAAAGCTGCATGTCATCATAATTTTAAAAAACATCCCAGGTTTTGAATGGTTTGTTTGGCAAAGCAGGGTTTGTCTAGCGGGTTTGTGTAATTATGATTGATTGTCTGTGAAATAAAAACAAATGTTAGTTCTTTGCAATGTATCAGTGATACCAACATTTCAGCGACGTGCCTAATGGATGGATTTTTTTAATGAAAAATGAAAAATAAATTTTTAAAAACAGTCTTTAGTTTTTGGATACCTTCAGAAATATTCCCTTTATTTGGATTTTATCGTAAAGCGGAATCTCTGACAAAATATGGTCAAGGCCTGAGGGGTTAATGAAATTTACAAAAAATGTTAATTATGTATTCTGAAAGATCTATTCAACGTTATTTTTAAATAAAAATTTATAATTATAGGTATACAAAAACAGGAGATCTGATGTTTCGAACAAAAAAAACTTTCTTTTCGCTCTCCTGAATAATTTACATTTTGTCCTATACCTGCAGCATTTCATATTTTCGTGATCGGTATGTATCATTTTCTCAGGGTTGGGATCAGTTGTGCAGTGTTCACGTAAACATATTGAGTTATCAAGGCACTTGTAAAACCTATCAATTTGGAAAGTTACTCATGTTATTTTTTTACTTTCTAGATTACACCAGTCTTGAGCGGAACAGTACTACCCGACCTGTCGGAAGTGACCCTGACAGGAGACGCCATCGACAACATGTCCTGGGGCGACACGCCCATGTACGTCCTCTTCATCCAGATCGGCGCCTCCTGGCTGTGCTACGTCTTTGGCAAGTTCACCTGCCGGATCCTCATCCAGGGCTTCAGCTTCGCCCTGCCGGTGAACCTAACCATCCCTGTCGCCATCTCCGTGCTGATCGCCATGTGTGGCCTCCGGAACGGAGATCCCTGCTACTACTCCGACACAATTCCACCCTATCTTTTCTTTGAGAGTCCACCTGGTGAGCGCAATAAATTCAATATTAACCACTCCAATCTATCGCGAATGGGCATTTATCAAAAATTTTGACTACTCGAAAATGACGTGTCCTACGACTTTCAACAATATATTCTATAGGTTAATAATTTTAGAACAGGTTCACTAAGTCCTGTAAAATAATTTGTAAAACTAATTATTTACATAGCAAAAACCCATAAAATACATATAATTAACATAAATATTCGTCAAATAAGTTAGAAGAGAGGCGACTTTTTTAGTGTCCTACCCTACTTTTGCAACATTCCGAACGCAGAATATTAATGTTTGCCCAGTCCCTGTTCTACATTTTGTGTTAATTTAAATGTTCAATATGTTCCAAATTCATTAATATACCTTACGTTTAGCAGAGTAGAGTTTAAAATAATTAAAAAAAACTGTTTTATTCTGTACCTAAAAATGATGTAGGTGGAAAATTCCGCAACGCTACGACAATAAATCGATTTTGAACAAAAAAATACTTTTAAAATCATTGTGGGAATCGGTTTATTTTGATAAATGGCAACATTTGCACCATAAACAATCGCCATCTTAGTTTTGAGCCGCAGTGTACGTCTCCTGTGACACGCTGAGTTGTTGAGCGTCACGTTGTGCTGTTTATATTTTCCACCACGAACTTGGTTTTTGTTGGTAAGTAATAAAGATTTTACTTACAGCTTTTGAAGGTTAATTTTGTAGAATATGATTAATTATGCCAATTAGTGAAATCGGTCATAAAAATAAGTGTTTTTTTAGTTTGTTTCTATACCGGCACCAGAAGTCGCATCCAAAACGCAACGTGATGTACTAGTGGAACGCAAAATGTGACGTGATGGAACTACTATTAAGCACGGTTTATATTGTGCCAAATGATCGATGTAATCTGCATTTATTTAATTCTAGATAGTAACTACTGCTGGTTTTTATTTTTTGGCATATTATTTTATCTTAAGACTTATGGTTGAATTTATGTGGTTAACTTACTAACTTTTTAAATTATAAATTTGTAATGCAAATTATTCTTAAAATTGTGTTGCAGGATGTAAACCTGTATTTATAGTTCCTAACCGTGACGTCTTTTCCACTAACGTCACTTGTTTTATTGTGTTGTGAGAAAAGATTTGATGAAAGAACTTTATTTATATTAATATGTTTAGAATAATGCTCAAAGATTAGATTTATAAAAAACATGATAATTTTATTATCCGTATACATTTAAAATTATATTAATTTAAAACAAAAATGCCAAATTTAAGACTAAATTGTACCATTGAATTTATCACATAGTAGCGTTGTGGAACAGTTTTATTAAGAAAAGACTTTATTTCATTTAATTAGTTATCTTAAGTTATGTGTTTTTGAAGACTGTTTAATTTAAATGATAGTTTAATAAATAATTAGTGTCCGACCGAAACTAGTTTTTACGGCCGAAACCGAAACTTCCATATAAGGTAATGTTTTCGTAGAAAAAAAGTCAATCTTAATTAGTCAGCCTTTATTTTCAAATCATTCAAGTATATTAATCATTCAGTCTCTGAACTAAAAATAAACATAACATACCTTATTGTTTCCCCTTTTTTCAAATAAATTATTTTTGCCTTTTCAAATCGTAATCGTAAATCGCTTCGTAAATAATGTTTAAAAAAAAGAATAGTAGGTATTACCTATTTGAACATTATTAACAAATAGCACAAAATAAAAGGTAGAAAACAAAATTACTCTTTTTAAACCTAATTTGTTTAGGTACACTAAACAAAAAATACTCTTTCCTCAAGAACAAAATAATTTCTTATAAAATTAAAACAAACATGCTTTTGGCCGTGAAAATCTAAAAACGTATCTTAAAACAAACACTTTCGGCCTTACTAAAAAACCCCGTGAAAATTTTATTCAATTGACAAACGGCCGCGGATGTGAAAGCATTACTAATTAAAAAATTGTTCTTGGAAAAAAATACACACTGTTTACACAGGGAGGGTAGTTTATCTCTGTATTAGTAATGATGTCTAAACAAAATTTGGAATTTTTCAAAGTATTTTGAATGTTTTGTATATTTCTTATTTTTGAAGGTGTCGTAAAAACGTATACCATTTATAAAAACTAAATAAAATTACCTTTTAGATTTGTATATTTGAAATACACTTTAGTTTTAAAAACCTGCCATATTTGAAAATTCAAACACGGAAAAAATGGAAAAAAAAATTCTTACCAAAGCATTTTTGATGAAAGTGTACAGAAATTAAAAAAAAACATACATACATACATACATACATCTTCTTCCCCTTGACCTATTCGGGTCGGGGACCCATTGCATCGACAAGGCTTGATGCTTTAGGTTTGTTCATGGTGCCTTTCTCCGTGCTAAAAAGTTTGTGGCAAGCATACTGTTTTCGCGCTGTCACTTCTTATGACGTTTTCATTGTCGGCGGGAGCGATCCGGCAACATACAACTACCCACAATCGGGCGCGCGCGCGTACGTACGCGTAATCAAAATTTAAAAAATACAGTCTTTTTATGTAATGAATTTGGAATGAAACTGTCACCTCACTTTTTCCTCATGCATACAATAAAAAAATTATTAAAATATTTTCAAAGTTTTTTTTATTTCCAAAAACATAACCTAAAACTGAAACTAAACCGAAACTATTTTTTTGGTCGAAACTAGGCCGAAACCGAAACTGAAACTGAAAGTTCGGTCGGACACTATAAATAATTAATTAAAATTGCCACAGAATTTTACTTAAAACTTACCTAAAGTTTGTGACGTAATGGAACTTCTCATCACCTGTACTTCATTAAAACATCGATTTTCTGCTAAATAGTAGACTTATATAGTAGAGTAAGATAAATTATAAACCCAATAAAAAATAGTGTGTTACTAAAAAAAATTTTTTTTTTGGTGGAATTCCATTACTACCGACAATTTTTTTGGTAAACGCCCGAATATGCACTTTTTACGAAAACTTTGTGTTATTTCCGCTTCACAATTAAAGCTCCATTAATAAAACTTTTCTGAACGTAACCGAATACTAAAAACTGTTTTTGAAAGGTTACGAAATAAGCTTTCAACTTGTTATATTACAAATAAATAGTAAAATTTAGAATGCAAACATTAAAAAATGTAAAAATGGCTCACGTGGTGTTTTTATGTGAAAACTGTACTAAATCACTGATTATGTTAAAACCATAATAATAATTTTTAATTGCAGTTTACTTCTTGAATGACTTCATAAACCAACAGATGACGTGGGTTTGGATATTATGGCTCGTGTCTCAAACATGGATCATGTTCCACATCTGGACTCCCAAGTGCGAGCGCCTGGCGTCCACCGAGAAGCTCTTTGTCCTCCCCATGTACGACTCCCTCCTGATCGACCAGTCACTGGGTCTCAACAGGACCTACGATGACCAGAAGGACTGTGACACTGCTGTACGTAACTATAAAATATTAACCTTTCCTTTGCCAACAGGGGTACAATGTGGGTACAACAGGGTAGGTTGAAATTACTACCCGCCATGTTTCCCCTCATAGTGAATTAAATTTATTGTAATGGTATTTTATTTTTGTTGTACATCAGTGACCCCTCACAGTAACAAAACCTTTGTTTTAGATCTTGGCCATATAGGAGATTAAGAAGTTATTTACTGTTAGAATCTCACATTATTGCCCCAGTGAGAGAACACAATTCAGAATCGAATTTTACTTGAAATGGCACTAGCCGCCAGATCCGAATAGCCAGCTGTTTTCCAACTTTCCTCTTCCCCATTTCCTTTAACCTTCTGTAGGGAATGACAGCGAACTCACTTTACAGCCTCATAAATTATTTTTTATAATGCCATCACTGGGTACATTGCAGCGCCCCTAACATACCCTAGTTTTTAATATGCCGTACTACTGGCTTCGAGCGTAGGGAACATTATGTAATTTTCAAAAATACAAAAATATTTTTTTATACAGTTATTATCTCCCTGATACTGCTTTATAAAATAACAAGCTAAAACATCAAAGAATTATCTCTTTTCTTAAGAGGCGGTTCTCCGAATTTCTACCGATTTCTTGCAAACCTCCCTTAAACATTTGAAGTTTTAAAGCTCTTAAAAATATATATCTTATTCTTGAAGATAATATCTAGTAATTTATCGCGCCGAAACGCAAATTATAAAAAATTCCCTCGATAGAAAAAAATCGCAAAGTATGCTCCAAAAATTATTATAAACACGCTTGTTTCAGTTATTTTACAAGTTATATGTATGAAAAAATTCACAGCGTTTCTTTAAATAAAACTAAAGACAATTATCGCGAGATTTTTGCTCTTTTTTAAATAAACCGTGATTAATTAAATATTTTAACAACAGGCGCTTACGTTTTTTAATTCTGAAGATCATTATTACAGGTCCTCTCTGTCTAACGCGCGTGTAACCTATGTGCCTTTTAAATATCCGCCAGTCACTACCAGGAGAGCTTGCCTAGCGGACCTATGCCCGTATTTTACATGATTTGTCGTAGAATAGAATACATATTTTTTACCAAACGCGGTATTCTCTCTCGCAGTCAGATGTTATTCTTCTGCGGCCCGATAATAGTCGTCTGCGCCGCTGATATACTGTTAAACTGTAGGAATCAGAAATTTTGATTTAATTAATTATGATTTTTTTAAAGATTAATAATACGTTTAATTAAAATGTAACTCTTAAGCTTTGTCCATTGCGAGGCAAACGCCAGACTTTTGACAGTCCAACACAACAATCAAGGTCATAAATGTTTAACAATTTTTGCCAACACTCAAGGCCATAACTTTACACCAACATCGTTTGGGGTGAAGTTCGCGCGGTCCACACAATTTGACAAGTGGTCTGAGGTACGGACGTGTCCACGGCACGCACACTTGACGTTTATATCAATGCGTTCTGATGACAAAAGAGATGCATCAGGGAGAAAACACAGATATTTATTTATCAGGAAAGATTTCCGACTAATACGCACGACCTAAAGTTACTATTTATTAAGAATTTAGAGTGAATACGTTTTGTTGCTACGTAAATAATTACGTAGCATCAAAAATAGAATATCGATTTACAATGGTCAATTTCTCCCGTGTCTCTGAAACCGATTAATAAATTAATAGACTTTATTTACAAGTGAGTTCACGAAAGAAATAATCATCCATTACGACAGTGTGTTTATTTACAACTTAAAATCATAATTATTAGGTCCGCGTACCAAAAAATTTGACGTTTATCATTTGCATAAATGTTAAAATGCGTTCGATGTAGAAAAGATGCTACCTGCATCAGGAAGAAAACACAGATCAGGGTTTATCAGGAAAGATTTCCGACTAATATCGATTATTGCACCAATGACATTATATAATAACGTCATTTTATTGCACGACCTAATTTAGAACTATAGAATCTAAATTCTATTTTCTATCTAAAATCTAATTCTACTCTAAAGTACGTAAATATTTACGTCAACAACAGAATAATTATAAATATTTGATATTATATTATCAAATATTTCTATTATTATATTATATTTAGGTATAATAATACAGTGAAACCCTCTTAAGAAGTTTTCCAAGGGACCAGAAAAAACCAACTTCTTAAGCAAGAAAACCTTATATGTGGGAAAAATTAGGCCAATTTTGAGCCGAGGGACCGAAAAAACCAAACTTCTTAAGCCACGAAACGTCTTAAGAGAGAACTTCTTAAGAGGGTTTCACTGTATTTTAAACTCGTGATTATGTTCGCTCATACATAGCACATAACCACAAAAATCCGTTCCGATTTTTCTACATACACGGACCGCACCGCGCGACTTCCGTCAAAAAATGAATTCTCCCCCCCGCTGGACCCCGCCTGCCTTCCCGCTTCACCCGGGATGAGATGTTTAAGTTTTGTTTTCCGCCGAACACGGGAAGCACAAACACTGCGGCCTTGAGTGTTGGCAAAAATTGTGACCTTGATTGTTGTATAGGACTGTCAAGCAAAATTCTGGCGTTTGCCGGCGCAATGGACCCCGCATTAGATATACTTTTATAAAATTTATGTATTCATTTATAAAATTCAATTTACAAATTAAACCATTAAATAAAAACAGTCAAAGCAAAAAATCAACGTCAATATTAGAAATTACCGTAAGGAACAACTCTGTGTAAAAAAATATATAAAATTAATCGGTACCTACTCATGTCGGGAAATGCCGAGAAAGTTCGTTTGTATTGGCCGATGAATGATGTAATTTTTTTTAAGTAACTTCACATCGCGAACTGATTGATTATTCGATTGTCGCACATGGACTGAACTATCATTGGCATACGTTTTATCATTGTTTGGCCCCGGATCGTGGGCAGCGGAACGTGTTCCGAAACTATTTAATTGTTTTCTGTTTAATTCGTAAAACTTCATTTAATTTTAAAAAAAAATATTAAATCAAATTTGTAATAGCAAGTATTTTAGATTTTTTAGGTGAAAATTATTTAGCGCCGTTGTGATTCTACAATTTATTCATTTAAAATAACATATAGTATATTTGCGGCACGTTCCAGAGTGGAAGATACTCTCAGTATCGCCCTGGTGTGAGACCACCATTCAGAATTGAAACGTTGCTTTTAAAATGGCATTAGCCGTGTGTGGTGGCCAGATCTGTATAGCCAGGTACTTCCCCACCTTCCTCTTCCCTATCTCCTTCCCCTCCCCACTACCTTCAGCCTTACAACATCACCCAATTGGGGATGCCATAGTCTCACTGGCTTCAGACGGGAGCAGTTGGGACTCTTGTGTGGTATTCATATGCAAAAAAAAAATTTGAAACTTGAGGAAATGGAAGCGAGGGACACTAAAAAGAGACAAACATATACATCTATGTATAGGATTTAGCATGCGAGAGAATGAGATAGCAACAAAATATGTATTTATTTCACGGGTACTCGGTTCCAATATAATACGATAAATCCATGGTCCCACGCAATTATCCTTTGGTTTAATGGTATAAAGTGCCTGTCGAACCTTAGCGGTCAGAAATTCAGCGGACCAAGTATCAAATCCTACGAAATCAAAAAACATATATTTTTTTTGTTGTATATTGGCGATCTATTTTCAATAAACTCTTAATACCTATCATTGATTAAACTTCTAGCGGTTTATGTAAACGTCCCAGTTTTATTATTTGTTATGGTCCCAACAAATAACAAGCGTTATTACTAGGTTGTCATTTTTCATATCACTTAGTTTCATTCGTCATGAACATTTTAATGCACCTGTTGTTGCTGACGTCTATAAATTATTATGTGTATAGTTATTTATTTATTTATTTATTTATACTGGGTTTTACAGATGTTTACACTTACATGAGAACAATCCAGTTATAAAACTCAGTTATTACACAATTATAAAAATCTACAATTACATACAATTAAATACAAATAAATACAATTAGAAAAACAAAAACATCACAAATAAAAATACAGAATTATATACAAGGTCACTCAAGTAACACATTGCAATGAGTGGTAAAAGACATATGAAATACGCGAGCATGCATAGAAAGACAATTCACACAACATAATTAGTTAGTACTTTTTAACAGCGCTAGAACTTTTTTTTTAAATCCGTACAAATTGTCAACGAAAATATCCACATCAGCGCACTCTATCTTGTTATACAGTCGACACATCTGGGTCAGAGGGCTAAAGTAGGCGATATTATTTTTAAATGTATTCATATGAAAAATGTTATGGCGTCTTAAACAATGGGAATTGGGGACATTAATTTCAATACTGTTAAGACATAATGTAGTATCAAGATGGCCGTGAATAATTTTATGTAAACATATTAGATCAGTCAATTGCCTTCTAGTTTTAAGTGTATCAATCTTGAAGTAATCACGACGTACATCGTATGATCTGAGATGGTCGTGTAGTCCACATTTGAAGGATAACATTCTTAGTAATTTTTTTTGAACTGATTCTACAATGTTTTCATATTTGCAGTAATGTGGATTCCAAATAGTGCTTCCATATTCAAGTTTACTTCTAATTAAGGCATTGTAAAGTGTTAGAATTGATTGAGGATCTTTGAAAGGTTTACATATTCTGTGAATAAATCCCATCATTTTTAATGATTTGCACTTAATGTTGTTAATATGTACATCAAATATGAATTTAGAATCAAGAGTGATTCCTAGATCCCTTATTGAAGAAACTTTTTTGAGAATAATATTTATATTTTTTACGGTGCTCCAGATTTCATGTCCGGGTTGAATCTTTCCCAAATGAAAGACTAAACCCTTCCACACACTTTTCCACAAATGAATATCTAGTAAATTAACGCAATGTAATTGCACTATATAAGAATAAAACAATACAAGAACAATACGTCAATCCACCAGAAACATAATGGGAAAATATTTCACCGACTCCAGATATTTTCATATCAGAGGGTTCGGCTCTGATGAAATCCTAACTGGTCCGATAAATCCTACTGATCCCTCAATATAAATATTTAAAAAATCTTTCGTAATCCTACATGTATTTAAAATGACCGACTTTTGCATTTTTATGTACAAATTTTTTGACAAATCTAATACGCCTAAATTTTGAATGAGAGAGCTAGGTATAATGCCAGTAGCCGAAATAACAAATGGTAATATTTTTATAGTCTGAGAATGCCAAATTCTTTTAATTTCATTTCCTAAATCTGTATATTTTCTTATTTTTTCAGAAACAGTTTTCTGAATATTACAAGAATTTGGTATAGCGACATCAATGATATAAGTTATTTTCTTAATTTTGTCATGTAAAACTATATCGGGTCTATTATGACTAATTGTTCTGTCTGTCAGAATAGTTTTATCATAATAAATTTTATAAAATTCATTTTCTAAAAATGAATTTGGTTCATATTCATAATATGGTACATTACGGCAGTCAATCAAGTTATGTTTAATTACCAAACTTTGGTGAATTATTTTTAAAACTTGATTGTGCCTAAATGTATACTCGGACGGCGCTAATACAGAACATCCCGATATAATATGTTCTATAGTTTCCGGAAAAGCCAAACATTTTCTACATAAATCATCAATTTGATTTGCATCTTTGATGATATGCTTCCTATAATTTTTAGTATTAATGACTCTATCTTGTATGGCAAGCATAAAGCCTTCTATTTCTGCGCTCAACTCTCCAATACTCAACCATTTGTTTGACGAAAATTTGTCAACATATGTTTGGTTGAGATAATTGAAGTGTTTTGCGTGAAGAATTTTATTTGACCAGGAATCTAATAATTCCTGGTTGGTATTTATAAGAATGCTGGCATTCTCGTCGTATAAATTTAATGGTGAAATATTTCTATCTGCCTTGCATATTATTTTGTGCATTTCTGAACTATCAGCTTTCCTATGGAAAAAATTTCTTAGCATTTCTACCTGATTATGTTTTAAAGATGTTATTTTGACTATACCTCTACCTCCTAAATTTCTGGGTAAATTAATACGTTCTATAGCTGAATTTGGATGATGGCAATGAAATTTAGTTAATGTAGTTCTAATTAATCGTTCTAAGCTATCTAAATCTGTATTAGACCATTTAATTATGCCAAATGAGTAAGTTAATAGAGGTATTGCCCAAGTATTTATCGCCTTTACTAAATTTTTAGCAGATAGATTGCATTTCAAAATTTTTCTGATCCTAGTTTTAAATTTAATCCTAATATCATTTTTAATACTAGTATGATCTAATCTATTTGATTGCGGATATCCTAAATATTTATAAACCTCACCCCCTTTCATACTTTCAATTTTGAAATTTCTAAATATACCCTCGTCTCCATCTACAATTTTACCTTTCTCTATATGGATCGTTCTACATTTATCTAAACCAAAAGTCATTTTAATATCATCTGAAAAAATTTTAACTACTTTAATCATTTTCTCTAAATTTGGTTCAGAATTTGAATATAATTTTAAATCATCCATAAATAATAAATGAGAAATTATATTTCTCTCTCTAGTATTACCTTTAATTTTTATTCCAAACTTGCTTTTAATTAACATTTTAGATAGAGGATTTAATGCTAAGCAAAACCAAAGAGGACTCAATGAGTCTCCATGAAAAATCCCTCTTTTTATTGAAATGCCCGGTACTATAATTTTCTTATCTTTCAAATTCAAAAGCAAATCGGTATTCCAAAATGCCATAATTTTTTCCAAAAAGCTAATAATAATTGGGTTAATTTTGTATATATTTAAAACTTTTATCAGCCACGAGTGCGGGACACTATCATAAGCTTTTTGGTAATCTATATAACAAATATGTAAATTACGTTTTTGGGTTTGAATCTGTTTTAGAATTACAGAATCAATAACTAATTGTTCTTTACATCCCATATGTTTTCTGCTTTTTTATTGATAACATTTTTTTTTTTATTGATAACATGAGAAAAATCCTTTATAATTCTATTTCTAGTAAAGTTTAAAATGTAACATTTTTCAACATTTAAGTGCATATCATTGACAGTACACCAGTTATTGAGTGTGTCGAGGTCATTTTGAAGCAGCTGATGATCGGAAACAGACTTAATTTTACGAAAAATTTTAAGATCATCGGCGAAAAAAGCATAATCACAGTTTAATTTCGAGCCAAGGTCATTTATGAATATAAGAAAAAGCAGGGGGCCAAGATTTGAACCCTGTGGTACACCAGTAGTTAAATGAATATGTTTGACAAATGAAATAATAAAACATTGAAAAACTTAAAATTACATCTAAAAATATAACCAAAAAGAATTCAAAATAAAATTGACAGCACTCAATAGATACAGCATACAATAGTAGAAACTAATTTTCTCGTGTGCATAAATATTGCCCCAGCTTTTTAAATAATCACAATAAAATAATTCTGTTGGAGTACAAGTACACGCCTTTACCTAGTGTGCAAATCCTTTTGATATGAAAAACAAACTTAAAATATTTAAATATTTTTTTTTATAGTAATACCTCACTAGAGTCTCAGCTGCTCCCGTCTGGAGCCAGTGAGACTATGCCATCCCCAATTAGGGTATGTTGTGAGGCTGATGGTAGTGGGGAGGGGAAGGAGATGGGGAAGAAGAAGGTGGGGAAGTACCTGGCTACTCAGATCTGGTCACCAAACACGGCTAACGCCATTTCAATACACCAGAGCGATACTGAGAGTATCTTTCACTCTGGAACGTGCCACAAATATACTATATATTATTTTAAATGAATAAATTGTGAAAACACAAATTAATCATATAAAATTTATTTTCCACGTCGGGATTCGATCCCGCCACCTGGACTACGCCGGTCGTCAAAATGTAAATAATCTTCGTGTTATTATAAATTCTAAACGTGGAGATCCGCAAAGGTAAAAGAAGACAGGGATGCCCGAGGAAGACATGGCACGACCAAGTGAATCATATACTTAAGTCGGGCCATGTCAAGAGTCAGAATAATAGAAGAGCATGTGTGAGATGATGTATGAATGTAAACGAGGCAAGGAGTGTGTGCCAGGATCGAATTGTTTGGCGGTCTGTCCTCTCTTCCTACTCCTGCGGGGAAACGGCGTGATGGTTAGTTAGTTAGTTATGAGTATATTTATCTTCTATTGTAATAATATCTTCTATAACTCATATTAGAATAATGGACAGGATGTCTGAGGGTAAAGTGCAGAAACTTTATGAGATGATTCTACATGATGGTAGAAGTAAAAAAGACAAGCAACTTTTTTCGAATTTTCGTTTTTTTTGTATGTATAAATTATCTTCGTTATACAAATAAAATATGATAAGCACATAGACATACAAATAACTAGACGAGAACTTACAGATGAGGGGCAAAAACCAACTATGGCGAAGAGAGGAAAGAGACTTGTGATTCGCCAATAAATCAATCTAACAGTATATAGGCACCTCGCACTATAATATCACTATTTAGTTCTTGATAGTAAAATCTGCTTTTGAATGAATAGACCTTTTTATATGGGAGCGCAAATTGCATGCCACGGTATGAACAAATGTGTAAAATCCAAATTCGCAAAGTAAGGTTCAGAGTAGTTCCATAGTGGAATATTTTGTTGCCGTAGACACTTTTACAAATGTTTCATGATTTACTTAACCCAGTAAACAGTGACTTTGTGTTTCGCGTCGCTATGTCTAAGTATGTGTTTCATAGACATACAGCGTCCGTGCGTAAAATGTACGATGAGAGCACGACACTGGTCCGGACACGCCCAGCCGGTTCCGAAAAATGGTTCCAATGGGAGGGGGAAATAACACGTTTTTTAACACGTAAGGGCATGTCCATATATTTTGTACGTCCGTGGATAAGTATCAAAAATGTATGAGTGTATACAGGGTGTTAAGGGATGTACTTGAGTTACTTCAACCAGTGATTCCTGACATTATTTGGAGTAAAAAATGCGAATAAGTAAAACCTTCATTAATTTTTATTTTATCTTTTAAATATATACTAAGTTAAATTTTATTATAAAATTTAAAAAATATTTAATTCATTCCACAGTTTGTGAATCTTCGTTGAACTTCAAGACCGCCCGGAGAACACAACCACGATATACCAACTCATATTTAGTTTGCTGTCATTTTTCACAGATGTCTCTAATGAGGCATATTTAATTTCTTTATTTATTTTGATATGACAATGGTACCTTTGCAGGACATTTTTCAAAGTATTAGTTGTAGGGAGGAACCAAATCGCAATTTCTGATAGAGATAACCGAGCCTTAAGAGCATGCGGAATTCCTCAACTGTCAAAATTTCTTTATTTTTTTAAGCTAGCTGGCGGTAGTCATTAATGGTACTGACTCGGCATGCTCATCAACTGTACACATTTGCTCATAAATAAGCATTTGCACATAAATGAGAATATTTGCACATAAAACTCATGATCTCATGAATGAACATTACTTATTTTATTGAAAATTATTAACACAATTAAATTTAAACTTTAATGTACATATTATCTACAGAATTTGACATTTTAATTTATTCAATGCAAATCACGACAACAGTGAAACATGCTTTCTGACTAATGATATCCAAGATGGCCTTGCTCTTGTAAACAAGGTATGCAATAAATCACTTAAAAAAACTTTGTGCTGATATTTGTTGACGTCTCTCTAGAGAGATGAAAAATATAGAACATGTTAATAAACTTACACCGTAAGTGTTTCTGTCTCGCCTCGAACATGTCCCAAAGTTCTTTAAAAAAATATTTGGTATGATTCTAGGCACACGTTAGACATGATCGTGTTTACCTTCTTTGTCTGTATTGCAAAGAAAGAGACAGTAGACCATTCTAGGTCAAAATTTGAACTGATCCCACGGTAGGTACATACAATTGCTTCTCATTTGGGCGCAAGATGGCGCTGGAACACTACGATATTATTTTTATGAATCTGCAAAAAATAAAATAGCTTCTCATTTGGATACTAGATTTCAGTGGTATCGTTTCATAGTGCTTTCACATAAACGAAGTATTGTTTTCCATAAGTCTAAACTTAAATTTTAGTGTGCTTTAAAATTGATAATGGCGTAGTTTTTTCAACCCAAATTTTTAGGAGGTCTTTGACCCATTGACCCTTATGGAAAGGCCGCCACTGAAGGTCATACTAAATACTCTACTAAAATTATAGATTCAAATTCAAAAGAAACCACGCTTTTTATCAGTTGGTTATTTTACTTAAATATTTCTGAATTGGGATGTTGAATGACAGTGTACTTATGCGCGATTTAACCATGTTTAATGTTACAATTGATAAGTTCGCGAATTATGGCACTGACATACTATAATACGCGCATTTAGAAATGTTTAAAAATTTACTTGCCATTGTGAAATTGTATAAGGTTTGAATGCCTTGATTTCAATATGTATTTCGATGAGGTGTACCAGCGCGGTGGAAGGGACACGCTGTTCGAAAACTTGTGGTTTAAGCGGGAAACAAGTGAATCTACCTCACATTTGAAGTTGATGATGTGAGTTGAAAAATTTAGTAGATTAGTGTCAAAAATCGGTGGGTCTTCAAAATATGGGGAAGGTGGCAAGAGAATTTCAGAGTTATGATTTTCCTACAATGTAGCTAGATCTTGGCCCTTGGGACTCAATGAAGGAGTCAGATTGGAGACCCCTGAATTAAACTAATACAGCGCACTGAATTTGTCGTACTGTTCTATCTGTGTATAATTTGCAACACAAAAAAGGAATATTATGTAGGTATAACTAATGTTTGCATTTTATCCTTAGGACTTGGGAGAAATCAATGAACACAAACCAAAAACAACAATTGAAATGGACGAGATGGCGGGAATGGAAAATGTCAGACCATCTGATCGCATTACGAGGTGAGAACTTATTATGTATATCTTTTTTATTTTTTTTTTTTATTTTTTATTAGCATATAATTTATAGTATACATTTAGATAATGTTATAATTAGCATACATGTTCATGTTCGAATGTTAATACCACTCTTCCATAGAAGCATTAGCTTGTGTCTGGAAGAGTAGTGTACATTTTTTAATGCTATATTATGTTATGAGTTCTTAAATTACTATGTGAATGTAAAAAACAATAAGTTGTAAGTTCGGTGATATGTAATTAAAAGTATTTTTCTACTAATAAACAATTTTACTATTAGAATAAAGTATCTTGAGTTATTGTAATTAGTTGTTAAAAACAAAACAAAATTTACCTTATTTAAAAAACGGGGTATCACTTGGAAACTGAGTTATAAGTTGTTCTTGAGATTAGATTAGTCGGAAACTTTTTTTTTGAGATTATCTTTAAAAATTTTTTTAACAGAGTTTATTAATTGGATTTTATCATTAATTTTTCTAATTTCATCCGGTAATCGGTTGAAAATAAGTCTTCCTTGATAATTATAATAATTTTGTGCGAAGGAAGTGTTTAATTTAGGGCATGAAAAAATATATTTATGTCTAGTACGATTTTCAGTTATAAATTGATACTTCTCTTTTTCTTTTATAATTTGAATCAATGTATTTCTATTGTACAGATCTTTGAAAGAAGGTACTTGGAATTCCTTAAATAATTTATCCGTTGGGTAGTCAGATGGTTTTTTTAATATGATTTTAATAATTAGCCTCTGCACAACTTCAATTGGGGAAAGATTAGTTTTGTATGCGGATCCCCAGCTAACGATAGCATATTGTAAAGTTGATTGAACCAACGTGTAATATATTAGATATAAATTTTTTTTATATCTATTGCTTTACTATCCAGCATTGCTTGAGTTTCAACATTTTATTTTGAAAAAATTACAACCGGTAATACAGTGAGTTCTCTTACTTTTTGAGGCTAAAATAATTTATTTTTATATTTTTTTATATGAATACCGCACAAGAGTCCCAACTGCTCCAGTCTGGAGCCAGTGAGACTATGGCATCCCCAATTGGGGTATGTTGTGAGGCTGAAGGTAGTGGGGAGGGGAAGGAGATAGGGAAGAGGAAGGTGGGGAAGTACCTGGCTATTCAGATCTGGTCACCAAACACGGCTAATGCCATTTCAAGCAATGTTTCAATTCTGAATGGTGGTCTTATACCAGGGCGATACTGAGAGTATCTTCTACCTTGGAATGTGCCGCAAATATACTATTTACATAAATACTACTTATTTTAAATGAATACATTGTGAAATAACACAAATTAATCAAATAAAATTTTATTTTTACTCTCAGCATTTTACCCTGACACACTAAGTTAGTAATAGGTCGCCAGAGTCTGGCATTCCAAGGGAATAATAAAAAAACCTGAAAATATTTAATTTCTCCCCACTCTCAACTTAATATGTTTAAAATGTGCGATGACGGAGGACTTGGTTTGCAGAGGATTGAACCCGCAACACTTAGGAGCAAACCCGATTCCTTTTATTGAGTAAAGTAGTATATTTTATTCTCTTGCTAATTGAAAATGTTCTTAATTATTATAGAATCTACGCATGCGCCACTATGTGGCACGAGACTAAAGAGGAGATGGTTGAGTTCTTGAAGTCCATCTTCCGCATTGATGAAGACCAGTGTGCTCGCCGCATCGCCCAGACCTATCTTGATGTTGTGGATCCGGACTACTACGAATATGAAAGTATGCCATTATTTCTTTACATCAATAATGATGTTCAAAATTACTGGACATTTTTAATACAAATAGTTTTTAGAAAAATCTTTAGATTTACCTTAAATACTATAAAAGACAACTATTTGTTATAGCGCGCGAATGGCCGCGATCTCATACACGTAATTGAAATTTTTAATGCAGTATTTTCCATGGCCCTGAATGTAAAAAAGTGGTCTTTTCAGTAATTAAGGTGAATCAATAATTTTTTTTTTTTTTTAAATATTCGTTTAATAGATTAAGAGTGTCCAGTGATTTCAAAAGTTTACCAAAGTATATATTATTATGTAGGTATTCATTATGACTACAATTGTTTTAGCTCACATTTTCCTGGACGACGGTTTCGACAAAGTTGACTCACACTCCGAGGACTATCAGGTGAACGCGTACGTGAAGCGTCTCATTCACCTTATGGACAAGGCCGCCTCTGCTGTCCACCTCACCCACATCCGCATTCGCCCTCCCAAGAAGTACCCCACCCCGTACGGGGGCCGCCTCGAGTGGAGCCTGCCCGGCAAGACCAAGTTCGTGTGCCACATGAAGAACAAGGACAAGATCCGACACAGGAAGCGCTGGTCTCAGGTTAGGAAAATAAAAACAATGAATGAGCACTTTTATTATTACCGTGATGATTTATGGTTACGGTTCCGTGAAGGCATAAAAAAGGTAATATACATACATTCCTTAACATAATAATGCTGCAGCTCTTTTAATAGATGAGATATGCAATGTATGTAGGTCTGTTTCCTATGGTGACCCGAGATTTGGTCCGGCAGACAGTTGGTCCGGCAGACAGTTGGTCCAGCCGACAATTGATCCTTCTGACATTTGGTCCGGCCGCGGTAAACATACCTGCCTCCTAAATCTTAAGTAGATATGTATTGCACATATAAGTATGTCGTATTTTGCTATTCGTCAGTATTCATTCAGAATTGAAACGTTACTTGAAATGGCTTAAGGCGTGTTTGATGACTAAATCTGAATAGCCAGGTACATTTTCCATATCTCCTTCCACTCCCCACTACCTTCAGCATCACACCATACCAAAATTGGGGATGCCATAGTCTCACTGGCTCGATGTTATATTCAGATAAAAACATTATATTGTATGCAAGTAGGAATCTTTAGCTTTTGTTTGCCAAGCCGACTGCACGTATAAGTATGTCGTATTTTGTGATTGCCGCATGCTACTTCGGAGAGTCGAAATTATTAATAAAAATATTTTTACAGTAGATTTTCACTTAAGATGCCTTCAGATATAAGTATATCGACTCTGGTTGTATGGCCGTATATCCTCTTTGCATGCTTACTTGAAGAAAACATCTTCTAAACTTTCGGCCGGACCAACTGTCGGCCTGTCAACTGACGTCTCCGTAGACCCCTACCAATACTACTTGCCGTTACAATTTTGAAAGTTTGGAATATAGTTACAAGGAAAATATCGAAGTGTGAGTGAATTACAAAAATTCAAAAACAATGCGCTGATGGTTATGCTTTTGTGCTTAAACATACAATGCTGCTGCTCTTTCTTACACTTTATTTCTTAATGGTGAACTTATGTCGCTACTCCCCCCCCCCCCCCCCCCCCCCAAAGGAATCATACAAACATTATCATAGATCTCCCCCACATGTATAAAGAAAATGAAACACATTTCCCGTTACAAAGAAGTAGTACTTTGGAGGAAACAGTCACTTATTTTGTGTGTCTCACTATTATTTAATGTATTAGAAAGAGCTACAGCATTATAGCAATAAGGAACGTATGTTTATTGCCTTTTTAAGCCCACACTTTACCATAACGTAAAAGCGTTCAAGGCATAAGCCAATAAGAGAGAAAAAATTACAGCCAATTTTATCTTTCTTTCATGGATTATGAATCATCTGACATTATTATAAAAACTCCCACCACCATCATTATAAGCGCGAAATATTGTTTATGGAATGATAGAGGAATTAGCTGGTAGAGGAATTGAATTCACATTGTCTTGCAAAGCGCCCTTGAGGTGATTTTCTCACGAAAATGGCGCTATAAAAATCATCCATTTTACGGTGCTCCAGATTTTATGTCCGGGTTGAATCTTTCCCAAATGAAAGACTAAACCCTTCCACACACTTTTCCACAAATGAATATCTAGTAAATTAACGCAATGTAAGTGCACTATATAAGAATAAAACAATACAAGAACAATACGTCAATCCACCAGAAACATAATGGGAAAATATTTCACCGACTCCAGATATTTTCATATCAGAGGGTTCGGCTCTGATGAAATCCTAACTGGTCCGATAAATCCTACTGATCCCTCAATATAAATATTTAAAAAATCTTTCGTAATCCTACATGTATTTAAAATGACCGACTTTTGCATTTTTATGTACAAATTTTTTGACAAATCTAATACGCCTAAATTTTGAATGAGAGAGCTAGGTATAATGCCAGTAGCCGAAATAACAAATGGTAATATTTTTATAGTCTGAGAATGCCAAATTCTTTTAATTTCATTTCCTAAATCTGTATATTTTCTTATTTTTTCAGAAACAGTTTTCTGAATATTACAAGAATTTGGAATAGCGACATCAATGATATAAGTTATTTTCTTAATTTTGTCATGTAAAACTATATCGGGTCTATTATGACTAATTGTTCTGTCTGTCAGAATAGTTTTATCATAATAAATTTTATAAAATTCATTTTCTAAAAATGAATTTGGTTCATATTCATAATATGGTACATTACGGCAGTCAATCAAGTTATGTTTAATTACCAAACTTTGGTGAATTATTTTTAAAACTTGATTGTGCCTAAATGTATACTCGGACGGCGCTAATACAGAACATCCCGATATAATATGTTCTATAGTTTCCGGAAAAGCCAAACATTTTCTACATAAATCATCAATTTGATTTGCATCTTTGATGATATGCTTCCTATAATTTTTAGTATTAATAACTCTATCTTGTATGGCAAGCATAAAGCCTTCTATTTCTGCGCTCAACTCTCCAATACTCAACCATTTGTTTGACGAAAATTTGTCAACATATGTTTGGTTGAGATAATTGAAGTGTTTTGCGTGAAGAATTTTATTTGACCAGGAATCTAATAATTCCTGGTTGGTATTTATAAGAATGCTGGCATTCTCGTCGTATAAATTTAATGGTGAAATATTTCTATCTGCCTTGCAAATTATTTTGTGCATTTCTGAACTATCAGCTTTCCTATGGAAAAAATTTCTTAGCATTTCTACCTGATTATGTTTTAAAGATGTTATTTTGACTATACCTCTACCTCCTAAATTTCTGGGTAAATTAATTCGTTCTACAGCTGAATATTATATATTCAGCTGTAGAACGAATTAATTTACCCAGAAATTTAGGAGGTAGAGGTATAGTCAAAATTTATTTTACGGTGCTCCAGATTTCATGTCCGGGTTGAATCTTTCCCAAATGAAAGACTAAACCCTTCCACACACTTTTCCACAAATGAATATCTAGTAAATTAACGCAATGTAATTGCACTATATAAGAATAAAACAATACAAGAACAATACGTCAATCCACCAGAAACATAATGGGAAAATATTTCACCGACTCCAGATATTTTCATATCAGAGGGTTCGGCTCTGATGAAATCCTAACTGGTCCGATAAATCCTACTGATCCCTCAATATAAATATTTAAAAAATCTTTCGTAATCCTACATGTATTTAAAATGACCGACTTTTGCATTTTTATGTACAAATTTTTTGACAAATCTAATACGCCTAAATTTTGAATGAGAGAGCTAGGTATAATGCCAGTAGCCGAAATAACAAATGGTAATATTTTTATAGTCTGAGAATGCCAAATTCTTTTAATTTCATTTCCTAAATCTGTATATTTTCTTATTTTTTCAGAAACAGTTTTCTGAATATTACAAGAATTTGGTATAGCGACATCAATGATATAAGTTATTTTCTTAATTTTGTCATGTAAAACTATATCGGGTCTATTATGACTAATTGTTCTGTCTGTCAGAATAGTTTTATCATAATAAATTTTATAAAATTCATTTTCTAAAAATGAATTTGGTTCATATTCATAATATGGTACATTACGGCAGTCAATCAAGTTATGTTTAATTACCAAACTTTGGTGAATTATTTTTAAAACTTGATTGTGCCTAAATGTATACTCGGACGGCGCTAATACAGAACATCCCGATATAATATGTTCTATAGTTTCCGGAAAAGCCAAACATTTTCTACATAAATCATCAATTTGATTTGCATCTTTGATGATATGCTTCCTATAATTTTTAGTATTAATGACTCTATCTTGTATGGCAAGCATAAAGCCTTCTATTTCTGCGCTCAACTCTCCAATACTCAACCATTTGTTTGACGAAAATTTGTCAACATATGTTTGGTTGAGATAATTGAAGTGTTTTGCGTGAAGAATTTTATTTGACCAGGAATCTAATAATTCCTGGTTGGTATTTATAAGAATGCTGGCATTCTCGTCGTATAAATTTAATGGTGAAATATTTCTATCTGCCTTGCATATTATTTTGTGCATTTCTGAACTATCAGCTTTCCTATGGAAAAAATTTCTTAGCATTTCTACCTGATTATGTTTTAAAGATGTTATTTTGACTATACCTCTACCTCCTAAATTTCTGGGTAAATTAATACGTTCTATAGCTGAATTTGGATGATGGCAATGAAATTTAGTTAATGTAGTTCTAATTAATCGTTCTAAGCTATCTAAATCTGTATTAGACCATTTAATTATGCCAAATGAGTAAGTTAATAGAGGTATTGCCCAAGTATTTATCGCCTTTATTATTATTATTATTATTTATTATTATTTATTATTATTTATTATTATATTATTATTACATTATTATTATTATTGTATTATTGTATTATTATTATTATTGTCTGGGGGGAACTAGAGACGTACTTATCAACTTGGCTACTAACAATAATAAAGTCAATTATCGAAATTCTTTCTTATACTACTAATGAATTTAATTGAGCTCTCTGGAGCCTAGGAGTTAAATGGTCTTTTGTAAATTGGCGATTGTTCTTTCTCTCAGTAGTAGGTTTGTAGATACGATGATGATTATGTTATTATCGCAATTCAGTTGTATAAATACAAGAAAAAATATTATGCAAGGTGTCCGGGAGGTGATTCTATGGAGGTGAAACTTCGGGAGGTGATTCTACGTGATGGTAGAAGTAAAAAAGATAAATGACTTTTATCGAAATTCCTATGTTTTTTTTCCATACTAAAATATTTTTCCTTAGAAGAATATTATTTTTTCTTTACAAACCTTCATGGTATAGTCCTGGCCATCTCTAGAAAAAACCCCGGGCTTTAAATAGCGAAAGAAGTTGTGCATATGCACTTTTTTTGACATGCTCAGAAAGGACATGATTTATTAGTAGTTCACTAGGGTATTTTTTTCTTTTGGTTGAATTGTAGCAAATAAAAGAAATTCTCTCCTTAATAACTTCAGGTGATGTACATGTACTATCTACTGGGACACCGGCTTATGGAGCTCAACATCTCCGTTGAGCGGAAGGAAGCCATGGCTGAAAACACCTATTTACTGACCCTCGACGGAGACATAGACTTCCAGCCCAAAGCCGTCCGTCTGCTGATTGATTTGATGAAAAGAGACAAGAACCTCGGAGCTGCATGTGGTCGTATTCATCCAATTGGTTCAGGTAACAATTATTTCAATCATTAATCTGTGTAGCTCTAAATTGGTTTGAAAAATACACACAGTCAATTTTTCTTATGAAGTTTCCAAGGTACTGCAAAAATAAACCCTGAAAAATCTTTTATTTTGAAAATCTGACACCTTTTGCATACGCTAATAATTTTTGAGTCAGTGATAACAGCGTTCAGAAATAAATGAATTTGCCTCCAGATTGGAAACCGCCACGATGTCTTATTCTAATAAAACAACAGTGTCTTTTTTCAGAGTATCACTTTAGGGTCTAACATTTTTTTTTTAATAATAATCTTAATAAATTTCTGTCTTGCAGGCCCCATGGTGTGGTATCAGATGTTTGAGTACGCCATCGGTCATTGGCTGCAAAAGTCAACGGAACACGTGATTGGCTGCGTACTTTGTAGTCCCGGCTGCTTCTCCCTCTTCAGGGCCAAGGCTCTGATGGACGACAACGTCATGAAGAAATACACCACTAAATCTGACCAGGCGAGGCATTACGTGCAGTACGATCAGGGTATGGACTTATTACCTTCTAGGGTCTACATATTTTCCATTTTTATATATCCATGAATCTTTCAAGTGGCGAAAATTAAGTTCTTGTCTCATTGCTTGACTCAATCAAGAAGGCTCCGACCAAAGAAAAAGTAGACCTGCCCATAAGGGCGAGGGAACAAACCAACTTGCGGGGGGGAGTGGGGCAGGTGTGTCCCTTTCAGTGATTTGTCAACAAGTGAATCCGAATCTAAAGGCAATTTGCTTTGTAGAACTACTATTTATTTATTTATTTACGCCCTTGGAGCATTTACATCAATCGTGTAACATAGTAATAATAGAAATAGAAACAATAAAATACCAATTATTTTATAGTATTACAATAAATAAAAACAAAAACAATATTAGAAGAATAATACTAAAATTTAAATCAGAATTTTAGAAATTTCTGATATAAATTTAGGTGAGGAATAAATTAAAATATCAACCAAACTGAATTTATTTCCAAACCTATGTAGTCTTTGGATTGGGGAGTTAATGAAATAGTTAGTTTTAGACAGATAAACAAAGAATAGCTCTGGAAGTCTCGTGTCACGATTTGGTACTCGGAATGTTATTAGTTTTGATAAGTCAGGTGCGTCAAGTGATCCATTAACTAATTTGACTAAAAGTACCAAATCGCTCTTGGTTTTTCTACACGATAGGTCAGTTAAATTAAGTGTTTTCATTAAGCATAATTAATTTGTTCAATGGGTATGGAGAGTTTGAAATTAATGAACCTTAAAAATTTATGTTGAACTTTCTCAATTTTTATTTGCCTTATAGTATGGGGACCAAATAGTGGAATTGTATTCTAAATTACTTTTTACTAAAGCAGTGAAGAGAATTTTAAATGAATAAAGTGACGTAAAATCTTTTACTGTTCTTAAAATAAATCCCAAACATTTCATAGCCTTATTTTTTTATTTTTTTATTTTTTTTTTTTTCTTTATTTTTTCCCATTGTATCTACATACATACAAAAGTAATTTTACATAATTTCTAAATACTAATTATAATTTTACATAATTTCTAAATACAGTAAGAGTAAATATAAGGTACAAGTAATGTAAAAGTTAGCAATAAGTAAAATATATAGTCCTCTTTGGTTTTGCTTAGCATTAAATCCTCTATCTAAAATGTTAATTAAAAGCAAGTTTGGAATAAAAATTAAAGGTAATACTAGAGAGAGAAATATAATTTCTCATTTATTATTTATGGATGATTTAAAATTATATTCAAATTCTGAACCAAATTTAGAGAAAATGATTAAAGTAGTTAAAAATTTTTCAGATGATATTAAAATGACTTTTGGTTTAGATAAATGTAGAGAAAGGTAAAATTGTAGATGGAGACGAGGGTATATTTAGAAATTTCAAAATTGAAAGTATGAAAGGGGGTGAGGTTTATAAATATTTAGGATATCCGCAATCAAATAGATTAGATCATACTAGTATTAAAAATGATATTAGGATTAAATTTAAAACTAGGATCAGAAAAATTTTGAAATGCAATCTATCTGCTAAAAATTTAGTAAAGGCGATAAATACTTGGGCAATACCTCTATTAACTTACTCATTTGGCATAATTAAATGGTCTAATACAGATTTAGATAGCTTAGAACGATTAATTAGAACTACATTAACTAAATTTCATTGCCATCATCCAAACTCAGCTGTAGAACGTATTAATTTACCCAGAAATTTAGGAGGTAGAGGTATAGTCAAAATAACATCTTTAAAACATAATCAGGTAGAAATGCTAAGAAATTTTTTCCATAGGAAAGCTGATAGTTCAGAAATGCACAAAATAATATGCAAGGCAGATAGAAATATTTCACCATTAAATTTATACGACGAGAATGCCAGCATTCTTATAAATACCAACCAGGAATTATTAGATTCCTGGTCAAATAAAATTCTTCACGCAAAACACTTCAATTATCTCAACCAAACATATGTTGACAAATTTTCGTCAAACAAATGGTTGAGTATTGGAGAGTTGAGCGCAGAAATAGAAGGCTTTATGCTTGCCATACAAGATAGAGTCATTAATACTAAAAATTATAGGAAGCATATCATCAAAGATGCAAATCAAATTGATGATTTATGTAGAAAATGTTTGGCTTTTCCGGAAACTATAGAACATATTATATCGGGATGTTCTGTATTAGCGCCGTCCGAGTATACATTTAGGCACAATCAAGTTTTAAAAATAATTCACCAAAGTTTGGTAATTAAACATAACTTGATTGACTGCCGTAATGTACCTTATTATGAATATGAACCAAATTCATTTTTAGAAAATGAATTTTATAAAATTTATTATGATAAAACTATTCTGACAGACAGAATAATTAGTCATAATAGACCCGATATAGTTTTACATGACAAAATTAAGAAAATAACTTATATCATTGATGTCGCTATACCAAATTCTTGTAATATTCAGAAAACTGTTTCTGAAAAAATAAGAAAATATACAGATTTAGGAAATGAAATTAAAAGAATTTGGCATTCTCAGACTATAAAAATATTACCATTTGTTATTTCGGCTACTGGCATTATACCTAGCTCTCTCATTCAAAATTTAGGCGTATTAGATTTGTCAAAAAATTTGTACATAAAAATGCAAAAGTCGGTCATTTTAAATACATGTAGGATTACGAAAGATTTTTTAAATATTTATATTGAGGGATCAGTAGGATTTATCGGACCAGTTAGGATTTCATCAGAGCCGAACCCTCTGATATGAAAATATCTGGAGTTGGTGAAATATTTTCCCATTATGTTTCTGGTGGATTGACGTATTGTTCTTGTATTGTTTTATTCTTATATAGTGCAATTACATTGCGTTAATTTACGAGATATTCATTTGTGGAAAAGTGTGTGGAAAGGTTTAGTCTTTCATTTGGGAAAGATTCAACCCGGACATGAAATCTGGAGCACCGTAAAATTAAAAGAGCAGGTAATGGGAACCCACTAAGGCACTGCCTGTGTGTGGGTAATATAAACAAGATTGCTATATATATACATCAATAAGTATATGTAAAAAATATTAGTAACATCACTAATGTATGTATTACTCTTTGAAAACAAAATCTGCTTTAGAATGATTAGTTCTTTTTATAATGGCGCATGCATTGCTCTCTGCACAATAAACATGTTCTACTTGTTTCCAAAATTGAATATTTTGTTACAGTATTTAGTTAGCAACTTTTACAAATCGTCGCTTTAGTTCGTTTTACTCCAACAGACCATTTTTAGCGAAATTGAGTTAAGTATGCAGTAGTTCTCAGAAAGTCTTTATGTTTACAATGCAAGTGAAAAAAAAAATTTAAAAAAATTATGTAAGGGGTTTTCAAAACGCAGTTTGTCTTACATCCTCTAAAATGAAACAACATTTCGAGCGTATTCCTCCAACATCCACACGTTGGCCAAAAAGACCCCCCGTTTTCAAACCGGCCGTTTAATTAAATTTCATACAAATTTCTCCAACATCCAAGCTGTATCTTAGCCTACGTGTGAAATTTGAACTCTCGGTTCCGGGCGTATCTCTCTTACAGACCAAAGAGCCAATAGCGTCGCAGCTGAGAACCACGTGACCGCTCTCATTTCAAATATTTGGTCATTAGCCCCACGGCAGTAAACATCTTTACTTGTGATTTTGCTATTTACAAAGTTATTTTAGTGGTTTTCTGGGAGATTTCTCCACACAAAGTGCCTTATGATGTACACTGTAGAAAAGGATAAAAATTTCCAAGAAAAATATAGCAGGTAATTAATTTTTCATTATTTTCTCAGCAAATTGTTTCAACTGGCCGTTCGTTACAGGGTGGTTATAATAACATTATACAATATATTATATTATTATTATATAATATATTATGTATACACTGTAATGAAATTAGGTTTTTTCAATTTTTCCTGTAATATTTCACTATATGTAATGTATTATGTATACAATTATCTATACATAATATATGTAGGTATACATAATTGTACACATAATATATAATCGAAATACCCAATGTTATTATAACCACTCTGTAACGAATATATTATGCTTACGTAATATAAGAATATATAATACGAATATATTATACATACGTAGTATAAGACATGCTAATTTCTAAAATGTGATAGTGAAATATTATAGGAAAAATTGAAAAAACCTAATTCCGTTACAGTTCGCGAAGCTGAAATTAATTACTTGAAATCAGCAAGATTTAATTAATTTTATTAAATTAAAATTTCATTTTATCCTGACGAAGAAACCATTGGTTGAAACATGTTGATAATATTTATAAATACGTGGTGCATACAAAGTGATATGTTTTCATTTAATTGAAATGTCTCAAAAAAGTGAATTTGCCCTCAAAAGAAGTATTATAAGTAAATTAATTTTTCATGCGTCATTCACATAAATTAACGTTAAAGGTAATTTCTAACCAATGTTTTATTTATTTCTGTTACAGGGTTGAAAAAGTTAAAAAAATTTTAAACTTTGATATTGCAGCAGGCGATGATGAGAAAGCTATTGTTTATTTAAATGATTCAATCGTTTTCCCCATTGACAAGGACATTGTGAGAGTGGCACCAGAGAAAAAAATGTTGACAAGAAAAAGGAAATCAAATTCACAAAAATGGAATAAAAACAAAATAAAACGGCTTAGGGAGACTGGACATGAATACGTCGATAAAAAAGGTAATCTTCACGTGGCGAAGGTGGTCAAAGATCCCTGCATTTTAACATGCCACTTAAAGTGTTCCGAACTCTTTAGTCAGGCCGACCGGGAAAATATTAAAGATAAGTTTTATAGTTTATCTGATAGCAAAAAAAATCAATTTTATGAAAAATATACCCAAAGACATGAAGCTGATCGAAAAAGAACTCTAAATGTAATTAGCAGAAGACAATTCACATTCTCTTATTTTTTTGAATGTAACGGAATACTTCGCAAAGTTTGCAAAAATTTTTTTTGCCGTACCTTAGATATATCATACAAACGTATATACTACTTTCATGAAAAATGTAAAACATCCATTGGTCTAGCTCGATCTCCAGCTAAAGGAAAGAGAGGCCACAAAAGCACTAGTATAGATAAAATAAAAGAGATTAAAGAACATATTAATTCCTTTGCTAGAATAGAATCCCACTATTGCAGAAGCACGTCAAAACGTGAATATTTAGACAGTTTTTTAAGCATTCGAAAAATGTTTGATATGTACAAATTGGTTTATTCCCAACCCGTTAAGGAACATATCTACAGGAAAGTGTTCAACGAGCAATTTAATTTATCTTTTCACCAACCAAAAAAGGATGTATGTGATATGTGCTCAGAGTTTAAAATGATTTCAAACCCTTCAGCTGTAAAACAAATACAGCATGATGAGCATTTAAAAAGAAAAGAAATTGGCAACGACGAAAGAAACAAGGATAGGAAAAATAGGGAAGACTGTACAGCAATTATCATTTTCGATCTTGAAAACGTTTTTAGTCTTCCTAAGGCAAACGTTTCTTGTTTTTTTTATAAATCAAAATTAAATGTATATAATTTAACCGGGCATTGTAACCAAAATAAAACTGTGTATAATTGTATTTGGAACGAATGCATAAGTGGAAGGTCTGGCAATGACTTAGCAAGTGCTTTAATTAAGATACTAGAGAATGTTGTTAAAGATTTACCTCACATCAAAAAACTCATTCTATGGTCTGATAGCTGCGTTCCTCAAAATCGTAACTCATTTATGAGTACTGCCATTATAAATTTTTTGTGTTCACCCATTCAACCGCATAATGTAGAAATAATAGAACAAAAATATTCTGAACCTGGTCATGGAAATTTGCAAGAGGTGGATGCTGTGCATAGCCTAATTGAAAGGCATATTCACAACATGGAGATATATAGTCCTTTAACTCTCATGCGTGCTCTAATTAATTTAAAATCTAAATCTCTAAAAATGAAGTTCATGCAAATGCAACACAATGATTTTTTGCTGTACAATTCGCAGGCAGTGAAATTTTCGTTTCATAAAATCTCTTACACGAAGGTAAAAATGTTGAAATATGCAAAGAGTAATGGTCATTGTTTAGAATTTAAACTTGGATTTATTGAAGATTTTGTAACTGTAAATATCAGACCTTCGTTAAAGTTTAACATCATTTCTGATATACAAGTGAAACCATCTGAAACAACAGTTTCTTCAAAAAAAATTGAAGATATTAAAAGCATGTATAAGTATATGCCTTTAGATGACAAAAAATTTTTTGTTGCCTTATTCAACTCTGAAACAAATAAAAACGTTTCAAAAACAACTGTCGTTAAAACATCTTCCAAGGCTAAAAAACCCTTTACTGATTCAATGGAAGGTGCGGGCGTAATTACTGTTAACAAAAACACAGCAATTAGAATTACTGAAAGTACAAAACAGAAAAAACAACTAAAACCGTATCCTAAAGCACCTCAAATTCGTCAAAAATCTTTAATAAGGAAAAAATAAATAAATGCTTATTAATTAAGTAGTTTATATATCTGGTACATAAGAGTACAAATATTATTTGTCCTGATTTAAATATTTTATATTTTGTAATGTTTAAAAAAGACAACAAATAGCCTAGGGATAATGAAAGCCTGTCTGTTTTGTTGTATATTTTATTGCCTAATGTTTTTTTTTATTGTTTTTGTCTTCCTGCGAGTATATCTAATAACTAAAATCTTTGTGTGAGAATTAACTACATTTTACTTGTGATATAACAAGATCATACAATATACCTACCTGTTAGCATAAGAACAATTCTGTTTTTTTTGTATTTCGTACATTAAATCATTTCGTATATTTATTTATATGTTGATCTACCAAATCTAAGTGTAAGAATTCTACTTATAATTATTAAAATCTATTACTAGAATAAGGACATTGAATGACTTTTTGTTTTGGTACATTTAGTGTGTAGTAGCTGTATGTTATTTATCTACCTATCCGTAATTATTAAAATTTTGTGTAAAAATACCTGCGTATGATATTTAAAACAATTAAAAGAATAAGGACGTTGAATGAGCTTTTGTTTTAAGCACAATTAATACCTAGTATTGGTATGTTTAACTACCTATAGGTAATTATTTAAATCTTTGTGTAAAATACCTATTTATGATATTTAAAACAATTATAAGAAAAAAAAATTGAATGGGCTTTTGTTTTAAGCACATTTAATGCGTAGTATCGGTATTTTTATCTACCTATAGGTCCTATAGTTACGTGATTATTTAAATGTTTGTGCAAAATACCCATTTGTGATAGTTAAAAAACACAATTATTAGAATAATTTATTTACTATAAATTATTCTAATAAGGACTGATGTATTATAGTACCTAATATAATATATGTGACTATCTACCAAATCTTAGTGAAATCATTATTCTACTTTAGATACTTAAAACAAGCCAACAATTAGAAAAAGGTAATGAAGGAGTTCTAATTTTCGGTATATTTAGTTCCTAAAATATCTGTTTGTTTATCAACCTAATTTGTATGAAATTATTCTACTTATGATATTTAGAACAAGCCAATTATTAAAATAAGGAAATCAAATAGTTTTAATTTTCGGTTCATTTAGTTCCTAAAATATGTTTGTATGTTTATCAGCCAAATCTTTATGTAAAAATTCTACTTATGATATTTAAAACAAGGCAATTTTTAGAATAAGTACAATGAAGGAGTTTTTGTTTTGGGCACATTAATAGCTTCTTGTTTATCTACCTGTACCTAATTATTTAGATCTTCGTGTAAGAATGCCTACTTGTAATACAAAACACAATTATTAAAATAAAGGAGTATTAAAATAAAGGTGCATTTAGTACCTAATATTTATGTGTTTATCTAACAAACATTTGTGTCAGAATTCTACCTGAGATATTTAAAACATGTTTATTAGGTATTAGAATAAGGAAATGAAGAAGTTTTTGTTTTTGGTACATTCAGTATCTTATTTTAATCAACCAAATCTTCGTGTAACAATGAAAACATTTTTGGTATATTTAGTGCCTAAGATCAGTTGTATTTGTATACCTATAAATATCTTATTACTGAAATTAGAAATTGAAAGAATTGTACACTGAATGACAATGAAAGCATATCTATTATTTTATACATTGAGTTGCTAATATTTCTTATTTTTTTGTTTATTTCTTACCTATTCGAGTTTTATTTGGTTCAGAGCAATGAATTCAGAATGTCAATAAAAACTTTATTACTATTCGCACATTTTTAATGATTAGGAACCCCTTTCATTTGACTTTTTTACCTAGATCCATTCCCAGTCCCTTTATTCCAGCCGCTTTTGTAACCCTTCTAATAATTTGGCCCAACTAGGTGGTACTTCAAATATCGGAACACATTTGTTATGAAGCTAAATGTGGTTAGTGGTTAGGAATATTTTATGACCTCTTTTTTTACAAGGTCTATATTGTGTAATAGACGTAAATCGCGTCCCATGTGTTCGAACATAGGATCATTTTTAAAAAGAAGTCGTCGTACATTGTTTTAAATATTTCTAAAGAACTTGTATTTATCTATTGTGTTTCAAAATCCTTTGAGTTATCTTTTTATTTTAAAATGTTGGATACTACACTTCTGTTATCACGTCATGACGGCCTCCTGTGGTCGAGGGGTAAGGCTCTCAACTAGCGATCCGGATGTCGTTAGTTTCAAACCCAGCGTGCACAAGTAATTTTTATTTTGGTAGATTTGTATAATTTGGGGGGGGGGGGGCGGGTATGGGTACTACCATCCCGGGAACCATTTATTGGTTAACCAACATCTATGCCATAGGTCACTCCAAGTGGTTCGCTACGTTTGGTGACTTAGCAAGGGTGCCCGAGTTCATGGGATGAAGTTCGTACAGGTCTTGACGTCTGATACGACTGCCCACCTGCTGCGTGGCGAGAGAGAGACTGGTTAAGGGAGGCCTTTTGACCTTTCCAGCCGGAATCTCCCGACTCTCGCCTTGCACCGCGATTGGAGGGATGGATTCGTATATCCGTCACTCCCGGACACACTGACCTCCAGATTCCAGATTCTTATCCACCCCTCATACCCTTTTTCTTCCCAAACGTTCCAGTCCTTACCTTCCTTAAAAAGACCCTCCAAAGAGTAATTATTATCCTCTGGGCCGCCTGTGTGGAGCTAATCTAAAAAAATATATATATTTCACAACTGAATCATTAAAAAAAGTATAATATGTAGGTATATGTGTTTTTTTTCTTTTTGTTTAAATAGTGAAATAACACAAATCAATACAAAAATATATATCATAAATATATATATATATCACACCGTCTATTTGGCGACCATCATGGGCAAATATGCATTTAAAGTGGCGACCACCGACATTTGGCGACCGATATACGGTCGCCACTTTATTTTTCGAAATTTTTACACAGTTCATTAATATATGTCGTCACAAGCATCTTGGCGAAATTTGTCCTGGTCGCCAAATTGGGCTTGAAGTGGATGATTTCGAATATTAAAGTTCCGGAGTCTGTAGCTACGCAGCTAGGCGCTAGGTGATATACATGGCCATGTATTCTTCATTTCATTACAACCCTTTAGTGGCGACCGACTATGACGTATTCCACATTTCATTCCTAGCATTTAGTGGCGACCAGAAACGACGTATCCTGCATTTCATAAAGTCCGAAATGGCGACCGCGAAGAACAAGATGTACCTACCTATGTTTCACGTCATTCCTAGCTTTTAGTGGCGATCGGGTATGACGTATACCACATTTCATTCCGAGCATTTAGTGGCGACCGGGTATGATGTATCCCGCATTTCATTCCTAGCCTTTAGTGGCGACCGGTGACGTTGGCAAATTTTGGTGGTGTATTCGGCATTTCGTACTAGCCCAAATTGGCGACGTTGCCGGTTCAAGGCAAATCCCGTACGAGTGTTGAGGTGCACACCCCGGTGGCGTGATTTTGCGACGTTGCCGCACATATTTGGCCGGTTGCTGCGAATGTTTTGCCTTTTCAAAATTTGTCGCGATCAACCGTATTATCGTATACCGAGCATTGACGTCCGTGCGGCTTAGGGTGTATTTGGCGACCGATCATTTTAGTGTCTTATTTACAATACAGTATTGATTACTGTTGATGCATTGAAATGGAACAAAATAATTGAAAGAATAACAGAATAGCCATACCAAGATTACTCTTCGGAGTCACACCAGCCCTCTGACGTAGAATTCAGATATTGTGAGATGTGTGCCTTCAAATAATATTTCATCTTTTCAATCGTTTTACGGTCAAATTTACTTCTATAAAATTCCCTTTTTATTATTTATTGAGTTAGTTATACTACATGAATATAAACTAATAAGCACAATGTATCATTTCATTTGATAAATTTAAATATTTTTAAAGTAAGCATAACAATATTTTTTAAATACATTCATTCTTTCTTCATCCTTAATACTTTCAGGCATTTCATCGTACACCTTTAGTCCTCTATATTAGGCAGTTCTGTGATTTTTATTTCTTCATTTGTGGCAATCGAACTCTGTTTATATTTCTTGTTTCGTAATTATGTACGTCTCTACTAAAACAATTTCATCCTTAAAGTATTTTGGCATTTGGTTTTTCACGATTTTATGCACAAAAATTAACACATTAAATTGTAGTCTCTTTTTTATTGGAATCCAATTTAGCTCATCACATTTACAGCTCATAGCTCTGTTCTGTATAACTTCTAGTTTGTTCAAATTTCCTTCATTGACCAAATATAACATCTTAGAGCAGTAATCCAAATGTGGAATAACGATAGTTTTATAAATGAGCTCCGTAGTGTTTCTATTTATTTATGTCTTAGTCTTCTAAAAAAAATGACCTTTTTTGATACCTTTTTTATCACATATTCAAAGTTTGCTATGAAAGTCAGTATTGAATCGAATATTGCACCCAGGTATTTGATTTCATTTAATTTTCCAATCTTTTCACCATTAATTGTCAAATTTAATCCTGTGTTACGCGTTTTATTGCCTATTTCCATATATTTTGTTTTGTTTACGTTCAGTTTCAACTTTTTTAATTTCAGCCATTTGTAATGTAATCTTCACACGAAATACCTATAGATTAAGGTATCGTCTGCAAATAGTCTAATTTTGCAATTTTAATTTATAATTTACAGGAGTTCCACTTACTCTGAAGGTGATGGTGGGATACGACCCAAATCCCAAATTGACACCGATTTCAGTTTTTAGACAGCGGATGTGTGAAACAAAGACGAGCTCACCAGTTAATTTTACTCTAAAAAATATTAAAAAATTCTGATAACGACCATCGTACATCGTTTCCACCAAACTTCAATGTATTGACCAAATCCAAGAAGAAAATATAAATAAATGATATGTAAATAACAAACACATACACTGCGCAGTTCACACGCCATAGAAATGAAACTTCAGAAAACTAAAGTAGACAAAAGTGTGTAGGCTACGAAGCACCGCACAAAGAGGAGACCGATTATTCTCGCAGTGTAAATCCTATAGATTAATGTTTTTGTCCCTTTTTAGGGTCACTATTTTTCGTTTCATCGAGTTTAAAATCACAAAGAAAGATAGACTAACATTGATGGGTTACGAATAACCCAATAATGTTTGAAAATCTCTTACTACCACCACAGAAAGCCGAAAATGTTGTTTGTGTTGAGGTGGGACTTTTTTATATTAGCTCCACACAGGGACCCTGAGGAAAATAAATTCCCTCAGGGCCTATGTCGTCTTAGGGGATGCTGTGTGGAGGGTCTTTTAGGGAAGGGAAGAATAGGAGGTTCTGAAAAGGAAAAATGGCATGCGGGGTGGGTAGGAATCTGGAGGTCAGTGAGTCCAGGAGGGGACATATATTATAAACCCATCCCTTCAACTACGGTGTAAGGTGATGGGTAGAGAGAGAGCACTACTGGAAAGGTCAAAAGGCCTCCCAAAACCAGTCTCTCTCGATCCGGCCCACCACGCAGCAGGTGGGTAGACCGCCGTCAAGACCTGGACAAACTTCCCCCCCCCCCTGAAACCCGGATATCTCTGTTAACACACAGCTATAATATGCGTGGGATGGCGTTTTTCGGCATATCGCTTGCCGTACATTCCAAATTGGAATATAAGGCCAGCGTTATGCTGAAATATGCCGTCCCACGCATATTATAGCTGTGTGTGAACAGTGAACACGCTCAACCTCCAAAATACACGCGGCACGCGTCGTGATAAACCCGCCGCGCGCCGCCCCCTGACCCTTGACCCCAACCCTCGTACGGGAGAGTTCAAACGAACTGACAACGAGTTTTGAAATGCAGAATGCATCTTCCCTTCTTGTCGTCACTAAAAACTAGGAATGAATTGCAGGCTGGGCGCGCGTTTGGCGTATTTCCCGACTATGCACCGGCGCCGAAGGGATCAAAGACGCTAGTTCCTCGGAGCATCTTCCATTGAAATACCGGTAGAACAAGGGTAGCATTCCCACCCGACCCTTAAAGATTGCTCTAAAGATTGCAATCCTTTTGTATTGATGCAATCTGTTTGTATTGTTTGAAAGATTTTAATCCGTTATATTTTTTTACATTAACGCATGAGTAAAAGCGTACATCAATCAAATACAAAAATGCTATCTTTATTTCTAAAAATCGTAGCTCCGGGCACCCCCGAGGTTCCATTTGAATATTTTTAAAACCAGTAGCTATTATTATTTACGAATCACTTTTGCATCTTTTGTTGATTTTCACAAAATAAACAATAAATAAAATTAAAAGTATTTAAGTTTGTTGTCTGTAGGTTACGTTAGGATTACTCTATAATTTTAATTATTTCCTCATTTTCATGTTTACGTAGCCATAATTTGATGTCTTTTTTAAACTTTTTTTTCTGCATGGTGTTCTTAATTTCAATTGGAAGGGCATTATATAGTTTTGTAGCATGGAAATTATGGTTTCTCTGCCCAAAAGATCTATTTAATTTCGGGATGTCTAGTAGTTTTGAGGATTTCATCCTTGTAGTGTAGGTGTGTTAGTCAGCAAGGTACTCATATTTTTCTTTAAATTTGATAAAATTGCATTTTTTAGTATAGTTAAGTAATGCTGAACACATTTGGAAAAATTGTTTTTCATAGATGTGTACATTTTGATTCGTTTTTTTTTTAAATTTACTAATTAAAAAAATTATCAATTAAAATCTGCCACCTTTTTGAACTTTTACATTAATTTACCCCTCCAGTCCTCGGGCATGTTTTGTCGGAATGTCACATAATTTTCTGCTTCGCGATGAAATCCAAATAAATGGAACATTTTCGAATGTATCCAAAAACGAAAAACTGGTTTTGAAAGATTTTTATTATTAGAAAGACATATAATTTTGAAAACATTAAATTTTTCAATGCAAACATTAAAAAGTTTTAATAACGGCTCACCTTACGTTTTTTCCAACTAAAACTACTTATAGATACCGAGAAAAGAATCAATAAACACATATTTTGTTAGACAAATGTATTTTAAACGTTATTGCCACCTCAGATTTTTGTAGTTTCATATTTAAAAATAACTGAGTATGCGATTCACACGCCGTAGAAGTGAAACCTTCAGAAAACTAAAGTAGACAAGAGTGGGAAGGCTATTCGTAGCACCACACAAAGAGGACACCGATTACACTATCCCATTTTCTCGCAGGCTAAATCCTGTACATGAATTTGGTTTTTTAAGGTTTACACATAAAAGAGAAGTTTATTTATAACCTTCCATCCCACATTCAAATTTTCACCGTAAAACGTCCCCCTGAATAAAGGGCGTTTTCAAGCACTCTGCGGGCAGCTTTTTGCTGAACTTCAGGTCATGCATATGCATTGTCATTTTAAAGACGCATTCATATAAACAAACATTTTTTGTTTGATTTTTTTTTAAAGAAAGACAAACATTCCCTGTGGTTACGAATAAACCAACAGTATTTAAAAATCTCCTATTACCACCACAAAAGGCCGAAAATGTTGCTTGTGTTGTGATGGAGGACATATAGCCATAGCCAGCCGAGGAATAGGGCACGCGACGCCCGCGGGTGGGACCCAAACGCGATGCCCACTCAACCACTAACTGGTATTTTTAATGTGCTTGTCTGTCTTGATGATGCTTGGGATAATGCTCGCTTCCTGAACAGAAGACCTCTGGTTAGAATCCTACCCACGTCCGCAGATTTTGTCCTATTTTCCACTACCCAAGCGCTTAAGAGCCGTTCAAACACGCTATGTATTTTATTCGAGTGGGGAGTAAAGTAATATCTAAACGCGTCCGAACACCATCATTTTAGTAGAGTGGGTTAGTCAGCTTTTTAGTGGATTCAATCAATTTCGTTCTATTTTTAGAGCGTATAGGGACCCCCCCCCCTCGCGTCCCTGTGCACTGACATGCCGTTTTAGCAGAGTTCATTTGTAGACCCGCGGAAATGTCGAGGCATTGGAGCGAAGTTGCTACTCTAAAATTATTTATTTGTGCTGCTATTAATCTCTTTTTGTGGACATTTTATTTATTATTATCTCACTAATTTATTCTTCCACGTCTTCTATAATAAGGATTAAAATCAGCTTAATTAGCGTATTTACTTTGCTTTGTAGCAGCCCGTCATCCGCCGTCATCCTACAACGGGCGGCGGGCATAAATGTATCTACTCTATTTGAAATTAAGGCGAACGGTTCTCGGCGAGTCATGTAGCAAGCGTACTCTCTACTTGACTTACCACTTGACCAATGTGAACAAGCCCTTTAGCTATGCGTGGAAATAATGGAATTGAAATAGTGTATTATTGTACAATTTTATAAGATTTCTCTTTTTTTAAACATAATTTGATTTCAGAGCCGTTAATACTCCACTATATTATTATTTAAAAAAACTCAGAATAGAATTCTGAAAATTTAAAACGGCAGACGATTTCATGATGTCATTTTATGTTGTATAATTGAACAGAAAAATAACACAAATCTATAAATATCTTTCTTCTCGGGTGTCAAAATTACCTATCAATCGATTTTGACTTTTATTTTAAAGCTCCGCTTTTTTTTGGTACCTAAATTGGTATAAATTTAAAATACATATAATTGTTTTTATATAAACAGTTGAAAAGTAAAGAATAATACAATTAGCAGATTAACCAAAAAAATCCCACACAGGCATCGCCAGTTCGTGGGTGTACTTGTGTGTTTTTAAAACAGTTAAAATTTTACTCATAAACATGCACTATCTTCGTAGAGATTAAAAAATAAAATTAAATAAATAAAAAATAAAATCATTGTGATCGTGATTACTGAATTACAATTCACACGACATGTTAATAAAGATTAATAAAATTTGTGAAGTTACATCGGCTCAGATGTTACAGCAAGTAAATGTCGGTTTTAATGGTATTTATCCAAGACTTTATACAGTTTGTGTATTTTAAACATCGTACACAGTAAATTTTTCTCATCTCTTACAATTCAGCTTCTTGGAATAATTGCAGGAAGGGGTAGTTCATATCATTATGCGACATTATTATTATTATTATACACCCCCTCCCCTACCATCCAATTATTCCATAAGATTCTTATGATTGCACCAATGCATGTTACACAAATTTCATTATTTTAATGTCGACTCTTTAATTTAAACGTTTAAAAATATAAGTTAAATACATAAATTTATTTACAAGCTTTTCTATGTGATCTGTCCATTTGAGTTGGCTGTCTAATGTAATTCCTAAGTATTAAACTGTATTCGATGGCCGGTGTGGCCGGTGTTTAGCGGTGAGGCTCTTAGCTCGCAACCCGAAGGTTGCGGGATCGAATCCCTGTCTAGCAAATAAACTTTATTTTGTTAATTTTGTTATATATCACAATTTATTATTTTAGAATAATATATGGTATATAATCAATAACAGATCGCTTTGTATAAACCACTATATGTATTATAAACAATATCTACATGTTTTTTTAATTTAATATTTTTCGTAAAGATACATATACAGATATCATTATACATGAAACATCTAATCATCCATTTTCACAAAAATTAGCAGCTTTTCATACCTTGCTAAGTAGATTAATTAATGTTCCCTTATCTTTGCGTAATTTTAAAACAGAATTAAATACTATTAAACAAATTGCAATTAATAACGGTTATACTTCAAAATTAATAGACAATATGTTAAACAAAAAATTTAAGAAAAAGTTTTTTAGATCTTTTGTTTATCCACACGTTGTTGAAAATGATAATAATTGGAGATTTTTTTTTTTTTTAAATGATAGCATTTCAAATTTAAAAATTAAAAACATGCCAAATAATGTACAACCAGCTTTTTATACAAATAACAAATTAAAAAATTATATATTAAATAATAAGGATAAATGTGATTTTTTGAACAAATCTGGGGTTTATAAATTAATTTGTAATGATTGTAACTTTTTTATTTTGGAAAAACTTCTAGAAATTTTAACATTAGAGTTAAGGAACATATAAGATGTTTAAATAATAATAATTATTCTGAATTTGCCAACCATATTTTGGAAACAAGTCATTCCTTTGATATTGATACAGGTCTTAAAATTAACACTACGGGCATACAATTGGATAATTAAGAAATTTTAGAAATTAGAAAAAGCATTAATAGTAAATTAAATTTTATAAATAACCAAACATTTTTTAAAAATAGCCATCTTTTAAATTTATTTTCTTATTAATACTTACAATAATTATAATTATTTATTTTTTGATTTAGACTAATTATTTGAATTATTTGTTCTTAAAAGTTTTTTTATTATATAAATGCAATTTTATTTTTCATTAAATAATTTTTATATTTAATTTTGTAATAACTATTTTTATGATTTTTAAGCAATTAATCACCTCTACTTTTTTTATATTATGTCTATGTTCTAGTTTATTCTAATTTGTCTATACTTGTTTGTCATTTATTTTTCTTTATATTAACATATCCTGATGAAGATAACATTCTTATGGAAACATGTAGATATTGTTTATAATATAGTGGTTTCTACAAAGTGATCTGTTATTCATTATATAATTAATGATGCCACAAAGTAATTTTGCGAAGTTTGAAGAAGTAAATATATGGTATATTTGCGGCACGTTCCAGAGTGGAAAGTACACTCAGTATCGCCCTGGTGTAAGACTTTAGCCGTGTTTGGTGACCAGATCTGAATAGCCAGGTACTTCCCCACCTTCCTCTCCCTCATCTCCTTCCCCTCCCCGCCACCTTCATCCTCACAATACCCCAATGGAAGATGCCATAGTTTTACTGGCTCCAGACGGAGCACCTGGGACTCTTGTGAGGTATTCATATAAAAAAATCCCCGTATTCATTTCCGTACAGTTAGAGCATTAGACAGGATTGTAAGTATTTTTTTGAAACCTTATATTTAAGGGAGTTAAGGGTGTCTGTCGCCTTTTTGGTATTGTTAAATGGAATATAAAGAGTTTTTCCGCAGTTCAGAGTTATAAGGTTTTGATTGAGCCATACTTTGACAATGGATGTGCATTTATTTGCATTTTCAGAGACCAGATGTTAGGATTATACATATATAGGAATTAGCCTGCGAAAGAATGACACTAATCTGTGCCCTCTTTGTGCGGTGTTTCGTAGAATAAAATTATTTTTAAACTTGGTAAAAATATAACAATAAATAAACTCTACAATTATCCTACTCCTGATTCGTTTCATTCTTTCTAGGTTTAGTTTTATGAAGGCTTCACTTCTCCCTCGTGTGAACTTTATTTATTTATTTCTATATAAGTATTACAGTATTTACCTAATTATTAACATTTTTATATAATATATTTGGCAATTTTATTATGTTGGGTGTAAGGTAGGTTTGTGAAGGTGAACTGCACACAAGTTTTATATATTTATTTTAAAGATAGAATCATTGACCGGTCAGTGGTTTAATGGGCATCGCGTTTAGGTTCGGGATGCGGGTATGGGTACCGCCGCCTAGGAACCATTTATTGGTTAACCAACACCTCTGCCGTACGTTACCCCAAGAGGTTCATTGCGTTTGGTGACTTAACAGAGATACCGGGGTTCATGGGATGAAGTTTGTGCAGGTCTTGACGGTGGATGCGTCTGCCCGCCTGCTGCGTGGTGGGCCGGATCGAGAGAGACTGGTTTTGGGAGGCCTTTTGACCTTTCCAGTAGTGCTCTCTCTCTACCCATCACCTTACACCGTAGTTGAAGGGATGGGTTTATAATATATGTCCCCTCCTGGACTCACTGACCTCCAGATTCCTACCCACCCCGCATGCCATTTTTCCTTTTCAGAACCTCCTATCCTTCCCTTCCCTAAAAGACCCTCCACACAGCATCCCCTAAGACGACATAGGCCCTGAGGGAATTTATTTTCCTCAGGGTCCCTGTGTGGAGCTAATATAAAAAAGTCCCACCTCAACACAAACAACATTTTCGGCTTTCTGTGGTGGTAGTAAGAGATTTTCAAACATTATTGGGTTATTCGTAACCCATCAATGTTAGTCTATCTTTCTTTGTGATTTTAAACTCGATGAAACGAAAAATTGTGACCCTAAAAAGGGACAAAAACATAAATCTATAGGATTTACACTGCGAGAATAATCGGTCTCCTCTTTGTGCGGTGCTTCGTAGCCTACACACTTTTATCTACTTTAGTTTTCTGAAGTTTCATTTCTATGGCGTGTGAACTGCGCAGTGTATGTGTTTGTTATTTACATATCATTTATTTATATTTTCTTCTTGGATTTGGTCAAATTGAAGTTTGGTGGAAACGATGTACGATGGTCGTTATCAGAATTTTTTAATATTTTTTCGAGTAAAATTAACTGGTGAGCTCGTCTTTGTTTCACACATCCGCTGTCTAAAAACTGAAATCGGTGTCAATTTGGGATTTGGGTCGTATCCCACCATCACCTTCAGAGTAAGTGGAACTCCTGTAAATTATAAATTAAAATTGCAAAATTAGACTATTTGCAGACGATACCTTAATCTATTTTTCGTGTGAAGATTACATAGATTCAATTAACAAAATAAACGAAGACCTACAAAATATAGCAAATGGCTGAAATTAAACAAGCTGAAACTGAACGTAAACAAAACAAAATATATGGAAATAGGCGATAAAACGCGTAACACAGGGTTAAATATGACAATTAATGGTGAAAAAATTGGAAAAGTAAATGAAATCAAATACCTGGGTGTAATATTCGATTCAAAACTGACTTTCACGGCAAACTTTGAATATGTGCTAAAAAAGGTATCAAAAAAGGTTATTTAGAAAACTACGACATAAATTAAATAGAAACACCACGGAGCTCATTTATAAAACTATCGTTACTCCACATTTGGATTACGTCTCTACGATGTTATATTTGGCCAATGAAGGAAATTTAAACAAACTAGAAATTATTCAGAACAGAGCTATGAAATGTATACTGGGGAAAGGCAAATTCGCAAGGATTAATCAAATGAGAGATTAGCTCAATTGGATTCCGATAAAAAAGAGACTACCATTTAATGTGATAATTTTTGTGCATAAAATTATGAAAAACCAAATGCCAAAATACTTTAAGGATGAAATTTAAATTTTAGGATGAAGTTTTTAATAGAGACGTACATAATTACGAAACAAGAAATAAAAACAGAGTTCGATTGCCACAAATGAAGAAATAAAAATCGCAGAACTGCCTAATGTATAGAGGACTAAAGATGTACGATGAAATGCCTGAAAGTATGAAGAATGAAGAAAGAATGAATGTATTTAAAAATAAATGTTATGCTTACTGTAAAAATATTTAAATTTATCAAATGAAATGTTACATTGTGCTTATTAGTTTATATTCATGTAGTACAACTAACTCAATAAATAATAATAAAAAAAATTTAAAAAATAGGAAAACGGAATTCTATAGAAGTAAATTTGACCGTAAAAACGATCGAAAAGAAGAAATATGTGCGGCAACGTCGCAAATCACGCCGCCGCGGCGTGCACCTCAACACTCGTACGGGATTTGACTTAAACCGGCAACGTTGTTTCGCCACCGGTCGCCACTAAAGGCTAGGAATGAAATGTGGAATACGTCATACCCGATCGCCACTAAAAGTTAGGAATGAAGTGAAACATAGGTAGGTACATCTTTTTCTTCGAGGACGCAGTTGAGGAAGGGGAGGCGGGGAGGGAAACGGGACGAATGGGAAAGGACATGCACGGAGAAACAATTATTTATTCAATGGCATAGCAACGCATGCCGCGTAACAGCTAGTTTAATATAAGTGACAGGTTATTCGTAACCCGAGAATGATTGTCTTTCTTTATAAAAATATTACCTTTCTACCTATCGCAAAACGGTAGCCACTTTTATTCTGATTAATCGGTAACTAAAATAACGATTGGATCAATGCAGAGATTTAAAAAAGAAGCCAAAAGCGATAGTTAATTTTGACACTTTATATTTTTTTACATTAGCTCCACAAAGGAGGGCCTGAGGAAAACAATTTCCCTCAGGACCTATGTCATCTTTGGAGATGTTGTGTTGAGGGTATTTTTAGGGAAAGGAAGGAGAGGAAGTTCTGGGAAGGAATAAAGTATGAGGTGTGGTTAGGAATCTGGGGTCAATGTGTCCAGGAGTGACCATCCCTCCCACTGTGGTACAAGTCGATGGATCGAGGGTCTGGCTGGAGAGATGAAAAGATCTCCCTCAACCAGTCTCTCCCGATCCGACCCACCATGTGGTAGGTGGGCAAATGCATAGGCCGCCAAGAGCTAGACAAACCTCACCCCGTGAACCCGGGCACCCCTGCTAAGTCGCCAAACATATCTAACCACTTGGTGTTAGATATGTTGGTGTTAGATATGTTACTCTATGGGAGGGTTGTTAGTTATCCAATAAATAGTTCCTGGGGCGGCGGTACCCACACCCGCCTCCCAAATTTATAATTTGTTTGATATTGCCTCCCAAATGTAAAACGTTATTATAATAATCGTATACCGTTTTGAATTATTGGGATTCTGTTTTGGTTTCCTTCAAAATAATATTTGTAATATTAGCGGCTCTGAACGCTATTTTTTTTAAATCATAAAAGACTAGCTGACCCGACGAACTTCGTACCGCCTCAGAATCAATAAGTGTTGAATTAAATTAAGTTTTTTTATTAAGTTAAAAATTACACAATGAAGCAATCATCAGTGCGCAACTGTCCGTGTTTTGTTTTTGTCAGTATCAGACTCAAGAGATGACATTGTGTACGTATTTATATTTTTTGTGATTTTCTTATTTTTCCACTCACTTACGAGACTTTGGGAGGCGGGTATGGGTGCCGCCGCCCCGGGAACCATTTATTGGATAATCCCCCTGTCATAAGTCACCCATGGGTCACCCCAAGTGGTTCGCTACGTTTGGTGATTTAGCAGGGGTGCCCGGGTTCATGGGGTAACGTTTGTCCGGGTCTTGGTGGCGGATGCGTCTGCCCACCTGCTGCGTAGCGGGCCGGATCGAGAGAGAATGGTTGAGGGAGGCCTTTTGACCTTTCCAGCTGGACTCTCTCGACCCATCGCCTTGCACCGCAGTTGGAGGTATGGATTCTTACGTCCGTCACTCCCGAACACACTGACCCCAGATTCCTATCCACCCCTTATACCTTTTTCCTTCCCAGAACTTCCTATCCTTCCCTTCCTTAAAAATACCCTCCACACAGCATCCCCTAAGATGACATAGGCCCTGAGTCCTAAGAAAAATAATTTTCTTCGGGGCCTCATTTGTGAACTGATGTAAAAAAAATGCTTTTTATTTTCTTTAGACGTGTGAGGGATTTTTATTATAATTATTGTATCTTTCCTTTGGATGGGTGGAGACATACGTTCACCGTTTGTCTAATTTTCGACTATTGACATTTTGTGTGTAAGAAAGAGAAGCAACATTATATGTCTAAGAATAAAACAAAACCATCAGCGCATTGACATTTGACGTTTTTGAATTTTTGAAATTCACGCACAGTTCAATATTATAGGTACTTATCACAAAATGCCCGCAGCTCTTTCAAATATGAGAATTCGTTCCATACAAAATGTATGGGGAAAAGAATTTTCTTAATAACTATATTTTTCGTTAATTTTTGTGATTTTTTAATAGTTATTATCCTATCCGGAGAAGAGACAAATCCAATAAATCAAAGATCATCAAAATCGGCCCGGCCGTTCTCGAGTTATAAATAGTGTAACTAACCCGACTTTGTTTTATATATTAAAAGATTGTACATGAATGCATTAATTTAATTTCCTCGCTAAACTAAGCGCGTAGTGGTAGAAGAATGTTGAAGGTAGAATTCAGGAAGCGAGCATTATCCCCACTCCCAAACACCACCAAACCAAACAAGTAAATTAAAAAAAAATGCCAAATTTTATTATGTCGTCAAGTTAGCCTTTGTATGATAACCAATCATTATGTACCTATGATACACCGTTGGCAAATCGCGACCGAATTAAAAGGATTCTGAAAGCGTCATAATATAAACGTAATGCATACAGGAATATACGGAGGTCGTCAAATGTTCGTAATGAACGGACGCCCTAAATATGGAATGAAGTGTGATATACGTAGGATATACGCGGTTACCAATACGACGGCAATATGAAAGGAAGTCCAAAAGACTCTAAAGTATACGTAACTACCAAAAATTTGAATACCCTTAAAACACAATTTCTGGATAATTCTTTTACTATCACTCTTTTCTTAAGCTAAAAACATGTGAACATTCACAGCAATTTTATTTAAAAACCTACCGTAAGCAGTGGTTGCCAAAAGGATGCGAAGTGAAAGGTTGCCAAATCTGTTGCGGGATGTATATATATATATATGGTGTATTTGCGGCACGTTCCAGAGTGGAAGATACTCTCAGTATCACCCTGATGTAAGACCGCCATTTCGAATTGAAGCATTGCTTAGAATGGCTTTAGACGTGGTTGGTGACTAGATTTGAATAGCCAGGTAATTACTAACCTTCATAACTGCTTCCTCTTCCCACTAAATCCAGCCTCACAAAATGGGGTATGCCATAGCCTGCCTGGGTCCAGGCGGTTGGGAGCAGTTGTATTAACATAAAAATAAAATCACGTAAATCAATCCAACCTTTCGGGTCGGATCATACTAAAGCTCGGATTTATACGCCGATATATGATAAAAATTATATGTGGATAATTTGAATAGCATTGTTTTAGTGCAAAAACGCTTTACAATATACATATTTTTTACATTAGCTCCACACAGGAGGCCCTGAGGAAAATAATTTCCCTCAGGGCCTAAGTCATCTTAGGGTATGCTGTGTGGAGGGTATTTTTGAAGAAAGGAAGAATAGGAAGTCCTGGGATGGAAAAAGGAATAAGGGGTGGGTAGGAATCTGGGGGTTTGTGTGTATAGGAGTGACAGGCTTAAGAAACCATCCTTCAAACTGCGGTGCAAGGCAATGGGGTCGTGAGAGTCCGGCTGGAAAGGTTCAAAGGACTCCTTCACGCAGTCTCTCTTGATCCGGCCCGCACGCAGCAGGTGAGCAGACTCATCTGCCGCCAAGACCTGGACAAAGCTCACCCCATGAACCCGGGAACCTCTGCTAAGTCACCAAACGTAGCGAATCACTTAGAGATACCTTTTTTTCTTACCATAGCTCCACACAAGAGGCCCTGAGGAAAATAATTCTCCTCAGGGCCTATGTTATTTTTGGGAAGGAGGTAGAAGAAAGTTGTGGGAAGAAAAATCTGGGGGTCAGTGTGTCAAGGAATGACGGACGTAAGAATCCATCCCTCCCCACTGCGGGTAATGCAATGTTCCGAGAGTCCTGCTGGAGAGGTCTACAGAGCTTCCTCAACCAGTCTTTCCCGATCCGGCCTGCCATGCAGTTAGTGGGCAGACGCATCCACCGCCAAGATCCGGACAAAACTCACTAAGTCACCAAACGTAGCGAACCACTTGGGGTGACCTATGGCAGAGGTGTTGGTTATCCAATAAATGGTTCCCGGTGCGGTGGCACCCATACCCGCCACTCAAATAATAACGATGAATAAACGTAGGACCTTTCTTATAACTAACGGTTGATGACTTGATTCATGAACGATTGCATTTACTGTGCTGCTCGTCAATCAACAATCAAACATGCAATAAATTAATCGATGAGCATATTGCCACCTGAAACATTATTTAATAAGTATGATTGTCTGAAAACATACGTTTTCATTGATGATTTAACGATGTTATTATTTAACAAAAACTTACTCTTGAAATTTGGTTCCCAAACAAATAACATATTAGGTATTTCTAAAAAATTGTCGAATGCTCTAAGAAACTATTTAAAAATCACATCCGAATATTTAGGTCTCACCGCGAAAACATAGGACACATACATCCATAAGTATTAAAGTTCAATTAATTGAAATGCTTTCCGATCTCCCTGTAATACCAAGCACGTTAGATAAAGTAACTTCACGCAAGAGTACGCGCTCTTGTCTAACATCCAGTGTCCTTTGTCCAATATCCAACTTTCGCAAACAAGAATTCGTCACTTTGGCCAACATCCAAATTAAAAACGTGTTTTCTGCGTAATTTTATACATTTAGAACATATTGTACTTAAAAAAAACAATTTGTAATACTTTAACACATTTTAGTAGACTTACAATTTAGCTAATTTAATTTTATATGCCTTTTTCGTAAAAAAAACTTTAAAGCGCTGTTTCTCACGATTTACGTTTTGGTCTGTTGGAGTAATACGAACTAAAGCGACGAAATGTTGTATAATTTACTCACAGCAGTAAAAATAATATGTGAAATATGAGAGAAAGCCCTACGCAGAAAAGTCCCACAATGGACTTGGCTGCAAACCGTTACCAATTATTATCTAGACAGGGCGTGTGAACCTTAAAATGACACCCGAAACCAAACACATTGGTATAACCACTGGAACGATTTTTTCCGAATTTCGGAACCACTTACAAAACATATGTTTGAAAAGCTTCCGAATTTCGGAAGATTCTCCCTTGACGCACTAAAAATTTTATTTAAATATTTTCGAAAACTCCCGTGATCTGTAATTTGCATAATCATGTAGTTTGACAAAATCTTTTAGCGCTTTCTCCAGAGATGTCTCAATTCTTTGTTTCTATGATTTAATTACGGAAATTTCTAGATCGATTATTTTCGCGGCATATCACAATGGAAGCTGTCAGTTTAAAATTTGGCGGTAAATGTTCCGCTATTAAGTCCACGCTCAAAACACACTTTAAAAAATTAAAATAAATTGTACTAGGTAGATAATAGTTAGTAATAAGTAATTCAGTAAGCGGAATTGAAAAATATTGCGTTGTAACGGTTATTTTGTTATCTTTAAAAACGCGAAATGTCATTTTTCAAGGACCGCCATGTTATTAATTACGACAATGAAATATGCACTTTTTAGGAAAAATCACTTTCTGTCAGTTAGACAATAATAAGAAGTACGAATTGCAATCTTCGGAAATGATAAATAATGCGTATTAATCATTATTTTGTTCGGTTTCATAAACATGAAAAATCATTACTTATTACGCGCGCATGACGCAAAACGCGAGCCCGTATGAAATATGGAAATAATATGAAATTGGGCCATGTGAAACATTAACTGCAATATGCAATTCGAAAATGAGCACCACCAACCTGAAAATATAAAAGCATTCACGAAACGAGTAGCTAGAAACGTTATATCGACAATATTATTGCGAAAATAACTGTTTTGCCTAATTACGTAAGTAATTATTTTAATACCTAGAACGAAAATAAATAAAAGAACACGCATGCGTTTTTCTTTTCAATAACACCCCAAGTTTTGAAAGGTTTGTACTGCAAGTAGGATTAGTATTATAGACAAGTTTGTACTTGTATTTATAACAGAAGAACTTGGAAAGAAATGTATTAGAATAATTACACATACCCGCTAGACAAACCCTGCTTTGCCAAACAAACCATTCAAAACCTGGGATGTTTTTAAAATTATGATGACATGCTAGTTTATTTTAGAGAATTTATTTTATAAGTACTATATTAGAAATGTATTAAAATAATTACACATACCCGCTAGACAAACCCTGCTTTGCCGAACAAACCATTCAAAACCTGGGATGTTTTTTAAAATTATGATGACATGCGAGTTTATTTTAGAGAATTTAAGTACTTATAAAAAAGCATTGCTTTTTTCCTTTTTTCTGCACAGAGTCCAGTTTTTTCCATGTGCATTCGTTGGAGATCAAAGTATGAATGATGTCATAGTTTATAGTTAGTCTCAACTGTGTCCCTTCCCACTCCCTTCATCCTAACAACTTGACTTTGTTCATTTTTGTACTTGACTTTTGTGCAGTATGAGCAATTTTTACATTGCGAGAAATTAATTAATATTTTTCAAAAAATGTGCAGCAATTTCATTTTCAGTAACTCATGTAATCATCTTTCTAAATATATTTTTTTTAATAAAGAGGTTCTATCCGACTATGTAACATTTTTAACATTTTTTTTTCTTAATTTTGCAGGAGAAGATCGTTGGTTGTGCACCCTCATCCTGCAGCGAGGGTACCGAGTGGAGTACTCCGCTGCGTCAGATGCCTACACCCATGCTCCCGAAGGTTTCAACGACTTCTACGTCCAGAGGCGTAGGTGGGTGCCATCCACCATGGCCAACATCTTCGACTTGCTGTTTGATTTCAAAAGAGTTGTTAAAATCAACGACAACATTTCGATGCCCTACATTATATATTTGGTAAGTGAATATTATGAATTCGCTGTTAAATTTGGTAAGTTTGACGGCCGGCGCAGTCCAGCGGTAAGGCTCTCGACTCGCACTCCGAAGGTCGCGGGATCGAATCCCGGCGTGGCTAATAAATTTTATTTGATGAATTTGTGTTATTTCACAATTTATTAAATTAAAAATAATATATATGTAGTATATTTGCAGCACGTTCCAGAGTGGAAGATACTCTCAGTATCACCCTGGTGTAAGACCACCATACAGAATCGAAACATTGCTTGAAATGGCTTTAGCCGTGTTTGGTGACCAGATCTGAATAGCCAGGTACTTCCCCACCTTCCTCTTCCCTATCTCCTTCCCCTCTCCCCACTACCTTTAGCCTCACAACACACCCCAACTGGAGATGCCATAGTCCCACTGGCTCCAAATGGGATCAGTTGGGACTCTTGTGCGGTATTCATGTAAAAAAAAATAAGAAAAAAAGCAGTGTTTCACTGTATTTTAGTTGATCTGATCAATATAACAACTGTTTGATTTTGTTATTAGAAAATTCTTAACCACTGGAGGGCTAAGACATTTTCAAAAGAATGCGTTGAGTCCTAGAGATTTTCATGCATTTGGTTTCGGATTCGCCCGCGCTCATTTAAAAAAAATCATTCCTCCAAATATTGGTTCAAAAACAGATGAAATGTTAACTGTCGTAGACATTTACATATCATCATTTATCTCAAGTTTTTTTGGTTTTAAAAAAAAATATCTTAAAATTTACAAACCCGTGAAATTTACATGATTTTTAACAGAAAATGTTTAAAATTGTACCTAATTATTACAGAATATTTATTAGCGTGTTTTTACTGTTCTTATTAGAACTAGAAATAAAGTTTAAAATTATATAAACGTATGATAACATTACATATTACTATTTATACTTAGAAAATTTCACGATGTACCTGCCAAAAAACTTTTGATAATTTTTTAACTTGACATATCATTTTTCAATGTTTTATCCATACACACTTAGGTAATAAATGAAGTTTTTCACTGTTTCCATCTTACCCGCTGCATCTTATTTACACCACGATTATTAGTAAGGGGAGTAGTCGGTTAATATACAATATAATTTATTTTCCCTTTGCTTTTCAGATCATGTTGATGGGTGGTACTATCCTGGGACCTGGCACCATCTTCCTCATGTTGGTGGGAGCTTTCGTCGCGGCCTTCGGAATAGAAAACTGGACCTCCTTCCTGTACAACATCATTCCCATTCTCGTCTTCATGGTCATTTGTTATACTTGTAAAACCAAAGTCCAGGTGAGAAAACTATAGTTCATTTCAAAATCATTCTGACCTCCTTCTCCACGAATAATAATAATGCTTGAATCATTTTTACAGTCCGTTTTCATGAGAAAATCACCTCATGGACGCTTTACAACTTTATATATGTATATATATGTCGTGGTCAGAATTATTTCCGCCACCAAAGAATGTACGAAACAGCTACAATGGTCTTGCTCCATTCTAACGCAAAGGAACATACCAGACGGGCCACTTACCTACGTAGTGCCTATTAGCGCGGTGTCTAGTACTGCCTCGTACCTCATCCGTTACCTACTAATTATTATTCCGATACCTACTAGAAAGGTCTCGAGTCGTAACTGGTGCCTTACCCGACGTTCTCGAAAGCTGCTGAATTAGTCCGCCCATAGAAGCGCAACGGGCCCGACAGTACCAACCCACCAGTGAATTTATAATAGATCACAGTTCAGTGTATTTTTACGCGCTATTGTTATGTTCCGCGGAACACAGTTTGGGAAACCCTGGCGTAGATAATATGATGGTAAATTACAGAGTTGTTTATTTTTAATTGAAATTACAAACAATGTAAACAATAGCGCGTAAAAATACACTGAACTGTGATCTATTATAAATTCACTGGTGGGTTGAATAGGGGTTCCGCGACGTCGGAAGAATTTCATTTAATTTAATATACATATATTCATATTTCAACATTACCGATATTCACAAGAAATTATTATTTCTATAAATATTTTACAATAGTTCTTAAGTTAGGTACTAGACCCTTCAAGGTACAGAGACACGTTTGTGCTGTTATTGCAGTAAATCTTCATTTTACATACCTAAATTTATTACTGTGATAAGAGTCAATAATATGAACATCGGTGCGATGTGGAATCAATAACAACGGGATAACGGATCTGGATGTGTTTCACCAATTTTCTGTTTCCAAGGAACCCAATCATATGTTTTTCGAATTTGACTTTAAATGAAAGTAAAAAAATGTAAAAATCAATCAGTCTTAGTACACCCTTGTTAGCGATAAGTCGAACAAAAATATTGGTGAAAAAATGAAAAAAAATTGCAATTTTGGATATCATCAATTCAATCTAATCGTTTTGATTGTTTTCCTGCCTTTTTTTATCTTCATACCTCTTAAGAGTCCCAGCTGCTCCCGTCTGGAGCCAGTGAGAATACGGCATCCCCAATAAGGGTATGTTGTGAGGCTAAAGGTAGTGTGAAGGGGAAGGAGATGGGGAAGAGCAATGTGGGGAAGTACCTGGCTATTCAGATCTGGTCACCAAACACGGCTAAAGCCATTTCAAGTAACATTTCAATTCTGAATGGTGGTCTTGCACCAGGGCGATACTGAGAGTATCTTTAACTCTAGAATGTGACACAAATATATTATATATTACTTTTAAATTAATTAATTGTGATCTAACACAAATTAATCAATTAAATTTTTTTTGGACATGCTGGGATTCGATCCCGTGACCTTCGGATTGTGAGTCAAGAGCCTTATCCCTAGACCACGGCAGCCTTACATGAATGTTTGAATGAATTAAATTTTAAAGCAGATGAAGAAGTTTCCAAAGAATTTTAAGAATATGTGCATTACTTGAAAACAACTTTTTTGCAATATTTTTCGAAAACTAGTAAGGACGATTCCTGGGTTCGAAATCCATTTTCCGTGTAAGCTAAATCAGTAGGCAGCGCAAGTGAGTACCCCAATTTATCAAAACAAGCAATTATTTTACTTCCGTTTTCTACAACCTATTTATGCGAAGCGGGATTTTGTAATTATGCTGCAACCTGCAACAAAGTCAAAGTGCAGGAACAGGCTCAACGCCACATCGGACATTAGAATCCAACTTACCAATATTGTGCCTGATATCAAGAAGATAATGCAATTCACGGACTCAAAATTGTCAAAGTCATTAGGTGCTTTATTTATTCCAGTTTGTTTTGTTTATATTAATTTTTTTATATACATACTAAATAAATGATGTGTTTAATAACAGTTTTTATTTTTTAATTTTTACTATTAGAAATTACCCAACCAAAAAATTAACCCAGGTGTTCTGTTGAAATTTACGGGCTTGAAAAGTGTTCCATTGCAGAAAAAGTTTTGGAAACCCTGGTCTATGCAATATCACCAAATATATAACCCACTCCTTACCACTTAGACTTACAACTAATCACTTAAATTGTAACTAATAACTTCTTCTTATAGTTTACATTTGTTGCTGTTGGCTAACACTAAGATTAATAAGTGACTTACAACTAAAACTTATAACTTAATTTGACTAAATATGTTATTGGTGACTTAATATGACTAATTTTTAATGATTGAAGTTAATATTGACATCTCTCAAATGAAAAATGTGAAATAGAAAAATCAAAAAAAAGATTCGGTCTCATTGTGGAATTTAATCCAGTACCTCAGTCTTGCCGGGGCTTTGCTCTACCACTGAGCTCATTCAACCATATCATTTTCCGTTATGTTTAACTGTATCATACTTCGACTAAGAACTACCAACATTTTCTTAATACATATTTTTATTGTAAAAAGTATGATACAGTTAAATATGACCGAAGGTGATAGGGTCCCATTAGCTCAGTGGTAAAGCATCGCCCCAGCAAGGCAAGGGTTTAACTCCTGGATGTGACCATATCTTTTTCTCATTTATCTGTTTCAAATTTTCGATTGAAAATCGCTAATATTGTCTTCAGTGATTAAGTGTTGTAACTGTTAGTTTCCAATGATTAATGATTAACTTTAGATGTGTTGGGTAACTTTCAAATAAGTTTGTGTGATTATTAATAGATTTATTAAGTAATCATAAATATTACAATGAATATTAAAGTGAACTCGACGACTTTGTTGACTAGGCTCTGAGTATGTAGTTCTGCCACTGCCAGCTGGCGGACTGAAGGTGCTCGCCCATCTCTCAGATGCCTTCGGCAATAATCGTAACCGTTCGTACATAAGACACGAACGACGATAGATGGTACTCTTCTAATACCATACTTAACTCCCACCTGTTGGGATATAGCAAAACTTCGTATTACTAACTATACCAGCGACATCTATTTAAGGATGCTTAAACTAAATGATTAACCTATACACTATATTGAGTAATAGATTTTGTTGTTGTGTTTGCAGCTTTTCTTTGCTGGCTTGATTTCGACCGGCTATGGACTGGTGATGATGGCCGTGCTAGTTGGCTTGGGACTTCAGATTATGGAAGACGGTTGGCTCGCACCCTCCAGTCTCTTCCTGTTTATCGTCGCAGGGGAAATGTTTATAGCGGCCTTAATACATCCGCAGGAGTTATATTGTTTGCCGGCCATTGTAGTTTACTATATAACCATCCCAAGCATGTACCTCCTGCTGATCATTTTCTCCCTCTTCAACATGAACGACGTCACCTGGGGCACGAGAGTAGGGCCCGAGAAGAAAACACCAGAGGTAAAACATGATATTATCAGTAAACAGTGTACATAGTGAGGGTCAGTTGTTCACAGAATTTGAACAATTCTTAAAATTTCGAAGCTACAATTCAAATTCTGTGAAAGTCCTATTCAAGTTTTATTTTTATTGAAGTTCAGTGAAACCACTGTCTTATAATGTAAATAATAACAGAACTTGAATGATAACTTTGAAATCTTACGAATGATTTGAGTTCTGCGAAACACTGGCCCAAGAGTTTCTTTTTTGTCCCAGAGATTGTAGTTTCATTTGGTTTGTTTGTTTTCATAAAGACAGGTCCATTGCTTGGGCGTTTGCCAAACTTTTGCTTTAACCTTCGGCATGCCAAGATGCAAAACGAAACGTTGGGTACTATGAGGGGTCGAGCCACAACCCCAGGGATTTCATCATTTCAATCCCACTTTTACCATCTATTTATAAGTTTGATGGCAAATTACTCTTATGGCTTACACGTTTAATGTATTTACGTTAAATAATTATCATAATATAGTTAATTTCATAATATAAAACCTATTCAGTTAATTTCATACAAAATCATTCATCAGCGAACGCTCTGGCCGCGACGGCTTTGACTTGTTTCCTAGTCGGTATTTTGGTACCTGCCGGCCGGCATGCTGGCGCGGTCGCAAATAACTGGGTGGTTCCAAAATAACAAAAATAATATTATCAACCAAATTAAGATTTTTTTAATATGATAATTGATTTACACTCATAAGAAAATAAACAGATTCATTACAACAATAACATAAAAAAAACTTAACAATTTAATCATTTATTGAAATTCAGCATAAAATAATAAAAATACATATTAATTATTGATTTAAATCATCTTGGTTGGTCTTGGTCTTGGTTGGTATTGGTCTTCACTGTTTGGCATTTTTTTACGTATAAATCGATTAGTTTCCTCACACACTTTTTAAATAATACTGTCGTTCATAAACAAACAAAAAGCCTCTCGGATGGTAGTTATATTTTCCCCTCATTTTGAACGCCAGGATTCGCATTTACAATATTGTGTGCTCTATTTCTTGCCTGCGGCGATGGCACCGAACTCCACTTCATGCCCGATTTCGAGGTCATGAAAACTTCACTAGCCGCAAATGTTGTTGTGTTTTTGTCTTCTCCGATGTCTTCGTCAGATTCTGACTCCTCCTGGACCTCAACGTGGTCCTCCACGTCAGAAAGATCGTCTTGATCTTTTGTCTCAAAATCCAAATCACTATCATTATCACTTTCACAAATGTCACTGTCATCTTCGAGAAATTTTAATAATTCTTCATCAGTTAGACCCCTTCTTGTCATTATGAACACAGTTATTGAAACGCAATATCACAAGAATGACACAATTTACCACAAAAATCGCACTTTAAATTTTTAGTTATTTAACTTATTTTTTTAACGTCTGCTGCAGTGTTTCGGCACGCACTGTATATAATCCCCAATAACACAGCTGGTCGGGTCACTATGATCACTATTGACACTATGTCCTTACACCCTTATGCAGCTTTAGATGTAGTGCGTGGGAACGAGATGCCGTAAATTGCCGAGGTGCGAAAGGAACAGGGGAAACATATCCATAAGCGAACTAATGCGGGAGAGAGATGGAGTATTTCTCATAGTTTATTTTATCGTGGATTTGGTTCCAGTGAGCAAGAAATATCATATGCGGCAAGGAATGATACCTACACATTAACAAAATATTTTTTTACGCTTTTATCAAGGACAATTTTTATTTTTTTTTAATGACCGAATATGTGTTTATCGGTTTTGTAGGAATACAAAAAATATCGAAGTCGTAAAGTCTCTATTAAAAATTCTACATGGAGAATAGTAAATTTAGAAATTTTGAGAACCCCTTTCAGAAACGGGAGGGTTAACAGTCCCATAACAACATTCAATGTTGATGAAAATATCAAAAATGTTTGACAATTTTTGTAGTGTTTGGGCTTCCCGTGTTCGACGGAAAACATTCCAAAAACAAAACTTAAACATCCCATCCCGGGTGAAGCGGGAAGACAGGCGAGGGCCGGCAGGGGGGGAGAATTTTTTGACAGAAGGTGCGCGACGCGGTCGTGTATGGAGAAAAAACGGAACGGCCTTTTATGGTTATGTGGTATGAGCAAGCATAATCACGAGTTTAAAATATTATTATACCTAAATATAATAAAATAATCAAAATATTTTTATAATAAAATTATAATATAATATCAAATATTTATAATTATTCTGTTTTTGTCGTAAATATTTACGCACTCTAAATTCTATAGTAGCTTTAGGTTGTGCAATACAATGACCTTATTATATAATGTCATTGGTGCAATAATCGATATTAGTCGGAAATCTTTCCTGATAAATAAATATCTGTGTTTTCTTCCTGGTGTAGCATCTTTTCCACATCGAAAGCATTTTAACATTTATGTAAACGATAAACGTCAAACGTCAAGTTTTTTGGTTGTCAACTGCGCGGACCTAATAATTATTTATGATTTTAAATTGTAAATAAACACACTGTCGTAATGGATGATTATTTCTTTCGTAAACTCACTTGTAAATATAGTATGTATATTAATTTATAAATCGGTTTCAGAGACACGGGAGAAATTGACCAATTTAAATTTATTCTTTTTTTGATGCTACGTAATTATTTACGCACTCTAAATTCAATGCTAACTTTAGGCCATACATTAATCGATATGAGTCGGAAATCTTTCCTGATAAATAAATATCTTTTAAAATATATGTCCTTTCTTCCTGATGCATCTCAAATTCAATAGTAACTTTAGGACATGCAATAAATGCCAAACGTCAAGTAGGTATGTTCATTGCGTACGCGTGGACGTCCGTATTCCAGACCACTTGTCAAATTGTGTGGACCGCGCGAACTTCACCCCAATCTTTGAACCGTGTTTGAAAACAAAAAATGTTGGTGAGGGATTGTTCGGCAAATGTTTGAGATTTCAACAAAAAACGGTGGAGACGGAAAACAAAAAATGTTGGTGTGGGGTTTGAGGGACTGTCAAGGCAACTGTTCGAGCTCTGGTCGCGCCTTTAGAAAGATGCATCGTTCTTTTACAAAAAATAAATTATGTGTATTCCACCATCTACCGAATGAAAACAGTATTTATCTCTTAGATTTAAAAAAATATTCATTGTTTTTTCCTCTATATTAATTGTTAGTTCTTCGGTATTAATTGTTTATTTGTCCGTTTTAATCTTCGACCAAGTATACCCTAGACAAGCCCTCTCATAGTAACAATCAGAATAAAATAACACCAGTAACAGTAATTTCGCAACAAAACTCTCCTTCCAATTCCGCCGTCTTGCATACAGAGTTCCCGGCAATAAACAACTGACCGCCAAGTTATCCTATTGTGTAATTCTGTCAAACTAATACATCAATAGTTGTTCACGGATTGGCCGCATGAACAATATCCACAAGCCGTGCTGTATACAGTGGTTTTCAAAGTGGGGGTCACGAGACATTCATAAATTTAATTGGAAAAAAATATTTTTTTACTTTATTTTGATAAGCGATTCAATTTCGGAGGCCAGTATGGGTACCGCCGCCTCGGGAACCATTTATTGGATAACCAACGCCTCTGCCATAGGTCACCCCAAGTGATTCGCTACGTTTGGTGACTAAGCAGGGGTGCCCGGGTTAATGGAGTGATGTTTGTCCAGGTCTTGGCGGCAGATGCGTCTGCATTTTTTTTCTGTTGGTTCGTAAGCTTAATGAGTTTATTAAAAAAACCAATCATCATTTGCTTGAAAACATTTACGAAAAAATCATCTTTTTACCGCCCAAGTTGGCTACCCAAGTTGGTTGCTCATCATTAACACAGTGATGAGCAACCAGCGGTCCGTAAGCCCATTTACTGCTTTTCGGACTGCAAAATTGCGCTAAAAATATTCAAAGGCTTCTGTTCCGTTTTGCAAAAGGTATTAGCCAAAAACTATAATTTCTTTTTAAAGTTTTGAATCAGCTACTCAAAACATTAAGTTTTTTGCGTATAATAAATAAAAAAATACTGAAATTAGTGGATATTTAAAGCCCAGTAGTAAGCGCTCAAAAAGAAGAGGAAGGGGAGATACGTAAATACGAGTGTTAGAGGGAGCGCGCTATTCTTAAAAACATGACTCGTTTGAAATAGGACAAAAATCTCACGGAAAATGTCTCAAAAAGGATTTGAAAAAAACAATGAATTACGAAATTTTTCGTATACCTATATATCTTGTAATACGTGTTAATAATGTTTTTTGGAGTATATCTTACGATTTTTATCTATCGAGGGAAATTTCATACAATTAACTTATAAGTGTTAATTGTAATTGTTAATTGTTTAACTTGCGACCTTAATTAAAGAATTTTGCAACGATTTTTTGTTAAAATCTGTGTTTTATGTATTTTAAAGGTTTCCGTTTTACAAAATAACAAAAATTATCTTGACGAAATATTGTACTTATAAATATTGTAATTACAAACGAAAATAAACTAACACCATTTACTGGTTTGACCTTGAACGTAGTAAAAATTTTGTCTGGCAATTTTTGCCCTTTTTGAATCAACCGCCAAAATTTAACATTTCCAAATGAAAAAAATCGATATCATTCATTGTTTTGGCATTGCGGATATAAAATTTTCAGCTGCGGCTTTTTTTTACCCTCTTTGATAGTTTAATTAAACAAATATTGTTTTATAATATGTAAAGCAGGTTTGCGACTCCACCGACAAAAAAGTTAACCAGGTTATGTTGTACATACCCTCCCACCAAGGTCCGCATAAGTACATAATAATAATGGATACATTAATAATACTTCGACTAAAAAGGTTGATCATTCCTAAAAAATAGCTGGTGGTGAATTTATGTAATTATAATTATAATTTATGGAAATAATATAATTTATTTTATTACTACAAGCGGGTCGCGCTTTAAAAAAGTTTGAAAACTCTTCCAAATTGTGATACTAGCCCTCCTTGTATGTATTAGTAGTCGAACACAGGCAGTGCGGTGATTTGATGACGTAGGAAACTTTGATGGCAACAAAAGTAATTCTGTAACATTATTACGTTTATGAAAACGCTGTCTAAAAGACATATGTAAGGTCTATTTTTTTGTTGTAGTCAGATAGCTGACTACATTTTCAAAAATAAAGTCCGCGGTGTGTACTTTGTACAACATTCGGAAGTTAGATATTTTTGTGTTTGAAAAAATTAACTCCGGTGCGGACGGCTGGAATACAAATTGGTTTCGGTGTAGACCTTGTAGACCGATAAAAGGTACAACACAAAGCACTATGCGATCTAAACGGTGCAAAACAATGCAGGCACTTTTTCATAAATGGGCCGTGAGCCTGCTTTTGCTGGCTTCTGGGGTCATTTTGCATTTCACAGGGCGCGTCTAGATATCATACGTCAATGGTTTTAATTGATTATTATTCTGTATTATTTTTATCTTTCTGTATTTTGTTTATTTTTCCCAATTTTTATTCTTTAGTAATAATTGTTTATTTATTTGTTATTGTTTAATTGTTTATTGTTCTGTATTAATTGTTCATTTTTCTGAATAATTTTCTTCAGGAAGTGGAGGAAGCGGCAAAGGAGGTGGCTAAGGCCAAAAAGGGAAAGACCAATTTCGGTTTCTTCTCAGGAGACGCCAACAACGAGACCAGGGGATCCTTTGAGTTCTCCTTTGCAGGCCTGTTCAAGTGCATGTTCTGCACCCACCCCGAGGGCGGTGAGGAGAAGGCCCGGCTCGCCCTTATCTCCGAATCCATCAGCCAGGTCAACAAGAAACTGGAAACCATGGAAAAGTTAGTTCCACTCTGTATTAACTTAATAAATTTAACTCAGTTTCACTAAAAAACTGAACATTGACAAAACATAACTTTGAAAAAGAACAAACCTACCTAACCAAAAGTAACCGATCCTAAACTTAACAATTATTTTATCATATTTTGTTTTGTCACTCTTAGATTCCCATTTAATTCATGGTGAATGCATTTCTCCTTTAATTACTAACTAAATCCTTCCTTCATTTGTGTTCATGCATCCTCTCATACTTATTCTGTTAAACTTACTCTTGATACGACCAGCTCAAATATTAAATTATATTAATCGCTGGTTGGTCCTAAATTCATTTTAAAATTATATATTTTAACTATGAAGTACATTCCTAATAGTACGAGAGCCCACGACCAAAACCATGTCTCATAGCAATACGGCAAAAACCCTATAAAATCGTTAGATTGTATGATTCTGAACCCGACTAGGTGTGTAGTAACGGTCGAAAGTGTAGCAACTGCGTGTGAGGCCATTTCTGCTGTGTCAAAAAAAAAAAGACAGTCGGTATTATAGCAATACGTCTGATAGTGAAAATGTACATAGATTTTATAATTGTATTACGAAAAAGTTTGTTTTCAGACATTTTGCGCGTAGCATATAGCCTGAGCGCATTTTTGAAAATGTCAACAAATTTAGCCGACCTGTATCATAGCAATACGGATAAATTTTTTTTTCAACTTTTCGTATTGCTGCCATGATTACCAAAAACCTGTTTTCAGACACTTTAAGTGTAGCATATACTCCCAAAAACGAAAATAACGTTTCGGAGTCGCCTGGCCGACGCCTCTGTTAAATGTTTTTTTTAAATTTACAGCCTTCATAGATATTCAAGAATCTCCCTTGTCTATTATATGTAGGTACTTCGACAGATGACAGATGTCATTACTTATTTCTTTTGTAAAAGTTACTCAAGTGTGCTTTAAATAAAACCAAAACTATCAAATCAATCCAATGTTACGGTTTCGGGTAAATTCTTTGTTAATTATCATCTAATAAATTCAGGGTCGCAACGTATTCATTGGTTTGTAACAGAAAATTCAAGATGCCTCAATACGATTTTTAAATGATATCTGAGTATCGAAAAGTTGTCTGATAGAGAAGGTGCTACACTTAATTTGTCTGATATAATTTTTTTGCACATGTGGACAACTTATTTTATCATGTCCAACAATTTTCAGACATATTGCTATGATACCGATCGGTAAAATTTGTTAACATTTTCAAAACGGTCTCAAAATTTAATGCGTTCACATTTCCGTCTGAAAATTGTTTTGTTCGCATCAAATAACCAAAATTTACTAATAAAAAAGATTTTCAGACGTATTGCTATGAGACATTTTTTTTGTCTCATTTTTTATTTTTTTAAGTGATTTTACGGGTTTGCGCTACACCACTAACGTCTGAAAAATATGTTTCCGGTATCTCAGAACTATCATTCAACTACAGTCTGCAAATCAGACATATTGCTATGATGCAGTTCGGTAAAATTCTTTGACAATTTTGAAAATTCGGTCAGATCAAACGCTACGCGGAAAATGTCTGATATTGGTATTTTCGAGTTCAGGATAATCGTATCTATCGATTTGATGCGGTTTTGGCCGTATTGCTATGAGACAAAAATTTTGGTCGTGGGCTCTCGTACTATAATATAGGGTGGGCCATAAACATTTGCACTTTTGAAATAACCATGAAAAAAATATATTGTATGTAAATAAATGATTATTAATAAGAACAAAAATAGTCTGGAAAAGCATTTCGTAAAAATATTTTTCTCAAAATGGCTGCCATCTCTTCGCTGGCATTCTTCAAATCTGACCCTTAGATTTTCGAAAACTTAACACGAATCTCGGAGTATGTTGACCATTTCTTGATGGATGTTCTCCTTTAATTGGTGTATAGTCGCTGGTTTATTTACGTAGACCCGACTTGGAAGATAAAATAATATATACGAATATATCCCATAAAAAAAATCAACTGGGGTTAGATCCGGGCTGCGGGGAAGCCACGGAATATCTCCTCTGCGTGAGATCAGTTTTTTAAGGAAAATTTCATTAACCATGGGTATACTCTCGTTTTAAATATGGCAGGTTGCACCATCTTTCTGCATCCAAGTCTATTATTATAACTAACGAACTTCTGCAACTTTAGTTGAAAAAATTCTATCATCAAAGAATTTGAACCCTTGCGCGTCGACATATTCGGATCGTCTCGTACAGACATGTTTACTTGCGCCATGTTCTCTTCGCCCCTCCTGCTCTATGGCAACCCTGTTTGTTTTCGATTGAGAGTCGTGCCGGTTTCTTCAAAGTTTTGATAAGTAGCAATAGAGCGCCATTTGATATGGTACTATAATATGAGATATAGGGATGCTAATATGTAATAATACTGGTGTGTGTTATACCTACTTTGTGAGGCAAATGGTAGTTGCCTTTATACACCACTTGTTAAGTGGGTGCATGCTAATTTTGAGGCACATATTAATAATATGCATCACAGTGGTCAGCTTTGTTCCCGGAGGGAACTTTTGGACGCCAAACTCTGTCGGTGACAAAGTATGCTAACCCTGCGGTAGGCATGAGTTCCCATCTTCAGGGATGGGCATAAGGTGCTTATTCACAAGTAAATCTTAATTAATTAATTATTAAAGTAATAACAATTAACATCTATTTCACGTATAAGTGGATTACATACAGAAAGGTTTATAAAAACTTCCCATCATAGAGACCGTTTAAAGATACCTAACCTAGCTAACTATATACTGCGGATGGATGGGGACGCCTTCCTCCAAGGGTCCGCGACGGCTTCAGTGCGGGCGACCAGCCCGCCAGTTCCGTCTCTCGTTCAGTCCCCAGCCAAGGATCAAGGATCCTCGCCAATTGCCTCCGGTAACCATCCATCCATCAGTGTGTTAGCGCGACTTCCACGGCGTGTGCGGCAAAGTGGGTAAAAGGCGACCTCGCCCCCAAATACGGATTCCATCCGATAAAATAAATAATACTGCTCGTTCCCGACAGTTAACATGTACAAAGCGAGCGAGGATTGCCGCCCGATCGCGTCGATTCCCAAAACGGAAACTCACTACCCGGTGTACACAGACACGCGTATTACTTTTTTGGGTACGATTTTAGGTCACGCATTACGCGTATCTACTCGCAATTCGGACATGAACGCAATATTCGGCATCTTCCATGATGGGATGCCTTGATTAATTTAAAAGAGCATTTGCTCTGCTCGACTTTTAAAATTCACATAGATTTAAACTTGGCACTGTGACGTTCCCACTAGGTCTGAGCCGATCTAGACCCCGTGGGTAAGTAAAGAGCCAGGCAAGAATAATACGTTTCCTGCCTATCCGCGCCGATATACGGCTGTCAAAAAAACCATCAAAATAATCAAATTAGTAATCAGTAACTGATTACAATTGTTATGTAAATATTAAATATTTTCATAACAGTTTTTAAACCATGATTTAATTAAATTAACACTTTGGCACTGATTAATTAATTAATTACACTCTGTAATTGGTGATGCGAACGAAATAGACAGCTTGCATAATTGTTTTGTAAAACAGAATAGAATCATTGTTGAACAGAATAGAACAAAATCATGTTTCTGTAAAAATGTTTTACCCATAAAGTGCGTTGCTCTCCCGTAAAGCGTTCCATTGTGACTAAATTTCCAAGAAGTGAGGAGCCGCGCATAAGTGGTTCCGCTCTCCTCTCCCGTTCGGAATCCCCGCTAGCACAATTACAAAAGTGCAAATGTTTATGGCCCACCATGTATTAAGTATGGGCATATCACTGATATATCTGTTGAAACCTCTCGTTTCTTAAAAACGACACAACTAACAGAAAGAAAGGTGATAATTCTCTCAGTGGCAGTTCCTCTCCCCTTGTATAAAGCATGATATTGAATGTTTTAGAGCAGTGATTCCCAACGAGAAACTGGGAGCGTTTAAAAATTGGTGTCAGAAGAATTAAAAAAATGTAAATTTTCCTAATGAAATCATGATCGTAGTCGTAGGTTCATCATTGCACGAATCTTGCGTGTGAACTGTTCAATTAGTGGTAAGGTATTATTGATGGATTCAGAATTTTTTTTTGGTTTCGTAATTTATTTTTCAAAAATCCTTAAAATAATTATTTTTTTAAATTTAGACTTTAGACAGCATTTCTGGATTACAAATAATCTCAGAACATTGAAAATCCTCCCACTTCCATCATTATAAGAGGGAAATGTCACTTGTGTAATGATGGAGGACTAAACTAGTAGAGAATCGAACATGCAACGCCCGGGTTAAATAAAATTCAATTTGGTGATGTTGTTTTAGAGCAATCGATGCCCCGGCCCCAATGTCAACCAGGCGGCGGTCAACCATCGGCGGAGCGGCTATCTACAATACTGCTCTGGGGCCCCTCAATGAAGACAATGAAAATGACCAAGATGATAACGAATCAATCAGCACATCGCCTTCGACAATGCCAAGGGTAAGAAAGATGCATTAACATCTTGTGCGCCGGCGTATCTTTAAGGATATTATTAAAAAAATGTATTCTCCGAACAAAACTAGCTAATCTATGGAAACTACTGAAGATTATATACTAATTTTATAACTATTTTAACACATTATCTGGTAAGAAGGTACAATTTACAAATACATTATTTTGAAAAAAAAAAAAATTTAGTTATTACAAAAATAGAATGAGCTTTGGGAATTGTTTTTAGCTAAATTGTAAAAAAATATAATCTTCCGTAGTTCTAGCTACTTTGTAAATTGTATGTAATGTAATGAAAAAAAAATTCTATTTTTTTTTTACATTAACTCCATACAGGAGGTCCTGAGGAAAATAATTTCCCTCAGGGCCTATGTCATCTTTGAAGATCCTGTGTGGAGGGTTTTTTTTAAGGAGAGGAAGAAGTGAACATGGGTCTTGAAGAGTCCCATGTTGTAGGAGGAAGTAAACACAGAGGCCGGCAATTCGTTCCACAGCTGAGCTGTTGAAATCAAGAACGAGTCGTAGAAATGACCCGTTCCCATGTAACAAATTTCAACCGTATCGTGTACATATGTTGGGCGCGTGTCTGGCGTGTTTCCCGACTATGCACCGGTGCTGGGGGGATCAATGACACTAGTTCCTCGGAGCATTTTGCTTTGTAATAATGGTAGAATAAGGACAGAATTCCCACCTGACGCCTGTGTTTTAAAGGTTGCAATCCGTTTGTCAAGTTAGGAGAGTCTATCAAACGGACTGTCCGTTTCTGCACAGAGGTTGGTGCACAGGGTTTTTTAGGTATTTTGGGGCTCCAGACCAGGAGTGGCTGCCCAATTGTGGGGCGCACTTGCGATTTGTACAGGGTTAGCAGTTGTGTACTATTAAAGTATCTGCAGGCCCTGTACAGTACGCCCAGTTTCTGAGAGGCTAACTTAACTGTTATGGTTACTTCTATGGTTATGTTGTATTGTTTATATTATATTGAATGTAATATTGCTTTCTAGGAAGAGAGAGATGACCTGTCTAACCCCTACTGGATTGATGACCCCGAGCTTGGTAAAGGGGAAGTGGACTTCCTGCCAGAGAATGAGCTTAATTTCTGGACCGATCTGCTGGCACTTTATTTGTTCCCGATTGACGGAGACAAGGAAGAAGAGGTATTTGTAGTTCAACTTACTAACAATCATGCCATTTCTCAGTAGGGATAGGCAGGATGGATTACCACACAACTCTGTCACGTGCTTCCTGCTTCAGTAACATTCATACAACTTCACACATACTCTTCCTTCTTTACACCAAATTGAAGATGGCATACTTGGCTAATTATGATCATCATCATCTTCCCGTTATCCTATTCAGGTCATCGACCTATCGCTTCAACAAGGTGGTCAATTACACGGTCAAACCGATAAGTTAACAATATCAGATAGGCATAAATGACAATGATTTTATATCGATTTTCTGAGCACAGTTGGGCATGTCGACAGACAAGCCAATATCGCCAACGAAATAAATAAGAAATCACCCTACGATAGCATCACTGGCATGTATTGCTTATGGATCAGCATTTTTAAATGTTAATCTTCAAACACAATCATTTTAAAGATTTATGAAGAACGATTTACATCTTTTTTTATTAAGATAATGTCAAAATAATATTAAATTCAGTAACTTTGATGTACCTACCAACATTGGCAGTCCGTAAGTTCTTTTTGATACTAAAAAGGGAAGTTGATTGGTTAATGAGGTCTTTATTTATGACTATACGTTCTGAACAACGGTCTGAATTCTATTTTTCCAAGCTCGAACAGATTCAATTGATCATGTATGTAATGTCTTTTAATAGTGTAGGCTGAAAAGTAATGCACACATGCTTGTAAAACACAAACAAAAACAAATAGCAAGATCGGCCAAAAAGTGCATTAAAGTGCGATTCCTAAGCTTCAAAATTATAAAATTATTTTTCAACATGGTCACCGTTAAGGCTAACGCATTTCTCCCAACATGTAACAAGTTTTTACATTACGTAACTGAAAAATTCTCAAATCCAGGACTTGATAGCTGCCTTCACCTCGTCGTTCGAGGTATAATAATTATTCTTGAGCTGTCTCTTGAGTAGAAGAAAAAAATTAAAATCACAAGGCGAAAAATCGTGGGAGTGAGAAGGGTGTGGAATCGGTTCAAACTTCAGGTTTTGCAGAGGCTCTAATCGACTCTGTTTATTCTCGTATTTGAAACGGCATGGTACCCATCGTCCACAGATTTTACGGTATCCTAATTGTTCCACAATTAAGCCGACACGTTCCTTGAATATTCCAAAATAGTTTGTGATACGCTTTTGAGTGATTTGCCAGTCATTTTTAATCAAATTGTGGAGGAGTTTGGATTGTTTATAGTCTGTCTCAATGATCTGACGTCTGCTATCCGCAATTATTGCTTTTCCAGGCTCACAATATGAAATTTTATTACCCATCCATTTACAGTAGACCTATCAACATTATCGTCACCTCAAACACCAAACGACGGTGAATTTCAGTATTAGTATTAGCAATTAAAAATTCGATAACAGCATGCTGTTTACCTTGCGTTGACATAACACTAAAACATGCCTCCATACTTCCGCTTCTCAGCATTCACTGGATGAATTAAACGACCTCAAACTGGCGCGTACATATAGAAGAGGAATGTCACTTCCATATTCCACCTGGCGTGCTTCTGAAGATCATTTTGTTCACGCCATACAAGCATGTGTGCATTACTTTTTAGCCTACCCTCGTAATTCCATGAGCTTCGTTAGTCTGCCTCCATTCGTTATTGAGCCAGTAATTTTTCACAATGAACCAGATTATTAAAAATGTTGTTTATATAGATAGTTAACTGAAGCTTTTCACCACCTATGACACCAAAGACGCTGCGCTAAATTAGGCGACTTTTGTCTACTGACTCAATAATTGTTGACTGTGCTCTCACATGTTGTTTAATGTCGCCTAATAACCACAGTCAGATTTAGCCAATATCATATTGATTTAGGATTTCATCAGTCGACCGTGTTAGGGTCCCTATTTTGGGCTATTTCAGTGGCTTCCGTCATTGCAAGCCCAGCCTTTCTTCGCACAGCCTCTAGAGTTGTTTTCCCCAACTCGTCGTCCATCTGGAATTGCTGTTAGTATTTAAGCAGAAGTCAGTTTTCTGGATTACGTGTGCAAGGCGCCTCATCTGCAATTTTTCTATGAGTAGCAAGGGTTTGACGCTAAGCACATCTCGGATAGTTTAGTTTCTCACTCAATCCCTTTTTGTGACTTCCGCCTCTCTTCTCAAATTAATATCTTATTAATTAAGTAATTATGATGTTAATTGAAACTTGTTATTTTCAGAAACGTATTAAACAAGAATTGTTGGAGCTTCGCGATCGCTCCGTTTTTGGCTTCTTCATGCTCAACGCACTCTTTGTCCTCATTGTATTCCTGCTGCAGCTGAACAAGGATGTTCTTCACATCCAGTGGCCATTTGGTACCAAAACTAACATCTCCTACGACGAAGGTCCACAAGAGGTAATTATAAAATTATATCAATAATTTTAAATCGAGACTGTAAGAGAACATTGGATTATACGAGCCATTTTGTGTCCTTCTGATGAGAATTGAATAAGAATGCCAAAAATTCCAGGGCTTTGAATAACCTGACAATATTTTAATTACTCCTACTTCCAACTTTATAAGCGTATTCAATTTGTGAGGCGGGTATGGGCAGCGTTTATTGTATAACAACACCCCTGCCATATGCCACCCCAAGTGGTTCGCTATGTTTGGTGACTTAGTAGGGGTGCCCGGGTTCATGGGGTGAGGTTCGTCTAGGTCCTGGCAGCAGATGCATTTGCCCACCTACTTGCGTGGCAGGCCGGATTGGGAGAGACTGGTTGAGGGAGATCTTTTGACCTCTCTTGCCGCAGTCTTTCGATTCATCACCTGAATTGATTCATACGTCTGTTACTCCTGAACACACTGACCCCCAGATTCTTATCCACCCCTCATATTTTTTTCCTTCCTAAATCTTTTTAACTTCCTTTTCCTAAATAATATTCCACACAGCATCCTCAAAGATGATATATGCTCCAAGGGAAATTGTTTTCCTCACGGCCTACTGTGTGGAGCTAATGTTAAAAAAAACATTAATTTGAAATTCTTTTTGCTGTTGTTATTTTCTTAATGATTTTGTTTGTTATTATTTTAGGTTTTCCTCTCAATAGAATATCTAGAGCTGGAACCTATTGGATTGGTATTCGTTTTTTTCTTTGCCATTATTTTGGGTGTCCAATTTACCGCTATGTTGATTCATCGCTTTGGGACACTCTCACATATTCTGGCATCTACAGAACTCAACTGGTATTGCTCCAAAAGGGTAAGAAAATCATTGAATATACCTAATTTTAGTACTGTTGTGTGTACGTGTGTAATTTTAATGAATATAGTTAGTTTTATTTAATTTTTCTGAATCCACTTGAAAGACGTCATTAAATTGATTTCATAAACTATTTTGGTTGCAGGCAGCTGATATGTCCCCCGAGGCATTGGTAAATCAAAATGCTCTCACCCTCGTCAAAAGCTGGCAGAAAATAGGAGATGAGAATGACGATGAAAAAGAGGAGGGCGGACCCGGTAGAAGAAAGACCATCAAAAACATGACCGAAGCAAGGAAGAGGACCAAACATGCCACGACGCTGGATGCAGCTTTCAAAAAGAACTTAATGGACCCGAGGAAGAGTATTGGTGAGTGGCTTAGTTAATATTTTAACTGGAAATTCTTTACTTTGGCCTTTGATAAAGAATGGCAGACAGAGCTCAGTTTGTCAAATAAGAGTAGAAAACATAGGAGGGCGCCACTGTTGCTCAAATGGCAATACTAAAATATAATACCCTTGATATACGATCAGCAGAAAGCTACGAAAAATATAAAAATAAAATAAAATTAAAATATTCTAGTACCACCTCATAACTTAACTTATTGTATATTATATCTAGAAATATGTATTGCATATTTAGAAATATGTTTTTGCCTTATCAATACTTTAAATCATTTATTTTAACTAACCTTTATTTTTATTACTTTTATCTACATTTTCTCATGAAATCACTATTTTTTTTTTGTTAAATTATAATATTTTTTGATTTAATTTAAACAAATGTCATTTTTTTTAGTTGTCCTCTCCTAAACACAAGCAGCTGCTTTATTAGGAGAGTGATTGAAATATTGATGTATTATTATGTTGTAAAACTGTAACCTTTTATATATTTAAATTTAAAAAAAAAAAAAAAAAAATTTTTTTTTTTTTTTTTTAAAATAACACATGGTGTAAAAAAAAAGCTGTGCAACCTACATTTTTATAAAAAAATTAAAAAGACATAAAAGTGAACAAAATATTTTTTCATTGCAATACAGATACCTACTTATAGGTATGTTATTATTATACCTTTGCAATTTTGTATTGACGTAAAGAAGAATAACAATATTGTTTTAAAATATAAAGCACACTTTTGAAATTGCTCACATTTATTTAATATTAGCTTAAGTACCTAGCATTGCCCGGGCTTTAGATCATGTCTAATTTTAGATCTGAATATATTTAACTCATTCCGATCTAAAAGTAGTGTAACTAAATTCACCTTTAGTGATTCTTCTTTTCTACCTACTGTTAAATTCAAATTTAAGTTAAATTAAATGAAAGCCAATCACTTTGTAAAATACCAATCAAATTTATGTCAATAAGTGGGTATACCTTAACAACAGTGCTTCTTCTTGATTTTAAGTTTTTTTTATTTAAGAACAAAAAAATGTTTTTTTAAATGTGTATACAGCGTTCTATATTTTCAGTGTCATTGCACTAAAGGAATATTTGACAGTTAATTTGGTGTTGCCAGCCTACAAATTATGTAGATCTGTTTTTTTTATTTATATTTTCTACTCTTATTTGACATACTATACTTCTAAATTAATTCTTACATGTTTATGTATTTTTTGGTTTTTGATTTTTTAATTATTTTTTTTAATGTTTTTTTTTTATTTTTTTCAAATAATATACCTAATTTAATAGATAATTTTCTCATAATTTTTATTTTTTTCTTATTGGAGGTAAAGCCATAAGAAGAAAATCCATAATTGGTTTTATATACAGGGTGTTCAGAGACGTATTTGACTTACTTTAACCAGTGATTTCTGACATTATTTGGAGTAAAAACTGTAAATGAAATTTTGGTCTCCGGTGACTTTTTCAACGACATTTTAAAAAAAAAAATTTCTACAAAATCAAACAAAAAAAATTCTTCTGCATGTCGCCACTGTCACTCAGCCAAGTAACCACCCAACCTCTAACCCCACTCCCAACTGTCAAACAATTAATATTTCTTTATGTTTTGTAGAAAAAACATCAAAAATGTCACCGGAGATCAAAATTTCATTTACAAATTTTTTCTCCAAATAATGTCACTGGCAATTGCGTCCCTTAACACCCTGTATAAATACTAAACAATATATAAACTGACGATTTTCCAAAAATGAAAAATAAAAAAATTATAATACTTAATTAAATGAAGACAATATTAGCGAAACTCAATCAAAATCTGGAGACAGAAAAATCAGAAAAAGATATTGGTTCCACTGGGACTCGAACCCAGGTCCCTTAGCTTACATGGCAAGTGCTCTACCGATTGAGCTATGGAACCCATTTCCAATTCGGTCACTTTTAACTGTATCATACTTCAACTAAGAACTACCAACATTATCTCCATTTTCTTAACGCACATATTATTGGCTGCTATCTTTATATATGATTGCAAGATCCAACCTGAACTAAGTTATATCTAGATAATGTCTGGATAAATATTTATCCATTTTATTTTTAATACGCGACATCGCCCCCATATATCTTTTTCTGAGTCCCAGTGGAACCAATATCTTTTTCTGATTTTTCTGTTTCCAGATTTTGATTGAGTTTTGCTAATATTGTCTTCATTTAATTAAATATTATAATTTGAGATTTTACTCATAAAGTTGAAAAAAAAAAAAAAAAATTATGAGTGTTGAAAAAGTTCTTAATTTTTTTTTTACTGTGTAATGTTTCAATGTATGGAACTTGGTACAGAGTTTAAGGTCAAAATTATTAACCACTTCCACTTGGTCCCACACATGTGCCAGATTATTGAAAATGGCATTGCATCCATTTCCGACAGAACATGGCATGACATTTGAACGGTCCTCATTAACTGTATTAAGCTGCTTCTCATCCCGTTAGAGCTCTTGGTTAATTTATTAACGGCCGTGTCATGCGTGTTAAATATTTTGCAGCGTATTTCAAATGTTTGATGTCCTTGCAGGAGGGGAGCTTGGCCACCGAATATCAATGAGGCGAGAGACTCTCCACGCTCTGCAGGAAAGAAGAGATACTGTTCTGGAGCACCAAAGAAGGGCATCACGAAGGCCGACGGTCAATGCAGACAGACTGCCTGATGTAATATTATTTATAACTTTAATTACCTACTCTAAGACCTTGTGGAACTCTATTCCAAGCTATATGTCAGTCCAAACATAGTACCAGATGTGTAGTTTGGTTCCTTCAACCATCCGATGGCCGATCTATCAAGTTTTAGATTCTAAAAGTTGATTGTCAAGAATTGTTTGATTGAGAAGTTGCTTTCAGGAATGCATTGTTCCAGTAAATAAGCAGGAAACATTCCTGGGTTACAAATAATATGACAATATTTGAAAGTCTTCTACTGACATCACAGTAAGCAGAAAATGTTGCTTGTGTGGTGATGGAGGACTTAGCCAGCTGAGGAATTGAAATCACTATGGTGGGAACCAGGTTGATTAAGACTTCTTCTTCTTTAATATGACGGGTGGGTCAGAGGGGGAAATCTAGGTCTGCGAGCCAGTCAAGGGCCTCAGGTATGTTCCTATGGACCTCATCAATCCAGGGAATGAATGGAGCTGGCACCGCACTGCATTCACACATCTTTGACTCTTTAAGGCCCCACTTCTGCATCATGTGGGCACAGCAGCTGTGGGAGCACCTTATTCTATTGATAGAGGACCTGAGTTTACGAGGCAGTGGGAACCCAGGCTGTCTCTCAGTGGGGTCTTGAACGAGATGGGCATTTCCCTCATTGGCCGATTAAGACCATGCGAAACCACTCCTCAACTGTCAAACCTATATTTACTAAGGCCATTTTCAAAAATTCAAACACTTTGGTGTAGGAAGGTAAAATCATCGTTCAGTCGTCAGCAGTAGGTAGGTTTTAATGGCCTTAACCACTCGGGACCCGTAAGCTTGTTTTAAAGCTACCTACAACATTACCAGACATATGTCTGGTAGAGAGACATATGAGGCGTACCTGACTATTATATATCATTGAAGAAGAAGATAACACCAATAATTTAAACGAAAATATGAAAGAGAACAAGACACAGAACAATAGAAAAAGATGATGGTCGCAACTGGGACTCGAACTCAGAACCTCTCGTTTAACCGGGACGTGCGCTTTTACCAATTCAGCCATTTCCACCATCCATCAAACCGTCATAAATTCCAATCTCATATTTTAAAATTAACAATATTATCTTCGACTCATTTTTCCATATCATAGGCAACTACCTTTTTCATTGGAAACAATCGTTCTAAGAACTGGTTTGTAACCTAGATAGCGTCTCAGATAAATATATCCGATTTTGTTTATATGGAACATATAAATTCTTATGAGAACAAATAAGACTTCAGAACATATAAGACCTTTTTATTAAAGTCTAACAGCCGTACTCATAATGAAACCCTACCACGACTCTGTAGAGTCGCGGTAGCTACACAGGGGGTACACTACACTGCTCAGAGTAAAAATCTTTACTTATCTTCATAATATTGCTCGACAGCTGGATTATAGGTTATGATTTTTTTACGGTAGCAACACTCAGCTCCAAAGCTGAAAAACGCGGTCAATTTGGCATTTTGTGGCGTGTTGTCAACTTCACGTTTATTCATATGTCAAAATATTATTCGGTCAATACGGTCAATATTTGCCAATGCTCCAATCAAAACGTCAAGATTCTCATAAATTTTTGCCATTTCGAAAGTAACAACGCCGTGGTACTGAGTTAACCCTGGTGACCCGGTGGTTTAAATTCTGACAGCTACTACATCTCCCGTACAGCGATGGGGTAAGAAAACACGGATGGGCTTGATTGACCCACCATGTTGAGTAACAATTTCACCTACCCCGGTCTTGCTCTCGTGGTTGTATCTTATTTTGTGATTTTTTTAAATTTTTTTATTTTATACACTTTACAAATAAAATATAAAAAGTTAGATTAGATTATGAGTAAGACTGTAAATGAATATTCATTTTTTTTTATAAAAACAACTCTCCGTTTATAACTTTTGAAGGTTATTCCCATCAATGTAATATATCATTGAAGAAGAAGATAATACTGAATTGAACTAAATTCTTTTTTGAAATATTTCAGAATAATAACATGGGAATACCAGCAAGGAGCATGAGGAACAGTATGAGAAACTCCATTATCCCGCCCAGAGATGATGGAGGGCAAATTAACTCGGGATTCGAGCCCGACACCTTCGATGATGAGGACAACACCGCCTTCAGGCCGAGGCCAAGGCCCACAGTCACCTTCCAGTGAAGACAAACAACTGTTTTCATATTCATAAACAGCCTAATTATTGTATTCGACTTTTATCTAATCAACATAATGTAGATTAAATCAACCAAAAATAATAATATGGAAAACAATTAATTTTATTTAATATTAACCATTTTTTTACTAAGCTATTACTTTTTAATATAATTTTTTAATAAAATGGTATATGATGTACATAATTTTTTAAATTTTTGATATAAAAATAAATACTTTAACACCTTATACTTAATTTCAATATCTGCTGTATCCGATTTTTTGACAAAATAATCTGTCGCGCGTCAGGTCAGTTAACACTTTGCACTCCTATTGGATTCAATAATGACCAGTAGTCTACTCTGGGGTTGAAAAAAATTTACATCATTTCCATAAAACGATAAAAAAATAAAAATGTTATACTCATTCTTTTTAGACAACCTGTTTCTTCTATGTGGTGACCATGCAGCGCGGTAACGTATTAGAGCGACATTATTCGAAGAAAGTCACTAAATGCGATTATTTAAAATCAAGATAATTACGAAACCATTTAAATTATGAGGAATATATTTCTTAAAAATCTGAAGATCTTATTATCTAAAAGAAGTGTCTTTTTGTTCGAAACATTTGAAATATATTTGTAAGGATGTTTTTTTGCGACCACTCTATTGCGAGTCCGGCTTTTAGGGTCTTGGATTGTAAATCAATGGTTTACCAGCTCTTTGTATTCCGGGAATATCTATCCTCATTGGCTCTAGTTTTGGGTTATTATATGATACTTACTTGAAAATGGCGCCGAAAACAAAAGATGGACCTTCCCAGGAGGCGGAGCAGGTATGTGGAAGAATCTGAACAGATACACGGTGTTTTTGAAGAGACAGGTATAAACAGTTTGACACACATTTGAAAAAAAAGAAAAAAAAATGTAAGTTAACACTATATGTAAATGTCTATTGTCATGTTAAAATTAATCACTTATAAATTTTTAAGGTATGATATTTTTCATAACACACTCCAACGCACATAGCAGGTTTATTGTCATCAGTTTTACAAAAATATATGGTCCTTTTTCGTTGTTTTTTATCCGAACACACCATACACTCACGAGATTTTTTTTCATTTTGTGGCATTAGTATGTGTAATTTTCCGTCCAACCTTTGTTCTGGATCAAGACAATGTCTGCCTTTTGTACAATTTAATCCTCCTCTGTGATTTCCGACTAATTGAATGATTAGTTTGTCAACAAATTCAAGATGTGTCATAGCTTTTAGTTTCTTTTGATTTTGTGTTTCCTTATATAAAATGTATGAGTTAACAACGGAAACTTCGAGACCCCAAAAAAATCATTTTCGCCACCATTTTAAAGTTTTTCTCAAAAATAAGTAAGCTGCAGTATACTGGTCTGCAGTATCTACGCCTCCCATATATTTAGTATAATTTATTATTATATTCGGTTTCATTATGGTTTCTTCTTCGCCACCTCTCATTATTCTTCTTACAGTTTTAAAATCATTTGAATAATGATTGGTATATACTGAAACTATTCTCTTGTCCTTCCAAGCAAGAAGCAATTCGTTGTTTTTTACACATGTAATCGTTTCACCTGACTTCAATTTAGCATTTTTTATTGGTAATGGGATATTCTTTCTAGTCGTCATTATTATACCAGTTAGATGAGTTTTTAATTTCATCAATTCCTCTCCTAATTGCGGGCTTGTATATAGCCTGTCAGTAAACATGTGATAGCCTTCAGCTTCAGGAATGAAAATTAATAAATTGTTGTATAGGTTCAAAACGATTCTTGAAGTAAATGGGAGATCAGGTCTAATTAACCTATTCGTGGTTACGGCACCATAATACGGAACAAATGAATAAATATAACCAGATCCCGAATCCGCCAAAATGTATATCCTGATGCCCCATTTGTTTGGTTTGTTTGGATTATAAGTTTTAAAACAAATCCTGCCTTTAAAATTGACTACAGATTCGTCTACCACTATTTCTTTACGGGGTATCATATATTCTCTACATTTGCTATCTATATGTTGCATAAATCCATTTACTTTTTCAACTCTTTTTTCAAGGGTTTCGTTGTTATCTGTTTCATTGTTATTGAGATGTAGCATCCAAAATATTTGTAAAAAACGATCTCTTTTAAAAACATTTCTGAAAAATGGGGAGTAAGCGACAAAAGCAGTCGAGAAGAAATCTTGAAGATTGGGATGTGGTCTCACTCCCATATTTAATATGACTCCCAAGAAAGCTCTAAATTCTCCTTCATCCAAATCTCTCCAAGAATGCCAAAGAGAATTTTTACTTAAGTTTTGGGTTTTTGAAATAATATTATTTGCGTAATTATTAGTATTACTGACTATGGATTTTATTAGTTCACCAGTAAAGAACAATTTGAAAAAATCTAGCGGCTCATTACAAATTGATGAAATATTAGGACCAGCGCGTCTACTACCAATGGAAAAATCAATAATTTTTGGTTGAAAAATATTACTTAAAATTTCCCAGTTATTAGGTTCACTGTTTGTATCACTTTCACTTTCAGAAAAAACAGCTCGCCTTCTTTTACTTGGTCGCACTTCGATATCACTTCCACTATCTGAGTCGTTACCATTTAACACAGAATTATTCACAATAGAGTCAACATTATCAAATATCAAAAGGTCATCATCACAGTCAGGTTGGAAGTCTTCAATGTTTTCAAAAGCATTATTCAAGGAAGATTCAATATTATTTACACTTTGATTTATTATTTCACTTTGTTGGTTAATATTACTAAACACATCGTTTTCATTACTTTCTTCGAAATATTCATTAAATCTATCCATGGTGATAAAAATATATTAAAAAATATTCAATTGTTATTTTAGTTTTGAAACTTTCACAGAATAATGGTCACCACAGTAGGGGGTGCTCTTAGAGTATAGGGAGGTGCTCCGCCGCGAACAATGTACCGATACAGACTGACTAAATAAAACGGCACACAGAAAAATACAAAGTAGGTCAAAAATGACAAAAATTTTAAGAAACAATATATGAGCTAATCCTATAATGTATTTTGACTATGAATACATTTAAGGGAATATTTAATCCTTTATGTACACCATTGTGAAATAAAATTCACAGAATATTATCGGTAAATGGGGAAAACAGAGCTTCAAAGTTACCGCTTGGGAAAGCCACTATTTTGGCTATCGGAGCCAGCAACCAAATGTTCAAAAGCCATTATATTGGCTATCGGAGTGCAATACGTTAAGTTTCAAAAGCCTCTATATCGTGAGTGAAATACGAAGTGATTATCAAAATACGCTATATACATTTTATTTTGCGAAATTTCTTAAATTATGCTAGACCTACGTAACCCTTTCAATACTGCTCATAATCGTGCGGGTCTGATTATAATAAAATTTCTCCAAAACGGTTTTTAATTTCCCGCTGTATTTTTACCCACAACTACTGTTCGAAATTGTCGGTTCATATATGAACCCGCACAGTCGTTGTGCGCAGAAATTTAAAATTGTTTTCGAGAAATATTTTTGTAAACAGACCTGCACGATCATATCAGCCAGTGTTGAAAGGGATAAAAAACTTAACACTTTTCGAAATTATATTACTCCATTTCGTTATTCAAAAAATTTACATGCAATTACTTATTTATGCTAGAGATATGACAGTTTTTTGCGGTTTTCTCCAAATCAATGAAAGTTGATATGGCGGATATAGAAATTAAACAAATCACATCTTGGATAAATATTTTGTTGACATTAAAAGTCATTATTGAAAATGTATTATTATCAGATTTTTGTTAACTACTTATCCACTGGAGCGATAGTGCGATTTTTATTTTTTCCTCGGATTGCTCATGATATTTTGGTAACCGTTTAGAATATTTTCCGCCCACCTTCAAAAAATCATACCTCCAAATTTTAATATGGAGACATACAAACTGATCATAGTTCTACACAGTCAACGAATTCATCTATCTTTGGTTGATTATCACATTTTCCTAGGATTTATAAAAAAAAAATTATAAAATCGTTAACATTTAAAACGGAACTATTCTCAGGATTTTCTCGCTATAAACTCGCCTAGGAAGTTCAATTTTACCTCCGTATTAAATATTTTCTATTAGGTTTCTTTTAAATGGTCTAATTTATAATCACAATCTACATATATGTAGGTATATAAGAAAACTGAATTTTGATATGTTGTGAACTGTTTAATGTTCTCTTTGAAAAAACTTTTGACACAAATTTAGTTGAGAAATGGCGACACTTTTAATAGACTAAAATGGAATTCATAAAGGACTCACCAAAAATAGCTGCAGTACATCAAACAGATACATCAATTATCTTAAATCCACAATACCAATTAACTCGATTATTGGTTTATTAATTGAAAATATTGCATTGTCAAACACAGTTCGATCGGCCAAATAATAAGAAAAACATAACCTTAAAACTTATGTTTTTCAAATAATCAGTGATTTTTTAAGTTTGAAACACGTTGAAACAGTTGAATGCATTACTAATTCAATCATTATAACACTGGTATACAAATATGTTAGAAAAATCCGCTAAAACACGATAAAATGCCGCATTTTACACTGACACATTCTGACAGTTTAATCTTTTACAGAAATCTACCAAACGCGAATTTTCGTTTCAATATATTTGGTATATAACTAGAGTACACTGCCATCTGTTGTTACGAATATAAGTAGTATCTTTCCACCTACCAAAAAACATCAAAATAAACACGGGAGTATTTGAAAATATTACAAAAAATCTATGGAAATTTTGCTGAAAGTCAGCAGCTAAGGGAACCCAGGTTTTGTAGGTGGTGCTGAAATTCAGCAAAAAGTGCTCCAGTGGATAAGTATTTGGAATCACACAGCTTAGCGCGATACATTTTTTATTAAAGTTGGATTTTGAATGCCTTTTTTATTAAAGTTGTAAACATTTTTTTAAATGATTGTATAAATAAATTAATAAAAAAATTTAGGTGGGATACATAAATAAAATTGTTAAAAATTGTATTTCATAATTTATTTAGCTTAATTTTTACCTAATATTATATAATTACATCATCGATATTTATATTTCGACAGTAACAATACAAGTCAAATAGAATACAAGAACACATTCTTTAATTATGACGAAAAAATATCACAATTTTTATATGTATTTCAATAAATTGGCAGTGTGTTTATAATTCAGTACAATGTTTTTATTATTACAATAATGGAACATTAAAATCCATACAGATGAGAATACAATAGGCATAGAAAAGAATAGAATAAAAAACATTATAAATAAGTGTAAAAAAGGATGATTTTGCAGAAAAAATCGAAGATCTAAATAGTTTTGCCTAAAATAATTTAATGTCTTTTTAGTACACAGTCAATCGATTGACTAATTCGACTAAAACAATGTTTTACTTTTTAACTTAATTTACATAGAATAGTCATCACTTATATCTTCCTTGGAAAGTAACTTGTGGTCTGATCTGTAGCCTCAGGGAGTTGGTATCCTCATCGTCTAGCGCTGCGTCGTACCCCCGGTTCACCTGGCCCCCGTTTGGGTCGGTGAACACGTCCTTCACCGAGATCCCGGCATTTGATGTTCTCATGCTGCGAACTGGGATTCCACCATTATTGTTTACCTGAAAAGAGGAATGAAACATTATTAACATTTAACATCCATAAATATTAATACCGACATTTGTTTTGCGAATGAACGGAGAAAGTAGTGTAAGAAGAATATACGACGCAAATGTGAATGGTACAAGTAGTCAGATACTTGAATATGGCCATGTTAAAAGTCAGAATAATAGAAGAGAATGTATGAGTCGATGTATGAATGTGAGTGAGGCAAAGAGTGTGTGCCAAGACCGAGAGTTGTTTGGCGGTCCGTCCTCTCTGCCTACCCCTGCGGGGAAACGGCGTGATGGTTAGTTAATTAGTTAGTTAGACATTTGTTTTGTTGTTTTTGAGTATGAATTGGCTCTTTTAACCTGTTGACTGCCCTTGTCACCTAAAGGCTGTAATTTGTGATATTTTTGTACTGATAATATATATTGAAATTTTGCATTAAATAATTGATCTGGAAATATTATTAAGGGGATACTATCATAATCTGCTCATTCATAGAAGGTGCGAGTTTAATTATTTTAGGAAAAAAACACTTTTTGCAAGTTATGCTAAATATTAAGATGAATAAATTGTTCTCGTGTGTAACGTACTCCATATGAATATGAATAATAAATATTTTTGTCCATAGACAAAACTCAAATTTTTGAAGAAAGGCTTGCAAATACAATATTGGATTGAATCACGGATACAATTTTTGTACATACATTATTTGAATGACTTTCTTGAAGAATTGAGTTTTTACATATAATTTTAAAAGTATCTATATTCATATTGCGTATTTACAGGCGTAAACAAACAATCCATCCTAATATTTTACAGCTTAACTTAAGGATTCATGTATGTGATATTTAATGTCAAATAGATTTCAGTATAATATGTATTTAGTAGGAAATAGTATTTACCCCTGATAATCCATACTCATTATTAGCGCCAAGAGTTTGCATTTGAGATTTTCTCTTCTCCGCCATGATGGAGTTTCTTCTGGTCTCGAGGGCCTTGATGGTTTCGCGTCTCATGGAGATCTTGCGATTGAGAACAGGAGTTCCTAAAAAAACAATTTACAATAATTATTGGATCTAATTTGAGATGCATCATTTGGTGACATTATATCCTGAAGAAATTCATAGGCTATTTTTTCTCTGGTTCTTCTTATCCCCTGACAGTAACCCAGACTCTTTAACCAATCAGGTATTTTTCCATTATGCATGTTTTTTGTCTTTAACGAACTGTCAGATTTATAAAAAACTTTGTGTTATTTCCGCTTCGCAATTAAAGTCGTGTAAATGAAATATTTCTGAACATAGCCAAATACTAAAAACAAACATAAAAAAATCTTAAAAATGACTCACATGATGTTTTTATGTGGAAACGGTAATAAAATCACGGATCGTGTAAAGAAAACACTTATTCTATCGTATAAATGTATAATGAATAATGAATAATTTTGTCACCTCACTTTATTACCATTTTATACAAGAATATTTATTAAAAAATTAACAATGTCTAACGGCTTGTAGGCGATTTGGCGGGTGAAAACTGTTTTTACAAAATAAGTCTTTTTTATGTATTTCTATGGACAACTTTGAATAGAGATGTGAAGCTTGATTTAATATGGATGTCCGTGGGAACACACGCGGTAGCTTCAAAACAAGCTTATTGTACTTGACTACTATTTTTATATTGTCGTGTAAACAAGCTAGGGGTCGGAGTGGTTAACGAAGTTCACCAAGGTTGTCATTGGGTATTTAGCCATGTCTCCTAGTTCCATAATATGGCTACCCAGAAGACTTGGCACCATAGGTATTTCATCTTTTTCACATTTCATACAGCTGTTAGTTCCTTCCACTCACAAAAGCTGCGCGTGTCTCCTGAGAAAGATAGTAAACTACTAGATCTTTCATTGAAATTCTATCTAAGTAACGTTGCTGGGTGCATAATATCTATTATGAGAGAAAAAAATCTACAGGAGAGTGAAAAACCAATTTTCAAGCAGTAAAATGGTAGACCTCTAAATAAAAATAAATTGAAGTCACCCTTCATTTTTCTGCTAAAAATTTCATTTTTCCTTCCAATCCAGTAAAAAATTTTCACATTGGAGGTATTACACGCTCAGCGTCTATATGTCAAATACATATGTATTTGTATAGTTTATTTGTGGTTTGGTCCATTTATACTCTTTGGTATGAATTCTCCAATGAACAAAAGCAGTACCTAAGGTTGTGTTATAATAATATGAGGCATGTTGAAACAAATACGGCAATCTCCAATTATTTTAATTTTTTAATTTTGAAAAAAATATTTTTTTAGTTCTTTTGCCATACTATGAACAATAAGCAAATTTTGACTTCATAAAAAATTGTATTAAAATATATTTTATTGCAATTGGTAAATGATTTAATTGTCTTCAATTAATAGATGGAGATTGCCGCTTTTGTTGTCTCTCTGATTGGCCCATAGGGATACTGTCGTTTTTGTACCATACTCTGCAATTGGAGGGAGATTGCCATTTTTTTACAGAACTAAATGATATATATATATATATATATATATATTTTTTTTTTTTTAATTTTTCTTTATTCATTGCATATTATGGTTACATCGTTTGTGAATTTTCGATTCTGTCATTTATGAACCGAATCCTTTGCAACTGTCGATAGTATTTCTGTTTCTCTATTCATCGCCATATCTAACTCATTTTAGACACTTGCCGTCTTTTTTTTTTCATGATTGTCCACTCAGGACGCCCTGAGGAAAATAATTTCCCTCAGGGCCTATGTCATTTTTGTGGATGCTGTGTGGAGGTTTTTTTTAAGGAAAGGAAGGAGAGGAGAGTTCCGGGAAGGAAAAGGGTTTAAGGGGTGGGTAGGAATCTGGGGTTCAGTGTGTCCTGGTCATCCGCCCCCAAGACCTAGACAAACCTCACCCCATGGACCCGGGCACCCCTGCTAAATCACTTTGGATGACCTATGGCAGAGGTGTTGGTTATCCAATAAAGTCTCCCGGGGCGGCGGTACCTATTTCCGCCTCCCAATTGAATTGTCTTTGTTTCAATACCCCTCTTTTTCATTATCCTTATCTATTGTTGGTGAAATAAGTATTTACCTGGCCCATCATTGGCATTCATGTTGAAGAATCTCTTCTTGAACGCCACGTCCAATGTTCCAATGTTCCTCTTCTTCTGTCGGGCCTTCTCCAGATTGTGTACCGTTCTTCTCCTGCCGACTCTGTCTGGGCCGGAGCCAGAATCGTTCTCGTAGTCATCGTCCAAACCATTCAGTTTCTGCAGATCTTTCACTATGGCAATTGCATTCTTGTCGAGCAGAGCATTTTCAGATAAGTCTTCAGTCTGTAATAAGAAAGTATTTCCAATGAGTGATTTTGATGACAAAATTACGGAGATAAAATTAAGTTGGTTTTCACTTGAATCTCTCTTACCTTCTTAGAGCAATACCAGTTGAGTTCTGTAGAGGCCAGGATATGGGATAGTGTTCCAAAGCGATGGAACAACATAGCGGTAAATTGTATTACCAAAATAAGCGCAAAGAACATCACGAACACCAACCCAATGGGTTCCAGTTGCAAATATTCTTTAGAAATATGCACCTAAAATCGACAAACAGATTAGTAAAGGCCGGATAGATTTGTTTTTAAGTATTTCAATTTATTTAGGTATTTCAAAAGATGAAAAAAATTAGTAAAATAATTTGTGCTGTGTGTATAATACAAATACACATTAGGTACATTATACATTATATGAGGTGATAACAATATAAATATATCTCCACTTTCATTATAATGGGAAAATCCAACACCTCAAAAAGAAAGTGGAGGTTTTTTTTTAATGCAAATATAAATATTGAGTAAAATGTAATTACAAATATGTATATTTTATGTAACACTTAATATTAACAAAACACCAAGGATTTGATTATTTAAAAAGAAAATTTGAAAAGGGTTTAATTACAAATTGACACACATTCAGAAACCTAATGGACCACAGGTAAGTACTGAGTATAAAATATAATATATTTTGAGGTTATGCATAATATTTTGATATATATTATGATGACACATATATAATATTATGATAAAAAGATTCAGAAGCAAGAATATTCGAAGATAGCGAGGCTGATAAATCCATTAACGCATCGGATTTTATTTATCAATTAAATTTAGTGACATCTCTTTTTTTAACGTGATTTAGGATAGTAACACCTCTTTTTGTTAACAAGTTGTTGGATAGTGACACCTAATTGGTTAACAAGCAAGTTGTTAGAAAGTCACACTTCGCTTGTTAACAAGTAGTAGGATAATAACACCTCATTTGTTAACAAATTGTAAAATAGTGACACACTTATTTGTTAACAAGTTGTAGGATAGTGACACATTGTTAACAAGTTGTATAGTAGGAACACATTGTTTGTTAACAAGATGTGAGACATTGGCACCTCGTTTGTTAACAAGATGTAGGCCGGTTACACCTTGCTTAGTCTGGTCAGTCAAGTAATAATATTGGTTTTTCTGTAGTTATTTGTAAAAGCGAGCGTCAGTTTGGGAGAATTCTGCGTAAGTAAGAACTTGTTATTTTTATTCATTGAATTATAAATAAATAAAGTATTCTTAGAATTGGCTGTTGTAATCTTAAATGATTCATGAATGTTATTGAGAGATGAAATCAGTAGATTTGATGATATTCTGATATAAAATGTAATGATTTGTAACGATTTCTATCCTTTCACTGCATTTGGGCAACACATTCAAAGTACGTAACTTGTCTTCACTCAGAATTCATTCTGGGGTTTCATGCTTATGATGATGCAATGAAAATGTAAGTGGTGAGTTGGGGGTAGAGAGAAGTAGGGGGTGTGTTGGTTGATTATTAGGAGATATGGGATATGGCTGAAAGGAGAGACGATATTGATTGAAGGGATTTGGAGGAGGAGGTTGAAATTTGTTGGAGGGGTATGAATTTTTGGTTTGGTTGAAAGGGAGGGATGGATGTGTGGTTGTTTATGAAAGAGAGGGCTGATTGTTTGGTTGAAAAGAGATGGGATGAGATGTGAGATGATGGAAGGGGAGCAGTACAACTGTAACCCTGTCCCATTAGTCAAGATGCACATATATGTAACAAGAACCAATCCCAGTTGTTAAGAACACTTGCATATCCATGCAACTGTGCCAGAAGGATGCATGTTGGTTGCGGGTCATGTCTGGATAGACTCATTAGAGTTAAGAACGTTAGAGGAAGGTGGTAGAACAGTCAATAGTATAGCCAGCTGCTAGCAGCTGTACCTCTCCTGTCTCCTCGATGTATGTGATATTTGTCTTAATTCCCAGTGGCCACTCCACGTGGAGTTGGTCTTTATTCAGTTGTAGCAAAAATACGATCAAAATAAATAACGCATTGAACATGACGAAGGCAAATACTGATTTGTTCCGCAATTCCTTCAAATCCTCGGCGATGCGAGCCTGCAAGACGGCACAAAACACAAAACAATCAATATCAAAGCAAACTGAGGTCAAGATTCAAGAATGACGAGGAATGGTGACTTATTAACTCTAGTGACTCTGAGATCCTGTCCTTTTTGAATAGTGACTCTTTGGGCGGCTTCTCGTATTACCTCTTGGGAGCTCTCGTCATAGGTAATATTGGTCTTCACCCCCAGGGGCCATTTGATGTGCAGGAGGTCCTTGTTCAGTTGGAGTAGGAATACAATTAGCACAAACAATGCGTTCAGCATAAAGAAAAGGAACACAGATTGGTCGCGCAATTCTTTCAGATCTGTGGCAATACGTGCCTAAAATCATTTTCAACACTTTCTTTGAGTAAGGAGGTCACATTTGGGTTAAAACATAAATTAAATGATGAAAAATATATGACACATCTCATGTTTGCTCATAAACACATATTGCATCCCTGTAAAAATAACATTAGCGAATATAATTTAAAAATATGACAAAACCCAGTTCCTGAAAAAAAAAGTTGATTAAACAGAAGACAAGCAAGTAAAAATATTCTAATTATAATAATGAATTTTATAGGCATGGACGTTTCTAAGACAAGTTTATTTTATTTTTATTTTTTACTCTATAAAAAATCTAAAAAAGTATTTTTTAAAAGTTTGCATATTTTTTCTTGCAATTTTCAAACATGATTGTATGTATTGTGAAGTGAGCAAATGTTTGTAGGTACCTGTTCTTCCTTGTTATCGTCAATAGGGTATAAATAGCGTGCAAGTAAATCAGTCCAGAACTGTAATTCTGCATCAGAAAGGAAGTCTACTTCTCCTTTTCCAAGTTCTGGGTCATCAATCCAATAGGGATTTGACAGATCATCTCTTTCCTCCTGCAATCCATTAAAATATAAGCAATCAACAATAAATCTTACTATATCGAAAGGAAAACATGACATGCCATCTATTGAAAAGAAAATCAATAACCTAACACAGAAATTCAATAGATGGCAGTGTCCGCTCATGGAATTTGCAATGAGTTGGAAAGAACACAGTAATTTTAAATTTGGCTAGTATTTATTATATACCATTTTGGATAGAATTTACCTTTGGCACAGTGGAAAGAGTCTCACTGTCTGATCCGTCATTCATGGCATTTTCCGGGTCTTCGTTGACAGATCCCAGCCCGTGGTGGTGAGAGCCATGCCCGCCTACCGCAGATCTCCTCCTATTAGATGATATTTGTCCAGTTGGATCGATGGTCCTAAAATGATAAATCAATGTCCAGATATTTGATTTTACAGACTTCATGATGCTAGAGCTCATACATACTTCAACAGCTTTTGCTTCTGAAGCCAAATGGATTTTTTCCATCTCAGTTAACCTTTTAAATGCCAGTAGGAAGAAGTGTAGTTGGGTACAGCAGGCCGTGATTTTTTAATCAAAATAAATCATTTTTAAATCTTATTTAAAAAAAAAAAAAATCAAAATCATCCCAATAGATGTCTCTGTGTGTTCCATATTTTAAATTAATAAAAAACGGGACATATGTAGGTATGATACGGAGGCTCAAAGAAGAGCGAGAAAACTCGCTATTTTTCTTGGCCGGCCTGCTGGGCACAGCCAAGGATGCGAGAAATCTCGCTCTTGGCACAGATGCGGTTAACGTAGGCACAATCAAACCCTCATATACATTTTAACTTCCCCACATGTCCCTACTACTAAGAACTCTGTTATAGCTTCTCTTTCTGTCAATTGCGTCTTGCAATAATGATTTCACAACTTCCCTCTCTTTCCCTTGCTAAGTAAATTAATATAAAGATGAGGAAATCCAAAACTAAAAGTTCCAACTCGAGGCTGGCTTTTCAGGCCCCAAATCAAATTTTTTTGAACCATTTTGACGTTTTGGTGCAGAAAACAAACTTTTCAAATATATTTTTTTTTAAATGTAAGAAAGGTAATTACAACGAATCTATGCCGAAGATATCCCACTTTAGAAGTGTTTGTTCCGGTTTCTTCAAGAGTATAAGAGAGTTTTAGATAGGTTGTTTCACAGAAATTAAAATGTAACATTGTCATCAAATGGCCATTCAGTGCCATATTGTATTTTTTGACAATTGAAACTTCCCCCGTTAAATGCCGATTCTAAGTCTGTTTCAATTTTTGAACAAATTGGGATCAGCAGGAGAGGATAACTATCAAGCTTGTCAGCTTATTACAATTTGATATAAAGCTGAAATGTACCTACCTAGAATCGGTGTTTAACTAGGACCTTTCAAATGTCAAAAACACCAAATGAAGCTGAATGGCTATTCGATGACAATGCAAAATTTGATTTTCTGTGAAATAGTTAGTGCCTTTGTGTATTGTGATAATTGAATTAAAAAATGGTATACTTTTCAACAGCCTCCAACTTCTTGTTGATCTGGCTCAAGGACTCGGAGATGTGAATGAGGTGAGCCTTCTCCTCACCCCCCTCGGGATGTGTGCAGAACATGCATTTGAAGAGGCCGGCAAAAGAGAACTCCAACGAGCCCTTCTCCTCTCCATTATTTCCTCCCGGGTTGAAGAACCCGAGCAGGGACTTGTTCTTCTGCGCCTTCTTCTGAGCTTCTTCTGCTTCTTTCTTTTCATTCTCTATTTCCTAAAATAGGATACATATATTTCAGCGTTAACGTCTAGGTTTATTAATCATTAACATAGTTGTGGGACCGATTTATAAGGTCCATTATAGTTAACATCAACATTATGGAGGTAAGGGAAAAGATGAACCATCTTAAAATGAGATCTGAAGAATACTGCTAGTTTCAAATGGATGAGAATGAAACTCGAAGAACAGAATTCTTTGAGGAAGAACTATGTCCAAAAGTTTTTATAGAGATGTCAGATATTCAGTGCAACGACGTCGGCAATATTCATTACACCACATTTAAGAAATAAAATCCTATTCTTTGGTTTTACTTCAATTTAATAGACAAAAAAATCAATTTGCATTCAACAGTCCACGACACTAAAAAAGAGAAGAAAATCAAAGACATACCTTTTTAGTTTTTTTAGCTACCACTTCCCTGGTTCCCCACGATACCACGTTCAAGTTGATGATGGAGTACAGGATCAAGAGCAGGTACATAGAGGGTATGGAGAGCAGGTAAATGATACCGGGGACGATACACCAGAACTCCTGCGGATGGAGGCAGGCTGCTATGAGGAAAGAGCCGGTTAAGGCTATAAGGAAGATAGCGGAGGGGGAACCTATACCGTCCTCGCCCAGCTGAAGGGCGGTACCCACTATCACAGCCATCATGATCATGGCATAGCCAGTCGATAGTATCTGAGCGAATATTAGCTGGAAAGAAGAAAAATACAATAAGTTATTAAATTATAAAATAAAATTTTACTGTGCACCCAGACGAATAATGGTGCTTTTTATAAGCAAATTGATGTAAAAGATTGTTTTTGTGCAATGAGGACCTTTAGCCATTTTTTTTAAAGTAATAAACACAATCTAACTTCTCATCACGCTAACTGTCATAGCTTGTGGCATGGGTTCCGATAAGGTCAGAAATCGTCCAGTCAAAAATGGAGCATTTAGATATTTTTATCATTTACCTAATCATTTTTCGAGAATGAGCATAATTAACTACATCAATTTTATTGATTTTAGATCTTACCTGAACATTGGCTTTACAAGTGAAACAGATTAACATGAAGAACAGGATAGGAATGATGTTGTATTGGAAGGATGTCCAGTTGTCGATTTTGAAAGCTGCGACAAAAGCTCCCACTAACATAAGGAAGATGGTTCCAGGGCCAAGCACAGTACCTCCCATCAACATCACCTGGAAAATACAATATATTATTCGTTGCATACCAAACCATCATCAAAATGATCTGGAAAAACAACATAGATTTTGAAGAGAAGCGGTCCCAAATCAAACCCTTGAAGCATTCCCGGTGTTAATTCAAATTTGAACGAAATGTTATTACTTGTTAATTTTATCATAATTTCCTAATTACAGAGTTAAAAGCCAACTTTTTTATATTCCAAAAAGTTTTATTAATTGGTAAATTGCAATTTCGGTAAAATGAAGGCTTTTAATCCTGCTAAACTGAGATCCGATATACAATAATTTCACTCACCAAGTATGAAATGTAAGGCATAGAAATGTTATCGTTGATTTTCACAGTCTTTTTATAGTCGACGAGCAGGTCGAAAATGTTGGCCATGGTGGATGGGACCCATCTACGTCTCTGGTTGTAGAACTCGTTGAAGCCTTCGGGAGCATGGGTGTAGGCGTCTGACGCAGCTGAGTACTCTACTCGATATCCTCGCTGCAGGATGAGGGTGCATAACCAACGATCTTCTCCTGCAGAGACAAAGTATTAAGATGAAATATTGTTTTGTACAGGGTGTTAAGAGACATGCCCAACTTCCTTTAATCAGTAAATCCTGATCTTATTTGGAGTAAATTTCCAGTGACATGTATTATTATATTATAAAATATTTTTTAATTTTAATTCAAACATAAAACCAGTAGATATTGAACAGTCAGGGTCGGGGTTTTGTTTGTTTGCATTTGAATTTCACGGAAGATCAAAAATTTCATTAACAATTCACACTCCAAATAAGTTTCATGGATTAACCCTTTGGAAGAGTAAATCGACAAGAGTCATTAGATTTTTTTCCTTTCGACAAGTAAATCGACTATATATTTATATATATGTAGTATATGTCCTGTAAAAAATGCCCGCACCGGCAATATGCATTGTACATTGCTCTGGAAAATAGTGACCACCACCCTGGGATGGTACAGTATACCGCCTTACTAACATGGGCTATTATCTTCAATAAAACTCTACTTCCAATTAAAAAAAGTTTTAGCACTACCCACATTAGGTAAAAGAAACATTAAATTCAATGAGAAAAAATATATTGTTAATAAGTTTTGTAGTCTTGACTGTACCTTGATCATACTGCACGTAATGTCTCGCTTCGTCAGACTTGGTGGTGTATTTCTTCATGACGTTATCATCCATCAGAGCCTTGGCCCTGAAGAGGGAGAAGCAGCCGGGGCTACAAAGTACGCACCCAATCATGTGTTCAGTAGCCTTCTGCAGCCAATGACCGATGGCGTACTCAAACATCTGATACCACACCATGGGACCTAGAAATTTAATACATTGTAATTGAAGCTGTATGTCTTACTATGTATACCCGGAGCCGGGATTTGGATCTTTTAGTATTTTACTAAACGAAGTGCAACTATTTTCAATTCTTTTTTAATAATTTAAACCCGTAAACTATTGGAATATAATGCCGTTAGTACCTAGGATAAGATCTAGATAGGTTGTCCAAACTCACGTGAGTAAAGGAAGAAGAGAATAACGGTTCCGCGACTTTTCATCTTGCGAAAAAATATCCCTGACAAAACATCCTCTGACAAAATATCGTACGGACAAAACATCCCCCAACAAAATATATACTAAAACCTAACCTAACAAAAAAATGGGACAAAAATGATGTTATGACATCCTGTAAATACTATAAATTATTGTTCTCTGTATTATTTTTGTCTCATTTTACTATTTTTGAAGAGTAATTTATTGTCTTTACAGGATGTCAGTTATGTTAAGTTTTAGTAGATATTTTGTTGGGGATATTTCGTAGCGGGATGAAAACGGGCATTATCGAGTATAACGATTGGGGTAAGACAATAATTGTATATTCATCAAATTTGAACATAGGGATTATCGTAGGAGGGAAGTACTAAATAATATAAATATATATTTTCGTTAAGTCATTGCGTTTCTCAATAATACAAAACTGGCATTCTCCAACTCATCTTCTTTCTTTGGAAAGAAGCCGTTAGATGTGACCTCAGTTTCAGCGTTGTCCCAAGTTTTTATTACCTGAGCCAATAGGATGAATACGGCCGCAAGCAGCACCTAGATTCTTGTTCTTCTTCATCAAATCGACCAGCAGCTGGACGGCGTTGGGTTTAAAATCAATGTCTCCGTCGAGGGTTAGTAGGTAAGTATTTTCAGCCATGACTTCTTTGCGGTCGACGGAGATGGGCAGTTCCATGAGCCTGTGGCCCAGCAAGTAGTACATGTACATCACCTGGAACAGGAGGAATTCTAAGCACACGACAACAAACAATTATAGCAGACGGATATCACTTTAAATCCTTAATAATGTAAAGCAGATCATTTGATACAAAATTTCACTTTTTTTAGACATTGTAAACTTTATTGAGCAACTAGCTGAACTCCTCATCGTTGCCCGGGTTCCAAGCAGGATTTTTCGAAATTTCATGTAGAGTGACTTTGCTCTTGTTTTGAAAACCAAGTGTGTAATTTTTCATCAGCCTATATAAAACTGTAGATTTGCAAATAAATCAAATCGCTTAATAGACCGATAGAAGATAATAATATTAGTATGCTATTGAAATTTGTGAAATATTATATGTATACTCAACCATTTAAAGAAAATTTCAAGTTCCATAGCTCATGATTGAATATACATTAAGAGTTAAAAATTGATTGATAAGATCATGCCTACAAAGTAGATCTTGGTACAAAGTACTGTATTAATTTGTAGTGTGTTAAATTCCCGGCGTTTACTAAAATTCAGATAAACACAAAACAGTTTTTCTCCTTAGTAGTTTAGATTTTACAAGATAATATAGGAATTTAATACCACAAAAAATGTATTGCTACAAACCTGAGACCAGCGCTTTCTGTGCCTGATCTTGTCTTTGTCCTTGAGATGGCAGACCATCTTCGTCTTGCCGGGCAGGGTCCACTCGAGGCGGCCTCCGTAGGGCGCGGGGTACTTCTTGGGCGGGCGGATCCTGATGTTGGTCATGTGCACCTCGCTGGCGGCCTCGTCGATAGTGTGCACCAGACGCTTCACGAAGATGTTCACCTGCGAGTCCTCGTCGCTGTGATCGGAGATTTCAAAGCCGTCATCCAAAAAGATGTGAGCTACAAATTAAATAAATAAAATATGTAGTAAACATCACTGTAAATTTGGACAGCATTTTTGATACCTTTCAAACCAAGTCAAATGAATCCTGCAAAATGCCAATATTTCGACAATATTCCTAAGCCACAGGCAATGATGCTATTTTGATTTGAAAGATGAGACAAACTTTCACACTATGTATACCTAAACATTTTGATACTAGCATTTTCTGGGAGACAAATGACATTTTATGCCTTTTTGAGACAGTGTCATCAAAGAAGATGTGAGTTGCACACAATTGGTAAAATAGTAGGTACCAGCGTTGTATTATAGGAATCTTTCAAAACAAGTTAAAATTACCCCTGGAAAAAAAAACAAACATCTCCTAAGAGAATATTATTTTATCATGTTCTTGTTTTTAACTACATATGTATTCCATTATTATTTTTAATTGGTAAACTAATGTTTAAGACAAGATTTTTATGCATAGCACAAAGGGTAACAATTATTATAAGCAATAATTATTAGCCTATCTTTTCTCGGGAGATTTTTTCAATGTTGATGAGTGTTTCAGGCTAATAATTATTGCTTATAATAATTACATATTCCATTTTATCCGGTCACTTGCCCATGTATTTTCGAAAAACTGTTTATTTATATTTTTACACACTACACTTGTAGTGCATCATAAGGAAATCATGGGTTTCATGAATTGCTACTGTAGTTTGGCAAAGTCTCTCATACATTAATTTTGCCTTCGAACTTTATTTTAGTCAGTACCTATGGGGAAACAAATATGCAAAAATATATTTTTTTGTCAATCTAGAATAGTACAAATAGGGAAATAGGATAGTACTTACTTTCATATTCGTAGTAGTCAGGATCCACAACCCTCAGATACTTCTGGGCCACTCGGCGAGCGCACTGATCCTCATCAAGGCGGAAGATGGACTTCAAGAACTCTATCATCTCGTCTTTAGTCTCGTGCCACATAGTAGCACATGTATAAATTCTACAAAAACATCATTTTTTTAAGTTTCAGAGAAAATACTAAATTACCTAATTAATTTTGTTAAATTTTGTGTCTGTGTTATTGTTGGTCTATCGTCTTATTTAATATACATATATAATATAATAATTTACCTAGTAATATGATCAGATGACTTCACTGTTTTTGGAGTAGAGTTCGATCCATCGGTGTGGACGGATATTGTTTCGTAATATTCATCACCCTTTTCTTTTTCAATTTCAGCCAAGTCCTACAAAAAATCATATATTTGTTAATTATTTGAGGTTAAGATTCCACATTTTTTATAAGCTTTGAAAACACTCGAACAACGACTTAATTGAAGGGTGATAAAATACATGGGTACGTATTGACAATTTGATGCCAAAATTCGTCCTAGAGAGAGGTCGTATGTACGACATCAATCATAGTCCTCGTCCTTCTCACACGTCTCGTATGAAAACAAAAAGGACAGAAGATACCAGAACGATGACATCACTTACAACTTCTCTCTGGGACTACAATCCCCTTTAGTTTTATTTAAATGTATGCAATTTTAGCGGTTATCATGCCCGCCTTCGCCCGAGTTTTTCAGAATAGTTTTTCTTATTGAACGATAATTAAAAAACATGGGACAAATAACATGCAGTTTTGTCTCATTTTTCGACAGATAAATCGATTTTTAAAGCTCCGTAACTCATGATGTAAATGACTTTGCTAGCTTTTTAACGTTTTTACAATGAATTTTAATGATGCCAGAACTCACCTTCCGAGAGTTTTTGCAACTTCAGACATCAATCAAAGAGATTTTGTGCTTTATGGCAAGGACGTTGTTGATTCCTTACCTCCGTTTTGACGTCCGTCTGGTCCTGGCACCTCCTGTTGAGACCCATGGACTGGTCGATCAGGAGAGAGTTGTACATGGGGATTACGAACAGCTTCTCGGTGGAAGCCAGACGCTCGCACTTCGGGGTCCAGATGTGGAGAGTGATCCAGGTTTGGGATAGCAGCCAAAGGAGCCAAACCCACGCCATCTGGCGGGATATGAAGTCGTTCAGAAAGTATACTGGAATTAAGACAAAGCGAATTTATTCGTAGTTGTAGAGGATTTTCACCTTTTATTGGGTAAATTTTTGAGATCGCTGGCAATGGTTAATACGCACTTTTTTTTGAAAAAATCTTTTGATTCACCTTAATTACATTAAAAGACAACTATTTGCATTGGGGGAAGTGGAAAATATTTCATTCTACATGGTTTGTGATACAAAAGAAAGTGCCCCTTTATAACGCCTACTCGCGTCAAGGCAAGAAAAACATCCCAGTTTTCAAGTAGTTTAGCGGCTACGCTAGGTTTGTGTAACATGGTTTGTGATAAAAAGAAAGTGCCCCTTTCTAACGCCTACTCGCGTCAAGGCAAGAAAAAATTTTGAATGAAATATTTTCCACTTCCCCCAATGCAAATAGTTGCCTTTTAATGTAATTAAGGTGAATCAAAAGATTTTTTCAAAAAAAAGTTCATATTAACCGTTGCCAGCGATTTCCAAAAATTACCTTTTATTGTTGAGAAACACTGAAAGTTACAAAGTAAAACAATAATATATTCGAGCTGTAAAAAAAATTTGTCAGGTTATATGAATGTCTTTAAATATTATGTTAATAATTTTTAGTGTAACCTCAATATTAAATTATTGAAAGTCGTCCGAATAGACCAAAATCTGGAGTAGGTATACACGCCAAACTTTAATGCCGGCCTGAACATGGTACGATCCATTCTCGCACAGTTACTTATTATACAATGATCGTAAGCGAAAAAGAAAAATGCGCAAAAACATATGTGCGACAGAGAAAGGCATGGATGGGGAGGCAAGCCACTTGACCTTAAATTAGGCTTTTGCGAGGAAAATCTGTATCAATGTCGAAGTTTGGCGTACTATACTCAACCGGACATCTTTTTTTTTAACTAGACACCTTATGTAATACGATTCTACAACTCCAGAGTTATGAAGATTGCCTAATTTCGATTTGGCAGGCGTACCAGGCGTAAGTATTAAAAAAATACCTCCTCAAGTTCTTGTGCTCCTGGTAGATTAGCTTAAATATTAACTTTTTGGAATTTGGACTGAATTGACAATTTTGCTCTCTTTTGCTTTCTGTGCTCCTAGTATTTTTTGTCTACAACTTTTTCAACCAAAATGGTAGTAAATAAAAAGTAATAATAAAAAAATACCGTTTTACCATTATGTGCTCCTGGTAGAAATTACGAAAGAAATAAAAAATATTTATTCCTACCTAATCGCCGTCTGTGTGTACGTGGCATCGTAGCTCCTAAACGAATGTACCGATTATGATGCGTTTTTTTCGAAATGGTTCTTAGCTACAATTCATGAAAATCTGTTCAGATTAGCTCTTTTTTGTTTACTTATGCATTCTGTGTTCCTGGTAACATTTTCTAGCAAAAATTATATACTGCTTTATTTTGCTTTATCTAAAATATGTTAAAAAAAATGCATGCTCACCCGGGGGACTTTCGAAGAACAGATAATCCGGAATCGTGTCGTGGAAGAAGCAAGGATCTCCATTCCTCAGGCCGCAAGCAGCAATGAGCAGGGAGATGGAGACGGGGATGGTTAGGTTAACGGGGAAGGCGTAGCTGAAACCCTGGATGAGGATCTTGCAGGCGAACTTGCCGAACACGTAACACAAGTAGGCGGCCAGGATCTGGATGAGCAGCACATACATGGGCGTGTTGTGCGAGGACATCATGTCCACAGAGTCGCCGGTCTTCGTGATGTCCGACAGATCTGGCAGGACGGTGCCGCTGAGGACTGGTTTGATCTAAAACGAGGGGTTTTAATAGATATTAACGAAAGCATCCGATATTATTATCATATTAATAGCAGTAAAGTGGTACCCTGGTGGGCACGTGTACATGTAAGGCCAACAGATACCTAACTCCAATATTATAAAAACACGTATTAAAATAACATGTCATAAAAGTAGCAAAGGCCGAACAGAAAGTACATATTTTTAATTTACTCTCGAAATGTTTCCTAAGGCGCTACAACACATTGTTATTACACACAAAAACATCTATTTTTGTATTTGTAAGCAATTATTTAACAGAATATTGGAATTTTTCTGTCCAACTAGGAAGTTCCAGTTGTAGGACAGTCAAATTAACAATCTTGGTTCATTATTGCAATTTTCAGAGATGACAAAAAAACTGACTTCGAAAATTGCAAGTGGTACCTACACAATAATAATAATAATTTTTCTGTGGTAAAATTTCGAAGACTGATTCAAAATTTCTACAGGTTACGTTTTTATACGTTATATTCACGTTTTAAAAAAATCTATGTCTACATTACAGGTAGGTACAGCATTTTTCAGACATTTTTGTGAATATTTCAGTGTACCTCTGAACCGAATCAACTTCCAGCTACGAGTGCAAACTTTTTTTCATTTTATTTAAGTATTAACTCCACGCAGGAAATCTTTAGGCTTCCCACAGGCAGTATACTACCCCGTGCATGTCATCCAAGAGGAAAAAGTGATCCTGAATCTATTTGAAATCCCTATTATCAAAGCACCTGAAGCGCGTTCCGTTTCTGATAACTTTGGAAAAGAGAGACTGATTATTATCATAATTTAGTACAAATATTATATTTCATTTCCATACCTCCTCAATGACAATAGGATGGGGCGCGAAGCTCTCAGAAAACATGCCGAAGAAGTCAGTGACGCTGTCTCCTTGCATCCACAGCACCAGCAACACCGAACAGAGGAAGGCGATCACCTTCCACACGGACACGAAGATGTAGGTGAAATAGCGCGTGTACTTCAACTCTTCCTTCACCCTGCCGAGAGCCTTCATGAAGCCTGCAAAGACAGAGAATGTTGAGTTAATTTAAGACAGACTGGACATAAAGCGTTGGCAAGGAGAAGCACCACGAAGTAACGCAAAAAATATGCTTTTGATTTGAAAATTTGATTGCTTAGAAATATTTTAGATGCTTTAATTAAATGCTGCGAGTAGAACACTTGGTTGCAACATCTTGACCTTTGAAAAAAATTGAACAATTTTTTGATAAATCTTTTTAAGCCCTGAAAAAAATAATGCATCAGACCCATATGAACTGTTTTAATATTCGTAATCACCCAATTACGAAGCCCTTTTCGGTTTTGTTTTTATCGTATAATGTGGCAAATTTAGTTCCATTGAAAATGATCACATAAAATGGCATAAAAAATACCGCTGGTGCGACTAAGGTCAAAATATGGACCGCTTTTATTTTTCTGCGATTGACAGCGGTCCAAAATTGGACCACTTTTTTTTTTACCAAAGTTTACGGTTTTATAATATTATTTTAATAAATCCTACGAATATGTAATAATCGAAAAAAGATAGGTGAATTCATTGGCTATATAGAACTATAATCAGTTTGTATATCTCCATTCGGAGGAATGATTTTTTGAATGAAAAAGTTTTTAATCGCGCTGTCGCGCGAATGGTTAATATATTTTTTAAGCATTTCTACGCCAATGAAGAGAAGAATAATACAGAGATAATGCTTTAATACACATATTCTTGATTTGTTTTAAGTTGGGAGTTAAATGAACTTACTGAGTGGGCTCTGCTTGGAAACGTAATTCTCCCACCAGCCTAAGGAGATGAAGACCGAGGCGACGGGGATGAGCCACAGGCTGGGCTTGCCCTCGAGCAGCGGCCACACCACGAAGCCGGTAACCTGCGCCGCGATGGCTGCCAGGTCCACGATCACCTTCACGAAGCGCTTGGACTCCTTGGGGCTGCGGCACAGCAGGCCCACGATGCCGGGCACCACGCACATGCAGTTGGTCAGCATGGCGCCCTTCACCACGTCTAGCTCGGGCAGGATTATGAAGAACAGCATCACCAGGCCGATGGTGTGCAACGTTTCTACGAAGAACACCTGCAATTTTGGATGAAAGTTTAACGGAGGGAAGGGAAATGATAAAATATGCTAACTACATAAAATTAATTAAGTTTATGTCCTATGACCTATACGAAGCTTTGGAGTATCTTGAGGGAAAACAACATAAGTAGATAAGTAGGTACCCATACATGGTATTTAACAATTTATTAAATACCTTACTCCAAATAATGTCAGGAATCACTGGACAAAGTAGGTAATTCAAGTAAGTCCCTTTACGCTCTGTATTTTGGATAGGTACTTATAATAAATATTTCGTTGAGTTTAATTTGCCTAGGTAAAAATGAATATTACCGGGAAAGGTTCAAGTGAGTTATTAGCACAATTGTGTATAAAACACGCATCATCCCCTGTATTTGGATAGCCGTCGAAACATTGTCTTGGTCGCTCTAGCGCAGTGATACCCAACGGGAGCGCCAGCGCCCCCCTGGGGGTGTTTTGGAGGTCTAGGGGGGCGTTTTTAAATTTTTAGCAATTAGGGAGCGCTGCAGAAGTTCGAGTAGGCATTGTGTCAATATAGAAAATAAGCTCATTCACGAGCTATGCACACTGACACATTGACTCACTTTCTTAAGGTGCAACAATTTTGACATTTTTTTGTAAAATAAACTACACTTTCATGCACAAAAATTTAAACTGAGGCTCAATACTCAATGTCAAATTAATAATAATGTGTTTTCTTTATACGTTTCATAATTTTTTATTTGTAGTAGGAAATCCATTGCGGCGTAAATGGGCGAAATTTTTAAATTTCGTTTTTGGGAGGGGGGGGGCGCTGGATAATTTTACCGCGGTAAAGGGGGCGATTCTTTCAATACGGTTAAGAAACACTGCTCTAGCGCAATCGGAATATATTTTTATAAACTTAACAATTCCCTACATGAAACGATGAGATACATGAGAAATTGCAACAATGTGCAAGAAAAGCACTTTTTAGATAGGTACCGATCACCACTGCTTGTATTTTGTTTTGGCCCATTGGAGTCGATGTGCTAGACTAGACCAATGCAAGGTACGGAGCATTTCCACGAAAAACAGACGAAAAATTGAATATAAAATCAAACAAGAGTATAAACGCATCCTCACGTGCCAAAAGTATGAAGCGATATCATTTTATTTTAATTGTATATCGGACGTCGGTTCCAGCATATTTGAAAGTTTGGAGAATGGATATTGATATGAAAGTTTGGAGAATGGATGTGATAACAGCAATACCGCGGCGACAATTCGAAGAGTAAAATGGAACTAACCAGCATAAACTGGCCAGTGGTTGGCTTCTTCCAACTCTTGAAGAAACAGATCCTAATGGACCTGATGAGGGTCCCCAGTTCTGGAACCAGGAAGGCGAAGAAAATGCACCACATCCATGCTATCCGCTCTGCGTCGGGTAGAACTGTGATAAACTGCTTGTCTCTACCTGCAAATAAAAAAAAAACATAACAATGCCAATACTAAAACATTACCATAACTACATGACCAGTTCTCAGTCAAACAAAAGTGGAGATCAAAAATTATTTAGGAGCATTGAAAACAAAGATTATTCAAATAAGTACGACTCCGCAAGACGGCTAAGATATGAGCTATATCATCAAGTGTTTCTGCCCATGCGTTGAAATAATTATTATTCGCATACCATTATGCAGAAAAGCTAAGAGAAGGCAACAATAATTGCTTATGTGACCTTGAATAACAATAATTATAAGTTTAAAAGAAAACATTAATATCAAACTGCTTTAAAAAAAACAACTATTAGTATCTACTTATTACTTAAGGTTGGGGTTGCCAACCGTCCTGTTTTCCCAGGACAAGTCGTGTATTTTGGGGTGTCCTATGCTGTCCTGGATAGTTTTTAAGCATTGTCCTGAGTTTTTAAAGAGTCCTGTTAAGGATATATGTTTTAAAATTCGCGCGCCACTACTCTCTCCAATCGTTTTGGGCTCAGAGTCCATTTCGTTTGATTTTTATGCAAACAGAAGAAGAAAGCAGTGAAAATTGGCAAACCTAATCGTTATTTTCGAGTGATAACTCTTTGGTTCATTCACAGTTGGCTTTCTTAGTTTAAATAATAATATACATTCGCGAAAATCTTGTTGAAAAAATGTGTTCGGTATGCAGGTACCACCGAAAAAAGAAGATAAAATGGAACGCAGTGTTGGATTGAGAAGTATTGATATTGCTACATAGTTAGGGTACACTTACTATGAGTACCGTTAAAATGTGTGGAAGTTTTAAAGATTAAATAACTGGTTCTGTTCATTGTACTAAAAATACGTAGTATTTATATTTCCAATCATAATTATTGATTTGAAAAACCGCACCTTGCGAAACGGTTCCAACTGGCTACAATCAGGGGCGTATATGTTTGATTTGACCTTGAAACTGCAAAACGCGAGACCAAATTCTTATAGATAAAGCTGAATTATAGATAGGTCAAACTTTGTGTTGTGTCAAGAACATGAATGTCATGAATTCGTCCAAAATCGTATTTGAATTTGCATTACTTACGTCGCCCATGGGCATATTTCGGTCAAAAATCGTTTAAATGAATTCCAGAGGTGAAAAAATGGTTTAAATGTGTCCGCAATTGAACCAGAAAACAGGTAATTACATTAACATTCAGCTAATTTATTTGTAAATCAATTTGAGGTTAAATGACATTTGTATTGAAAAAATATGCTTTCAATTTTACTTTAATAAGTCACGTACGCCTCGAACGTCATACAAATGTCTGTTAATGTTATATTATCGTTAAAACAAGCTTATGGGTCCGAGTGGTTAATGTTTCACAAATTTTGTTTCAGAAAATGTTCCAGTCTTTGAAGCTTCACATTAGGAACATCTTATAACATTGTTTGGCAGACCATAACATTTTTATTGGCAGGTAAAATTAATAATGCTTTAACTAACTAATTGTCACGCTGTTTTCCCGCTGGGTATTCAGAGAGGACGGACCGCCAAACAACTCGGTCTTGGCATACAATCCTTGCCTCATTCACATTCATACACACTATTCTATTATTCTGACTCTTGACGTGGCCCGACGCAAGCAATGATTCACTTGATCGTGCCAGGTCTTCCTCTGGTTTCCCCGACTTCATTACCACTCACATCTGCATCATATATTGTTCTCCAATGATCATACGTGTTTTTTTCATTCTTCATATGTATGAACAGATGGGAGAATATTTTTCCCTTCTGATGAACAAAGTATGTCATCACAAGGGAAAAATATTGTACTTTTTGTTCACAAACTTTGTTTTTAATGTGATAATTCAGTAGAGATTGTACTGCCCTGAAGAAGCTACGGTTGTAGCGAAACCCGGTCGGCATAAAGTATATAAAAAATAAAAGTGGTGTTTACTAAGTTATTGTTTTATTTTAAATGATAATTTTTTTTTCAGAACACATGATGCGGTTTTTACTGTGGGCTGGCTAGGTCCTCGATGAAGGTATATTCTGTTTTATTTCGGTTGAAAGGAAATAGTATTTATATATTTAGAATATGTAGATTTTTATTTCATTCTACAAGAACTAAGATATGTACGGTGACTGCTGGAAAGGAAAAACGGCTAAAGCGCTACATAGCTGTAACATTAAAGATGAACGTATGTCAACGAACAATATAGCTTATTGTGTAGGTTCATCTTTAATGTCACAGCTGTATGTTGCTTTAGCCATGTTTTCTTTCCGGCGTCGATATTTTTTTTCAATTCTTCGAATTCATCGAACCAGTGTTTTTATGTGCTATTATCGATTGTCTTTCTGAAAATAAAAAGTATTTAAACATGTACCCCCGAGTTATCATTTTTCAAGCAGAAAAATGTAAATTCGTTGTAGAAAACCATAATCATTATTTGAAAATGTTTTCCTTTTATAAGGAGTTAATATTTCAAGTATTTTAGGTTTTTTACTAACGCTTGATTTTTTTCCTCAGGATAACAGGTTTCCATTTGACAAAGCTCCCTGCTGAGAAAATGAGCTGTTAAACATTATCTAAATCTCATTCCCTCAGGCTTTGTCAAATGGAAAGTTGTTTTCTAGGGGAAACATAAAACATTTTTCTGCTTTCAAGCATTTTTATTTTTAAATATTTTATTTGGCTAATGAATTAATGAAGTAGGTCGAGTGCAATAATGTCTATGGTGACAAATGGCCTTGAACTTCCTATGTTATTGTCTACAGTAGAACCAACGGTGTTTTCCGTGGTTAAGTTGGTGACAAAAAACTTACTAGGAAAAGGCCCGAAGATATCAATCTAGGGGTTAGTATATTTATGGCTACAATGTCATTATGACATTGAAAATGCCACTGGCTGGTAAGACGGCACGCCGCCGAATTCACTTTTGAAAACGAACATGTTGTTTTGGCGGCAAATCTAAAATGCCGCATTTTAAATCGTTGTAGAAAATTTATTCGTTAACAGAAAAATAACAAAAATATGTTTATTATCGTAATTTTTTCTTAATTAAAAAAAAAAACAGTGAAAATATCCTAGAGGTAAACATTACAGTTTCTGCAACTGATGAAACTAAAAGAAATGTAACTCACCAAGCTTCTGATTACAGTATGTGATAGGTTTGTCCTTCTGTATCTGCGAGGTCATGAAGAGCAGCGTGCCCTTGGCAATGACCCCGGAGCCCAGGACGATGACGAAGGTCAGCACGTAGGCGATGATCTTGAAGATCCTGACCGTCAGCTCCAGGCAGGCCTGGCTTTCCATGGAACCGCTGTCCGACTTGTTGGGCAGGTCCCGGAACACGTCCCATCCTTTCGTCTCGTGGACTGTTCGCTGACTGGAAACAAGGAAATAAACTAAATTAGTCAATGAACGAAGATGTTTTTATGAATTATTTATTATAAACAAAATGATAAAAGAATGATGAATTTGAAATTCAAATGTAACGTTGTCATCAAGTGGCTATTCAGCGCCATTTAGTTTTTTTGACAGTTGAAAGGTCCCCGTTAAATGCCGATTCTAAATCCGTTTCAGCTTTCGAACAAATTTTCTCTGCTTTCGAAGTTCTGGCCCATGTTTCAAACCAAACTATTATTATACTTTTGAATGTAGCTATAACATTGTGGATATCCTAAATAAATAAATATCGGTCGGTCGGTGGCTAGGTTGGCATCGCGTTTGGTCCAAAAAAAGTAAAAATATATGTTTTTTTTATTTCAAAAAACGATTTTCGTAGATTATGATCAATTTTAAATCATATTATAATAATTCTACTTTCGAAATTTCATCACATTTCTTTACGTTTACGCGTATTTGACAGATTTGAATCTGAATAATGATTATTCAAGTTTACTAAATGGGCGTTCATACGAATTGTAAATTTCTTATTTTTTTGATACATAGGAATTCTGAGGCAATTTTTTGATAAATAATAAATAAATAATCCGTGATGTTTACAGGTATGCAGTAGGTATTAATGAATCTAAATAAATTTATTTCAAGAATTGTGAAAAATTAAAAGGTAGGTGTAACCGACGTGTTACGTACCCTCAAATGTTCTTTCAACGAAAAACATCCTTGGCGGTATCCTCTACAGTTCAGTGGTCATTTTTTGAGATTTCGCTGGAAATCCAAAAATCCGCTTGCCCACTGAGCTCGTTAGTACCGTACCGCCAGCGATCTTTTTCGTTGAAAATATTTTTATGTTTGTTTTCCAATTAGAATTTAAAGTTATTCTAATTGCAATATTGTATTAATAAAAAACTTTCATTTTACCATGTACAATGCCCCCGGTGCAACAAATAAACGCTATCATGCTCAGGTTGCCACCAGGGACATTTTTAAATTTATAATTTCAAACGTATTTTTTATGTTTCCTTTTTTTTTGACATATTGTTAAATATTTTAACTTACGATCCTTGTAGGATAATGAAACTAAGAAATTTCATTCCGCAGTCCTACAAGGCATCGAGGGAAAGAGAGCCTGAGTCTCTAGCCCTTAAATTACTCAAACTAGGGCAATAAATGACCCTCAAAAAACACTTAGAAAAATTTCGGTAAAAATACGTTTTTCCGATTTTAAAAATCCAGGTGCCCCGTAAGATGGTGAAACAAACAGGTTTCATTAACACATCTTACGGGGGACCTCGTAAAAATAACATTGTAACTGTAAATAACCAGATATTCAGCCAAACGGCAAATCAATTTATATTTTATGCGATTTAGCTCAAAAATGAGCTAAACGTCTCTAACTAAAAATCTAGCAATAGACAATTGGTTTATTTCATGATTACTGTATAATAACGAACACATATGTGCACAATTAACTCTGTAGAATTATTATAAAAAATACATTTTAAGCGACCGCCTTCAACGGTGACACCGGCAAAATAGGGTGCCCACATAATGACCGCCCTATTTATACCATTTGGTCTGAGGACGAAAACCCCTCCACTTTTTCATAAAAACACTGCCCGAACGCTGTCGGGTACAAGTACCCCTTAAATGTTATGAAAATTTGTCAATAAATATGTTGTGTTCAGTTCAAGTTCTCTTCTTGTTTTACTACTTCCTACCTCTGGAAGTCCTCCTACCTGCTGTCTCCTGCTGAAGTTCTGCCTGGACGAGTACCTGGTGCCTGCCGCCATAGCCGGCCCTAACTCTGGGTACTCCCAAGGCAACCAGGCCCAGGCAGAAACTAGGCGCATCCAGGGCCACCACCCACTGGATGTAGGGAGGCCAGCTTTAAATCCGCTTCAATCATCATCATTGGCATACAAAGGGGAAGGAGTGCACAGCCACCGGTGCCCTCATAATTTACAGTCTTGTAAGGACGACAACACGTCCGTTACAAGTGGTCCTTCGAGCCGGATCAGCTGCACCCCACGCCCACGCCTGATGCCACGCCTGATGTCACATCATGCCTGAAGCTGCCTCACGCCACGCCTGACGTCACGCCTGAATGCCACGTCTGAAGCCACGCCTGAGGTCACGCCTGATGCTACGCCTGACGCCACGCCTGGATGCCATGCCTGAGCCTTCGCCTGACGTATCGTCTGAATGCCATGCTTGACGCCACGTTTGCGTGCCACGCCTGATGACACATCACGCCTGAAGCCACGCCTACGTGCCACGCCTGACATCACGCCTAAAGCCACGCCTGATGCCACGCCTCATGCCAGGGCTAATGCCACGCCTAGATGCCACGCCTGAGCCTTCGCCTGACGTATCGTCTGAATGCCATGCTTGACGCCACGCCTACGTGCCACGCCTGACATCACGCCTAAATGCCACGCCTGATGTCACGCCTCATGCCAGGGCTAATGCCACGTCTGATGTCACGCCTCATGCCAGGGCTAATGCCACGCCTAGATGCCACGCCTGAGCCTTCGCCTGACGTATCGTCTGAATGCCATGCTTGACGCCACGCCTACGTGCCACGCCTGACATCACGCCTAAATGCCACGCCTGATGCCACGCCTCATGCCAGGGCTAATGCCACGTCTGATGTCACGCCTCATGCCAGGGCTAATGCCACGTCTGATGCCACGCCTACATGCCATGCCTGACGTATCGCCTGAGCCACGACTACGTGCCACGCCTGACATCACGCCTCATGCCACGCCTGATGTCACATCACGCCTGAAGCTACGCCTCACGCCACGCCTGACGTCACGCCCGAGGTCACGCCTGCTACGTGGATTACGTGCCATGCCTGACGTGTCGTCTAATGCCACGCCTGATGCCACGCCTCATGCCAGGGCTAATGCCACGCCTGATGCTATGCCTGCATGCCACACCAGACGTCACGCCTAGATGCCACGCCTGATTCCATGTCACGCCTGATGCCGCGTCTCATGCCAGGGCTGACACCACGCCTGATGCCACGAGTGCCCACGCTCGTGCCCCCGCCAAGCTCTACTACTGAGATGGCACGCTCCACAGAAGAGAGCAACAATGAGCGAACACCACCCTCTACATCTATTGAGGACACGCTGCGCCAGCTGCAACGACAGCTGCGCAGCCAACAAAAACGTATTGATTGGCTGAATGCAGCCCTTCAACTACAAACCCGTGTAGGGCCGGCACAAGATGCGACAGGGCCTGCACAACCCCGTGCTGGGATCCTGCCGGCAAAAGATTCGACAGGGCCCGCACAACCCGGCGCCGCAGGGCTGGCACAACCCAGTACTGCAGGGCTGGCACAACCCGGTGCCGCAGGGCTGGCACAACTCGTCGCAGCGAGTACTGCCTCGGAGCCAACCAGCCATGGACATCCGGACCAAGGAGAACCTTGGCAACTACAAGCATCATGGATGCACCCTGGACCTTCCGGCCCCGTACCGCCCTTGCCTCTGCACAATTCAAGGCAACAAGAAGCTGTACGAGAGATGCCCGTTGGACCTGTGCCTCTGATAAACCAGAGGCACCCCTCACCGGCGCAGCCAGGGCCTGGAGGCCCCGCGCCGCAGCCCCCTCACTCTGATGGGGGCCCCGGATGGATGCAGCCTGGACCTTCCGGCCCCGTACCGCCCTTGCCTCTGCACAATTCAAGGCAACAAGAAGCTGTACGAGAGATGCCCGTTGGACCTGTGCCTCTGATAAACCAGAGGCACCCCTCACCGGCGCAGCCAGGGCCTGGAGGCCCTGCGCCACAGCCCCCTCATTACAATGGGAGCTTTGGATGGCTGCAACCTGGACCTTCCGGCCCCGTACCGCCCTTGCCTCTGCACAATTCAAGGCAACAAGAAGCCGTACGAGAGATGCCCGTCGGACCTGTGCTTCTGGTAAACCAGAGGTACGCATCACCGGCGCAGCCAGGGCCTGGAGGCCCCGCGCCGCAGCCCCCTCATTACAATGGGAGCTTTGGATGGCTGCAACCTGGACCTTCCGGCCCCGTACCGCCCTTGCCTCTGCACAATACAAGGCAACAAGAAGCCGTACGAGAGATGCCCGTCGGACCTGTGCTTCTGGTAAACCAGAGGTACGCATCACCGGCGCAGCCAGGGCCTGGAGGCCCCGCGCCGCAGCCCCCTCATTACAATGGGAGCTTTGGATGGCTGCAACCTGGACCTTCCGGCCCCGTACCGCCCTTGCCTCTGTACATTACAAGGCAACCAGAAGCCGTACGCGAGATGCCTGTTGGACCTGTACCTCTGGAGAACCAGAGGTACGATTCACCGGCGCAGCCTCCTCACTCTGATGGGGGCCCCGCATGGATACAACCTGGACCTTCCGGCCCCGTACCGCCCTTGCCTCTGCACAATACAAGGCAACCAGAAGCTGTACGTGAAATGCCTGTTGGACCTGTACCTCTGGAAAACCAGAAGTACGCATCACCAGAAGCCGCAACTACAGCGCCTTCCAAACCTGATGCAATCCTGGAGTCAACTGGCCACAAAGATCCAGGCCAAGAAGAAGCTTGGCGACTCCAGGGAAGATGTATGCAGCCTGGACCTTCCAGCCCCGTGCCGCCCGTACCTCTGCTCAACCTGAGGCAACGAGAAGCCGTACGCGATGAGCTTGTTGGACCTGTACCTCTGATGGACCAGAGGTACGCATCACCAGCGCAGCAAGGGCCAGGAGGCCCTGCGCCACCGGCCCCTTACTACAAGAGGGACCCAACCACGATGCCGCCCGGACCTTCTGGTCCCGGGCCGCCCTTACCTCTGCTCCACCAGAGGCAGCCAGCCGACCAGCAGAGAACTGCTGCTGGATCCGCTCCACTGCCAGAGCAGTGGTCCTCACTGCAGCCTGGACCTTCCAGCCCCGTGCCGCCCGTACCTATGCTCAACCTGAGGCAACGAGAAGCCGTACGCGATGAGCTTGTTGGACCTGTACCTCTGATGGACCAGAGGTACGCATCACCAGCGCAGCAAGGGCCAGGAGGCCCTGCGCCACCGGCCCCTTATTACAAGAGGGACCCAACCACGATACCGCCCGGACCTTCTGGTCCTGGGCCGCCATTACCTCTGCTCCACCAGAGGCAGCCAGCCGACCAGCAGACAACAGCTGCCGGATCCGCTCCGCTGCCAGAGCAGTGGTCCCCACTGCCGCCTGGACCTTCTGGTCCCGGGCCGCCCTCACCTCTGCTCCATCAGAGGCAGCCAGCCGACCAGCAGACAACAGCTGCCGGATCCGCTCCGCTGCCAAAGCAATGGTCCTTACTGCCGCCTGGACCTTCTGGTCCCGGGCCGCCCTCACCTCTGCTCCATAAAAGACAGCCAGCCGACCAGCAGAGAACAGCTGCCGGATCCGCTCCGCTGCCAGAGCAGTGGTCCTCACTGCCGCCTGGACCTTCTGGTCCCGGGCCGCCCTCACCTCTGCTCCACCAGAGGCAGCCAGCCGACCAGCAGAGAACTGCTGCTGGATCCGCTCCACTGCTTGGACAAAGGTACCAAGCGCCAGCACAGATGGATGACCAACCACATCCCGCAGCAACAACGAGCCTGCCCTGCCCCAGCAGTGCCACTGTCAATGACGTGGTACTCCTCATCGGCGCAGTGAAGATGAGCCCATCCTGCCCCAGCAGTGCCGCTGTCAAAGACGTGGTGCTCCTCAACGGCGCAGCGAAGACGAGCCCGTCCTGCCCCAGCAGCGCCACTGTCAAAGACGTGGTGCTCCTCAATGGCGCAGCGAAGAAGAGCCCGTCCTGCTTCAGCAGTACCACCGTCAAGGACGTGGTACTCCTCATCGGCGCAGCAAAGACGAGCCCGTCCTGCTCCAGCAGTACCACTGTCAAGAACGTGGTGCTCCTCAACAGTGCAGTAAAGACGAGCCCGCCCTGCCCCAGCAGTGCCACTGTCAAGAACGTGGTACTCCTCATCGGCGCAGCGAAGACGAGCCCGTCCTGCCCCAGCAGTGCCACTATCAAGGAAGTGGCGCTCCTCATCGGCGCAGCGAAGACGAGCCCGTCCTGCCCCATCAGTGCCACTATCAAGGAAGTGGCGCTCCTCACACGGGGGGAGTCCGTCAACCCCATCATGGTTGTCATGGACCCCGTGTCATGGTTGTCATGGACCCACATCAGCCGGACACACGGCCGAGTCCTTGACACCATCCCTGCTGAAGACGACCAAGTAAGGACCGCCGGGACCCAGACGAGATCCAGAGTCTACGTTCGACCTGCCGAGAACCAGAGTCTACGTCCGACCTGCCGTGAAGCTCGCTGCGATCCTGCCGCCCGCGTCTACCGATGCAGCTTCACCTGCTCATCCTACTACACGTCGTGATGACTAGTACAGCACAGCTGCACGGGGGGAGTGTAACCGACGTGTTACGTACCCTCAAATGTTCTTTCAACGAAAAACATCCTTGGCGGTATCCTCTACAGTTCAGTGGTCATTTTTTGAGATTTCGCTGGAAATCCAAAAATCCGCTTGCCCACTGAGCTCGTTAGTACCGTACCGCCAGCGATCTTTTTCGTTGAAAATATTTTTATGTTTGTTTTCCAATTAGAATTTAAAGTTATTCTAATTGCAATATTGTATTAATAAAAAACTTTCATTTTACCATGTACAATGCCCCCGGTGCAACAAATAAACGCTATCATGCTCAGGTTGCCACCAGGGACATTTTTAAATTTATAATTTCAAACGTATTTTTTATGTTTCCTTTTTTTTTGACATATTGTTAAATATTTTAACTTACGATCCTTGTAGGATAATGAAACTAAGAAATTTCATTCCGCAGTCCTACAAGGCATCGAGGGAAAGAGAGCCTGAGTCTCTAGCCCTTAAATTACTCAAACTAGGGCAATAAATGACCCTCAAAAAACACTTAGAAAAATTTCGGTAAAAATACGTTTTTCCGATTTTAAAAATCCAGGTGCCCCGTAAGATGGTGAAACAAACAGGTTTCATTAACACATCTTACGGGGGACCTCGTAAAAATAACATTGTAACTGTAAATAACCAGATATTCAGCCAAACGGCAAATCAATTTATATTTTATGCGATTTAGCTCAAAAATGAGCTAAACGTCTCTAACTAAAAATCTAGCAATAGACAATTGGTTTATTTCATGATTACTGTATAATAACGAACACATATGTGCACAATTAACTCTGTAGAATTATTATAAAAAATACATTTTAAGCGACCGCCTTCAACGGTGACACCGGCAAAATAGGGTGCCCACATAATGACCGCCCTATTTATACCATTTGGTCTGAGGACGAAAACCCCTCCACTTTTTCATAAAAACACTGCCCGAACGCTGTCGGGTACAAGTACCCCTTAAATGTTATGAAAATTTGTCAATAAATATGTTGTGTTCAGTTCAAGTTCAATTCTACTCTTCTTGTTTTACTACTTCCTACCACTGGAAGTCCTGCCTCCTGCTGAAGTTCTGCCTGGACGAGTGCCTGGTGCCTGCCGCTACAGCCGGCCCTAACTCTGGGTACTCCCAAGGCAACCAGGCCCAGGCAGAAACTAGGCGAATCCAGGGCCACTACCCACTGGATGTAGGGAGGCCAGCATCATCATCATCATTGGCGCACAAAAGGGAAGGCGTGCACAGCCACCGGTGCCCTCATAAATTTACAGTCTTGTAAGGACGACAACACGTCCGTTACAGTAGGTATATTCCATTGGGGTGAAATGGAAAACTTCTTAGAAACGCGAATAAAATTGATGTGTTATTACTGTAAGCTATTGGTCGTGAATAACTATGGATTTTTAGTGCCTTTTTTCTAATCAAACAAGCAGAATGTTATGCATAATGTTTTCTTAATGGGAAAATATCAAGGAAACAAATTCATTGGTACTCCAAATAGTTTTAGTTTTTCCGCTAAATAGTTTTCTTTGAATCGCTAAATAAACTGAACATTATGGCTTCGAAAACATTGGATGAATTAACGGATAACCTAATATAAATATGTAGGTAAATTAACATAAATTGTTATTAGGTACAGTATGTTTTAAAAATTAAACACATTTCGTTTAATAAATTCATCAAGTTTTTGAGATATGATTTAAAATCACAATTTTTAATAAATTCAAATTATATTAAATTATACTCAGATATGCACCAAGTCTGTTTCACCAAAAAACATATTTCTGTGAAAACGATGAAATTGCATCAATTTGCACAATTCTTCTCAAGAATACATTATCTGTTCAGTTGACGAATACTGCTTACATTCTAACTTCATACAAATATACATTATGTTTTTTACCTCACAAGAACGGTTAGGTTAGGATCTAGAATTACCGTGTTGCATGTTGCATGAATCTTTTTATTTTGTGAAGTTTGCACGGGAAAAATTAAACTTTAGCATGGGTTCTGATTAATTTTAATCAGGAAGTATGCATAGAGGAAGCTAATTTCCTAATTAAGATGCTTTAATTACAATTACAAATTGCAGAAGTCAGATTAAAATACTTTCAAGGTAGGTATCTACCTATTTCGTTATTTGTGTTAACGTTTAGTATTTGCAATACAGTGGTTAAAGTACTCGTATACATTTGGGCAATATTTGAATTGAACACAATAAACATGCAAAGGCGTGATGACTACTTATCAGTATATATAAAATAACAATCGCACTCTAACCCATTTATTTTCTCGTCTCGGAAATCTCGGAAAGGTAAGAAAGAAGGATTAATTCATTTATTACTGCCATTAGACCATTTTAGTTATTTAATACTATGAATTAAATTAAATAAATTAAATAAATATGATATATATAATTATGAAATAAATCTATTTACTATAAGGTCAATTTACTAAAGAAAAAGAAAATCAAAATGTAAACAGTTACAAACTCTCTACCACGTGTCTCTAACTAATCCTAAAGATATTTTTTTCATTGTACCCATATTCTTAGTCGATTATTTTTAATTATTTCAAATATAAAACATAAAACTCAATAATATTTCAAATTCGTTACAAAACGAAATGTTTTTATAATTCTGTGATATTAAAAAACATGAAAAATGTTGAAATTAATTTTGTGTGAATTTAAAACACGATGCGTGGCCATATCTTGAAATTAACCATTTCTTAGAATAGGCATGAGCATATTCGTATATGATTTTGTAAGTGCGATCACGTGCGATTTAATTTTAAAATATAGTAATAAGTTAATAACACCGGAATCATGTCAAATTACGACAATATTCCACTTGCAAAACGAGCCACGATTTCTCGCGCTGGTCCCAAGCGTGTGGAGTTATTTCACCATCAAATAATTCAGATTTTGACACGGCTGTTCTTTCATAAGGAACGATTTGCTGCTTTATCTCTTACACCCAGTTCTTCTAACTGACTGCAGTATATCCACTATACCAACCTGTAGATACTGCAATAGTTTTGTGTTCCCAAGCTGTACAGCGAGTAGTCTTTGTTGTTCCTTATGTAGTAATCGTCATCGGGCAGTTTCTGCTTTACTTCCTCCATTTTCACCAGAGATTTTAAAGAGTTGCATTAAATTTAACTGGAATTTTAGTCAATTATTCTCTAATTGAGGCCATGTCGCAAATGCGTGGCTCCACGTGTTTTTTTAATGACGAATAATAATCTTACTTGACATGAAATAGACCTCTTTGATTATTAGAAAAATGTGTCTAATTAGAAATATTTGTAGATGTTTGTGCGTGCTATTGTTATTGTCTGTGCGTATAATTCGCGGGTTTTCATATCGATAATCACGATTATGACAATGTTGCAATTCAAATCGATATCATAACAATCAATATTGGAAGCATATCGCATTCGAAAGTTGACTCGGTAACAGAGTGCTAATAAATGTACAGTACGTCCTGCTTTCCATATGAATATGAAAGAAGAATATTAATGATTTTTTGAGAACGATTTTTATTTATTTGCATTACAAAAGATAAGAGAATTTTGTTATGCAATTTGTACCTAGTTAAGTAGTAACTTGGTATAAAGGAAAACTATTATTTAAAAGTTACAATAAATAGTACTACAAATAAATTATTGAAAAAGTGTATTAGAATTTACACATCTGTGGCCAGTAAAATTAGGCATTGATTGATGCTTTTAACGACACGCACACACCTTATTAATAAATTATGTATTTTAATTTTTCACTGCATTAATGTAGCAAAACACTTTTCACTTTTGCACAAACTTGACATTCGTGTTCTCTAAATTTCAATTCATAAAAAGCAAGCAATAATTATTTCTAACAAAAGCACTGTCTTCAAACGTGGCACTTAAATACACGAAACAAAAAAATGTTTTATCATATCTAATTAAAATGCAACTTTTATTGTTTACGTTAAATGTTATTTCACAACTTAAGAATTTATCACAAAGGAAGGGTGCTTTTATAAAAAAGGGGTAGATATTTTTAAATTCGAATATTAAAATTAATATTTTTTTAATATAGATTAGCCAGGTATTATTAATTGTTATCACATCACTATAAACGTCAAATTTCCCGCCGAGTTTCCACGGAACGTTTCGGAACGGTTTGACGGGCCAATGGGACGTGTTGATGGGAGATCTCCCGCCAACGTTCTGAAGAAGCCTCGGTCAGCGCCGGCCATTGTGAAAATGACGGGCGTAAGTAATTGGACGAAGAATCTATACAGCACACGGAAAGCATAAAGTACGAATGAAAATTTCTAATTTTTCTCCATCGCTGGGCGCGCACTGGCTTTACGGCGAATGCCCCCGCGGTGATTTCAGCTACGTAAACACAATAAAACAGTGCAGATATATTCAAAGTTCTATGCTGTCGATAAGTTAGCAAAACTGAATAATTGAATTTCATAAAAAAATTATGAAATTTCAAGTACCTACGCCGTTGAACGTGTCCAATTTTTTTTAATAATTGTAGAAGTTGAATTTATTATTCAAAGTCATATTTTAGAAAGTCTTAAACTGCAAAACCTGAAACTAACATACCCATATTATAATATAAAGGTCCACCAATACAAGGGAAAAAATTGTATGTTTTTAGCCAAAGACAATTACCAAAATCCTCTGATTATAATCGGTATTAAGTATCTACTATAAGAAAAATTATAATAAAAGCTCGAGTAGTTACTAGTAACATAATAAATTTGATCATTTTTAATTAATGATTCGGTAGTAGTAGGAATTCAGTTCGAATAATAATTCTAAGATAAGTTCCTACTATTCCTGCCCAAATTCCAAAGAAAAAATAAATAGTTCCGATATCTGTATGATTTGTAAAATATAATCATTGTCACAGTATGTTTGGTGAAATATAAACAATAAATTATAAATTTGCCTATTTATAAGAGTTATCTTATTTACTAGGTATTATATTCAATACATGATTTTAAATTAAGTAGTAAAAAATTTATAGAAGCTTAAAATTATATTTTAATGATAATTTTGAATATTATTAGTTTATTTAATTAAAACTTTAATAGATTATTAGGGGAATTGATGTTTTCTACTATTTCAAAACAATTGTGCCTGGATTAAAAGGAAAAAAAAGTGCGAAATTTGGGCTCGTTCTCTGGTCAATCTTTAATGTTTATCTTTCCAAAAGCCTTTTCCCCTCCGTTCTCTCTCCAAAAACCCCTTCCAAACAGTGCACATCATCCCTAGGTGAAATTGTTTCTCTTTTCTTCTAGATCCCCCTGAAATTGTTTCTCTTTTCTTCTAGATTTTTTTGCGAATGAATGAAATATACAATAGCAAAAAAAATAATGTTTTCATGTAGATCACCAAACGCTGATTCTGGATAATATATAAATTTAATTATTTACTATTATACATAGAATTAATATATCGTCATTTAAAAACGAATCAAACCGTAAGAGGTTTAAACGTCCTTTGATTGGTCGGCGGGTTATGTATAACTTACACCGCTACCACAAGGGTTGGGCGGGGCGCGGCGGCGGGCATTAAGAATGCGAATAATTTTCTGCTATGTTACTTTGCGAAGACTCGCACATGGGTTACCACTGTGATATACAATTTATATCAAAATAATTAATATTTTTTCGATTTCATACCGACTAGAGTGGGATTGACCTTACTGTTTACCAACAAAACCGAGCTACGTATGACGTCACGCATACCCCAAAAGACTTCGATCGTTTTGGCGGGCTTTGAAATATGCAAACTTTAAAAATTATTTTAAGTATGAAATCAAAATGAAATAAAAAAAAATTAAAATACTGGTATATAAAATAGAAGGTGAACATTATTTTTTTTTTAATTGATTGGAATTCATTACTGAGGTCTAGAGACTAACTTGTTTAAACTTTCTTGTTTGTCATTCGATCTACATAGTAGAATGTGTAGTTGTTTTTTAGGTTATCCGATCACATTCTTGACCCATGTTAGAGGGGGGCGGTTTATTTAGCACAACTAGTGCTGGTAGTTACCAACCTTGTCTAGACAAGTTCATTTTTTGTCGATTAAACAATTATTCACGAGCTGTTGCACAAGTTGCCTTTTAAAGGACAATAATCGCGTTCGCCTCTTCAAAACATACACGCCACGTCACCTCGACTCTCACATGAAAAATTGTGATATTATTCATTCGACAAATCGAGACAATCAAATGAAAATTATAGAAATGCTGCCAATGTTGCAAATTTTGATATAAATTTTACCAGGCTATTTTGGAAAAAAAAATCGCAATTTATTAAAATGATTAGATATTTAAGGAGGCTGATCCCACCTGTGCTCCAGTACAAAAATGTTCCGGGTAGGAAAATATTAATATATATCTAACTACTTATTATTTATGATGTGTTTCAATAATTTGTTGGTATTTTTTTAAAAGGTCTTAATTAATACTATTTGGTGTATTTAATAATGTGTGAATAGCGATTAAAAACCATCGAAAGCGCAAAGCATAAATAAATAAAAATTTGACGTTATAACTGTATTTAAATATTCATCGTGGTGAATAGTTTTCGGAAACGGCTGTGATATATTAAAAAAAATATTTTTATTTGTATTTTTTCTAAGGAAGTAAGGGAGTTTGAATCAACTGTTTTCTGTAAGTGATCGAGTATCACAAAACTAAGGTTTATTTTTATATATTGGTAAATCTTACTAATTCTACTGATCTCCAACTTTTCGACAAACTTTCATGCCATGGAGGACAGGTATAATTTTTTTTATTTGTTTTACATAATATTTATGTAACAAGAGTTACATAAATATGTAAAGACATACGTAAATACAAAGGCTGAATACAGTTTTACATAATTTCTTTAAGAGGCCGGTATTCGAATTTCGACCGATTTCTTGCAAACCTCCCTTAAACATTTGAAGTTTTTAAGCTCTTAAAAAAATATATGTTATTCTTGAAGATAATATCTAGACATTCAAAAACAGACAGCAAATGCAAATTTTATAAAAATTTCCTCGATAGAAAAAAATCGCAAAGTATGCTCCAAAAATTATTATAAACACGTTTATTTCAGTTATTTTACAAGTTATATGTATGAAAAAATTCACAGCGTTTCTTTAAATGCTGTTTAAGACAATTATCGCAAGATTTTTTCTCTATTTTAAACGAGTCATGTTTTATTAAAGATTTTCACGTGTTTAGCATCGATTTTATAGTTGTAAATGTTAGCGCGCTCTTCTAACATTCATAATTTCATATCTCTACGTCTTCTTCTTTTTGGGGCCGGTAACGGAGCCTTAAGGTTGAGAGAAGATTTTTGAAAATATAAAAGTATTATAAATGTAGGTTAGTCGCAACAGTGACTATCGCAATAATATATAATACAGAAACTCGTAAATACCATTTCATTTGGCATAACTTGTTCTGAAAATGAAATAATTTGGTGTCCGCTGTTAGAATTGAATTCGCTAAGTCAGACTAGTAGTCGAGCCCCCCACCTAACGAACTGAATCCAATTATTTTGTTTCCGACAAGCTCGTCATCAAAAAGGTTCTGCACTACCTACTCGAATGTAATTTTATTAACAAAGTATTAATTTTGAATCAATAAAGGCTCCGAGGGTCCTTGGTAATGCCACTTTCTGCAAATTAATAAATTAATTCCAATGACGGCATAAAATTACATTTTGAAAGTTACACCACGGCAACTCAAAATAATAAATTCAGTTCGAATACCAAGGATTTCTCGCCATGTTTTGTTTACGTTTTGTGTGGTCTGTTAATAAACAAAATGGCGTCGAGGAATCAATTCCGGTCATTTAATTTAAATCAACGTTTATAAATAATTTATTCCCCGTCATTTCCCGCGCCGTAAATTTCGTAAAAGAGAAAATTTCGGAATATCAGATGACAATTCAATGACTTGTGGTTCTAATAATATTGTGAAGATGATTCTAAATGGCTTAATTCATGCAGTCCTTGGCCCGGTTAACACGTTACTTCGAATCTTCGCTGAATAATGAAACGAATTTTCGTTCAGAGAAACTTTGTGAGTAATCGAATATTTACGTAAAGGCCCACATACACCCACGAATTGTCATCAAACGCAAAAAAAAACAAACGTTGAATTGTCCGTATATTGTAATAATAATGCAATTCAGCTAGAATATCGAAGGAAGCAAATACTTTGTGGTGTGACATTATATATTAAATGAAAAAAACGCACTTTGTAAAACACCACTTTATTTGAATTAATAATTATTTAACAGCCAACCAGGTTTGGCTTAGCTCAAGCTTCATCAGGGCTATTATATTAATAAGCTTACTATAATATAAGTTATTATATTATAAGTTAATATAATAGCCCTGATGAAGCTTGAGCTAAGCGAAACCTGGTTGGCTGTTAAATAATTATTAATTCAAATAAAGTGGTGTTTTACAAAATGCGAATTGAAAAGTATTTACATACATTATTAAACTAAGTTTTTCTAGATCGTTAGAAGATATCGGAAGGAAAATTTATTTGCTACAGAAGGTAAGGAGTGTCCAACTTATAAAGCGGTATTCATCCACCCATACCAAAGATTTACATTCGTAAAAGTTGCATTCGGATAAGTGACCGTTTTAATTTACATGAAGTATTTAATAATTGCACTTTTGTACCCTGTTGAAAATACCACAATTCGGAAAATATCAAAGTTTAATCTCCACATCCGAACTTAGAGGAAACAACCCAAAAGCAAACCTTCTATGTTAGTAGCAACCTTTTACGATCTCTTCCTCTGTCTATCTTATACTATTATACCATCCAGTTTTGACAGTGCAGGTAAAGCAACACTTGATACTGTTGTGGTAATTTGGTTATATTTTTTTTGCGTTTTTTATATTACACCTCACAAAAGCGTCCCTGTTTGTACAGTGTTAAGGCAGGATGGACTATGTTGCCACCGAGGTGAGCAACGTTGTGAGGCGGGTTAAGAATGGGGCTGTAATAAGGGATTCATTTATTCATATGGGTCTTTTAGACGTCTGGAATAACAAATCTAAGAAACGACCCGTTCTTGTGAAGCCAACAATAACTGTGAACGAATGTTCCGCTCGTATTCTACGAGTTTCATGCACGTGCACCGGTGCACCGGGGATAAATGCTGCTAGCTCATTAGAGCAGACTCCATTAAAATACCTATAGAATAGACTCAGCTTGTCCACATTGCGTCTGTGCATTAGAGATGGCAATCGGTCTGTAATAACGAATTTTAAATCAGACGGACTGCGCCCACAGAATCGGGTAAGTTCATCAAGTTTTTTTTTCATTAACTCCACACAGGAGGCCCTGAGGAATACAAGAACAAGCCCCACAAGAACGAGTCGAAGAAGCGACACGTTCTCATGTGAAAAATGTCAACCATGTATATATGTTGGGCACGCGTTTGGCGTGTTTCCCGACTATGCACCGGTGCCGAAGGGATCAAAGCTAGTTCCTCGGAGTATCTTCCATTGAAATACCGGTAGAACAAGGATAGCATTCCCACCCGACGCCCGTGCTATAAAGATTGCAATCCGTCTGTTAAGACGGGAGAATCAATCAAACGGACGGCCCGTTTTTGCACAGAGTCGAAGGTATTTTTTTCATGTATTTTGGGGCTCCAGACCAGAGGTAGCTGCCAAATTTAACCGAGGTCGCACTTGTGATTTGTACAGGGTTAGCAGTTGTGTACTCAATTTTTGAGGGTACTTGACTGTATGTGGTTTACTTTGATTTGTTTATATGGTTGTTTATATGGCTAGTCGCCATAATTATTTATCAAATGCCAAAATACTTTAAGGGTGAAATTGTTTTAATAGAGACGTACATAATTACGAAACAAGAAATATAAACAGAGTTCGATTGCTACAAATGAAGAAATCAAAATCACAGAACTGAAAGATGTATGATGAAATGCCTGAAAGTATGAAGAATGAAGAAAGAATGAATGTATTTAAAAATAAATGTTATGCTTACTGTAAAAATATTTAAATTTATTAAATGAAATGTTACATTGTGCTTATTAGTTTATATTAATGTAACTAACTCAATAAATAATAAAAAATAAATAAAAAAAATATTCAACAAGCAAAAAATGTTGCTGCATTTCAAGTAATGCAAAAAGTTAATTTCAAGAAACTGTTGAAAAAAAAATACATTGAACACACACAATCAAAAGAGGAGAACAAATTACATAACTCCGCTACGTATGAACACCCCTCAATAAACCACAAGGCGTAGCTCACCGAGCATAATGTTCGTAAAATTATAACATGCACCGACCGAAGCTATTTTCTCGGCTGTACATGATTGATAGTAACAAGTAACTAGGGTTTGAGCAATGAAAGTGAAATCTAATATCCATCCACTGACCATCACATTAAATCAATGTTACATAAATACAGCGCTTTGTTGAAAATTTTTAAACTCGTATAAATAAGAATCCGTGGTAATTTAACATATGTGGAACACATTGTTCGTAATAATATGATTTATTACAAAGATACACAACCAAAGCCGAACGCGGAGTTTCATATCCGTCTTTGAATTTTTAGACACAGTCGTCGCCGAATAATGAGATCACGAGTATTTTCTAATTGAAATGTAATTTTTTTGCCTTACATGAACTGAAAATGAAAAATAATTTGCCTCAGGGTCATGTCATCTTTGGGTATGCTGACAATACTAAGTTTTGAGATAACGAGGAAAGCTATATTTGAATACTCACCATAAATCAATTATAATCTAAACGTGTCTGTGTTGTATATACTAAATATGTAATAAAATAATACTGGGAGGCATATCTGTCCGGTGCATTAGTATTACATTTTGAAATATCCTTCTAATGACCCAAAAAACACCATCATTTTGTTTCACCATGATTTGGTGGTGTTTATGAGTAATCTTGAGTATTGTACCTAGCAGATAGAGGTTACACTTTTACATAGGTGTACTCAACTCAAATTTTGATTTTTCGAAGATGTCTAACTAATCTTTGGACGATCGATACATGTATTCATCAATAAACCTACAAGATATTTGTTCATATGAAGCAGTTACTTTGTGATGTGACATTATAATTTAAAATAAAACAATAACTTTGTAAACACCACTTTTATTTTTTATATACTTTATGCCGACCGGGTTTCGCTACAACCGTAGCTTCTTCAGGGCAGTACAATCTCTACTAAAATTAATTTACATGTGTGTTATAGCTAATACATTATTTAAACGAATGGGCTGGACTCCTCAAGTAACGGAGGGAGTAGGTATAGGTGTAGATGTAGAATTGGGAAGGGAACGGGAGTGTTCTTTGTCAATAGGGAACAATCTTAGTATGGGGCTTTTATTTAAATTTTGTTGGTTATTAACACTAACAGTAAGGTAGTTAATAACCAACTAAATTTAAATAAAAGCCCCATACTAAGATTGTTCCCTATTGACAAAGAACACTCCCGTTCCCTTCCCAATTTTCCATCTACACCTATACCTACTCCCTCCGTTACTTGAGGAGTCCAGCCCATTCGTTTAAATAATGTATTAGCTATAACACACATGTAAATTAATTTTAGTAGAGATTGTACTGCCCTGAAGAAGCTACGGTTGTAGCGAAACCCGGTCGGCATAAAGTATATAAAAAATAAAAGTGGTGTTTACAAAGTTATTCTTTTATTTTAAAATACAAGATATTTGTTTTATAATAATCACAAATTTTAATAAAAAGACGAAAAAGTTTGGAGATGACAAACATTTTTGTTCATGCAATATTTTCCTGTGCAATTAGATAAACTAAGAATAATATGTTAACAAAACAGTTATGTATTTGTTTCAATGAGCAATCTTTATCTTAGAGGCTGCGTGTTTATAATTCGACATCAAATGCTTTTTGCTAATTTAGTCCCGTGAAAGTGGTTGACGGCAAAATACTGCAAAAACTTCGCGTGTTGTGGAAAATCATCCGACATGGCGTTAAAATGTTTGTTTTATAGTTATTTCATCATTTTCTTTCCGATTTTAGTTAAATTTAAATTGAGCTGTCGGGAAATTTAGGCATGCGGATATGGTATGCGGAAATCAAATCTAGCTACCTGGTTTTAAAGTGGGAGGTAAATGAACTTATTATTGCTTTGAATCGGATGCTTTAATTGGGCGAAATACAACCGAAAAATGTTTCGTGATGGAATCGTTATAATCAATTATTACTTTTTTATTCGTTTATTACTTATAGGTGCTGATTATTTTGCGGAAATTATCGAATTATTATATATGTTTGTGACCAGTCAGTAATCAATTTAGGTAGACAAGTGATCTATAATCTCTAGTCATTTAATGAAAATATTGCCTATTTCAATCTAATGTCTTTATTGAATTCATAAACATCCTAGTATATTTAAAAAAAAGAGATGTGTCAACCCATTTTATTAGCTATAAGCTAATAACGTCATGGCAAATAAAAGTACGTATATTGAACTAAAAATTATGTAATTGCTTTATTTCTTTTTTCTTTCTTTCTTCTCTTTCTCTGTAGTGTATACTGACTATGTTTTTTATTTTATTTTGATAATTAATATTTCACTAGTAGCATCTCCTACTGGTAACAACTAAACCTGTATTTACGCATGCTGTGAGCATTTTTAATTAGAATGTAATCAATGCACATTCCAGTGGCAATTTATTTAATGTAATCATCGTTAACACTGTTTCAAACGATAAATGATGAAATATAATCTAGATTGTTTAGGCAAAACATAAATAGAGATATCCTTTTAAGGTTTAGACTTTATAAATAAAATAGAAAATCTGATTTTCTACGCCTGTTCCGTGGTACAAATAAGTGTAAATTCGATTAGGTACTAATTACCATTTGTATTATTCAATTTTTTGTTTCTTTATTTTCCAGATATTAAATTGTTCATTTGACTAATAACCTATTTTAATTTTAAAAATCTGAAAATAACCTTTCCCGCAAACTTAAATAAATAAGAATCCACGATTATATAAGTACAATTATATTATTGCCTTGGAGACTATCGCTATTTCTTGTGTTATGCTCGAATACCAATTTGGACTCGATTACCCAATTTTTTTTCTACGAGCTAAGCCTAGAGGGTCAGATAATTGTACAAAACAGCAGAAATCGTAAAATTGAGTACGGAAAAGCTTAAATAATTCATTTGTAAAACATTCATGCTCGCATTAGAAAAGCTGTAAATTACAGTTTTTATCAGACAAACGAATCCACTCTTAACACAAGGAACTGACTGCAAACAATTTATTATCGAATGCTCTGAATTAAGTTGCAAAATTACACAGCTATAAATAAATGTCAAGCGACTACTGCGGTAGAAACAAAGGGAGTGGCTTAGGTTTAATTCGTTTTGCAATACAAACCCTCCTTTGTAAATTAATATGGAACGAGGCGATGTAGTGGGTAGGTATTTAACCTTTAATTGTGTATTTCGTTCGCTAATACCACAATAAAATAACAGGTTTCTGGACGATACCTGTCTTAGTAAATCATCGTATTGGAAACATTTTTAGGAAACCATAAAATCCATACGCAGTAAAATCTGGGAAGCTATTTGAAAAGTCGTCAACGACAATATATTTTCTTATTTTTTTAAATGCATACCGCTCAAAAACCTTAATAGTATGCATCCAATGGTACCTACCGTCTATATTGGAAATCTCCATTTGGTGTATATTCTGAAGCTAAAGGGATCGGAAATCGAGAAGAGGAAGGTTGGGAAGAACCTGGAAATTCAGATTTGATCACTAAAACTTCTAAATATATTTTAAGCAATGCATCATTACGAATGTAAATGGAGATATTTTACTCTGGAACGTGCTGAAAATGTATATTATACGGGGTGTCCGGGGGTAAAGAGCATTAACATCGGCAGGTGATTCAAAGGTTAATAACTTTTTTGGAAATTACAACTTTTAGGGGTAGTTTTGTGGTAAAAAGATAAAATTAGACCTGCGTGTGCGGGTAGGATTATTATTACCCAATCGCGCCCGGCAAGCTAACAGCAACTTTATCGAGTAATGTTTACCTTACACTAAGGATTTTTAGTAGGTATGTCTTTTTGTATGGGAGAAAAAAGTTAGAATTTCAGAAAAAGTTATAAATCTTTTTTCTCCTACCATAATGTAGAATCACCTCCCGAAGTTAGTGCACTTTACCCCGGACAACCTGTATTATTTTTTAAGCCGCGCGCCGCCCGCTACTAATTTACATATCCCCCTTAGACATTTGAAGTTTTTAAGCTCTTAAAAAAAATATATATGTTATTTTTTAAGATAATATCTATACATTCCTCATGCCGAAACGCAAATTATATGAAATTCTCTCGGTAGAAAAAAATCGCAAAGTATGCTCAAGTTATATGCATGAAAAAATTCTCATTGATTCATTAAATGCTGTTTTAGACAGCCCTCAAGAGATTTTCGCTCTATTTTAAACGAGTCGTGTTTTATTAAACATGTTCACTCTTTCCAAAATTCGTAATTACATATCTCTCCATCTTCTTCTTTTTGAGCGGGGATAAGGCGCCTTAATCGCCCGAATAAAATTTATTTGTGCACGCCGAGTTTCGAACCCTCGACCTCGCGATTCGTAGCCATGGATCTTATTCGCAAAGCCACGGAGGTCGCAAAGCTGAATATAATAAAAAATTACTGGACCCACTGTAAGGGTAATGTATAGTGTTTGGCAGTAACATGTCTTTGTTATAAAGATTGCTAGAAAAAATTACGACACATTCCCTTTTCTTTTTTTCTTAATCACATTAACGTAACTATTCATTGAACCAGTTTTAATAATAATATCACAATATGTAGTGTTGTTCATTTAACCGTATGAGTTAGCGCCACCTAGCTTCTGAACTGCTGAAACTTTTATATTTTAAAGTTATTTTGACCGTTCCATAGATGGCACTAGTCAACTGGGCAACTAGTCTGAATTCAATAAAAGTAGTGCAATATAAAGTGGATCGTCTGCTATCTCAATCAAAACCCACTCAATCTCTCAATACTCTGTGCTTGATACACAATACACAAACAGTAGCTACCTACTACAAAAATGATGTTTCTGTTAATTCTGTTGGGGTAGTTACGAGGTTTCCAATGATAAAAATTCTAAAACCGTAATCTTTTTAATTTTATGACAGATACCTACCAAAACATTTGTAAAATTTTGCAGTTTGAAAACCAATGAAGGCATTTTCGAACGTTTAACCTAAAGTTTGAGTACACATTTCATACATAATTCAAAAGCTTACAGTCGTAGAACTTTTTTCATTGGAAACCTAATAATTTTTTTTATAACTCCTACATAGGTAAAACCTACATAGTTTAGAGATAAATCATTAAATTAAAAATTATCTATTTTTGACTCCTGACTGATAACTTCTCTCTCTCTCTGATTTCAATCCTGGGATTGGTTTGCAGCAATTTCCTCTATTTTTCGCTTCCATTCTTCCCTGTTTTGTGCGGCTCTTTTGAAGTCTGCATATGATGAGCAGCGCACGTCTACCAGCAGTTCCTCCAGGTACTCTCAGCGTGGGCGCCCCCTAGAGTTTGTCCCCTCGGTCATACCCTCCATTATGGCATGCAAGAGGCCTTCTTGTCGTATTACATGGCCGATCCATCTTGCACGCCTTTCGGACAAGGTCCTGAGCAGGTGCCTTCCTCCTTCAATTCTTTGGAGAACCTCCTCATCTGTAATGTGGTCTGATAACTCATACCTACCTAAATTGCTGGAGGGGTCAAAAGGTCTCCCTCAACCAGTCTCTCCCGATCCGGCCCGCTACGCAGTATGTGGGCAAACGCATCCACCACCAGGACTTAGAAAAACGTCACACCATGAACCCGATTACCTCCATTACGTCATCAAACGGAGCGAACCACCAGGTTGACCTATGGCAGAAGTGTTGGTTATCCAATAAATTGTTCCCGGGGCAGCGGTACCCAAACCCGCCTTCCAAATTATGACATTATAATTAATGGTTAATGTAAATACAATGTCTTGTATTTACGCAAAATATGTATTTATTTATTTAAACATAAAAATACAGATACATTATAAGAAAGCTTTGACTGTCCAACTAAGAGTTTTCCCGTTTTAGGAGAGTAAAATTGCATAGTTTAGTTCACATTAGAGAGCTCTCAGTTGTGATATATACCATGAATTTATTATTTTTACCTTAGGTAGGTACCTACTTCACTAAATTGGATAATTATTTCATCAAACTTCCTAATGCTTTATTGCCAGCAAAACCACACCCCTCCCCGAAACGGAAAGTAGGTTAAGCTATTTATATCTAATAAACCTAATTGCTACGGGGAGCAAATCCACTTCCAGTCAATGAATTGTTACACTAAAGGCCACGTAACCTAACTCTACCAGTGCACAATACATAAAAAACTATTAGATCAGAAAAAGCAAGCTCCCGGGGGCGATTGAACGTCACGCGTTAAGTTTTTAATTGTGCTAGGACTGGTTTGACAACGTTGAAAAATTAATGGCTACCTAATTTAGAACAAAGAAAAGCCTTTAGCTATTTAATATAATATTTAATAAACTATATTGGATACTTATTTAATAGTGATCGTGATATCGACTAATTTACTGTTTTGCAATAATGATTAGTTGCTTTTAATGTTTTTGAAAGCTGTTGAGTCATACTGTTATATGGCTTTGTTTGCAATACGTCTAGATTTTGTATGAATTGTCTTAATTGTCCGTAATATTTGGCATAAGATGGACCACATCGTCAGTAATGATGGTACCTACCTGTCTTTAGTTGTTCTAATTGTTCGGATTTTACTTGATAAATCATAGTCTCGATTGAGTTACATGTAGTAGTAATGAAAATAAAACAAATAGGTACACAATGTTACAAATGTAGAATGGGTACTTTATCACTGGGTATCGACATAAATTTCATCAATATTTAATTGTGTTCATTTCCAAGGTGTATTAAACAAAAGTAAAACAGTTTTGGTGGGAAAACAGATATTAAAAATAATTTTTCTATAGAGGGACTAGAGACTCACATTTATAGAATTAAATTTACATAACAACTTCAAAATAAATATATGCTACATATTAACAGTCTTACTAAAAACATCGTGAAAATTTTATACACAATCACAAACAAATCTGTTATTTTGCTAGGAAAATCGCATGCATAACCCATGCCCCAATACACCAAAATGCAATGTTGCCAGTTCTTTTGCAGCCCAGTAATAAGGGGCCGTTCAAGTAAAACGTAAGCACTACAGGGGGGCGGGGGGGTCTTTGATTTGCTTATTTTTGATGACATCGGGGGTGAGGGAGTCTGGATGGTGATTACGTCAGCAGTATCAATATTATTTTTTTTACTTTTTCGGATTTTCTACAAAATTCTGTCGATTTTGATTAGAACACATTGAATGCATGTACCAATGTTTACGTAAGCATGGGAAGGGGGAGGGGGTAAGAGCTTTGCTTACTTTTGCTGACAAGGTGGAGGGGGGGGGGGTTAATAATAATTGCAAAAAATCTGCTTACGTAATATTTGAACGGCCCCTAATTCGTAATAGTAAATGTACAGTCTTTATTCAATATGAAACTAAACCACCATTTAACGGTTTGGAAGTGTCTTTTATTAGTAAGGTGGTAAATATTTATATTTAAATAGGTCAATTTTGAATTTTGTTCAACTCGAGTTAACGACTTCAACCGATATGCATCCGGCAATTAATTGAGCTTGAATTGAACATTGCTTGCTTATATAAAATGTGCACGGAGTGAAAAGGCCAATCAATTTGCTCAATGAGATGCATTCTTCGCTTGCACTAGTTACGCTCTTTTGCAGTATTATGCAAATTAATTGTGTTTAAGCGTTATGTAAGTGAAAAGTTAGACAAAGCTCGAGCAATGGATTGCGAAATATTGATCACTGGAGTCAGTTATCCACTGTTTAATCTACAGCTCTTGGCTAGTGTCAGGGGTGTATGGGTTTTGTATTAAATTCACACAAAAAAAAACATTCCACCATGAAAAAAACCTAAATAGGTATATATTATTGTAAAAAATCATACACTGTTATAGTACGTTTGGAGTGGGCAGGTCTCTTTACAAAAGTTTTAAAGGAAGTTTCAAAATTTTGCTACCATTTTCAAAAAGTTAAAACATTGCGTAGGAGATCACCCTGATTTATTTCCCGGTTATTGTGCCATGTTGCGCTACCTCTTTCTTTAGCCAACAGTGTTCGTCAGCGTTACATCATCAGGACACGAGTGAAAATGGAAACTGTAACGCTATACGAAATGTTGGCTACAGAAGAAAGAAGCGCAACACGGCGTAATATACCAAAAATGAATCACGATAATTCATTTGGCCATGAAATCTAAAAACCTATCAACCCAAAAATTAAATCTCATTAAATGTCAAATTAATAAATGTGTAAAAAAATACACTGATTTCAAAGTTCTCAAAAGAAGTAGCCAAAAAATGAAATATGTAGTGAATTAATATGGTTAAATTAATGAAGACAATATTAGCTACACTCAATCGCGTATCTGAGACAAAAAAAGGTACAGTCACATCTAGGAATCGAACCCCAAACTTAGCCTTGCCGGGGTGGAGCTCCAGCTCCACCTGGCAAGGCAAAGGTCCTGGGCTCGATTCCTAGATGTGACTAAATCTTTTTCTGATGTTTCTGTTTCAGATTGTCGATTGAGTTTCACTATAATGTCTTTATTAATTAAATATTACAATTTGGGGTTTTACTCATCAAGTTAAAAATAAAAATTATATGTGTTTATTAGGATCAATGCATAAATTAATGATCGTCAAAATAAAAAAGAATTTATTGTATATTTCAAAGCTAAATAATTAGTACACCTCTGTATCCATCGCCACGCGGTAACACATAATGACCGTTTATTAAATAATAATTCCGGTATGAACTACATAGTTTATATTTGGACTGAAATGCCGTAATCAATTTTGAATGCTGCTATTGCGAAACATTAAATTATCTTACAACCTACACATTGTTTTCAAAAGCTGCAGCACAAAGACTTTCGATTATAAAGCTGTCTTATAAATCTCAATTCCTTAAAGTGAGTTTGCAAGTTTTTTTAAAAGTGAAATTGAAGTCATGCTGGTACGTTTTTCACAATTTGAAAGCTCTATAAACGATTTTTTTTCAGGTCAAATTATAATTGGATTAGGTGGAGAGATAACCTTTGTTTTGAAACAATGCTTTTGTTATTCGATAACCAAGCTGGAGTGATGACTAAGGGACAATTTTTAAATCAAAATTAATCACAGTTCTTTAGCTTTTTAGCTGTAAGCATATAAGATGAGAATATTGAATAGTTTTTTCAAAACTTTGAGTTTTATGACTTTCCTCATTCAACCTTTTAATTTATTTGAATAACGATTATGATAATAAAACATTGTACCATTTAAAGCAAATGAGTGTTAAGAGATATTGTACAACCTTTTAGCACTCCTGGAGAAGCAATAAAACTGACATTCACTTAGCCCAATTTCCTATTAATACGAGACTAGAAACAAAATATTCCGAATTAAGATGAAGCCATACTAAATAATGCAAAATCATACAAAATCGTATGTTTTTGTTTTGAAAATTTGACCGCTTAGAAGTATTATATTCAAATAAATACTGCGTGTACAACATACCTTGGCCCTTAAAAATATCGGTCATTTTTTTTAATAAATCTTTTAATAAGCTTAGAAAAAAATAAAGTATTAGGTCTATAAAAAACATTTTCAACTGAAAACTCTCCTACTTATAAACACTTTTTCGGATATGGTTTAATTGCATAATGTGGCAAATTCAGTTTCTTGTATAATTATCGCAAAAAAATGATATTTACGCCCGAACCTCATAAAATAAAATATAATATGCATTTTCGCGTTGGTATTTTTGACATCACGGCGACAATACGGCAGTCGACGAATTTGTTATATCAAAGTGAACCTTATACCATCCACCGAAGAACGACTGGCAGCCGCCCCATTCTTCCGTCATTACACCTCCGAACGGAGCGGAGAAACAACGTGTTAGGGTCCGCGCTGCTTGTTTTCGTGAAATCAATTTAAAAATTCCGTTTTATTACAATAAACAATGCATAAAAAAATAATTAATGTTTTTTACAGGCCTTTATGAAATCAACTTGTAAAAAAAAATTCTCAAATATCTTTTCCAACCTTTCCAAAAGCTTTTTCTCAAGTATTTTTAAACTCCTCCCATAAAAGGGCGTAAATTCCGATTTCGATTTTTTCCTGTACTAGTGGATCGCCTTAAGTAAAAAGAACTTTACAATAATATTTCTGTAATCTATTACCGATTTTAGATACACTTAAGGTTTTATTTTTTATGTTATTTTTTCTTTTCTATTTCATATTATTTTCTTTATTAAATTTGTTATATTTTATTTTTGCTAATTCTACTAATATAATAAGATTATAAATTTTTGAAAACTAAATTATAAAGACTTTGATATCCTGCGTTTCTCCATATTGCTTTAGACCAGTTTTGCTCTTTAAAAAGGTTGTAAAACGAAATATTAAAAAAAAATTGCATTATGCAAGTATTACATATCTTACTTGCAACCTCAAATAAATTAAAACATGCGTATATAAAATATAATTTCTAGTAGCATGATTTTAAGGCATTTCGATTCCCGCGCTACTAATATCCTAATACTATTTAAAAACTTCTACTGTCATCATTATTAGCCGAAAATGTTACTTTTGAAATAATGGAGAACTTAATTATCACAGGAATTGAACCCAGTGGGAACCTACTACCTACTAACCGGAAATACGCGAATAAATTTTATATGTTCAATTTGTGTTATTTCACAATTTATTAATTAAAAACAATATAAAGTATAATATGATTTCAGCAGCGCCCTGGTGACAGACCACCATTTTTAATCAAAATGTTGTTTGAAATGGCTTTAGCCATGTTTGGTTACCAGCTCTGAATAGTCGGGTAATTTACCAGACTCCCTTATTCCATCACCTTCCCCTCCCTACCACCTTCAGCCGCACAACATACCCCAATTGAGGATGCGATAATCACACCGGCTCCAGGCGTTTGGGACTCTTATGTAGCTTCAAACGCTATATTAATTTCAAAGCAGCTTTTTTCATCTATTTATCTGGCAACAGTCTTACTATTTATAATTTAGAAATGAACACTTATAAATATAAAGGTTACACAATTTGATATAGAGGTGTTCACAATCAATAAATAATCAAAAAATCATCATAATCATTATGTAACTTACTTAATGTAATAAGCTACTCAAATTAGAGAGATAATCTTTGAAATTTAATTTTAAAATTATAATACCGAACAAAAAAAGGAAACATTGACCCTAATAATTCAAATTGTCTATGATAATCTTTAGTTGGATGTGTTTACTTTTACTTACGTTAATGACTTGTTTGATCTTTAAGACTTACGGTGTCTTATTATTTTTAACGTGCATACATAGTATTACTTATGCATGAATGAGCGCATATGTGGGTGAATAATTTATCATAATGCTTACATACTTAGATACATTACTCGCACGTATGCATGGAAATGTTGGTGTTAATAAAATTGCCTATGTTTAGGCGTTCGCCCGAAACATCGCATTGTTGTGATTGTGCTTTAGCTTTGAAAATGTGAAAAGTTTGTTGGGTGGTAGATCAGATAAGATTTTTAAAATTATTATGGCGTTGACTAGCAATCTGGAAGTCACGTGTTCAAATCCCGGCGTGCGCAAGTTAACTTTATTATTTGATAAAATATCACCATTCAGAATCGAAATGTTGGTTGAAGTGGCTTTAGCCTTGTTTAGCGACCAGATGTGAATAGTTCCCCGCCCTTACTCTTTTCATCACTAATTCCCCATCTTCCTCTTCCCTATTACCTTTCCCTCTCACTACCTTCAGCCCCACAACGTACCCTGATTTGGGATGCCATAGTCACTCCGAACGGTTAGAAGCAGTTGGGACTCTTATACACTATTAACAAAAAAACAAATAAAATACGGCATTTAAGACATACCGAAATTATTGTTGGATTTTGAAAAATGACAGTGAAAGTGACAACATTCTAAATTAAATTGTTGAAATCACCGAAAATTATGATATTATTATAGTGTTTCATAAGAGTTATTCCAATAAAAATAGATTATTAATTTAGAGTTTTTAAAAAATGTCAGTAGGTGTCCCATATAAATAAAATCGGATATATTTATCCAAGACCCTGTTACAAACCAATTCCTTAGAACTTTGTGATCATTTAAAAAGGTGGCAACAAAAAATAGAGAATAGTTAGTCGAAGATAATATCGTTAATTCTGAATTTTAAATATGAGACCGACAAAAATGGCACGATAAAAGTAAGAGTTTTCAATGACCGAGTCGGTTAAGACGTTTGTCTCGGTAACAAAAGATCCTGGGGTCTTGTTTTTTTTCAAAGTTTTTATTTAAATTTATTAGTATTATCTTCTTCTTCAATGATAAATTACAAAAGGGTAAAACCCATAATAAAAAGTTATTCAAAATAAAAGTTTTTTTTAATTATTGAAAATACATCAAGGAATATATATATAGGTACATATACACTGATCGCTTCTCTCTCTTTCACCTGACAAAATTGTTTATTGTTTATTGCGGTATTTTAAATAGGTACATAGTTACATATGTCCTAATACAATCCTTATATATGCATACACTTAAAATAACATATCTATACTAAATCAATCACATATTTTCGAAATTTAATTTTAAACTTCTTTATGCTCTCTTTAAAATGCGATGAATGCAAATGATGTTTAAATTATATATTATATTAAAAATAATTTATATGCATAAATAGACAATAATATTAATTATTGTGATATCGCGATTAGTTTTTTTTTTATGTACATATTATGCCGTGTTGCGCTACCTTCTTCTTTAGCCAATATTTCGGAAATCGTCACATTGTTCATCATCCAGGCAGATGTGAAATTAATAATAATAATATCAACATTATTAACATAATATGAACGAAAAAAATCTGAGTGAAAATGACTAATAATTAAAACTCGTTTTTCATCGAATCGCGAGCCGGATGCGTGAATTGTGAATAAAATGTCATTCCATTCCCCACTAGAAATGGTGATATTAACGCACCGGGCGACCTTACGCGACATTCTGCTCACTTTAGTCTCGTGAGAAAAATACATTCAATTACGTCACAATAATAGTTCTCGATTACAAAATTGATTCTGCGTTTGTTGTGAGGTTTCAGCCGTTTCAACACGTCACTACTTCTACTGTACTTTTCCCGGGTGTTTAGGCGTTATTTTATTGCGTCTAGCTGGTTTTGACCAATGTTTGGTATTTGAAGATTCGTCACGGTATCATAAATGATGTCAGAAGCCCTGAAGATAAATAAATGTCTATTAATATCTTGAATGCCAAAATAGTCACTATTATTTCGTGGAATTGCATTTTTGCTCCTTCATTGACTGCATATATGCTTACTTGCATATATGCAGTTAAAATACCAAAGAATCTATTTCTTACGATGTTTTACAATCATAAAAGTACCTATATAAAGCACCTTTAAGACGATTTTTCATAAAAACGGCGTTGTACACATCAACCTTTAAAAAATTTTTTTAATTTTTCTACCAATTTGACAGGCGGATATGGGTACTACCGGACCGGGAACCATTATTTGATAACCAAAACCTCTGCAACAGGGGTGCCCGGGTTCAGTTACGCCTGCCTACCTACTGCGCGAGGAACCGGACCACGAGAGACTAGTTGAGGAAGACCATTTGACCTCTCCAGCAGAACAATCTCGTAACATCACCTTGCACTGCAGTAGGAGGGATGGATTCATAAACTGAAGACACTGACCTCCAATCCCCCAGCACTGCCTATGCTTCCTTTAAAAAGACCCTCCACACAGCATCCCCAAACATGACGTAGGCCCTGAGGGGAGTTATTTTTTTTACATTAGTTATGTGGAGCCAATGTAAAAAAGCCTGTCATTATGCCCAAACCTTCACTTCTTGATCTGCTAAAAGTTTAAGCGACAGACTTCAAGCCTCATAGTACTAGAACTATAAACATCAAAAGCTCTGGAGCGATAAAATGAGATTTTTTTTTCTTGTCTAATATTTCTAGGTTAATGCAGCTCTTTCCAAACTACCAGCACTATTACTACCATGATCTATAGAGCTTTTAAATCTTCATTTATCTACAATAAACTTAAACAGAATGCAGATTGTTTGTAAAAAAATTCAAATTTTTGTTTTATGAACAAAATAACATCAAAAAGAGAGTATTAAAACTCGGGCAAAGCCGGGTTTTGACTACTGTTATATTTATATACCTGAAATTCTTTTTTAATTATTTGTGGGGAGCAGTTTCAAGCGAATCAAGTTCCTATTCTCATTTCGTAATTTAAATTTAAATTCATATCAGGTTGCATTGATTCACGTTATATTCTAATGTCATGTTCTCGAATGTTGTTATTATTATGGTCCTGTCAAACTGGTTTATATTTGCGGGATCTGAAGCAAAATAAAATAATCCTGTGACTTTAAAGGCAGTTTCTGATTAAACCCAAGTCCAGTGGAGTTATTACAATGATTAAATACTATCATTTATACAAATTAGACATACTTAATACACCAGTGACATAAAATAATTGAGGTAATTTTTGGCTTGTGGGATTATAAGCCAACACTTTTTGGGATACAAGTAGATATCTTTAAATGAACATATATAAGAACTTTGTTGCCCGAGATTAAAGGGGTAAATAAGTAAATATTAAGTTATAAATTATAGGGAGGATGGTATAGAAAGAAGACAGTCAGGAATTGAGAACTTTAAGCCACTTAAAACTTATCAAAAACATTTTGAATTCAAGAAAGTATCTTTTAGTACCCGAAAATCTTAACTGCTCCCGTCTGGAACCAGTGAGACTATTGCATCCCCAATCGGGGGATGTTGTGAGGCTGAAGGTAGTGGGGATGGAGACTATTCTGATCTGGTTACCTAAAAACCTTTTCAAGCAACGTTTTAATTCTTAATTATGGTCTTAAACTAGAGCTATACTAAGGGTATCTTCCAGTCTGGAACGTGCCACAAATATAACATATTCTTTAAAAATAAGTGGTAAAATAACACAAATTATCAAACAATTTTTTTTGTGTACGCTGGGGTTAAAACGCGCAACCTTCGGATTGCTAGTTGAGGGCCTTACACCTCGATCACGGAGACATACTTTCAACAGAGAAATACTGATATAATCTTCCTGTATTAAAACGCAAAACTCGATTTTTTCTATATTTGTATTATATGAAAATCATTCATCAAAAATGTTAAAGGAATTTGAATAACTGGGAAAAAAATAAATAAGTCGGGTTATTGCAAAATCAGGCTGATTAAAGTGTGCACAACCACGTATTCAGGGGTTGACATCAACTTTTACCTAACTAACTTCGTGATTTCTTGAGATTCATATTGATGGATATCGCTATAACAGCCGTTTTAACGGAAAAGTTAGGCCGAGTGAATTTCAATTGAAAGTTCTGGAATTAAGCAGGGCATTTCAACTATGGTGTCAAGTCTCCACCTACATAGATAAGGAAAGGGTTAGATATGTTGTAAGTCATTGCCAACAACGCCCAAATCACCTCCTTAGTGAACTGTACCAAAGGAATTAAAGTTACTGATGAAATAAATATGTGAAGCATGGGAGATAGCATAATGGACTCATGGCTTGAATGCTCACAGGAATTGTGAAGACCGTTTCCTTATCATTTACAATTTTGTTTTTCTATGTTTAATTGCAAATGGCATTTGATTTTGAAGGCAAAACTACTTAATTTAAAAGTACCTTCTGACTAATTCACGATTAAATATCATTTTCAACTTAACCACACAATGCACACTTTTCAGGTCAAGAGTACAGTTCTTTACATTCATCATCGAGTAATTATAGCTCGCTTTCATGATGCATTGCTTTTTTGGCTGAGGTCAAGGTATAGTGAGAGTTTGCAACTTATGATCAGAGGTCGTGCACGTAAATTAGGATCTTTCCTGCGTGAAAGACATCTCTCGCATTCCTATTTATATTTTTCTATTTGAGATGGTTCTTTTTTTATAATCAATAACACTGAATACTGATTCTCATGCAGGATGGATTCTGGGGGAAATCGCGAGAATCGAAAAAAACAAATCTGCGCGTCACTGAAAAATGGAATAATCATATGAAGTACGACAAAGGCCCACGCAAAGTGATATAACGAAGAGGTTTCTATACAAGTGGGTAGGTCCTATTCAAGCTGGGTCCGAGGGCTATTTTTAGCATTTCTCACTTCCAGAGCAACCTTCGAGGGTTCAATGGGATCTCTGATGACCTTGGCGGAGTCATCAAACTCCCGCGGGTCGGGAACATTACATTGCCAGCACAGCCTACCTCTAGAGCCGGATTCGGACTACGAAACCCAAATGCCAACCACCTCTTCGTGATAGACCCCAATGATTTATTTGGTAGGCTGTTAAAATGTTAAGATGGCAGGTGACTAGCGAAAAACACATCAAGCCAATCTCTCACTAACTCCCACGTCGGTAACGCTGCTGGTTTGAAAATTTATTGCTTGCGTTAAATTCTTAAACTATCACGAATCAATTTGAAGTATCGGTAATTTATCTAACCACGCAATGCACAAAGGTCATTTGTAACTTATCAGATCGGGAAAACGAAGAGAAAGTTTGTAATAATAGCGGTTGTGAATTGTTGTACAACCCGGGAAACAGGTGAACTTGCAATTAAATACATTATACAAGAAAATTACAACAATCTGTTGTAATAACAAAATATTAGTAACGCTGGCTGCTTTACTATTTGGGTAACTGCAGAATCAACTAACTAATACGAATATGCATCGTCCCAGTAAAATTGAAAATATAAATGTGTATTTAAGCACTGGGATGCGCCGGGATTAAAAAAAATCTTTCAAATAATATTTCCTTTTACATCAAATACAAAATTGATTGAGTAACAGCGTGGGAAAATATTCAAATAATAAATTTGGGTGTAAAATGTTAAACCATAATAAATGTCTGATCTCTCAAGAAAATTCGAGACGAAGCCAGGAATCGCTCTTCATCTCAGCGAATTTATAAAGCATTGTCATTGTTTTTACCAACTTTAGTATTTCAATGCATCTCACCTTGTTTATTGGCTTGAAAATTTATCCCCAAATACGTAATAGACAGGAATCGACACCGTAAATCTCTTTGGTGCTTCGTGCAGTATACATAAAACAGCTCTAAATATTACATTTAAATTGGTTACCCGCACTGTGGTATCATATAAATACATAAATAATCCAGTCTAGAAGAAATGAACCAAAAAATATTACCAAAGGACTAATTTACTAATGAATCTGCGTGAGTGTAAATATATCTACTCAAATAAATGTGTATTGCCGGACGAATAGATGTATTTAAGTAAGTAGCCTTAATTCGGTACTGCCTCCTCCCACAGAGCATAATGAAGTAGGCTCTGTTCTGCGGACAACTGACTTCTGGGATCCCGAATTCGCAGAGGCGGGGTCGTCAACCTGACTATTATTGTCCTGGAGCGAATTCCTTTGTCAGCCTTTCTCCGTTAGGGCTATCTTCCGTTATCTCCGCTTGTTTATATAACGAGCCACGCTGATGTAACCTTCACTCTTATTATTTGTTTTTCGGGCCCTCGGGCTAACACGCGTATTATGTATTAGATGTTGCTTGTATTATTTCAGCATGGGGATAATACTAAATATTCGCAAACGGAGAAAAGTAATCATTATTTTGTGACTTCACTGAAACACGCAAACGAGACACTCCAAGCAAGTGATTATTTTTACAGAAGGTTTATTATACACAGAATTGCAAAGTTTCTTACATCATAATATCTGACTGCCGAATAGGAGGATCCCTCTTTGTTACGTTGGATGAAAGTTGCAATAAAATTACCATAGCCTATGTCTATGAGATCAAGTATTGAAGGATACGATATTAAATCGAATCAAAACACGAAGTAAACCGGGTACGATGGCTAGTTTTCTATAAATAGGTTTTCAACTAGTGACTACACTGTTTAAATCTGAAATATTATGGTTGAAAAATAGGTTAGTTTTTAATAAATTTTGAAGTTAGTGTTATCATTTTGAGGTTTTTATGAAAAATAGAAACGAAAATCTCTTTAAATCCAAATTCAGACGTTTTAAAAAGTCGCTGAAACCTTTTTGCATTAATTTATAATGTGGAAAATTTATAATAAAACAAAACAATTATTATTGGTGACATTACTTCGTTGGACAGGTTGATACTCAACCTACAACAAGATATGTATGAGTTAATTAAAAATTAAATTTTTTATGTTAACACCGCAGAAAGAATCTCAACTACTCCCAACCGCCTGGAGACTGTGAGTCTATGGAATCCCCAATTGGTATGTTTGGAGGCTGAAGGTGGTTGTGAGGAGAAGAAAATTAGGAAGTGGAAGGTTTCTAAATGGTGGTCTTACACCAGGGTTACACTGAGAGTATCTTCCACACTGGAACGTACCACGAATATACCTTAATTTTATTAAAAAAATATGTATATAAAATGATGAAATAAAACGAATCAATCAAATAAAATTTATTTTCGAGATCCTTTCCCCTCCCTCGACCACGGAGACCGTCATGATGCATTAAAAATTTCCATTAAAGGACACTTTCCAACTTGAAAGGGTTTCACAATAAATAATGAAGACAAAGTATAAATTATTTATACTCAGTCTTCAACGCAAATCAAAATGTCGTGTGGCCATTTTTATTGCTCGATGAAATATGTAAGTATTTCTTTCTCAGAGATCCATCACTTTTCACACGTTTTAAGACTTGGCAAATAGAAGACTTGTGTAAATTTTGGCAGAAATTCTCACAGTAATAATATACTCCCAAAGAATTCAATGCAAATTTGTTCCATTGTAAATGATGATACCTCATAAATAAATTTCCTCAAAAAGGAATTCGCTATTCTCAGCACGGCACGCTTCAAAGAACCTTAAGGTTTTGTCAGAAAATAAGTGTTATTATTATTATCTGCCATTATTGTCCTTAAAAGTAAAATTTAATACAACTCCGATTAGTATTCCAGTCATCGAAAACATTTATGGGAATCCTTACACAGAAAAATTAAAAGTTGCAGGCATAGAAAGAGACAAGAAATACAATCTTAGGTAGATACTAGATACCTACATGCCATTGAAACAAAATTGTAGGTATGTTGGAATAAGTGAGGGCAGCCGATTCAAGAATCCATGTTTGTAGAATTTAATAGCACGTCATTAAGGATTCTAATAAATTCAATTACAGTCGAGTAACTACATACAATTTTAAGTTGATATATACTTACATAGCTAATGTACATTGCAGGTAAAGAAATCATTTGAAATTATAATATTTTACTGGTTTGTACGCTAGAAGTCACACGAGAACTATTTTTTTTTAATATTAGGACTTTTTTATGGCTTTTTACATATGAATAGTAAAAACGATAGAGCTTTTTTCATTACTTTGCTCCCTGCTTAATCACCAAACGTTGCGAACCAGTTTGGGTAACCGCAGAAGAGTTGGTAATCCAATAAACGGTTCCCAGGGCGGCGGTACCCGTAACAGGCTCCAAAATTCTAATAAATTGAAGGGTGTTAATTAAAAATCGAAGTTTAGGGATAAGCTAAAGATGTCTACAGACTCGGCATAATTATTTTCCTCCATTAGTATTCTGGGCAATGAGGAAGGTGTACATACACTACATATACATACGGTAGAGTTGGTATCAGAATTGTTGTACTGAAATAAATTAAAATATTACGAAATGGAACCCAAAAGCTTATCAATGCCAGCAATTCTGGACTACCAAATGCATTATTCAGAAGGTTATATTGAAATACCAAGTCGCTGAACTTTTAAAAAAGTATTGTGGTTCAACAGAGTTGCTGGAAAACCCATATGAAAACTTTGTATTATTTGAACCTTATAAACGAATGTTTTTAAATATCAATAAATGAAAACAATGAGGGTATTAAAAAAATTGTAAAATACCTAATTTACCCTACATAATTGATTCAAATATTTAAACAGTCAGTTTGATGTTTCAATTTCATTTGCATTATCATACTTAAATTCAATAATATCTGTACAGAGAAGCAAAAAAGTAACTAACAAACTTCCAACTTTTTTTGTGCATTGATCCTCGATATTATACAGTAGCACCTCTTCCAAATGCACATACAAGTTTGTTTATGCGTTGGATTCACATTTGAAAAAATGATTAGCATTTGCTGTCAAAATCGAACATCAGGTTCCTACCTTGCAAGTATCATAATGAATATATTATAAGTCAATATTTAATAAAAACATGTTTGTAAATGGCACTTTGTGCCGTAAATTTTAAATAAATAAATAAATAAATTAATCATAATGGCTACAGGCGCCTTCCAAGAGGTTATTATACCTTTTTTAAAAGTAAATCAAATCAAAACTAGGAGAATAATTTGTGACTGAAGGCATTAGTTACCCATTACTCGGGTCTTTGTAAGTATTGGTGATTACTTTTGAGAGTGCAAATTTTGAAAGGGATCATTAGTTGATCGTGTTCAAGGTGAACGATATTAAACGTGTTCAGAATGTTGTTCAAGTTTACATTGAAGGAAACCAAAGCAATGAAGTTGTGATCTTGTCCAGTAAGGCAGCTTGATTATTATTATTTATTACCATATCATTGATAGGAAGTAGTATAGATATTTTGCATAGTTGGTAGGTACCTAAGAACGGACAAAATGGCAAATGGGTTTGTTGGAATAAATAAGTTCATCGTTACACTGGGGAGTGAAACATAATGTTCTAAAAGTATCGAGGACAAAAGTAAATTTATTCAGCAGATAACAAACAGTATTATGGTTCTTAGTGCTTTAATATATATATAATATAAATATTGGTTATTCGGAACATGCATATATTTTCCGGAATCATTTCGAAAAGTTAAGCTTAGGTTCAATAGTTTAGGCCTATTATGGTAAAAAAAAAACAAATATTTCTGGCTTTCACCCTTCAATAGTGTTCTAGGCCATCATTTAAAATTACAGAGAAAGGAAAGGTGAATTTATATATCAATTTTATTTAAATGTTCAAATTTCAGAATAATATGGAAGATTGGAGTCGAGTTCAGACTTAGAAGATATGAGATGTTGGATGGAGGATATTATGGTAATTAAATATCGTTATTTAATATAATATTTATAAAAATATACATAATTTTATGATTTATTTCTAGGGTATTACGCCATGTTGCCCTACCTTCGTATGAAAAAGCTGAGGATCCGGCATCGGGATGTACTTCAAGTCTTACGAGGGCTTGATGTTAAAAAAGCTAGCGGGCCTGACGGAATTCCTGCCCTGGTAATGCAGAGGTGCGCTGTAGAAATAGCTCCAATTTTGACGAAGCTTTTCAAGATGTCCCTGAAGTCTGGCTATGTGCCCTCCGGTTGGAAAAAAGCGATCATTCACCCCATTGCAAAGAAGGGTGACCGCTCCAACCCAGCCAACTACCGCCCCATAGCGATCACTGTCAGCTGTCAAAAGTGATGGAACGTGTGATCAACGACAAACTGCTCACATACCTCGAGAAGAACAAAATTATTAACGACCGTCAATACGGATTCCGGCGGAACCGCTCGTGCGGTGATCTTCTCGCGTATGTGACGCATGTTTGGGGACGGTACCTGGAACGTTTTGGTGAGACCCAAACGGTTGGACTGGATATTTCCAAGGCCTTTGACCTGGTTTGGCATCGAGCGCTTGTCAACAAACTGCGTTCGTACGGACTTTCCGCATCCTTGTGTGCGTGGATTGCCGACTTTTTGAGGGGAAGGTCGATTCAGGCGGTTGCTGACGGTTTCATCTCTTCCTCGCATTCGATAAATGCTGGCGTCCCACAGGAATCGGTTCTGTCTCCGACTTTGTTTCTGTTGCACATCAACGACCTCTTGTCATGTGCACCGATTCATTGTTACGCGGATGACAGTACAGTCCATGATAGCTTTTTGTTTGACAAGCCTCCAAAGAGCACACAAACCCCAATAGCTCGGAGGGCTTTGAAGCAGAGAATGGACGGTTACCTCGAGAGTGTTTTCTCTTGGGGTAAGAATAACCTCGTGGAATTTAATGTTTCAAAGACCCAATCATGTGTGATAACGTCTAAAAGGGATCGAAATAATAATCTAATCTCCTTCAACGGAAGCATTCTTCCGAACAGGACCTCCATTGATATGCTTGGTGTAACTCTAAGTGACCAGCTCAGGTATGGGGGCTCCATCGAAACCAGACTTAAATTAGCCTACATAGTACACAACTGCTAACCCTGTACAAATCGTAAGTGCGCCCCACGGTTGAATTTGGCAGCCACCTCTGGTCTGGAGCTCCAAAATACCTTAAAAAAACCCCTGACTCTGTGCAGAAACGGGCGGTCCGTTTGATAGATTCTCCCATCTTAACATATGGATTGCAATCTTTAGAGCACAGGCGTCAGGTGGGAATGCTGTCCTTGTTCTACCGGTATTACAATGGAAAATGCTCCGAGGAACTAGCGTCGTTGATCCCCTCGGCACCGGTGCATAGTCGGGAAACACGCCAAACACGCGCCCAACATTTGTACACGGTTGACATTAGTCACATGAGAACGGGTCGTTTTTACGACTACAACATAGGTCTCTTCAAGACCCATGTTCACTCCTTCCTTTCCTCAAAAAGACCCTCCACACAGCATCCTCAAAGATGACATAGGCCCTGAGGGAAATTATTTTCCTCAGGGCCTCCTGTGTGGAGTTAATGTAAAAAAAAAAAAATGATGACCGATTATAATGATGCTATATTTTGCTTCTAAAGACAACATTTATGAAAGCGATACAGTGTCCATCATCAGGGCAGATTTGTATCATATGTGCCTGATAATGGACACTGTATTGTATCTGAAACGTTGGCTAAACAAGGAGGTCGCGCAACACGACTTAATACCCCAAAAATAAATCAATAATATTTTTTTTTTAAATTTAAAAAAATATATATATATTTGAAAACATTTAAACTAAGAAACATCGCTAGACATGTAACTTCATAGTCTTTATTCTGTTTTGTTTAAAATTATATTTATAATGCATGCATTCTGTTGAGATACAAAATTGGATATAAATTAGAGCAAAAAAGTTATCAAATCAAATATGTAATAAAAAGTTGGCGTCAAATTGAAACAAAAAGTGGTCTGTTGCAAAAATAAACCAAATCTGTTTTCTGAGAGGTGTTTGGGTTGCGTAAACAGACTAGTTCGTGATTTGTACTTCTATTCGACAATGGAAGTAAAATCTGATACACTTTAGTGCAAAATCGAAAGTTCGACGGACATGTCTATATCTAACACTCAAGGCCGGTCGGATTCCTACAGCAGTTTATGTTCTACCTTAGTGTACTGAGAGATACGTTAATATCTTCACTTAACATTAAGTGTTATGAACTTAATTATGTAGGTTTGAGGGTGATTTATTGAAAATCGTTTGCTATTATTTTCATTTATGCAAGGTCAGTGAAATATTAATTAGCTAAGTATTATAAAATTAATTTAATTGGGTTAACCACACTACCGGTAAAAAAGATAATAATAATAATTCTTGGCTGATTTATATAGCGTCGAATTCGGAGAAAATCACCTCAAGGGCGCTGCATAAGTAAATATGTAATAAAATTGGTACAACCAAGATTAAAACTGATATTCCTAAGTACCTACATTTCAAAATACTTGATTTAGGTATTGCCAGGGTTGTCAGTTATAGATTGATTGCAACCAGAACCAGGAAACTAGAAGGAAAAACGCCACCAGTTAGGCCCAGAGGTTGAATGTCCAAAACCCGAAAGGGAAATTTTATTATTTAGGAAAGGCCTGTAAACGGAGTATATAAATATATTAAAATAGATTAAGTGTATTTGTTCCCCGTTACAGAGTGACAGATACTTTCAGATTTGTCTTAGTAAGACATAATAATTCAAAACTTAAAACTAAATGCTGTTAATTGCGTGTAGGGATCTTTGATCTCCCGAATCTTCCAAAGTGATCTTAGGTATGGTATTTTTGAAATTTGTTTCCGTTTATTAGAAACCTTAAAGTAATGCAGTCGATCTAAAACATTTATTGTATATTGATAATCGTTTTATGTTCACCTAACATAGTTAGTGTAATTAGATAGTGAATAATATATTTCATTAGTCGACCGATTGCGAAAATGTATTCACGAGTGCATCGAAAACCATTACGTCCATCATTAGATACTAAGCACTTGGTAACTAATTAATGCAACTTCAATACGGATACAAGGGAAATGCAATGAGCATAGAGTGGTGATTTTGAAGTACTTACCTATATTTTCCAGAGTGAAATATACTCTCAGTATCGCCCTGGTGTAAGTCCACCATTCAGAATTGAAACGTTGCTTGAAATGGCTTTTGACCAGATCTGAATAGATAGATAATTCCCCTTCCTTCCTCTCCTCACTTAACTTAAGGCGATCCAATAGTACAGGAAAAAACCGAAATCAGAATTCACGCCCCTTTATGGAAGGAGTTTAAAAATACTGTAGAAAAAGCTTTTGGAAAGGTTGGAAAAGATATTTGAGAAATTTTTTTACATGTTGATTTCGTAAAGGCTTGTAAAAAACATTAATTCGTTTTTTTACGCATTGTTCATTGTTATAAAACGGTATTTAAAAATTTGTTTTCATGAAAACAAGCGACACGGAGCCTAACACGTCTATTATCAGCTCCGTCCGGAGGAGAAGTGACAGAAAATAGGGGTGTTTGCCAGTCGTTCTTCGGTGGACGGCATAAGGTTCACTTTGATATTCCAAATTCTTCGACTGCCGTATTGTCGTTGTGATGTCAAAAATAACTACGCGAAAATGCATATTATATTTTATTTAATGAGGTTCGGGCGTAAATTTTTTTTGTGATCATCATAAAAGAAACTAAATTTGCCATATTAAACAATAAAACGATATCCGAAAAGAGATTTATAAATAGGAAAGTTTGGACTTCAAAATGTTTTTTATAGACCTTATAATTTATTTTTTTCTAGACTTGACAAAAAAATGACCGATATTTTTAAGGACCAAGATATGTTCTACACGTAGTATTTAATTGATGCATCTATAATAATTCTAAGCGATCAAATTTTCAAAACAAAAACGTAAGGTTTTGTATGATTTTGCTATATTTAGTTTGGCTTCATCTTAAGCCTCACAACAAACCCCAATTGTGGATAACATCCTGCCGCTGCCTCCAGACGGGAGCAGTTAGGACTCTTGTGAGGTACGAGTATTCATAAAAAATATTTAAAAAATATAATACTACAGTTTTTACTTCAACGGCTCTTAGAATGTTTACATAGGGGACAGTAATCTCGCAATACATTTGTGCCTATTAAGAGATAAATGGAAAACAAATTAAACCATGTAATACTGAAATATATCAATTGCAATTTTCTGAAAGTTTAAGGATATTAATACCTTTGTTTAGAGACTCTTGGTAACTCTTTTATTAGGTACTTTTCGATAATCAGCGTTAAGGTATTTATGTTTCTCCATTCATTACGTAATTTATTATACAACATATCTTAGTCACAATCTAACGGTAAGAACAATATCTCGGACGATGGCCACGATCCACAACCCACAAGCATGTGGCACATGTTGTTACGAGTTACTCCCGGGCGACGCGACGCTATGGACGGTGTGTATAATAATTTAACCGATGCTAATGGTTGGATAAGCCATTCACACGGTGTCCGAATTAGGCGATACAAGGCTGGGTCATCCAATACAACTACAATACAGACATGGTGGTTAAATATACTGCTAACTGTACATCTTCGCCATTCACGAGTCACGTAGTTCGACTGTCACGTACTTAAAATAGTTTATATTTTATTAACTGAGAGGGTTGATTTTTATTTTCATTTTCATCATACATACTAATAGTAGTATCAAAGCGCTGAGATAAGATATTATAATAAATCCTTTTAGAACCTTCTTGCAAAGGTCATTTATTTAAATCTCTTGGTGACAGGGATGGACTCTTAGCAGAATTAAACATTCTTTGTACTTGCTAGCTTAGCTCCTAGGGTAGGCAATAGGATTATTTTTACGGTAAAAGGCGCAACGTTTTTGATAGTTGCAAACATAAAATTTGCAAATTCAGTTCTTACGAAAGTAGCATATAATATATTGTAATAATTAATAAATAAATACAAACACAATCTAATAATTAAAATAAAATCATTTAGTTTCATCCCTCTGAACTTATATTTAAAGAATTAAATGTCAGAAAATTAAATGATCTGTTTCTGTATCACTCAGCTTTACAAGTATATAAAGAAGATTTACAAGTATATAACGAATAAATAAAGTGCAAATCACAAGCAAAAATACATGTTACCAATTCCGATTTGCAAAAAAGCTTTGGATCAAAAGAACTCCAAATACCTAGAAACATTTTTTTTAATAAAATAGACAAAAAAATAACTTCAAAGAAGACAATTAAAAAAAAACATATGGAAAACTTCAATTAAAATAATAAAAACCACATTCATATATATCTAACAATAGTAGATAATAAAAAATATTTTTTATCAGTAAATATATAATACCTTCCTCCGATACGAATAATCTTATTTTTTTATGAGTGTTCTTTTTAAATAAAAAATATAGATACAAAATTATGAAAATGAAATGTTTCATATATTATGAATGTCATTATTACTCTGTTAATCAATTATGTTTAGGTATAGTTCGTACAAATAAATTTCTAAATATATATATTTCGGTATTTCATGGGTGCTATTGGTCATAGGTTATGATAAAAATAGCAAACATCTTCTTTGCATTCATAGATGGCAATAATAAACAAAGGCTTATCCGTGCTTGTTTTGAGAAAATATTAACAGATTCCTTGCGCATTTAACGTTTTTCTTTGTAACACGTTCCATATCCGTTACATTCTATAACAAACCTTGTTGTGAGTGGTGCCTACGCTTGATTTCTAAGAGGTCTCTGAGACTGCGGGTCTGTGGGTCTAAAACCTCGTCTTCGTCCCACGTCCCCAAGTTAGATTAATTTTGGAGATGTTTGAATTAATGAATAATCATAAAATTTTGTATAACTGTATTTAATAGAAATACCACAAAATAGCTAACCCCATTCCAACGCGTTCTAAACTCACAAATAGTGTTATGAGCCACCAAAGTTGAGCAATTTTCAAATTATTGATTATACAAATATCGTTGCAATTTCTAGGCGAATAATATTAAGCGAATATTTAAGTTATATTTAACTTATTTATGAGAAAGCATTTTTAATAACCTACATATAATGACCTACCTACATAGTATATAATCTTAATATATAAAACAAAGTCGGGTTAGTTACATCATTTATAACTCAAGAACGGCTGGACCAATTTTTATAATATTTGATTTGTTGGATTTGTCTCCGTCCCGATAAGCAGAATAGCTATTAAAATATCGGAAAAATTCACGAAAAAATAAATTATAAAGTAAATTATTTTCCTCGTACATTTTGTGTGTGTGAATATTGTGATAAGTATCGGGTCCGCCAAATAACTTTTTTTTTTTGAAAATGCTATAAAAAAAAAACTACTGAATATTTTCTCAAATTTCTTTTTTTATTTATAAGTACAATCCTTCCGGTTAATAATGGAAAATAATTTCATTCAAATGGCTGCCTCGGCTGGCCATGCAGTAGCCTACACGATCGGTCCAATTTTTAAGCACATTATCGATTGTGTGCAGCTGTATTTCACCAATGGCTTCACGAATATTGTCCTTTAAAGCGTCAATTGTCTCTGGCTTGTCGGCGTAACATTTATCTTTGAGGGCACCCCACAAATAATAGTCCAACGGTGTCAAATCGCAGCTCCGAGGTGGCCAAACGACATCAGCTCTGCGGCTGATAATGCGATCTTCAAAAACAGGGCGCAAAACATCGAGTGTAGCTTCGGCTGTGTGGCACGTAGCGCCGTCCTGTTGAAACCAAATGTTGCCAATATCCTCCTCTTCAATTTTTGTGAACAAAAATTCGTTCAACATGGCCCGATAACGATCGCCATTGACTGTAACGGCCACTCCTTGCTCATTTTCAAAGAAAAATGGCCCAATTATGCCTCTGGACCAAAATCCGCACCAAACAGTGACTCGTTTTGTGTGTACCGGCTTTTCAATGTATGCGTGCGGGTTTTTTGTGCCCCAAATACGACAATTTTGCTTGTTTACATACCCGCCAAGATCAAAATGAGCTTCATCCGAAAAGATGATTTTTTTGGCAAAATCGGCATCTTCTGTAAGTCGATCGCAGGCCCACTCAGCGAAGCGATGTTCAAGCGTATACACAACCATATTCGCTCAGCGGAAGGATAAAACTAATTATCTGTCAAATCAGACATGAGCTAAGTGTTACCATTCACGAAATAAGCACTAGTTGAAAAAAAAAACTTTAGATGGCGGACCCTATATAATATCGAATAGTGAGTGAATTCCAAAAATTTAAACATCAAACGTAAATGCGCTGATTGTTTTGTTTTTGTTCTTAAACATATAATGCTGCCCCTCTTTCTTACACACTACATTTCAACAGTTGAAAATGAGGAAAACGGTAAACGTATGTCTGCACCTCTCCAAAGGAAAAATACAATAATTATAATAAATCTCCTTCACACGTATAAAGAAAATGAAACGCCATTCCCTTAAGTTAAATCTGTCAACAACGCCATCTGTGATACTGACAAAAACAAAACACGGACAGTTGCGCATCGATAATTGTTTCATTGTGTAACTTTTTACTTTATAAAAAAAATATTTATTCAGCTAATAAGTTAACACGACAGTTATTGATTCTGACGTTGTACGAAGTTTTCCAGGTCAGCTAGTAAAAATATATATTATGAGCAAAAAATAATGTCAATACTTGTGAAACTTTTAAAACAATAATAACTAGTATCATGATTGAGAGTAACAAGTTACGAGATTAATATATTATGCAAAACAAAAATATTTCATAATATTTCGATTGATTTAGTCTACGGCCTCGATAAAAAAAACTTGCCTATATTGAATGCAGCACTAAACATAAACAGATCATGCTACGTTTATCGACAATTGTATCACTGATTATGTTTTTGTACACCGAGACAGCCTTGAAATATTTTGATCCGAACAAATTTATTTTAACACTGCTACGAGTAAGATCGTTAGCTTTATTCATAGATTCAATTTGAAATGTCATTACATAGAAATAATATCTTCCCATGAAGTGTAGCTAAGATAATCTAAGACGATGCATAAAAAACTAAGAAATAAATGTTTACATCTTGGTTTGAACATTGATTTATTATTACGTTAATGATCGTGTACTTACAATACAAACCATTTTTAAGAAAGACAAACATTTTCGGGTATAAAAACCTGGAAATATTTGAAAAATTCTTACTACCATCACAGTAAGCCGAGAACGTTGCCTGTGTAGTGATGGTGGACTTAGTCAGCCGAGGAATTGACAGGAGAGAGCATATGAAACCTAGGTGGAAACTATGCGCGATGCTAACTCAGCCACTGTGACCGGTACGGATTTATTCTTTTATTACACAATTTAATCATTTAAAATAATATAAAATATATTTGCGGCACGCTCCGGCGTGGAAGAAACTTTAATTATCACCCTGATGTAAAATCACCATTGAGAAATGTTGCTCGAAATGGATTTAGCCAGTTCAGAAAAGCCAGGAACTTCTCCATCTTTCTCTTCCCAATCTCTTTCCCCTCTTCACAACCTTCAGCCTCACAACATACCCCAACTGGGGATATCATAGTCTCAATAGCTTCTGACGGTTGGGAGCAGTGGGACTCTCATATTTAAAAAAAAACCTAATAAATACGAGAATCAGAAGAGAATTAATGATAGCTGATTATTGGAATGACCTTTACCCTTCATCCCACATTAAATAGAAGGCAGTTGATTATTTAATCATTTAGTTTAACCACAAACTATTTTTCAACAACAAGTAAAAAGTTGCGGTTTCATCAAAAGAGGTACGTGTTTTTCTGAAAGAAAGGTATTTTTTAATATTTCCGTTCGATTCGTTGACTAGTTTGCTTAATGACTCATAATAATTCATTTTTAAAGGTTTTTCTAATTATAGCGAAGGAAAAAGTAACTTACAATTATTGTTGCAAATCCCTAAAAATGTTTTTGTATCTGTGCTGTGCCGAAGAAAATTTATTTAATCACGATATCTCAAGCGAGGTAGGTAATACTTTATTAAGTAATTGACAGTCTCGATAATCATCTGGCGGCATAATGAGAAACCTCATGCCACTCTGGTCAGTACGAAAAACTAATGACATGAATGTAGATAGTCAGCTTACTACTTCCTACTTGTACAAATAATATGATTAATTGAAGAAAAATATTGTAATTGGGAGACTGCATGAAGTAGTCACTTTAAAAAAAGTAGTCAAGGGAAGTGAGGTTTGCAAATGCACGACGGAATTCTGATATACTAACATTGATTTCTGACTAACATAACTGACAGAGGAAGGTTGACTAAATGCAGTAGAAATGAAAATGGCGAAGGACGAAATCCTGAGAGAGTGTCAACATATTTAATTAAATTAAGAAATGGGTAGGGTAATGTTTTATTCACAAGTGTAGGTAATAAATTGTCTTGGCTAACGAAAGAATACAAAGAAGAGACATAAATGACCGTGTTAATCAAATAGACTAGTTGGAAGAATTGCGATTCGGAAGCAGAATAGAAGAGAACAGGATAATTTGATGTAAAAATAGTGTTGCTGAACCAATGCGTGAATTTCGGGTAAAAATTGTTTGGCCTAAGTTTGAAAAAAGTATATAAAAAGCGGGCCTCGCCCAACTGCTGAAATTAATGAGTGCACGATTTAACACGCACTCGTGGTTGCGTGTTTGCAAAGCGTTACGTTACAAAGTTTCGTAGAAAATCTTCCCAACACTTCATTTTAGAGGACCGGCTCTTAATATTTCTGCAATTAACTACACGTTTAAAAAAATATTCGATGTATGAGGGTGATTTTTGATAAAATCATTATGACACTATTATAAAGTCTTACAATAACATAATAAAGGTTCAATTCGGATTTCCAGATCAGAGAATTCTTTCTGCACTACTAAATCTTTCCAGAATATGATTAAGTATGAAAGGGATCACTGACATTGGAAAAAATGAGATAAAAAGGGAGAGCATAGTGGATTTAAAGCGATGCTGGAAACAGAGGTGAACAAAGGAAACGACACTATTGTCCATCAAAGTCTGCATGGAAATTAAAATAAATCAAAAACCAAATGATGTTGATGGCTATTCTATTATATGATGGATATTCCTACTTTGCAACTGAAATTAGCAAGTAAGTAAAATTAGGCACACAATTAACGCAGGTTATTTAACTAAGTACTATTTTAGTGCAATGACTTTCTTGTTAAAACCTAGTATCGCGTCGTGAACATTCGTTCAAAAATAGCGTTAATTTGTGTGTCGAACTGATACTAGCCAAATATATGTGTGTGTGTGCATACTTATTATTATTGTATACAAAGGTAGGCATCGTAAAGATCCGGGTATCAGTGCTAGCCTGTCTTGTACCAGCCTTTGGCTTGACATTTATAGGGAACTGTATTGATTTTATTATACTTACTCTGCGGATTATCGTAAACAATAATTATTATTTTCTCGTTTTGCGCGTAATCCGATAAAAGCTGCAGTTCTTGAGAATAATGCACACATTGTCACGTAAGTAATGCTCGGAATTATTGGGTAGTATTACTCGTATGTCGCCGTGGTAAGGGGAATATTTATTATTTAAGACACCAAAACAAATAAACAAAACCTATTGCAAGGGAATTTGTAATAAACTCTGATTCATAATGCCAGTCTAAAATACGCAGTTTGGATCACATTATTTGAGGTAATGATTAATTGAAAATTGGAAAAAAACAGATGAAGATTGATATTATTGATACGCAGAGAAAGATTAATTCATTAAAATTCATTTATATAAGAGAGATATTTAGATACAATACCGACTTTCTCTTTCTTTTCGTGTTTCAGTCTTGTCAGATAAGTTCAGATAAGCTTCAGATTGTTTTAATATCTTTAAGTTCTATCAGACACTATTGTGAATTAGTGCATTGTTCTCTGTGAATCTAAGAGATAACCGCAGAATAACTACGATTACCACATAAGCACACAGATACCTACAACAACGGATGACACATTTGAAGTAATGTGCATTGTGCAACTTTATTAACTGAGCTCTTTTATTGTGTCAGTAACCTCTAACCAATACATAAATAAAAAAGTTTATTCGACGAATTTGTAAGTTGAAACAAAATAGTAAGCCGAGAATGAACCCAAATTTTTTGTCAAGGCCTCTAAAGACAATATAAATATCTAAGAATAAAAAAATGATAAGGGCTATTTCTAAAACAATTGCAAACTAAAAATGTCTGATTTTTTTAACATTAGATCCACGCAGGAGGCTCTCAGGAAAAACATTTTCCTCAGGGTCTATGTCATCGTCGGGAATGATGTGTACAGGTTTTTTTATGAAAAGGAAGGAGAGGGAAGTTCTGGGAAGTAAAAAGGTGTGAGGGGTGCGTAGGAATCTGTGAGTCGATGTGTCTAGGAGAGAACCCACTGCAATGTAAAGCGATGGGTCGAGATAGTCCGGCTGGAGAGATCTAGGTTCGGTCTCCCTCAATCAAACTCTTCCGATCTGACCAGTCATGCAGAACGTGGACAAGACCATGGCAAACCTCACCCCATGAACCCGGGCACCCCTGTTTAGTCACCAAATGTAGCAAACCACTTGGTGTAACCTTTGGCAATAGTGTAGGTAATCCAATAAATGGTTTCTGGGTTGGCGGTACCCATACCCGCCTCCCAAATTGTCATTGCTAAAAACAGACGTAATATTTAAAAAAAAATTTTGGTCAATCAGTTGATTGGTTGTTAGGTCAAATCTAGTCAGAGAGCTATTTGGCCGAATAAACATTTGACATCGTTTTAAACACATGAATATAACATGGGATCATTTTTGTGTTCCGGCTTTACCACGCAATTTGTCTAAGAGATTTAAAGAATATAACTTGTTTGTTGTATATTATATCAACTAATGCCTTGAATTAAAAATCATGTTCGGCTTAATTCCGTGGGGGTTCTAATCAAGGCGTAAACATGAAGCATTCGTTTATTTATCGACATACCTACTATGCTGTGCCATTGAATTAATTTGTATGAGATTACTATCTCATTATGAATGTGTTTATAGATGCATCTCTAGATGGCGTAAAGCTCAATAATTAATAAGGTTAAGTAATAATATATCTTACAGTGTTATGCAATCATCACTGCTTTTGATTGATCTTCTGAAAAGGAAATGACTCCATTCAATGTTTGTTGCATCAATGTACAGATATTTTACATTCACGTTAAGACATAGAGTCTATTCGACATTAAACGCCACTTCTCCATAAATATCGCGTGAGTTGAACGCAACTTTGACTCGTACCTTCATATATAAGGTGTCCTATTTTACAATGTTATTCCTGTAAAATACTAATTACCATTTATTGATCACGCCATTTCTCCACAGCGGTAGGTATAATGAGTGGAACGCTTCACATTTCTTTTACGGAACACACTCTTTGCTTTAATCATCATCATCTTCTTTTCCTTATCCTATTCGGGTCGGAGACCCCCTGCGTCGCCAAGGCTCTTCCATACGTCCCTATCTTGTGCTGCTTGTTCGGCCTCCGTCCATGGCAGTCCTATCCTCTCCTCAGTCCTCACACAGTTTCTGGAGTTGCCTTGCCCAACTGTGTCGGGGCAGCCCACTGGACGTCTACCCTCTGGAATCGCACTCAGTATTTTCCTCGGAATTCGGTCATCAGACATTCTTAGTACGTGCCTAAGCAACCTCAGTTGCTTTAATCAAAACGATAAATTGTCTCTTCTGTTATTTATTTATTTTAAGATATACGTCAATTCTTTAAAATCCCGAAATTAAATTGTAGAAGAATTATTTCTGATCAATTGTTATTGTACAAAATCCTAAATAATACGGTATCTTCCCCGTATCTTTTACAAAAAATAGATATTATAGTTCCTGGTCGTAATAGTAGAAACTCATCCCTTTTTTATAAAAACCGCTCCAATACCAACTACTTACAAAATGAATTCATACATCGAGCCTGCCATTATCATAACACACACCTCATATATATAGACATCTTCAATATAACTTTTAACAAATTCAAAGCAACACTATTAGATAAATGTAATGCATCACAACACACCCTTTAACATCCATATTTATATTTATTATAGTATTAATCAGATTTCTTTTCCTAATTTGCAATATATTTACATATTCCCTAATTACATACATATCATCCTTATACTCCCAACAAGATCATAAGCTTACCCTTTATTGTGTTTTTCTATATTCTTATCATGCATATTTAAGTATTTAGCTTCTCCTAACTATTTTTTTTTTAGTTTTTGCTTTATGTTTTATTTTAACTTCTCTTAACTATTTTTTTTCTTAGTTTTTCTTTATGTTTTTCTTGTCAAGCTACTAAAAAAAAAAGAAAAAATTTTATCAGCGAAAACATGTTTCTCTTTCTTTTTTAGTATCTTTGTTAAGCTGTTTGTTTTCCAAATAAAGATATTATTATTATTATTTTTATTTACAGATCTAACTCAAGTATTTGATTATCTTGATCATACCATGCATTTTTGGGATATTTACTACTCTTTTTTCTATTCATATGCACGTCATATATTGATATATTCTAGTAGCATATGTGCTCATTTTATCCTATCTACTCGTAATATTTACATAACAATAATTCGTAATATTTATATAAAAAATCAAAATACTTGTTAATTAACCATGCAATTAAACATAACATTATTGTACAAGGCCCGCAGATATCTTCATAGTACACCACTGCTAACCCTGCACAAATCACAAGGGCGTCCTGGTCTGGAACCCCAACAAAATACCTGAAAAAACCCTCAACTCTGAACAGAAACGGGCGCTCCGTTCGATAGATTGTCCTATCTTAACAGACGGATTGCAATCTTTAGAGCACAGGCGTCGGGTGGAAATGATTTTCTTATTCTAATGGTATTTCAATGGAAGATGCTCCAAGGAACTAGCGTTATTGATCCGCTCGGCACCGGTACAAAGGCGGGAAATACGCCAAACGCGCGCCCAACATATGCACACGGTAGACCTTAGTCACATAAGAATGGGTCGCTTCTAGGACTCGTTCTTGAGTTCAACAGCTGGGCTATGGAACGATTTGCTGCCTTTGTGTTTCCTCCATCCTACAATATGGGTATCTTCAAGACCAATGTTCATTCCTTCCTCTCCTTAAAAAGACCCTCCACAGTCTCCAGACAGCATCTCAGATGACATAGGCCCGGATGACATAGAGAATTTATTTTCCCCAGGGCCTCCTGTGTGGAGTAAACGTAAAAAAAAATGGTTTCGTTGCATTTTTTAAAAAATTTCTTTTAATTTTAAAGACCTCGTGAATTTCTTAAGAGTTCTATTAAGTTTTTGATTTTAAAATACATTACCCTGTACGTAGATATATCTTGTCTCTGTGTACAAAGCTAAAGGCTTTATATCTTGTGTTGAGACAGCCTTGGCATTTGCAACAGGGTTCCTGACACAAGCAGTTGGAATGAGGCATTTCATTCTCCGCTAATGTGGTCATTGAGATCCCGAGGTGTCTTGTACACAGATTAAAACCTTTTACTTTTTATAAAATGATTACGTTGCAGTTTGCAGCTATTTTAAGGTATCATTAATTCTTTGATTTAATGGATATTTACGAAGGTTATTCTAGAGTTAAGAATTGGTTATGTAATACCAAGATAATTATTGAAAAACAATGTATGTCAAGATAATTAATTGATAACGAATCATAAAATCATTTAAGTTTTTTGACGTGAGTTATAGAATATCTCTACAAATATACAATTTTTGTAGCTTTTAATGACTTTTCAAAGAGGTTTTGAGCTGAGTCGATTCTGAGTTGGCATGGAACCGTTTAAAACACTATATTCACCGATACGATAATTTTAGTACAATAATGTTTATAAGGTCCTTTTAAAATTTCATAAATACTTTAAAAAGTTTACTTCTTCAAACTTTGCAAAATTACTTTGTGGCATCATTAATTATATAATGAATAATGAATCACTTTGTTTAAATTTCTATATTATAAACAATATCTACATGTTTCGATAACAATGTTATCTTCGTCAGTTAATTTAAAGAAAAAAAAAAGATAAATAATAATAATATAAATGAAAATAAAAATTTATTTTCTCTAAATTAACATATCCTGATGAAGATAACATTGTTATAAAAACATGTCGATATCGTTTATAATATAGTTGTTTAAACAAATTGATCTATTATACATTATATACTTTAAAAAGTAATTACTAAACATGATAAGTAATTACTCGTTCGCAAGATGGGTATGTTTTTCTAGATGTTTGGCACTATAAACCAGTAATCTGAATCTTAATATCTTGCTTGCGTTCCTGCATCAAACAGAGGTCAGAGGTCCAGAGGTTTCGAATTTATCGGGGTCACACATTAAATATTAATTTTATCCGTCTACGTTATTATGTAAGAATATTATTATCCATGTTTCAAACAGCTAAGAATCTTCACAACTGCATATTTACATGCGTATTCTGTTAATGTTTATACCTACCTCACGAGTTCTTTGCACTTACTTGAATTTTTTAAATTCTTATTATACATGACAACACCGAGTAAGATGACGCCAATGACTTTATGCTAACGAGATGAAAATATCCTTATTTTTTCCTACTTCTCACGCGGTTTCAAAACCAACTAAAATAGACACAAAGGATAATATTTCATACCCTCGTTGCAAAAATGACACTTTATATTAAATTCACATCCTATTTTTAGAGACATCGTACTCACTAAATTCCCAATTACCAGAAACCAGTGGAACTATCATGTTTTCATTTGGAAAATATTTGGAATTGAGGGGCAGTAAGATAATAAGGTAGTTTGGGCAGTAGGTAGATACTTGGTTTTTCAATACAACTACCTATATACTATTTAAAACAGAGTTTTGATTTGACTGAGAGTATGTTTACAGGGACACTCAGGTAAACTCCAACTCAGAGGTATGTATTCCCTAAGGGCTGTAAAACTGTTCGTTCCCCAAGAAATAAATGAGTTAATAAATGTACAGTTTTTTGTGAATTTATTTTTTTTCTTATTTTATTTGACGGCCGGCGCGTAGTCCAGGGGTAAGGCTCTTGACTCGCACACCCAAGGTTGCGGGATTGAATTCCGGCGTGGCAAATAAATTTTATTTGATTAATTTGTTTTATTTCACAATTTATTCATTTAAAATAATATATAGTATTTTTGCGGAACGTTCCAGAGTGGAAGACCATCATTCAGAATTGAAACGTTGCTTGAAATGGCATTAGCCGTATTTGGTGACCAGATCTGAATAGTTAGGTACTTCCCCACCTTCCTCTTTCCTATCTCCTTCCCCTTCCCACTACCTTCAGCCTCACAATATACCCCAATTGGGGATGCCATAGTCTCACTGGCTTTATATGGGAGCAGTTGAGACTCTTGTGCTGTATTCATATAAAAAATAAAATAAAAATCATGTCATGTTCAGTTTTACAGCAATAATGGATTTCTTCATTTCTTATTACCACAACGTACAAGTTTTTTTTTAAATTCTTCTTATGATCGACTTAAAAATATACATTACTTACCTTTAATTTAGAACTCATAGTTTGTAATTCGATGACTCATGAAGGGACAGCTAGATACAATTTTAAGAAAAAGGGCAATTTGAATTTTTAGCTTACCTTCCTCCGTATATTTCATGTCCAAAGGGAGTGGCCTCATCGTCCGAATTATTGTCGTCACTGCCGTCCCTCTCATCTCTGTGTCGGAGCCCGTTTGTCGCCATGGCTACCAATGGCGTCTGTAATCAACAAATAAGTCACCATGAGTCACGAGTGAGATGTCACCACACGGATTTGGTTTGGGGAACCGCAGACTTAACAGCCTCCTGTCCGAGATGGCAGATAAGCATTTACCTACGCATGCATGGACATAACATATATTTTTATCAGTTTTAATTTTAGTGCTTGCAGTAAAAGCAGTTAAGCACTTTGTTATTATTTTTTTCAAAATAATATGTACTGAATGTATGGTGACCGGCCAACTCAGAATGAAACCAACTCAGAACCACCACAGAAAGGTTATTAAAAGGGATGATAAAAAAATATTAAGAAAAAGAGATTAAAAAATATTAATATATAAAGGGAAAAAAATATTATTAGGTTAAGTTAGGTTAGGGTTACCGGCTATTTTTAAATTATTTTTTCATAGCTTTAAATGACCTTTCTGAGGTTGTTCTAAGTTGGTTTCATTCTGAGTTGGCATGGAACCGAATGTATATAACTTGGGTCTAACAATGAAATTTCGCAGGAGAAAATTTTGACACAGTTAAAAATTATTATTGTCCCTCAAAATTGAAAAATTATTGGTTTCCTTTTTTTTAAAACAAAAAGAAGGACAATATTTGAAAATCTCCTACTAACACCACAGTAAGCCGAAAATGTTTCTTGAGTCGTGATGAAGGACTTAGCCAGCCGAGGAATCGAACACGGAACGCCTGGGTGAGACCCAAACGTGATGCCCACTCGACCACTAACCGATCCTTGGTTTACTTTTTTGGTGAGTCATTAATGAGTTAGAGTTATCATAGTTGTGTCAAGCTAAAAAAGGCACAAAAGTGAATGAAATGATGTAAATGTTTATATCAATCATATTTTAACATAAAACCACAGATATTATTATAGGCTGGTATTTCTATAAAGTAATTTTAGAATATACTTGATATGATTTGATATGTGTTGCGCTAACTCCTTCTTTAGCAAACGTTTTGGACAGAATTGCGATATTGAACATCTGCCCTGATGATGAACACTTTAACGTTTTCCAAAACGTTGACAAAATAAGAAAATAGCGCAACACGGCGTAATACCCGAAAATTAAACTACGATAAGAATATTCCTGCATTAAAAAGTGTTAGTGATCCTTAAGCATGTAATATAAAACATTACTTACAAACGTAATTGTTTAACAAATCATAAAACAGAGGTAAAAAAAACTTCAAGAATCGAATAATTTTCGAAAATCTCCTACTACCACCACAGTCCACAGTAAGCGGAAAATGTAGCTTGATGGAGGTCTTAACCAGCCGAGAAATCGAACATACGACGCCTAAATGGTAATATAACTCAATTGCTATTAAGTAGTGAATTTCAATGATGCTAGTGTAAAAATTACGTGTAATCATTGTAGTGAACAAAGAAAAAATACTTAAATTAATGATCTCATTTTAATACTTAAAACATTTATTTTATTGGGTAATCACTTAGTAACTCGCTTCTAAGTAACACCTACATAAAATTTCTCCATTCTGAGTGCATTGGTCAATATCTCGATAAGTCTTGCATAAGATCCAAGTCATTGTGTGCATTATAATAACAGAATAACGAATCGTGGCTTATTGTCTGACGTACCAAGTACGGGAGCCAATGCACCGTACTAAGTACTGCGACAGCAGGGCAAGCGCCAAACCCGCAACGGTGAGCCCAAAGTGAACGAACTGTGGTACGATGAATAATCAACACTTGTGACGAAATGCAAGAGAAATTGATTACAGTTTAATTGGCAGTGCAATAAGCGAAATCATTTGTTAATTGATTTTAATTTCCGCATCTTTAGTTAGTATCGTTCATACAAAATTTTCAAATTAAAACAATTTATTATAACAATAACTTGCTAAGAAGTAATTCACACCAGTCAATGAATTATTATATAATCGGATAACTGCGTTAATTTGCAATATATGAGCAAATATATGCAACATTATATCCTACTAAATATACAAACAAAAAAATTAACTGAGCTGTTGAAATTTTATTCTGTAAATGATCATGAGTAATGTTTCTTAGAAAACGAATGGTCGAGAAAATTAAAAATATTCTAAAAGATAGATATACATGAGAGAGTTTGATTTTACCTGTTACATGGCAATGTTTACGAGTTACATACATGGCAAAGCATTTCTCTGGGTATCTGCAGTTTTATTTTTACAGTTCATCACTGTTGATAGCTTATGAAAAATTTTGGCTTCTGATTCTTCCCAAATTCAGAAAAATACCAATATTGACGTCCCTGACAACTAAGACTTGCTAGGTTAATTAACTATCTCGCAGGAAAAGTGAATATTTTCCACAGGCCCTTCAACATATAATATTTTATTTATACCGATCTACTACCTACATATAATTTTGTTATCCTACTTACCTATTTTACCATTGTTAGCACCCTTGAGGTGATTTTTCACAAAAAAGTCAACATTGATCCAAATATTACTATACACGAATACTTCTCAAACAAAATTGCTTGTCGACTAATAAACTTGTACTACCAAATAGAATCTCCTTCCAAAGATATCGCGTCATCCTTGAATTTATGTTATAATGTCAAGCAACAATCTGATTGCTCACATAAAAAATGGCTACCTTAGATTTATCTACTAATCCAAATAATGATCCATTCAAAAAATGAAGGTTTGTTCCAAATCTGGTCTCACTTTTACATGATTTGTCTTCTGACCCCGGTAAAGCCAATGGCCTCAACCTATATTCAACAACTGTTAAAAACGACAATTTATGTCGATTTTGATTCAAGAATAGGCAAGTCCTATTTTTTACCTTTGACAGAAATAAATTACCTAACTAATTAATTTGACAGACAAAATGAACAGAACTTACAGCATGTAGGAAGTCCTTTGTCTCTTGGGTTGGTGTATGACGTGTTTGACAAGTATTGGTTGTAAAACTAACATATTTTTGTTGCTTGTTAAGGCTGTATCTGTATCAGTTATTTAATCAATTAAAATAAAAACGTAGGCGAGGTACCGGGTGGCCAAGAAAGGTTGAAGACCTTGATGCCTTACGGAAGTTGTCGTTGGTCGCCAGTTGCTATACGCCCAATGAACTAAGTAAAGCAGCTTTCAAATAATGGCAAATTGTCGGCTTTGTTCGGAAGGCTGTTCTCTGTTGCGTTTGGTAGTATGGGGGCTTTTTGTCGAGTTGGAACTTAAGTCATGTAAACAGGCTTTGCAGGGTATTGTATGTTGCAGGTTTACTTGGCAAATAAATAACTACTTTAAAACGTTGAGAATCTTTTACTAATTTTTATTCTCCTTATTAATTCTTTCAGTTATTCGATGTTTCATACTGACTGTCATACCAAGAAATAATACAGATAAATGCGATGAAGTATAAATTAGGATCCTTGCAATATAGGATGGTTTAAAAATATATTAATTCTCCATTCAAGGAAAAAGATTGCCAAAAATTGATTTATTAGATAGTAATACATAAGATTTATTTACATTCGAGGAAGGTGAACATCCTGTTCAGGGTTTCTGCCAACTCGTGAGGAAAATGTTGGAAACAAAAAGTTGCATTTGGCCACTTTCTTACAAAATGCAATTAATGACTTCACTGTGCAACTATTCACTATAAACCCAGTAAGGATTCAATTAAAAATATTAATAAAATGAATCAACAAAATACATACGTAATTCTATGAAATTCAGGCACTTTATTTTTTTAGTAAATACCATTACAAATCCACGACTCAAATGAGCTATAATTTTTATTACAAAAAAGGAAAATGAGCATTAACATAAAAAGGTACGACTTATTCTTTAAACATCATGTCAAGTACATTGTGCACTTTTGCAAATTGTCTACAATATATTGATATGAGTTTGCCCAAGCCAGCTGCCGCATAAAGCAAGGTCGACTCGTTTTCCAATAAATATTGCAAAGCGGTACCACCCAATTAATATTTATCCATAGACAAAAAAACACAAATCCGATTACATTCTAAATTTTAAATGTTACCTTCCGACATGCATGGCGCATGGTTATTGTTAACCAATGGCTGAATAACTTTTAGAGCTATTAAAAAATAATAGTTTTATTACCTTAACATTTAGAATTCCTGTGACCAGATCGCGGATCGGTCAGAAAAAAATGTGATTATTTTATGTTGGAGGAGAAGGGGATGAGAAAAGTGTGGAGTACCTGGCTATTTAGATCTAGTCACAAAACACGGCTGAAGTCATTTCAAGCAACGTGTAAAGGATTATTTTATGCTATTATTGGAACCTATTCATAAAGTCTTAATTTAACCATATTTTTCGTCTTTAAATTTCTAGTACCCTCATGCATTAAAAAAAATCATTTTAATGTTTTTTCAAGCTCAAAAATAATTATTATGATTGGATAATTTGTGTACCGCCGTTTTATGTGAAAAATCACCTCAAGGCAGCTGTATGTGTTTAGCTTTTTTCAGCATGTTTCCTTTTATTTATTTTTTAGATTGGCTCCACACAGAAGGCCTTGAAGAAAAAAAATCCCTCAGGACCAATGTCATCTTTGGGGATCCTGTGTGGAGGGTCTTTTTTATTGAAAGGAAGGAGAGGAAAGTAGATGGATAGCTAGGAATCTGGGGTCAACGTGTCCAGGAGAGACAGACGTATGAATCCATTCCTTCTACTGCGGTAAAAGGCGATGGGTCAAGAGATTCAGGCTGGAGGGGTCAAAAGGACTACTACGCAGTAGATGCACAAATGCATTCGCCGCCAAGATCTAGACTATCCTCACCCCATAAACCTGCTAAATCACCAAATGTAGTGATCCGATGTAACAAAAAACGTTTTTATGTTGGAAGACAAAATACAACGGAATTTAGAAGAAGTGGAAGAAATTTTGTAAAATACAAATTTTGATTAAAATTTCTAAAAGATTTCGTGAAATCTCAACTATTTCGAAATATGATGTGTATACACGCTCTAATTTAAGAGTAAAAGTAAACGTTATATTTAAAACTATTTTAGTATGCTTTTTAAAGTGTTATGAAATGATCATTCGGGTCATGGAACCTGCTTCAGAATAAAAGGGAAACCCTACTGCCACAGGAAATACTTGATGCCTCATACTTGCATGAAATCATTTTCATGTTTCTCTATCTATACATTTTTTGCACGCATATAAAGATGAGTACAGTTTCGTAAAATAGTGTTTTTATCTTCAGACAAAATCGAATTATTTCCCAGTAAATTGTCAGTAAAAACCAATGATTTCCATGAATATGATCAATCATAAAATTATTTGCGGAACTGCATACCATCACAGACAGTTATTTGACCTTTGCAAGAGCCAATGCCGATTGAAACAATACAAAACAAAAACCGAAACAACCAAAGGTTCCATTTTCAACTACAAACACGCCCAGTCACGACAATTACAAGACAGTTAAAAGGCAAAAACTAAAAAAGCGTAATTCTAAACAAAACCTGAAAATTACCTAGTTTTGGTGAAGTGTTTCTTTTGACTAGTTTGTTGTTTTAACAAGTGGAAAAGGTCGATGTTTGGATACAAGCTTGTCGCCCACGCTGCACCGTCAACCTTGGACCAAGTCGACGGACTAGTGCTTTATTCTGGGAAGGAGGCTTCTCGCGATCCGTAGGGGGGAAATAAACAGGGGGGAATGAATCAGGGGGGGAGAATGCAACTTGTCGGGGGTGAGGGGGAAGGGGTGAAGGGGAAAACAGCTGCTATCGAAACCAAGAGTGGGGAGAATTGCCGTGAGGACAACCACATTGTTCCAATCCAATATACGAACGTTCTCAAGTGTGATATCTGACGCATACATTTCAAACGGTACAAAAATTAAGCAGGCAAAATTGATCCACATTATAAAAAGTAATCATTTCTTAGTAAAAATTTTCATAAGAATGCAGCGTTTTTGTTACAGAATGGTTGTCAGCATTTCTTGAATCGAATTTATATCATTATGCAACTGCTGCGGTAGGCGACATTTCACTATTATACTATGCAGCCTAATATTGCTGGGTAGGTTCTTATTCGTTTATGTCTAAACGTAGCATTATGTTCGAATGTCAGATGCAAAATTAGAATGGTTCCTGTTCGATTATTACGTCGTTAGGCGGTAGTTTTTTTTATTAACATAAAAGACGTAACACTGACTTGTATGGGCGCGTGTTTACCAAATAAAGGCAATGCAACCTGTTTTTCTTTGTCTATCAACGTAAAGTTGTCACAAATTAATGGTTTAATTGATACAAGTATTTTAATTGTTACATTAAACATTTGGTTATGTTTATATAACGTCAGTAAATATTGAATTAGGGAAAAACTGCCTAACCGTTTCTCAGTTAGAAACATTTTCCCAGGATAAAAATACACTTTACGTTAGGGTGCCAAGTCGGGTTTTCGTGTTTTTAAAGAGTAAACTTCTTTAGCACCGTTGAGATTTGAAACTCGATGAAACGAAAAAGCGACACTAAAAAGAGTTAGAGTTTTTTTTTTAAATATTAATAACATACATCTATAGGATATAGCCTACGACAAATTGAGATAGAATAATCGGTCTGCTCTTTGTGCGGTGCTTTATAGCCTCCCCACTCTTGTCTACTTCAGTTTTCTGAAGGTTTCACTTCTACCGCGTGTGAACTGCACACTCGTCATTTTGAAGTGAAAACTTCTTTAGCACCATTGGGATTTGAAACTCGATGAAACTAAAAAAAGCGACTCTAAAAAGAGACAAACACATAAATCTATTAGATTTATCCTGCGATAGAATGAGATAGAATAATCTGACTCCACTTTGTGCGGTGCTTTGTGGGATTTAGCCTGCGAGAGAATGAGATAGAATAATTGGTCTCTTTTTTGTACGGTGCTTCATAGCCTCCCAACTCTTGTCTACTTTAGTTGTCTGAAGGTTTCACTTCTAATGTACATTTTATTCATATTTTAGTTAAGCGCATCATATCAATTAGTACACTTTTGATTACATTAATACTTCACTAGGTTTTGCACCCTCCACCCATGGCCTCAGAATCAGAGATCTAACCTCTTTGGTACGAGTCTGTACTTAATTAAGGTAATGCTTTGTTCAATGGTTTATTCCATGTTATGGAAAATATTGTAAACTATAAAACGCTGAAGACGGGTTGTTCTACAGAATTTAAATAATTCATTAAATTTCAAAGTTAATTTTCAAGTTCTTCGAAAGTCTTATTAAAATTCTGTTATTATTTCAGATATGTGAAACGGTTCCATGCCAACTCAGAATCAAGTCGACTCAACACCTCTGTGAAAAGTCATTAAAAGCTATGAATATTATACTTTTAAAACCCAAACCTAACGTAACCTATTTAACCAATTTTTAATACATTTTTTTTATCACTTTTAAAGACTTTCTAAAGGCGGTTTTGAATTGATTTCATTCTGAGTTGATTTCATTCTGAGTTGATTTCATTCTGAGTTGTTCGGTTAGCAAGTGAAACAACTGGCCAATAATTATAAAATAACAGAACTTGAATAGAACCTCCACAGAACTAGAAAATTAACTTTGAAATTTGATGAATTGTTCATAATCTGTGAAACAATTGGCTCTAACAAATTGCCTGCAATCATAGAATAAAAAAGAAAACTATACTTGAATGGGAACAAATAATCTCGAACAAATATTCTTATTTATTCTTGTCTGACATCGTTGATCTCCATTCTCATTTTAATTTCATAAACACAGTTTTGTATTGGAAATCTATGGGCCCGTTTGCCAAATATTTGAATCACAAAACACGTTCACAAGTTATTTTTTATGTTATTCTTTATTCTATGCATACAATATTTAATTGCCTTCTTTAGATCGTTGTTTATTTTTGTCGTAATGCTCTTTTAGTTTCTTAACGCCAGTTAAATGCTAAAAATGACATCACGTAAACACATGAGCACATTTTAATTTTACAAAAACAAAATTTATTTCTATAATTTTCTATCATTAGAATCCTGTATCGGCTAGTATATGGGGTAATTAGATAACTTCAAAATACAGTAAATTCAAAGTAAAACATCATTAAATTAGCATATCACCGCATGATTAGGCTTACAAAGCGTATTAATAACCTACAACCTTTGTTGAGTTAATAAAAAACATGCGATGAGTCATGAGGAACTATCGTGATTTCGTAATAGAAGAATTAAAACCTATAAAAGTAAAGATACAAAATAGAGATGACCGGTTTTAACCCAATCATAAATCACTTCAATATTGACAAAAGTTTATTAATTGATTGCTTTGTGATTATTTATTGTAAATTGGAAAAGTCAATCCGCTTATTTCGGTTCTAAAAAACAAGGTTTCAATTAATATAACAATTGTTTGTTTAAGTTAAGAGTAAATATACGTTAAAGACATTAAGAAGGCCTCTCTCTGTTGTCGAGTGGTAAAATTCTCGACTAGTAATCTGAAGGTCGTGTAGCAAATAAAGTTTATTTGATTATTTCACAATTTATTTATTAAAAATAATATGCATTGTGAAATTTGTGGAATATATGCCCTCAGTGTAAGACCACCACGATTGAGGAATTGAAACGGAAATAGCTTTAGCCTTGTTTAGTGACCAGATCTGATTGGCCAGGTACTTCTTCCCTTCCTCTTACCCATCTTATTTCCTTTCCCACTACCTTCAGTCTCACAACAAATTCCAATTGGTGATGCCATAGTCTCACTGACACCTGGCGGTTTCGAGCAGTTGTGACTCTTATGCGGTTTCGCATAAAAAACTATTTGTTTCTTCGAAATCATGAGAACTGGCTCATCTTTATTTTTTTCATGTGAATACCGCACAAGAGTTTCAACTGCCCGGTAATTACAATATAGTAGCCTCTTTTGTGGTATATTGTGAGGCTCAATGGAGGGAAGAAAAGAAGGAGATGGGGTAGAGGAAGGTTGGACAGTATGGTTATTCAGATCCAGTCAACAAACACGGTTACTGTCATTTCAAGCATCGTTTCAGTTATCGATGGTGGTCTTTAGGATATTATTTTTAATAAAAACTTAACGGGGTAAAGCGACTACAGAGATATTTTATTTCCTAATTAAAAGCTTTATATTCAAGGGGGAAAAGCTGCCGATGTTTTTTTCTAGCCAATGAATTTTAAAAAGACGCTGGGATCTTTGGATTCATATTATGAACGGGCTTTGATTTTTATGCTAACTCAATCCAGGAAATAAATTAGGCGTGTTCAGCTTCAGCTTGTTTAAAAAATGTATGGAAAAACACATGTCTATGTTAATTTGTAGATACGTGAGCCGTAAGGCTTTAAATGCCAAACGTAGGTTCTTTATAAAAGTACGACCTTCAATTTAATAAATAAGGCTACATTATGCGGCTGTCATATCTAGAGTAGTGAGATAATCAAATAGTGGAGGTTCCGTCACCTCTGCATGACTTCAGATAGCTTCAGGGACAACGGGCGTAATACCGTAGAAAAAAACTACCGCCGAATATTTTGTCGATGTGTGTTGTGTAGGTAGGTAAGTGTGATTTTATTTATAATATGTCAAGGTAAATTATAAGAAATATCTACTACATAAACTCACCAGGCATCACAATACTGGGCATCAGGAATGTGAATATGAGAGCAAAAAAATATATATTTATTTATATATACATTGCTTCGTCTACAACATTCGTAATACGTGTAGGGTCCATCAAACTTACAAGATATTTAAAAGGGCTAAGGGGTACGAACTTGTTGAGCAAAGTGGTCAAGTTGTTAAACAGCTAAAACTGGCCGAGGATCGGTATTTACCGGGGATAATGTATTTGTCGAAAACTCAAAATGGTATAAAACAATTTTTTGATTGTCATCAAATGAGATAAAAGTTGGAAACAATTGATCCTTATTATTTTCGAAAAGTCAAGTAGGTACTTTCGAACCTTTTTTTTTCTTAAATTTTTTTTTCGATTCGCAAAATTCCCTAATTGAACCTGTGAAACTGTGATCAAAGAAATACCTAAGGTAGTAGGTCTTTTTAGGAAAGGAGATGAGGAATTCTGGGAAAAAAAAAAGATATTAGGGTTGGGTAGGAATCTAGGGGTTTGTGTGTGCAGGAGTGACGGACGTATGAAGCCATTCCTCCCACGACGGTGCAAGGCGATGTTTCGAGAAAATCCTTCTGCAGAGGTCCAAATGTCTCCCTCAACCTGTCTCTCCCGATTCGGCCTACTAAGCAGTTGGTGGGCAGATGTATCCGCCGCCAAGACTCGAACAAACCAACTTTATCTCATGAATCCGGGTACCCCTGCTAAGTCACCAAACGTAGCGAAACACTTGAAGCGACCTATGATAGAGGTGTTTCAAATGCAAGACGACTCTCAAATATACGTCAAAATGATTCAAAATCGTAACATGGTTAATTCGATCAATAATCGACGAGGGAAAAAAATGGAACTCTTATTACCATATTAATTTAATTTCTAATATTTCTTTGAATATAAATATTAAGATAGTTTTTTGTACGTAAGAAAATACCTTATATACCATATTGTAATAGATATTAATAATCATCACACTTAAAACAGGTAAAAATCTGGTATCGGATGCTCTGTGTTAAATGTCAGCCTTAAGGTCACTACTCTTTAGTGTTACAAAATTTAAAACAAATATTCGCTTAGTTTAAAACTATAAAAATTATGTACGAGTATTCGTAAAACACGTTTTGTAATATACAACTATAAACTTTAACTATGTATTTTACAAAATACAAGTGTATTGTGCTTTGTTTGGTTTTTACTGTGTTTACCTAACGGTGATATTATGTTCATAGCTAAAGAAAGTGAAATGTATTATATTATAATTTGTCATGAAAATATATCGCTCACGAACATAAACCATAATAAGTGGAAAGAACTATATTTTTAACGCCAAAAAATCTGTTTGACGTATTTTTTAGGTTATTTATAAGTGGTGTTTAGGGACGTACTTGACTTGGAGATTCCTGATAGTATTTGGAGTAAAATGTAAATTAATTTTGATCTCCAGTGACTTTTTTAATTTATGATTTTTTTTTCTTCAAAACCGAACAAAAAATTCCACATATCATCACTAGTGACGCAGCTGAGTAACCGCCCAACGCCCTTACGCCCGACCATACCTGTCAACACTGACGGCCTCCATGATCGAGGGGTCATCAGGCTCTTGACTCGCAATCCGAAGGTTGCGGGATCGTATCCCGGCGTGCGCAAATAATTTTTTTTTATTAATTTTTGCTATTTCACAATTATGTAATTCATTTAAAATAATATACTCGTACATACTTTCCAGAGTGGAAGATAATCGGTATCGCCCCGATATAAGACCACCATTCAGAATTGAAACATTACTTGAAATGGCTTTAGCCGTGTTTGGTAACCAGATCTGAAATTGCCAGGTACTTTCCCACCTTCCTCTTTCCCATCTACTTCCCATCCCCACTACCTTCAGGCTCATAACATACCCCAATTGGAGATGCCATAGTCTCACTGGCTCCAGACAGGAGCAGCTGGGACTCATATGAAATATTCACATAAAAAACCTTCTGATTTTTTAAATGATGATGAAAATGTCAACGGAGACCAAAATTTCATTTAAATTTTTACTATAAATAATGACAGGAACCACTGGTCCAAGTCAAATGCGTCTCTTAAACACCCTGTACAAAAAAACAGAAAGGTGTAATATACACTCTTTCATAGTAATTAAATGCAGCCAAAACTCTTGCACAATAATTTTAAGAAACCATAAAAATGTTGCGAACATTATCCATTATGTAAGTTGGATTTATTATTCGGTTGAAAAAAAAATATGCGCTTAAAAACAAATGTTCAATACGGCTATACCTGAATGTGTATCAATATTAAGAGTCTTTGACATTCGATAGTTGATAGACGTAAAGAAGCAACAAAAATAAAAAGTGTTGATGGAGGTATACTGATATCCAAAAGACTGATGAGATTTTCTGATGTTAAAACATTTTAACACAGAGACATCAACGCGCGGTTAACATGATTTTTTTCTGAAAATACCATGCATAGGATTATCCTTTTAATTTTAGATTATATTTTTATTTTGTACACCAAATGCAATTATTTTGCATCCATTATATTGCTTGCTGATTGCTGTACACTTCGGAGAAGGATTAAAGAAGTATTGAAGATCACCAATGTGCAATAATACGATAATGTATCTAATATGATTTTATCGCCAATGACCGCAATAATTCTTAATAACTTTAATAACTGAAGTATTTTTAAATAACGACCACATAAAGCATTATTATTGTAGTCTGGGAACGATTCATATAAATTTAAGCAGTCGTGATCCGTGACTTACGATTCCGATCAAATGATGGAAGTCTTGAAGAATCATGAAATCATTTATCACATCCTACATTTCGAAACCAAGAATGATTCAACCCATTACTGCGGAGAACAGAGGAAAAGTGAAGAAGTCTAACCCCGTGAGACTCATATTAATTTCTGTGAAGATATACATATGTCAAAATATTCTTCAACGAAAGCAATATTCCCAATATGCCTAACATTTACGTACTGATACTAACGAGATCAAATTCGGGGACTCATTTTAACACTTATGATGGCTTACTATGATAGCTTATTGGAAAATTACGTCAAAACTATAGGAATCGGTAATACAGCTCGTAGCCAGATAAGACCCTCGATAAATTGCACGTTCACCCTGTTATTTTTGGCTGTTAATTCGGATCTTTAGAGCTTGTATACCTACCATTTTTGAGGTTTTTTGTTTGTTGTTTTTCTGATATTTAAATAATAGTTACTCGTACCCGGGTACTCACTTTTTTTATTCCTCTCGTCATGTCCAAATCCAGAGATAGGTATTTACTCCAATAGGTATTCATTCATATCGATTTTCAAAATAAAATGAGACTTTGATGTTTTAAACTTTCTATTTTTCTGAAAAACAGCACTGGGTCTCAGAGTGTTGAAATTCGATCATTATTGAAATATTTCGTAACTTTAATTGTCACAATTCATGTCTTTAAAGTATCATATACAATGAACCAAGCACCCACTGTGCATTTATATCAACCATATTAAGGTGGTCCATCGATAAGTGGGTTGGACCCTTTGAATCGGATCTAGTTTCGTTTCTGTGATATGTTACTATAATTCTCTTACAAACCAAAAATACTATCTGCTATAACAATATTACTTACTATTTGTGTCGATAAATTTTAATGAGTAACATTATGTACTTATATCGAATAAAGAAAATTGGGTAACTAAACAACGGCTAAAAAAACAAATTAACGTTTCATTTGTGTAGTTAAGCTTGGTGTAATAATTCACGTCATATATGTACTGCTCAAATAATACTATAAAAAACATTTGCCTTTAATTACCTATCTATGGGAAGTGCAATTCACTTTTCAAATAATAGCTTATTATAATGAATGGAATGTCCGCTGTCCACTGGTTGTATGTATATAAGCAAAGGTAAGTCAATACCTGGTACATCACGTATACTTATTATTATACGTGCAGTTCTACGTTAGGTAAACTAACGAGTCAATAAGCGAAGGCGGTAATTTTTTTGTGTTTCTGCATGGTTACACGTTCCCGTAAAATCATTCACAAATCCTCAATCAATGCATAGAAATGTATGAATACTTACATTTTATATTAGCGATATAAGATAGTGGTTAATTTACTTATAAGATGTTTGTGAATATACATATTAATGAGATCTTTTGGCACTATATAATATTTATTGATGCTATAACGCTTATTTCTAACACTGTAAACGTGAATGTGATCTACAGTCTCCCGTGTCAAGGCCGAAAGAAGAGTACGTTTGCAGTATTATGCAATGATGAATGTAAGTGTTGAATCATTGAAGCACGACTTAATGCATTTTCCTATGTTCTGTGTATGCTCTTTAAAGACGGAAAGGAGATAAAATGTAAACAAAATAATAATAAAAAATATTGTTACATTTTAACACGTTCACGTTCTTAGCTGCGGAGAACATCGAACCCGCAACCTCGAAGTCAAATACGTAGACAATTATGCTACTGAGTGCGTCGTTCAAAACTAGTAAACCTTGAGGATACCGAGCGAGGTCATAGGACCTCGACCCTTGTAATAAAAGGGGGAGAAAGAGGTTTAGCGCCAATAGCGATAATTGGGTCCGAAAAAATATTAAAAAGAACTGAAAAACTATGTAAAATGCCTTCAATTCTATGTACATACAATACCTATTCATTTCGGTTCCAGACCAACGAAAAATATTTTTTTTATATCTATTCTCAAACACACATTTATAGATTATAACAGTAGTTTACATAGATGATAAGTTTCAATAAAAAAAATATTAAGATCAGTAACTGCATGTAAATAGGTTAGTAGTAGGGTTTTTCAACACCTCACTAGGAGAACCTGTGCTGAGGTGTTCCCGTGTGTAGGATTAAGTGCTATTCTGTCAGATTCACCGGACATAAGTAAAAACACCATATCCTCCTTGATATTGTCAAGAATGGCACTGTGGATGATACCCATGGCGGCAGTATCGTATATATAAATTTAAGATTAGTAGCAGTTAGATTTAGATAAATAATTGTCTTAATAAACAGGAAGGTATATTTTTCTATGGACCACACGCCACTGGTATAAATAATAATATATGGTAACATTAGTTCGGGTGTAATACATTTTTTTCTGGTCATTGTATAAAAGATGTCGATGTTTTTTTTATTTATTGCTTCAGCAATGAAAAGGGTTCTCTCTGTACATTGTGTATTTGTGCATTAATTTTAAGAACATAATTTCATTTGGTAAACGAATTAATTGTGCATGGTTCGAACAACTCCTGAAGATGTCTGACCTAATAAATGTAACAACAATGCGATAACAATCAATCTTATTTCGAACCCACCAAAGATTAGTAATAATAACAATATAAGTGTAATATCAACAATGAAATTACCAATTAATCACTTTGGCTTCTATGCTCTGATTTGTAAGCAACACAATATGTTGCATACTGCCGAGAGAGCTTACTTTTTGTACAAAGCCAATAGGTACTGCCGATGAACCTACAAACCACTATGTCCAATAGTCAGTACGAGCGGATCAATGAACAGCATATCTGTAGAAGTGTGATCTTTACCGATTTGAATACAGATTTACGTCGCCAACTTGCATAAGATACTCTTAATATCGCTTTGGTAACGGATCAGTATTCAGAATCTAAAAGTTACAAGTAGCTACTTGTATACTTGTACTTAATAACTCTTTTTCACCCCATCTCCGACCTATACTCATTTTTTTAAACTCCAAACCATAGCTCTATTAGCTTCGGACAATTGGAAGCAGTTGAGATTTTTGTACGCTATTCACATTAAAAATATATATTTAGACCTTTCGACCCATTTATTTATCTATCTATCGTTTTTTTAAATTAGGGATATTATGCCGTGTTGCGCTACCTCCTTCTTTAGCCAACGCTTCGGACAGCATTACAGTGTACATCATCAGGGCAGATGTGCAATTATTAATATTAATAACAATGTAGTTATATTTAATTATTAATATTAATATTACATATTTGCCGGGCAGATGTGCAATTATTAATATTAATAACAATGTAGTTATATTTAATTATTAATATTAATATTACATATTTGCCATGATGATTGACACGAATGTTCGAAATGTTTGCTAAAGAACGAGGTAGCGCAACACTCAAAAATAAATAACGATAATAATTTTGGACCTGAAAATATTAAATCATACCTTATTGATTATCTGTTCAAGAAAGAACCTCGATCATTAAAAAGTTATTTTTTTCCAGAGGTAAATGTAATGTTTCACAATCATTGGAGGGGACCCCAACACTTTCCCAACGGCGTTATAAGGAAACATACGGTTTCCTCCTTCACAGCACATGTCAAGACTCTACTTATTTATTGAACGAAGCTACATTTATTTGAACGACTCTAGACCCTCCAATGTCCATGCCATTTTATCGGTTCTAACATTGTTTGAGTTATTTATGTTTAATATTTATATTAATTCTTATAATACTTTAATTATTATATTAATTCGGATCACATGGTGTCGGTTACGACATGTGCCGAAGATAGCCGAAGACGGATGAGCAGAGTTAATATTTTGCGAGAGCTCTTCAGACAAAAACGAGCTTCCCAGTTAATAAGAGTTGTGTCCTCTTAAACTTAATTTGCAAAGTATGAAATAACAATAAACAATCGCTGCGATCTCAAAGAACTTTTAATAAAGTGTTTCAATCTATAAATAATAATACTGAAGCCCAGTACTAATAAGACAGAATATCTCTGTAGAGGACTACAGAGAAACTACAGTAAATATTTATCAAAGTAAAGAAAAAATTGGTTTTATTTCTGTCACACCGACACGCCTACAGCCCCATTTCTATGATTTTGGTTTATCAGTGTGGCGAATGGACAACACTAGACCGGACAGTGCTGGGAACTACTGGGCAGTGGCTACCCAAGTCTCCTTGAGAACTTGGCTCGAGTCGTTCGAACCAGTTCTTGAATAATGCCGTTTACTTTCACTTTTCGACCTCCCCTCCTCCGACCAGATCAGTACCTACCTCCTCATTAATTCCGTATCATAGTCCCCCCCCTTCATTACAACCCCGCTTTACATATAGGAAGCCAGTTGAGAAGGTTGTCAACATTGATAAATATCACTTACAAAAAATTGACATAGTCTTTGCTGGAAAAAATACCAAATAAGTGAGAGATTTGACGTGTGAATGCAATTAATGAAAATTCCGCTATGAAGTAAATGGTGTCAAAGATTTGAAATATTTATTTTTTCAAGAGAGTTTGTTTTATGTGTAGAATTATGAATGGTTTAAATAAATAGTTGAAGTTGTTACATAAGGCCAAAACGGTTTTAATACTTAACATTTTTTTAACCCAAAAAATAAAATACATTTCGATATGGGAGGCGAGTATGGGTATCGCCGCCTCAGGAACCATTTATTGGATAACCAAAAACCCCTGCCATAGGTCACATCAAGTGGTTCGCTACGTTTGGTGGCTTAGCAGGGATGCCTGGGTTCATGGGTGAGGTTGTATAGGTCTTGGCGGCTAATGCGTTTTGCCCATGGCGGGCGGACTGACCTCGACTTATCGCCTTAAACCTCATTGGGAGGGATGGATTCATACGTCCGTCACTCCTAGACACATTGACCCCCCAGATTCCTACCTACCCCTCATACCTTTTTCTTTCCCAGAACATCCTCTCCTTCATTTCCTTAAAAAGACCATCCACACAGCATCCTCAAAGATGGCATTGGCCCTGAGGGAATGTTTTTCCTCGGGGCCTCCTGTGTGGAGCCAATGTTAAAAAAAACTATTTTTTCTAAATTAGTTGTATTTATTTCAACTCAATAACTCAGAACCACCTCAGAAAGGTCTTTAAAAGCTATGAAAATATAATTTTAAAATAGCTGGTTACCCTAACCTAACTTAACCTATTCAACCAATGTTCTTATATTTTTTTATTATCACTCTTAATGACCTTTCTGAGGTGGTTTCATTCTGAGTTGTCTGGTCACCGTACTTAGAGAGAGTTCGATATTGCACTTCAATAGAGTAAAACTGAAAAATTTCAATACATTATTATCATTATTATTAACGATAATAACATACTATAATTTATAATAAAATATTCCTCGATTTTATTTTATATCTACGAATATGTTCTTCAGGTAAGATCCGAAGGAATCTGTATAAACCAGAAAACATTCAGAGAGCACTCCACGCTAAAGAATATATGTGATAAATAAACTTGTCGGCTTGTAATTTAACCTAAACTTACCGGTGTCATAAATTAGTTTTATTTAAAAAAAATCTAAAATAAACCTAAGGTACCTGGGTATTTTTGTTCGGTGTTGTTACCTGTTGTATACAGGCTTCTTAATTAAGCAATACACTTATTTGCCGTTTGTGAGCCAATGATTGTTAACGGCGAGACGGTGTTAGTAAACAAAAAGGTTGACATAAAGGTTTCCATGGATAATATTATTGACCCACGCTGTATTTGCTTGAATTTTACTACCATTTGACCATACTCTCATTTTATTAACAGAATACCTAAAATGAAAATGAAATCCCTGTACATACGTTTATTGAAAAATGTTATTAAACATAGATAATATTTTTACATACCCGTTGAATGAGGAATCTGAGTGCCCTCCGTACAAATTTGAATGGAAGCAAATGTGCCACTGGCTTAGTACCTTTTGGTTCTAGATCATTTAGCACGCGGTATATCTCTCTTGCAATTGCCTGAAATTGTATATATCGCCATCCCATTTGAATTTCGTAATCATGGTGAAACACAGTTTTGCATGGAAATATAGGCCGAAATTAGACCCATAATTGGATCACGAAACACGCTCCCTTGGAACTTCTTCTATTATTCTTTATTCTAAAGACATACCCTAATTTCCTACAAACACACTTTAAACTTGATGTGTGTGGTCTCAATTTTTCAAATTATGTATTAATCATTGAAGAAAAATTTCTTTCTGAATCTAAGATTGTAGCGATTCGGCTACAATCTTAGATATCCCTTACAAGATGAGCATAGTTAAGTTGAGGAAAATTATCATTTATTTAAAGAAAAATACACTTTGTAATACTCGTACACCACTTTTTAATCAATACATAACAGCTAACAAGGTTTGGCTTATTTCAAGCTTTGTCAGGGTTATATATCAACTTCAGATGATATACATATAAGCCAAATTATACCAAAATCAGCTGATATCTGCCCTGATAAAGCTTGATATCAGCGAAGCCTGGATGACAGTCGTATTGGTTAAAAAAATGGTGCATTACAATATGCATTGAATATACAATGTCACACCCCCAAGTGTCACGGCCTCTGTGTTTCCTCCCTCCTACAACATGGATCTCTTCAAGACCCATGTTCACTCCTTCATTTCCTCAAAAAGACCCTCCACACAGCATCCTCAAAGATGACATAGGCCCTGTGGGAAATTATTTTCCTCAAGGCATCCGGCGTTAAGGTAAAAAAAAATTGTTTCTTTGGAAAAAAAAATATTGTTTCAGTAACTACGAGTTATTTGATTAACATTGATAACAACAAGAAAACTTCAAAAATAATATCGGAAAACCACTCGCCAAACGTGACATCATATCACGATCACCGGTAAACTCAGAATTGATGACCGGTAAACTCGGAATCATACAATTTGACACCTCCTTTGAATAATCATTAAAAGTGATAAACAAAATAAATTTAAAAAAATTGTTAAATATGTTACGTTTGGTTAGGTGATGGACTATTTTTAAAAAATCGTTTTCATAACTTTTAACTACTTTTCAAAGCGATGTTGAAATTGTATGATTCTGAGTTGTCATGGAACCCATAAATTTATAAAAAACTGTAACGGTTATCTGGTGCATTGATTTCTTCGTTCTTTGAAAAAGATAAAATGAATATTATTATGTAACGATTTTATCTAGCAATATAATGTAATATTGGTAACATAAATATCAAGCAATCCAATCTTTTTCGTGACTTTTATTTTATCATACAAGTTCCACAACATTGGCAAATCTCGATTTCTTTGATTTTATTTAAGGTAGTATGAAAACAGATGTTTATAATTGTTGTGGATCTAATACTGATATTTGTACATAAACAACAGCGCTTGCGAGGAACATGTTTTTTTTAAATTAAAAACAATGAGAACTCACGTTGCATTTACGTTGGTTTTGATGATTTTTTGTTACAGTGTACTCATGTAGACGAGAGAACCATTTATTTGATAACCAACACCTCTGCCACAGGTCCCCCCAAGTAGTTCGCTACGTTTGGTGACTTAGAAAGGGTGCCCATATTCATGGATGGGGTTCGTCCGGAGTCTTGGCGACTGACACGTCTGCCCAGCAACTGCGTGGCAAGCCGGATGGAGATAGAATGGTTAAGGGAGACCTTTTGACCTCTCCAGCAGGGCTCTCTCAGAACATCTTCTTGCACCGCAGTGGGAGGGGTGGATTCATTAGTCCGTCACTCCTGGATACACTGACCCCCAGGTTCCTATCCACCCTCGCACATCTTTTCCTAGACTTTTATTGTACTGAATAAAAGTCTAGGAAAGAACCTCGATTTAGATAAATGGTTTAATTGATTTGTTTAGTTAGTATGAAAACAGATGATTTATAATAATAGTTGAGGATCTAATTATATACATATTTGTTAATGTGTTGCAAAATATTGTTTAATTATGTCCATTCCATCTATCTTCTTTTTTTTGTTCATATGAAGCAGTTACTTTGTGATGTGACATTATAATTTAAAATAAAACAATAACTTTGTAAGCACCACTTTTATAAAAATGGTGTTTACAATGTTATTGTTTTATTTTAAATTATCTTCTTTTTCTTGTGACGTTGGCTATGTGGACTTTGTTTTGGCTTTGAAGTTCTCCTTCTTCCAGGACCCGTCTTCCGGGAATATTTCCCTGCATTATGAGATGCAAGATCTCGTACTTCTTTGGATGTCTCATCACATGTCCAAGATATGGAAGTTTTCGGATTTTTGTAGTTTTAATAACTTATTTTTCTTTATTCATCCAAACCATAACATCTTCGTTCGTAACCCTATCCATCCAGCTTATTTTAGTATTTTTCTGTAGATCCACATCTCGAATGCCTTAAATCGCCTAATTAGTTGTTCAGTAAGCGTCCATGCTTCCATTCCACAAAATAATATCGAAAACACCTAGCATCTGACTATTCGCATTCATAATCCAAAGTTGAGATCATGCCTGCAGAACATCTTTTTATGCATTTTCATTTTCATCATCATTTTCATTCCTTTTATAAAGCGTGCTAAACCAAAAGGAGGATTTTATTATTAATGTTTTTGGCGGGAAAACTCAGTTTTTAGAAAGAAAAGAGTATGTTAGGGAAATAGTATAACTTGACTATCGGGATGTATTGAAATATTTCGTTCAATGAAGTACCTAAATAAGTACAGGATTTTGATAAAAGTTCCTAACAAATTATTATTATTAAGGTAGGAGAGGTACCTTTATCTATTCAAATACGTTAGAAATATTCTGAATTCTGAATGATGTGATAGTTCGCACGCTCTAGCGATCAAACGAGCAATTAGCTTAACTGTTGGTCAATAGTAGGAATATTCCCAACGGGGAGCTAAAAAATAATAATGGTAATAAATACATTTTCATAAGTGGATACACATCAAAATTATTACATTTATTTTCAACAGCATATTATGCAAAAACACTTATTTCTCGCACTCGTTCACTGTTTCTTCATATTAACGAAGCATTACAAAACTTAATAGTGGGCAATAAACGTTTCTTAGAAACTCAATACTTCGAATACAAGGGTTTTTCTGAATTGCGAAATAATCTATTTCTAAGACAATTTGCAATTGTTTTTATTGGTACCTATACAATTATTATTTTTAATAGATACCAAATGAAAACATGTGAAAAATGACAATGTTTAATTTAAGTTAACGGTATTCCATTATTAAGGGGACTTTATTATAGCAAAATTATGATTTTAAGAAAGAAATTTGTACTTATCAGAAACTGTTAAGGCACCACTCCACCGAGCGTGGGCGGTACAAGGGTTTATTTTTCGTAATTATTTTCAAGCAAACGATGAATGCATTTTTTTATTAATACTCTTAGTCAAAATATACGTATAGAAGATCGTATACAAACAAAGTATAGTTTGCGGTGTACGCCGCTTCCAACAGGCACTCCGAAGAAATTACTCCTCGGTGGTTGCTAGCAATTAGGCCATGGTTTATTAGAAAAATAAAATAAAAATATATTAATAAATAAGACATATAGGTTTAAAGCACCACGTAGGAGAATTTTGATATCTGAAAAAAAAAATGATGGACCGGCGATTTTTATTTCCGGTTTTTATGGAAATTAGTTTTCAAAAAAATAAAAAAAAATAGAAAAGGGCCCTTCATAAAAAATCCCTACGTGGTACCATAGAGACTTGGTGCATGAAAATCGTATAGTTTTTTTTAATGTGTTGTCAACCAGGTTGAAAAACATAGTTTCGACAAAAATGGGTTCAAAGTTATGCTGAAGGATAATTCAACGTAACGGTTTCACATAAAATGCTGTATCTCCGTCAATTTTTGGAATTTCTTTAAAACGTATTATGAGAACTTTTTTAATAAACGTATCTTTCACAAAATGAAATTTAAAAAAAAACTTTTTTTTAAGTCTGGTGCCGCTCTAAACTGTAAAAAAGTTATAATAATATAAATTCTAACTTAATTTAACAATTTTTGATCTTAACCAAAATATCGATTCTAGTTCATCATGATCGTATTTTATGTGCTTTTGATAATGTTTTAAGGCAAAGCAACAAAATTTCAAAACAAAACATAATTCAATTAATGAAATCTGGAGTCAGTGTCAAGTGTTACAACTACCAAACCACGCAGTAAACACAATCTGAATAAATTAGTTACAATAGCCAACGGATTAAAGCGGTTGTTATCGCATTTACAATGTGCTCCTTTCAATATGCACTGTAGTCAGCGGGTATCAATATCCGCCATCTCGGTTGCAATCACCACCAGATCTAGATACATAGAGTACCTATCTAATTTCCGTGAGGATGTTATCACGAAGAAGTGGTACGTCCCGCAAAGCTCAAGGTTCGCTCAAAGAACCACCAGTCTTCGAGCTGCAGTGAAAGTAGGTCACCGCCACTCTACGACTGCTAGACTTCTATGGAAAATAATTTGATATTCTATCTTCAAGAGAATAAGCTGATACAAACGCGTAAAAAGTTACACACCATTTGTTAAGGTCGCAAAATCACTACGAATGGATAAGCAAACATTGCTACGTATTTCTCGCTGTTCGATGCATGTATTTCCCAAGTATTTCAGTAGGGTCTTACGACGACGTTCGGATTAAAATAATTGGCGTTTAGACATTTTTGTTGCAAAAAGCGTTTCTTACGATAGATTATTATTAACGCAAATTTTTTTTTGGTCGAGCGCACGATTGAGTGCTTTTCGAAACGTTTCAATGGGTAATAAAATAAGAAGCATTCTTAGTTTATGGCAACTAACGTCGATGAAAGCGATTTTCTCTATTGACGGAAGTTTTTGCAATGCTGTATTGACGTTATTGAGTTGAAAAAATGCAGTTTTGTTGTATTATTTTCTAAGACTACTATATTGATTTCAAGTAGGTATTTAGATTACTTTATTTTGTTCCACGTGTTTCCTAGATCGTCGAACTCATGTATTGTAATCGTTTGTTAATGTTTTTATTTTTATTAGAAGGTTTCTTTCAGAAGCTCTGTGCTCTCAAATTTTGTAGTAGTGAAGACTATTTCAAGAAATAACTTGTCTCAAAAGGGGGTAGGTAAGTGCCTAATGTGATTGTGATTTTGAAAGCGAGCTAAGAGTCCTAACCACCGGGTTAACGACCTCCTCAGAAGGATCACATTTTGATACTATGCATCAAAGTACTCCTATCTAATGCGTACATAAATCAATGATAGATACAAGCTTTAATACAACACGAAATAAAACATAGGCAGGTTTGTGTTACTTCATTTGTCCACATGCACCATTTTGATTTACAAGTTGAACATTGAATACAAAACGTAAACACCTAATACGCCTTTTACTTGAAAAAATCATGCATTGTCCACGCAACAACTACCGCCTAACGTTGTATTTTCTTAATGTAAATATAAGTTAAATTTATTGCACCATGTATTGATTTTCACGTGTATTAATTTGTATGACCTACAAGCTAGCTTAAAGATTAGAAACTACGACTTTTTGATTCACTAAAATTAATATCTATGTTTCCACTTTTATCAATTTTTTTCTTATATTAGCACTGTATAGTAAGAGGGTGAGGGTATGGGTAGTGGATATAGATAAGAGGAAAGTGGGAAATTAAATGGCTATACAGATCTAGTCACCAACCACGGCTAAAGTCATTTCAAGCAACACTTCGATTCTAAATATAGTATTTTACCAGGACGATACTGAAAGCACCAAAACATTCCACCCAGGAACATGCCACAAATGTACTATATACATATAATGAAATGACAAACTTGTCTAATAACACAATTTATTCAAATAGAATTGAATTGGGCGCACCAGGATTTTAACCCATGACCCGATGATACGTAGCAAAGGATGGTAACCATTTAACCACAGAGGCCGTTCATACTTCATACCAATAATAAAAAAGAATAATTTCAATAAACAGTAGTTTTCGATCCAATGTCTGATTTTAACAAACGTTTTACACCGACAAGTATAAGCCGGCTAATGACTGCACAACACGAATTTGTTATTATTTATCCATCTAATTGAAAGGCGTGTAGTTACCTATTATCTCACCATGGTTCTAGCGAATTGCATTTAAATTATGCTATTTCTATTTTGGTGCAATAATAAATAATAACAATATGAATCTGTAGAGGATTACACAATCATTGTAATGCAGTCTATTATTACATAAATCATAATATAGAGCCAAGAATAATAATAATTATTAATCTAGCCAACTACAGTAAAAGTGAACTCAATTGGTGGCATAGTGTCTTACAAACGGTTGCCGCTGCGTTAATAACGGTTATCTATAAAAATATTTAATGAGTAGCTCATACGATTACCTAGTTTACAAATTGGGAACAGTAAATCAAATAAACATTGCAAACATACGGCTAATTTTAAACCATATTTATTAGGCTCTTATTGATTTATAGATTCAGGTTGTGTTACCCGGCTTCGCTCTAGATTTTTATATCATTCAGAAATATAATCTAAACCAGTGGTTCTTAGCCTGGGTTCGATCGAACCCCAGGGATTCGGTGAGCCAGTCTCAGGGGTTCGGTGGAAGGTAAGAGACACCCCCGAAAAAAAAACGAAGAATATTGTCACAATTCCATCCCGCCCCATCCTATCCCATTGCGCCGAGTTAATGAGAACTTTTATTTTGCCTAGTAAAATATGTGTTTTTTTTTCGTTATCAGTAATTTTATTTACAAAAAACGTAAGGTGAGCCATTTTAAAAATGTTTTTATGTTTGCATTAAAAAAATATATATTTCATAAATTATACGTCTATTTCAAATTGTTAAATTTTAAAGCGTGTTTTATTACCTTTCAAAAAAAGTTTTTATTTTTCGGATGCGTTCAGAAATATTCCATTTATTTGGATTTTGACGTTCCGACAAAAAAGGCTGTTAATGAGGGTTTGACAGCGTCTAAAGCTGCGTAGCTGGTGAAGTGATTTCAATAAAAAATGTTTATATTTGTTTAAACATTTTGGGGGTCATTACATGGGTGATGTAGTGCGGGTTGGGAGTGCGCGTTTATAAGAACGTTTACATAAATCATTGAAGTTTGATCTGTGTTTATTTACTAGATGAAGTCCCGGAAACAAACAAAAACAAAAAAATAATAATCTAAACGAAAATTCGAAAGAGAACAAGACACAGAAAACAGAAAAAAGACAATGGTCGCAACTGGTACTCGAACCCAGACCTCTCCGTCTAACCGGGACGAGCGCGTTAACCAATTTCGCTATTGCCACCTTCTGTCAAACCGTCATATTTGTCAATCTCATATTTTTTAATTTTAGAATTACATTATTATCAACTAATTATTTTTCTCTATGGAGAAAAATAATTAGTTGATAATTGATAATTCTCTATGGAGAAAAATAATTAGTTGATAAATAATGCGGAGAGGTCTGGGTTCGAGTCCCAGTTGCGACCATTGTCTTTTTTCTGTTTTTCTGTGTCTTGTTCTCTTTTATATTTTCGTTTAGATTATTATTGTTAACTTATTCTAATATGATATATTTCACTGATAACCTTAAAAAAAAGTATAAAAAGAAAGTTTTTCTTATAAAAAAAATTGAAAAACAAAAAAGATGATAAAAATTATTAAAAATTATCAAATTTTAAAAATATTTTCATGGAAAATCTAGCCACATAGTTAGGTTGAAGATTGGCGTGTAAAAAGATATAAAGTATTTGATTTTAATTAGAATCAATATTTAAATCCACCCGATGGATTTTAAGACGGTTTTATCTTTTAAAAAAATAAAGGCGTAACAGTGTAGCCACGTTGAGTAAAAAATATCGCTAAGATTCGTTTACCTACCTAATAAATTGATATCCATAAGTTGTTTCTTAATAATGCATGTCTCATCAGACATATTTTTTCTACATAACATTGATTACTTTAATATGCACATTTTACTACAAATTTATTTAATATGCACATTAGACGAAATGGTGGTCTCCAAATCCACGCAAACAGGTTTTCGTCAGATTTAATTTGGATAAAAGAGAAATGGCATTATTTCACAATCATGCAGTGATATAATGTATTTATTATTTGAATATCATTAGCAATATTAGCTAGGAAAATATCTGTCAACTTTTCCCTTACACACGACTATTTACATTCATAAATAAACAAAAAAATCTGTGAATCCTGAAGTGATAGGCACATGAATTCATTCCTCCCACTGCGGTGCACGGCGATATTCCGGGAGAGTTCTGCTGGAGAGATGAAAAAGCCTCTCTCAACCAGTCTCTCCCGATCTGGCCCGCCACATAGTTAGTGGGCAGGCGCGTACGCCCCCAAGCCCCGGACAAACCTCACCCGATGAACCCGATTTATTGATTAAAATAACGTATTGATTAAAACAGACTTTTAACAAATGAACATTTTGTGCCGAGTCTAGTGATTGTAAGATCTAAATATTATATCCGTAATAAATTGTATACCAAATAGAGAAACGTACCAGCATAAAAAGCAATGGGATATTCGTAAGCAAATTTTTTTATTTTTTAAATTTATAAATGTAATAATTTATGTACAAACTTTCCAGTGTTTCCTGTTTTAATGAACTTTAAAGCACCCCACTTAGTTAATGAAAAACCCGTCTTCACATGAACAACTTCAACAATTTCCTAGCCAACATTATCCACTTTTTAGTTAAAACAGCCGTTTGTGGCGCTTAGGTTGCAATACTAGTTTTCATTCCGTATTGCACATGAAATAAATAAATAACTCGTTTCAGTTACCGGGTCACCTGTTTTCTCAATTCAAATAATGGCTTCGTGCTCTAGCCAAACTGAACATTTAACATTTTACCGCAACTGCAAGTAAATTTCGTTGGTACTGTGATTACAATATGCAAATTTTTAGAATTGTAGGTACCGCTTACGGTTTATGGTGTCGATACGTGCGAATGTGGGGTCAGGTAAAAATAAGATTCAATATTTACCTTGAACTGTCTTACAAGTTAATAGTGTCCTAGCTAATAATAAAGTTGAATGTTTAAAACCGAATAACGTTATTTATCTGGTAAATTCCAATTGCAATGTTTATAAGTAGCCTAAATTAATATCTAAGAACAGGCAGGTTAAATTAATATCTAGGAGCTATGAAGTATTTGCAGGCGACGATCAAAGCAGAATGAATTCAGTTTTTCAAACTGCACGGTCATTGGAAATCTGCGTTTCCATGCGCATGCGTCGGCGTGGCGATTCGTCAAACACTGCCATCATTAAAAAAATCGTAGTTCCTACACTACCATATAGTAATTTCTCCGCACGGATAGTCAGAGAGGATGGACCGCCATACAACTCTGTCTTGGCATGCACTAATTCACATTAAACATCTCCACTATGACTCTGAAGTAATTCTTTTTTCCAAGATTTTGTACAACATACACAATTACATAATCATGTGTACCACCTAAATTTCAAGTGTTTTATTTTGTTATTACGCTGAAATCAATATTTTAGCAATATTTTAGGATCTATTGCCATGTGTAAAACGGCAGAACGTTGTAATAAAAAATATACTCATGCCAAGAATACATTGATTTTCTCTCTTTTAATGTTAATGTGCAGAATGTATACAATGTATACATGAGTGTTTATATTGACTTGTAAATATATCAATACTTCCTTTTACATAATGTTTAGTAATATTTTTCTTTACACATTCAACAGCGTTATGTATGAGAAAAGTTTATCGAACTTGTTATATTTACATACCCTTCACAAAATTAAAGCAAATTGACGTGCAACAGGTTTATGTTAGCATTTTGTTGAGCCTTATAAAACAATTTGAATATGATATACTCGTATACGGATTTTTAAAATGACATAAATAAGTAAATAGTTAAAATAATGTAATATTTTCACGTATCGTGTGAGTTTATTCGATATCTCAGAGCTTTGGTAAATTATATTCTTCAATACTTTTGTTGTGATTAGTTAATATTCCTTGCTGAGAGAATGATCAATCACCATTCTAACTAATTTTCAAAGAAAGTAATATTTCTCCCCACACGGGAATCGTATCCATGTCAATACAACAAACACGTTTGCACAGTCAAAGGAGTTGTAATTGATATTGAGGTAAAAACCAATTTAAAATGTTAACATATTATTAGAAATATTATTTTTTAAATGTGTAGGTACCTAACCTAGATCAATTTTACGAAACATAAATATATAACGCGCGCCAATATTTGTACTTTTGTCACACTCGAGAACAGTCATTTCTACTACTTGTTATTGTGTTCAATAGTTCGGCATTGGAGTGATCTGCCCAGTGCCCGTCTCTGTGTTTCCTCCCTCGTACAAGATGGATCTTTTCAAGACCCAGGTTCATTCCTTCCTTATCTCAAAAAGAGCCTACATATAGTATGCTCTAAGATGACTCTCGTGTGGATATCATTTTTTTTAAACGGTTATTAAAAATAATTCAAGCAGTAAAGAACCATTTTTTAAGAAGAACCATCAAATATAAAAGTATAGATAAAACGATAACTATATATATTGTGCATACTTCTATATATATATATTGCCTAACCTTCCTGATCACTTGACAAGAACCACTAAACCTACTGCGGTCATAAATACAAGACAGGAACTTAGAAAAGAGAACTTGTTCGAAAATAAAACTGGATCGTCTTACCATATCATGATAATCTTGAAACAGAAGATACTCACCACATAAACTACATATTGGTACACATAAAATAGAAGATAAACAACAAAACATCGAACAGCAAAAATCTAGTTTCATCTTCTCCGTTGAAAACATCGGGATTTTGGGCACAATGCGTACGATAGTACAATGTGATCATTATTGAAAACAATACCATCATCTTCACAAGCCTTAGTCCATTGTTCTGCAGGAACTGGCCGTCAAGATTCCCTTAGATTTGAGCTGATCGGAATGAGCACTAGGTCAGTACAGTCGTGGACTTCGCTTCTCAGGTTCAACCCACTGAACAATCGGCGGAAGCGATACCAAAATACCGCGAGGCAGAAGCCGAAATTTTTGGCTAAAGAAATGGTGATAAATTATTGGAAGTCAATCCCCTCTCTAATTATTGATATATTTACTTTGATAAATAGACTGTTAATTTCGATAATCTATAGGTACATTAAATATGTATTGTGCTTATAGATCTGGAGCCGTATGATACGTGTTATGTTAAGTTTTAAAGTTAGATGATTTTCGAATTGTTGGTTTATTTCAAATCTTCAAAAGGTTTCGCCATGTTTGTAAAACAACATAAGTTATAAAGAACATTATTTAATAAATGTTTGATCAAATATAAATCTTTAATTTTGTTGGAATAACCATTTCAAGTAAAATTATACTTATTTTAGTTATATTTATCAAGTCATATTTAGTTATACTTATTTATTCATTGATAACTACCAATATGACTCATTGAAGAAGAAGATAGTACTATAAATCAATAACACGAAACAGAATAAGACACAAGAAAACGATAAATAGGTAGTCGCCACTGGAATGTGAGCTATCTAGATTACAAATAAATTCAGGTAGAACTCGAAAAATAACATTTTTAATTGTGATATTTAAATTTGAGATCGACAAAAGTGACGTAAAATATCAGGTCACAGTGGCCGAGTTATTAGAGTGGCCTTGTCAGGTAAGACAGAGATTCTGGGTTCGTTTTCCGGTTGCGACCGTTGCTTTTTTATTTTCTGTGTTTTGATCTATTTCACGCTTTTTATAGGAAACTAAAAACAAATTTATCTATTTCATCTTCTTATTGAATATTTAAATCCGTTACTGCTGTATTTGTGTGTGTTATTAGTGCAGATTTGACGGATTAAACAAATAATTTGCTAGAAAATTACTTGGAAAAACTATATATATAGGTAAATACACTATATAGTTTGTATTTTTTGTAATGTTTGTATAGCATGTATTTTTTTTTTAAAAATAAAAGTGACACTGAGTTTTACAAAATTAACAACAAAAAAAACATATTGTTAAGTTCCACGGTAATGTAAAATTGGTAGGTAAACGATTTCTTTTCACAAGTTTTACGAGCTAAATAGAAATATTTAAAACGGCTCATTGTTAGTAACACAATGGTTTTAGATCTATTTCATTCGATCACAATAGTTTAACGTTTATGCGTACAATAACATCATATAACGATTAGAAATTACGCTATTACAAACGGAGTAGAGTTATAATGTTCTCTATTCTCCAAACAAAAGCTGACTGACATAACATTTAGAAAATGTAAGCAAAAAAGAAGATTAGAAACAAAGTTTGGTTTTATTTATTGAAAGAGATTCTAAACTCAAACAAGCTTAAGATGACAATATACCCTAAAATATATTCAGAATCTTAACGTCGTAAGTAAAGAAGCCGTGTATACAAATGAAGTCTCGCGACCCGTGTATTGCACGGACCTACTGTCGAATTTGCCCTATCAAAGAAAAGAAGAAGAAGACAAATAATATGGGAATCTTAATGACGTAAGTGAAGAAAGCGTGTAAACAAATATGCACCCGCTGCACGGCGTACTGGATGAACGTACGGTGGAGTTCATCCTAGCAGGCATGGAGATTAGACCTTTTCACCGCGTTCAATTTAATTAATTCTGAAGAACGTGTTACAAATATTGAAAATTTGGGATGATGCCGCACTGCCGAAGTTATTAATTTATCGTCTAGAAAAATAAAATCTGGCGCTTACCGCTAACTTTAGTTGTACAACGTATTACAATTTTTTAAAGGCGTTGTACGTAAAATATATTAATGGTAAGGTATTGTTTTTATTAATCTTAAATAAAAAGAACTTACATCCCCAGGACGACATCTGAATAAAAAAGTTAATATAGTGACGAATTCGCCGGAAATGATTAAAAAGTGAGTTTTGAGCAAACAAAAATTATTAGGATTGTGTACCGCCTTAACCGTCATCAACTTGTCAGATGAAAAGTTACGCAACATAAAACGCAAAACTAAAAAAAACTCTACTATTTATTAGGTATTAGGTATTATTATTTATTGTGTTTACACTACGTTAGAATAAAAACCAATGTACACAAGGTAACATTTCATTTTATGAATCTTAACATTTTTTTACAGTATGCATAAAATTTATGTTTAAATACATTCATTATTTCTTTATTCTTCATAATTGCAGGCATTAGGAAGTTTTGTGATTTTTAATGTTTTCATATTTGGCAAACTAACTGTATTTATATTTCTGCTTTAGTAATTATTTACATCTCTATTAAAAACAATTTCACCCTTAAAGTATTTTGGCTTTTGGTTTTTCATAACTTTATGCACAACATTTAACACATTAAATAGAAGTCCCTTTTTTATTGGAATCCAATTTAGCTCTCTCTTTAATTTAATTAACCCTTGCGTATTTGCCTTTCCCCAGCATACATCTCATAGCTCTGTTCTGTATAACTTCGAGCTTGTTCAAATTTCTTTCATTGGCCAAATATAACATCGTAGAACAGTAATCAAAATGAGGAGCAACTGTAGTTTTATAAATGAGCTTTGCAGTGTTTCTATTTAATTTATTTCTTAGTCTTCTAAGAACTGATAGTCTTCTAAGTCTAAGATATGATTTAGCAGAACCTTATGTCATCGACCCACATACTGTAAAATCATGATTAAAATTAAGAATTTAATTCGTCAGTTCATAAACATTGTATTAATCTAAGCCCATGAGGTATAACAAAGAAAATGATTGGTGGAACACAAGCGTTGTCCGAGTAACCGCCAAATATGGCATTGTCTTTTAGTTCCCGTGACTATTCTTGTTCTTCCCGTGTTGCATTTGACCTCTGTGCGTTTTCCTACATAGCCACCTTCCTAGTTGTCCATCTCACAATGATTAAACTTCAAAATATTTGTAAACAATGAATAATTGAAAGATTTCAGACCTTGGTAACAACTGCTGGTAGCTATAAAAATGTGTCTTAATACTTTATTTCTTACGTTGTGCTAAGGCAATAACCTATTATGAAATAAAAATGTGTATTTTTCTCTGTTGATTAAAAAATAAACTTGTTAAATCTACTTCATCACTTCGTAAGGAATGATCTTTAAATTTCCTCATGGCAACAGGGAGAGGGGATGGAATGCTCTCAACTCTTTCCTTGCAAAAACTATTTGCTCCATCCACATTTATACATACTCTTCTATGATTCATTTTCTCGACGAATTCCGTCAAAATCACGTTCTTCAAATGATCATGCTATGTCTACATGAGATATTTACGATACCTTCGACAATTCGTTGGCACAACTTATGTTACCCGACACTAATACATTTTGGAGGTGGATAAAGGTATCGCCGCCCCGGGGACCGTTTATTGGATAACCACCGCCTCTGCCATAGGTCACCCCAAGTGGTTCGCTACCTTTGGTGACTGAGGGGTGCCCGGATTCATGGGGTGAGGTTTTTCCGGATCTTGGCGGTGGATGCTTCTGCCCACCAGCGATGTGGCGGGCCAGATTGGGAGAGTCCGGTACGTGGAGAACCTTTGCCCTATCCAGCTGGTCTCTCATAACCCATCGTCTTGCACCGCGGCGGGAGGGATGGATTCAGAAGTTCGTCACTCCTGGACACACCAGATTCCTACCTACCTCTCATACCTTTTCCTTCCCAGAACTTACTTTCCTTCCTTTCCTTAAAAAATCTTGCACAGCTTACAGCGCCCCCAGAGATGACATATGCCCCGAAGGAAATTATTTGCCTCATGGCCTCCTGTGTAGGGCTAGTGTAAAAAAAGATACCTAACCAACACAATGAACCTTTTTTTTCCAATAATATGTCTTCAACACGGTCGTGAATGATATTTCATAAAAGTCAGGTATATAAATCCCTTTATTATTATTTTAGCATTAAAATATAATTCTGTTACCATGCGGGTCATTAACATAGGAACAAATCTGACTGCTTTACAAAGCTTAAAGAACGAATCTATGAAAATTATATGTTGACCTTTCGATTAAAACTATTTGTCATAATAATTCAAAATATTTTCAGACCCGCATAAAAATATTGACGAATAATATTGTGGGCAATATGGTTTGCTGATTTAAAACTGAATACATAATACTCCTTAATCATCGAAACAATCAATTAAAAGAAACAAACTGATAAGATAATGATAATCTTCGAAAGATTATCTTAATTTACGCTAAGTATACCCTTTCAACATCGGAAACCGGCATCACACAATCTACCAAATAGATTATAGTAATTAAAACAAAGAATGGTTCGCTTCTCTTCAAGGGTACATGAAATTATACAATACTTGCTGGCTTACCGGGCTTCGCTTAGGACAACATTCGAAAGTGTTCTGGAATGTTCCACATTGATGTTCCCGATTCCCTACTCCCAAACATTCCACGACATACTCTGCCACTCCTTCTAGAACTTTCTAGAGCTCTATCGAACCTTCTAGAACTGTTAGACTGTTCTAGAAATTTCAAGAAGGTGAAACTTTCAGCCCTTATATATTCAAAAGCACGTCCTTTAGGTAAAACGGGAACAGTCATCCCGGAGGGGTGATAGAGATCGTACCAGGACTCTTTTCTGTGTTTTTGCGAGCCGCACGTTTTTTGGACTTTCTTTTATAATATATATTGATTATTAATACTTAGGTACTAATTCATAGAACTTGTATCTTCTGTCTTACGATTACCAATCAAAAATGTGATATGTTCCAAAATATTTAATCATCGGGGAAGACGCCTGACGGGCCTAGCGCGATCAAGATTGAGGTGTAAGGATCTTGACTAGCAATCCGGAGGTCACGGGTTCATTCAAAAAAAATTATTTGATTAATTTGTCTTACTTCTTAATTTATTAATAGAATATTTGCGGCACATACCCGAATGCTAGATACTCGATAGTTGCGATACCGCCCTAGTGTGAGACCACCATTAATTGAAGCGTTGCTTGAAATGCCTTTAGCCGTAGTTATATGGTGACCAGATATACCTGAATAGCCAGGTACTTCCCCACCTTACTCTTCCCCATTTACTTCCTCTCTCTACTACCTTTAGCTTCACAACACACTCATTGGCTCACATAAAGAAAAAAAAGATAAGATAATATTAATAGATCAAAACTAAATGAGTCAGAACAAGACACATAAAATAAAAAAGATAACGGTAGCAACTGGGAATCACACAACGACTTTAACCACTCTGTCATTGAGACATATCATATCGCAATCTTAAAATTACCAGTGTTATCCTCAACTAATTCCCATATATTTTGACTGTTACCTTTGAATGATTACAAAGTTCTACATCAATTTATTTGTAACCTGGATAGTTTCTCCGATACACCTATCCATTTTTAATTTATATGTAATACCTACCTATCTGTTGACTTTTACACAAGTCTAGAATTACCTAATATTTAATTCATTGTGTTAACTTTTAAAAGTTCATATTATCGTATTATAATATGAGAATAAAATAGAATAAGAATATATATTAATAAATCTAAATGAAACAGAACAAGAATTGAGTTCACCAATAATAATAATATTATTCCAGTAAAGATTCTTAGCAGGCCTAAAAATAACATAATTTCCAAACATCATATCTTGTCTTCCAATCCTACATCTAACCACAAACTTGTAACGTTTCTTTGTTTCTAAAGAAAGGTATAATTATTTATGGCTAAATTAGAAATTAGAAACTATTGGATGTAGGAGGTAGGAAGTAGGAAGTAGGAGGGAACTGTCAAATTTAATGAGAAAAACAACAAATTAACTTCGTAAAATAATTTTCATTATATTTTAATTATTAATTACTTTTAAATAATGTTCTTTCATGTTATTACGAAGACGATTGTTTTTATTTAAAATTCTGTGGTTATTTTTCAATTCTTAAATAAAATCATGTGCATACTTGGAAATATTTAACATTGTCGTGATTAGTAATTTTAAAAATCTTAAATATACGTATTAAGTTATGTACTTATTCCACTTTTTGTTATTGCTACTATGTAGGTACCTAATTGTTTAAATTATTTTACCATTTCTAATTAATGGTACATTCATTATTCTAAAATTGTGGTATCTGTAATGATATTGGTGTACAAAACTTATGAAAAATTAATATATTAATTATTACCACAAAAGGAGGAATTAACGAAAGTGTAATTTTGATGTAGGTCTTTTATAAAAATCTCATAAAAAACGGTTTTCAACCGGTCGAGTCGATGTTATTTTGTAGGTATATTAAACATAAATATATACAGGGTGTTAAAGAATATACATGACTTTATTTAACCAGTAATTCTTAAAATTATTTGGAGTAAAAATTGTAAATGAAATTTTTATCTCCGGTGATATTTTTTTTTGTTCAACATAAAACATCTGTAGGTGTTTGACAGTTAGGTTTGGAGTGAAGATTTGTTTGATTACTCGGCTGAGTGACCAGTGAAGACACGTGGAAGTTTTTTTTTGTTAGGTTTTGAGAAAAAAAAACATTTGTAAAAAGACATACCAAAATAATTTCGGGAATCTCTGGTTAAAGTAAGTCAAGTACGTCCCTTAATACCGTGTAGATAAAAAAATCATTTTATCAATTACTTTCTTTCTAACTCACTTTTCTATTGTATTGGATGATGATTATATGTTTTCTATTTTCATAAGTAGCTGTTATTATTTCGGTCGTATTTTTCTAGAACAACTTTTCTACATCACGCAGTTTTTACAAGACCCATCTGTCCGTAACTCGCGTCAACGCTGTATTTCAGTAGGTCTTTAGTAACGGCGTTTACAAACAAGTAAAGAAAGTATTTACCAAGCACGTGATGTTTTCACTCCGTAAATAAATAATATTTTTAAGTAGGTACCCTCCATCTACCATTATTAGAAAAAGTAACCAATATTTCGATTAAGTTGTTACGTTATTTGAAAAAAACTAACATTTTTTCCCTTTGTATTGTTTTTAGTGTTATAAATCAAGATCTAAGAAGACTTTATTTTTTTAATTTTATTTATTTATTTAACGCCCAGAGGGCTTTTACATGTTGGTAGGTACTTAGTTCAATTTTGACACGACAGATAATTTTGAAATTTAAGAAAGAAATAATAATTAAAAATTAAATAAAAAATACACACAAGTCATATAAATACAAGAAACAAACACTGAAAATAACAGCGATTAGATAGGTTTACATGTGGTGTGTTTAGGAATAGTCTTGGAATAAATGTTTTACATGATCCACAAAACTCGCCAAGTTGATATTAAATAAGTCAACATCACCTTAGTATTGATTTCTCATAGTGTGAAATCGTTGTATCGGAGAGTGGGAAATGTAGTTACGCTTATGACTGCTGCAGTTTTCTTGCAAAACTTCTCAAATTAATGAATAGATCTAACAAAGAGGTACATAAAACATATTGATGATTTCGGTACCTATAAGCCCCATTGTTATCACTGTGAATAGATTGCACTAGAGCCCCATAGCAACTTCCTCGAATACTCTGACGGCAACTACTGCTAAGTATGCACATAATAAAAAAACCTACTCATTGACGCTAGGTGCGTTATTTGATAATATTACGGCAACACCACTTATAAAAAATATATAGCTAGCGGCATCTCGTCTATGGTACATAGGTACCTACCTAATTCTATTAATACACGACATGGCCATCATAATAAATTTTAATATTATCAACCATAATTAAATTTCACAATTTTTAACTACGCAAGTGAAGGTTAGACGAGCGCATGTGCTATTTTATTTACTCGCGTAATTAAGAGAGATTTTTAAAATAAACACATAACCTTACTATTTAATTGGCACTCTACAGAATTTAGTTTCTTTTGCCAATCTTCAATTTAACCGACAAAAAATTTATCACCATGATAAAGATGCCTGACTGATCGTAAATTGGACCAATTTATGGCTGAACCGGAATTTGACATTTTAGTAGCTCAAAATATGTAATACATTAAAATATGTAATTAATATATGTTAATATTTAATTCTATGAGTATATATTTTTCTCTATAGATTTCAAAAGAATTATTCCGCGGGCTGCCACATTTATTATTCTTTTGTATTATGTTAATGTAAGTACTTGCATACTGCTTTCTAACCCCGTATGCATGGACATTGGAGGGTCTAGAGTCATTCAAATAAATGTAGTTTCATTTAATAAAATAGAGTCTTGACCTGTGCGGTGAAGGAGGAAACCATATGTTTCCTTATAACGCCGTTGGGAAAGTGGTGGGGTCCCCTCCAATGTGCAATAATTATTACTATCTGATTTTTTACGGGTTTACTTTTATAATATTAACCCTTCAGGCATATTTTGTTCGCTTTTCGGAACAACTCATATAGGTCTCATAGAAATCGTTGTGCCTCCCTTACTACCACAGTGAGAAATATTATAAAATTAAATTAAACAGTGTTACAAATAAAAAAGTTAACCACAAAAGTAGTAAACTGAACATATTTATGACAACAAAGTTTCGGATCGCAATTCGAAAAAAAATGTCTGGAACTTTGGGAATTTTTGATTGATTATTTTTACAGGGAACGACAAAAAAAGATATGACAATAACTTTTATCTAATAAAATATCCTAGGTGTTTTTATTTTTTTCGTTATCAGTAATTTTGAGTGGTGAGGTGAGCCATTTTTATTTTTTTTTATGTTTGCATACAAAATTTTTATTCTTCAAAAATCATATGTTTATTCCGATTTATAAAATTTGAATGCGTATTTTATCACATTTCAAAAATAGTTTTTAGTTTTCGGATGTGTTCAGAAAAGTTCCATTTTTTTTTGGATTTCATTTTATTTTATTTTATTTATATTTAGAAAACATGGTCGAGGTGTTAAGGTACATTAGTGATATTCTTAAAATATGGGATATTTAGGAATTGTTAAATGCACATTACTTTCAACATTATAGTTTTACCACCTTTTTTGGACCCTTATTCCAAAATTAAATCGTTTCAGCTAAAGCCACTAAAAATATGTTAAGCTTTTGGATATTATTTGAGATTTCAAGGCCAAAAGCCAAAACGATAACAGCGATTTTTGAAGTGATAGCACCATTGTGATTTGAAACACGATGAAACGAAAAATAGCGACACTAAATAGAGACAAACACAAACATCTGTAGGATTTATCCTGCACTGGACTGTGTCTATTAAAAATTACTCAAACATGAACAAAATAGATACTAAATAACCTTCACATTTAACAATTATAAATTACTATTTCTGTATAGTCAAAAATATACGAAAAATGTTCACAAGCTATCTAAAAAATCACACCAATTTTATTTAATCGAAAATTTCAGAAAATGTCTAACGAAAATTCTTGTAGGTACAATCCTACAATTTTTTTATTCAAAAAGACTCTTGCGCAAAGTGTTTGACAATTTACCAGTATGAGACTTTAAGTGACAGCCGAGGTTGTGGAACACCTTCCACAAAAGAATTGCTCGGCTTGCTTATGAAAAGAAAAGTTAGAGGTCATTATTTGAAATTCGGATACCTACTTTAAATAATGAGTATCATGTACACCGTATGGTGAAAGTGAGTTGTTTAATGGCTTATCTTACAGCTATGATTGTTAGAAATATCAATAGATTGAATACACGGCTCAAAATAAGTTTTCAGTATTAATTATTAACGATTTGTTTCACACGGTGGATGGGAAACAAAAGCAAAGTTTTATGAAGCAACTTTTCTCAATTCTATGAGAAAGTTCGACTTTCGTACAGCAATATTTCTATAAACATTTTCCCAGCTCGTTTTCAACATCTAATGTCAAATCACAATTTGTTCGTGATGTTTCAATGACATTGCAATGATTGTATTAATTAAATCATTGTTATTAGTTATTAGAGATGAGCTTTGTGTTCACGGCTGGGTGGTTCGGATCCTTGCTTAGCCGTGACCCAAACCCGCACGCATCAAATTAATAAAGAATCTTCAAGATGTTCATATTGAGCAATGACGAGAACATGCAATCGATGCCTGTCCTAGGACTTTTTTATATATCGAATCTTACCATAACTTTGGTGTGAGGTCTTTCTTTGTTATGAAAAAACATTATGAACATAACTAATCATCACATTTTTTTAAAATTAATCCGTCGCGTCGAAAGAAGTTGTCAGAACCAAAAAATACGGTTCCATGGCAGTTGATTCGCCGACAATTTCCCCCCCGGCATACTTATATACAATATGCAGTCGGCTTAGGGAAAATACGGTTTACCGAATCACACAAAATATTATTAAGTGACCCTGAAAGGATGTGCAGAGAGGACGGTACTGCCGAATAACAATGTATAAAACATATTTTCATTCAAACGAATCAAGGAAAAATGTACTTGTCGAAAAAAATCGACACTTTAAATATAAGTTTGTTTGATATTCATACCAACTAAGGGTAATAATTAAGGGTACTTTAGAAGCCGATAAAGTTAAGAAAGATAGTTATAATTTTGATGAAAATCTATGGAGATAGGACAAATCAAATATTGAAGTCATTCAAGTCTATTAACGTATCTAGAACTGAAAAAACGCGAGAATTGTTGAGAGACAGCAAATGCGGAATACTGAGGGGAGAATGGTGGGTGATTTTAATAAGCAAACGATATGCTTTTGAAGGAAGAATGATTTTTATAATTGAAGAAGACATGGTCAAGAGTCTCCTCCTCCACACCGCACTGGCAGAGTGAACTACGGAGGACTCGAATTTTAAACAAATGCGCTGCATTAGAACATTGACCAATTCTTATTCTCGTAATGCAGGAAATAAATCTTTTGGATTTTTTTGCCGTGAAACCAAGGTTTACTTGGAATATGATTTTGAATTCCAGCATAGGTTATCGTATCTGTCCAATTTTCTTCCCAGGAACGCAACATATTGGATTTAAGAATAGAGAAGACGTCAAAAATAGGAATATTAAAATCCAAAGGAATAGAACCAAAGATTGTACCAAGTTAGCGAAAGAATCTGCTTTCTCATTACCCTCAATTCCTAGATGGCCGGGACCCAAACCAATACTGTTTCAAACTTTGATTGGTTTAGAGAATAGAGGATGTTTTTAACGATACGAATAAGGTATTCTTCTGGATATCGAACGATATTTGAGGATATTTAAAAAAATATATAATTTTATAGTAAAAACCTTTCCCGGGGGTCAATTGTCGGCGGATCAACTGTGGGGTCACCAAAAAATACATACTCCAACAAAATACAACATTCCAAAGGAATTTCACACTTCATGTCGTTGAAAAATAAATTGAAAACGGATTGAAACATTAGTCATGATGATAGGAATCCGATTTTATTTATTTATTTGTTTGACAGTAATTATTTTAATTATTCAGGGTGTTGACTGACGTACTTGACTTACTTTAACCAGTGATTCCTGACAAATGGAGTAAAAATGTTAATGAAATTTTGATCTCGGGTGACTATTTTTATGCCTTTTTTATCAAAATCAAACCAAAAAAAAATCTTCCACACGTTGTCACTGCTCACTCAGCCGATTAAGTGCACAACCCCTCACCCTGCTCCTAATTGTTCAATACCTAGTGATTTTTTTAGTTTTTAAAAAACTTCAAAAATGTCATCGGACACCCAAATTTCATTTACACTTTTTTACTCCAAAATATATTAGGTATCACTGGTTAAAGTAACTCAAGTAGTTGTGTCCCTTAATACCCTGTATGGTGTTGCTTGTCTAGACTCTCTTTTTGGTGATTCGCTCAAACATTATTTTTATTTCCTTATGGTCTTAGATAAACACGCATTTTTGCCATTTTAATATAAAGGTTATACAAATTTCAAGGTGATCGAGAAATAACATAAACGAAGAGTATTTAAATTATACATTATTATAGTGATACACCTGTAGATATTCTAAACTTTATACAACAATAATTGTGCATTTATCACATTGATAAAAAAACTTAAAAACTTGTTAGATAATTTGAATATATCAGAAATAATACAATGTTCACGTGTGTCACCAAGACTTGCTTTTAATGATAAGTAAATATTGCATTATGTTTTTCACATAAAATTAATAACAAAGCTATGAGAAAATTATAAGAAAACAAATCACTTTGTATATATTACTTATTTATAATTTTGATTAAATACGTGGTATACATAAAGTGATTTGTTTTCATTTAATTAAAATAACGCCATAACTGATTTTGCGGACATTGAAGAAACTATAAAGTATATATTGTAGGTATATTTTGGCGAGTGTCACTAAATAGTAGAACTGCCCCGTGACTTTTTACACTGCTACGTTGCTCTAAGTTCATTGACCTTTTCTTGTTGTACCATCGTAATGTCACCTTATGCATGTTTGCTTGATGCAAATTTGACGGCCTCCGTGGTTGAGTGGTTTCGATCTCCCGCTACAAATTCGGAGTCGCACGTTTAAATCCCGAAGTGCGCAAGTAAATTTTATTACGCTAATTTGTGCACAATTTATTCATTTAAACTATATATTAATACCTAGTATATTTGTGGCACGTTTCAAAGTAGCAGATTCTTTCGGTACCGCCCAAAGATATTCAAATACAAAATACTTATATTTCAATATCTTTGGTACCGCCCTAATAAAAGACCACCAAACACAATTGAAACGTTGCTTGAAATAATTTAGCAGTGATTTGTGATCAGATCTGACTAACCATGTAATTCTTCCTGTACTCCATCTCCTTCCCCTCCCCACTCCATTCATCCTCACAACGTACCATAATTGGCGATAGCATAGTCTTATTGGCTCCAAACTGTTGGGCGCAGTTGGGACTCTTATGCTGTATCATCGCTGTTAACTTTCGCAGTTTTCAAGGGAGGTATTAAGAATTCACGTTCTATAGAAACTGTGACGAAATTCGAAAGCTTGAAAAGCCTGCAACGCTGTGATTGTCATTATTGATAAAGCTTTGAACGTTTTATCCGAAGGCCGTCGTCTTTCATTGGGTTTTGGCGACCGGATACACAATTATTAGTTCTTTGAAAGGTTATAAAAAAATCGTATTAATAATCTCAGAAACCGGCTCACTCGCACCAAGGTCGGATAATATCGGTGGGTGAGGGAGTTATATATCTCAATTTATCTCATTAAATGTAATACAAAATATACGTCGTTTATTGTACATAATGCAGAAACGTATTCATTTAATTTTACACCGCACAAGAGTCATAACTGCAAGCAGCCAATGGGACAATGGCCTCCGTGATTAGGGAATGATGAGAGCTTAAAGGGAACGAGGGGGGAAGAATTTGGTAAGTGGAAGGTTGTGAAGTACCTAGCTCTTCAGATCTGGACACTAAACACGGCGAAAGCCATTTTAAGCATCCCTTAGATTCGGAATTTCGATCTTGCACCTAGGCTATATTGAGAGTTTTATACCAATTGTAAACTGATAACAGTCACTCAAAATGAAGGATTGGTGGTACCGAAATGTACCAATGAATATAGTGAAAGAAATGTAAACAATACTGTTACCAAAATATTTTATAATCCATTCACTACATTTTAAAATTATGCGATTAAAACTGCTCAAGTAAATTATAATCTAAGAAAATGTCTATTAGATACAGAGGATTTTTATTTATGCCTCACTGAAAGCCCTTGTATCGTTAATTGGAATTCACATTAGGACTTATAATTTTATAATACCTCGTGTACTTGCCTATGTCTATACTATTGGTGTAACTGTTGATTTATACTTGGTTGTTATATAAAGTTTATTCTGCTATTTATATTGTTAGGGTACCCCGATGTCGGCTTTTAAACCAACATCAGCACACCAACTCGTCCCTGGCTAGCTCTCAGCGGGACAAGGGTACTCTCTATTCAGGGGTGAGCCGCTCAAAGCTATGGAATTCCTCTCCGTCCTCCGGCGTCCCACGGGATCCACACTGGCCAACAAATCCTCCCGCCGAAGCAGAATAATAACAAGTTAAATCATTTAGACATGTATTGTAAACTCAAACACATACATAGGTTTCTACAGTACAATTCAATTACAAGAAATGCAAATTACACAAACCTAGCTAAAGTGTTTAACTCTCTCTGAATTTCTCTCAAAACGAAACTCTCCGAGTCGTGGTTTCCGCGGGGGCCCTATATTTCACTGAATTACGGACAACATTTAAAGGGGAAATCATGATACAGCTTACATGTAGGTGGACAGGAACCTCGTCTCATGTGGCAGCTTCATCAGGCACTTTTGTAGTCTAAATAGACCGAACTATAGTGCGGCCAAAGGCCTATTATACTCAAAGGTATTTCAATAATAACTCGCGGCCCATTGAATTGGTCCGCCGCCCGAGAGCGGGCCGCTAGCGTGTGTTCGCAAAGGCGATCGGATCTCTTCTGTGAGCGGAGTGGCCGCGGGATGCCGAGAGTGGCAGGGTACGGGGCGAGGCAAGGAGAAACAGGATACGGCGCGGGGAGGCGGCGGCCGAGCCGTGAGGACAGCTGCGTTCTCGAAACTACTCGCTTCAAGGGCGTATCGTAACACTTCCCCCCGCGCTCGGAAAAAAAGCGACGTGGCAATGGAGCTGTAGGAAAAAAAATCCTCTTAAACTTCCATAGGGGTTTTTGAGAGATTCGTTGCTTGAGAGATGCCTAGCTAGAACATGCAATTTATGTTATAGTTTAGGTCACAATGTTTGTAGGGAATGGGTGAGGGGTACATACAATGTTTGGAAAAGAACAGTTTTGGTGAAAGTACATGGTGTGAAACAACATACAAGATTATGCAATTGAAAGATGACAATACATGGTTATGCAATTGAACAAAATAACAATACATGGTTATGCAATTGAAAAATAACAATTCATATTTGTACAATCGAAGAACAAAAAACAAGAACAAAAAATGCCTGTGTGATTCTAAGGTTTCATTGGTCTGGGAGCTAAGTTTGCGAAGCGTGGATTTGTTTGGTTTCGGAGAATTTCGAAGAGGAGGACGTGGTTTCACAGATTCTAAGGATTACATTATCACTGTAATCAGACCCCTTTGAGATAACACTCAGAAGTACACTTGGGCCTTAGAAAACACTTGGTTTTGTCGAAGACGTCGAAGTTCACGAAGTGGAGACTGTGGTTGCTGTGCCGCGACTATGGTTACAGAGGTCATTGAAGAGGAGAATCCAGTGTCTGCAGACATGCCAGTACGAATCCTAAAGTGTTATTAAGGTAAACACGGATCGTATATAATGGTTATTGAGGCATAATGTAGCTCAATCATAACTTGTATTGGTACGCATTCAGCGAATACTGGAGGTCAAGGTAATGATGGTTTACACATGACGATTTGCGTCTCTGCATGACAGCGCAAGAGACGACATGGTTGGCATTGATAGCAAGAGTAAGAACAAACCTAGGAGCTAGCGTGCCCAAAAGGTGGTTCAGAGTGTCATAATGTATAGTGGGACAACTCAACTTGCTGTGGCACGACAAAACAACATACATATGGGCGGTATGGTCTGTGCTTTCAGGAACAAATGCGTAGAAAAATGGCAGCAGGAGGGACCTAGTAACCACAGCGCGTGCTGTCAGGAAGTGGAGCTCGGCTTGGCTGTTGGTGATGACATCCGCCTGGGCTTCTTTTTAATCCGGGAGAAATTATTATTAGAGCAAAATTCTTGAAGTTTACCTGCCTAGGGACCAATGAAGAAAAGGTTTGGAGAGAAACAAAATGTGTCCAGATTATGAAATAAACGAAGTTTTAACCACCGACCCAGAGAGTGACGAAGAGAGAGTTTTCTAACTAAATTGTGATTACATGAACATTTTCCTTTACCAGGATGACTTGGCGTTTGCCGAGTGACAATATGTCTTGGTTAAAAAAACAACCGGCCTTCCATGGCCTATGTTAACATAAAGGTGGTAACATTTTTTGTAGAATTTCAAAGAACAAGACAAAGAAGTCGTGAATGAGTCACGGTAAAAGCAGAGAAACCAATTCATGAATAAAGGTTGTCAAAAGGAGACAGACGGTACGCCAAGTGCATATCGTACATATCCAACATTCATGAATGTGTTTCGTGAAATTGAGAAAAAGAACAAAAGGTGAGACATATGCAGAGAGTGAGGGAGAAAGCCTGCTGATAATTGGTCAGTTTACCGATTCGCACTCCCAGTGAGGGCGAATTATGGTTAACAACAGATTTTCCTCTTCATAACATATACCTGAGAACATGATGGTGAGGAGAAAGGAAAGGAAAAGGAAAGGAGTTGAGTGACGAAACTTGCTAGAGACTGGACTAATTTCCACTTCAAACTCCATGTGAGAATGAAACATGATCAACCAGCAGATTTCCTGACTCTTTACAATTGTTAAAAGGATGAGGAGAAATTTGAATACACATTAACAAAAAGACTAATCTTTTGCGTGTATTGGGCAAAAGATTAGGGGTCATTTTAAAAACTCCTGCGTGATTGTGAGAAAAGACAGACCCTTGCTCCAATTTCACAAACCTGGGGGGTTTTCTTATCCGTTCCCCAGACAACGAGTTGGGTGGTTTTTGTGCTCAATCGATTAACTCCCACAGCACTATGCCCCATAGTTAGCAGTGAAGCTACAAACTAGTCCTTTTGGGATAGTAGATACTCCTGGGCTTCTTTCCTTTTTGCAAAGAAGTAAAAAAACAGGAGGTCCACGGGCATTGGCGTTGAATGACAACAAAGGGTTGTGGACTACATTTCGTAGATCGCACACAAAAGGTTTGATATTATTTCGTTCGCACGACTCATGGTAAGTGTTTTAACGTCTCCACGTATAGTATATAAAAACATGTAAGTACATACAAGATAAAACTCAATTATAGACAGAAGTCAAGAGTTTATACAATGCCTCTTAAAGAAGATGGCAAGGCCGATATTATGTCGTTCGCACGAATCACGGTAAGTATTGTTATTACGTCTCCACGTCTCGTGTACAAGGGTTGTACACAATTATACATACAAGTGGTACTCATGACAAATTAATGACACACGACCAAAATACAAGAGCGGTACTCATGACAAATTAATGACACACGACCAAAATACAAGAGCGGTACTCATGACAAATTAATGACACACGACCAAAATACAAAAGCGGTACTCATGACAAATGAATGACACACGACCAAAATAGATTGTACAGAAAGGGTGGTACTCATGACAAATATGTCACACGACCAACTCAATAACATTTAGCTATGAGCAAAAGTGATTATGACGAACTTCTCGTATCGTGGCAGGTATTTTAAGGATCCCTCCTATAACGGTGGATGTTCTAAGGATCTCTCCTATGACGGTGGGTTACGTTTAAATACAACACAATAAACGTTAACAATGCTCGTTTTAACACATTTTATAAAGATTCGTTAGATTAACTAACTCCGTAGCCCAAGAGCGTACGACAGAGAAGATAGACAATTTGATGCTACTTCATGTGTTACAAAATACAAGGGTGATGGCAGAGTATAATTCTACTTACACCAAGTATTTAAAACAAAGACAGACCTATAATGGTTTTACATACTGTCTGTTGTGGCAACCTGCAGTGAGGAAGACCAAAGAAAAGGGACCAATTACGGTTTTACATACCCTTTGTGCAGTTACAAACATACCAGGTTATGTGCAATTTGGGTTGCAAATACTTGGTTAAATGAACACCTAAAAGTTGTGAATTCCAAAATCAGGATGACCATAAGGTTTTATTAACCTGTCTCGTAGGGTTGAAACGTGTCATATAAGACATACGTAACGTACAAGCAAAAAACAAAATAACAATAAAGCAGTGGCTTTGTTATAACAACCAAAGACCGGATGATTCGGTTTTACGTACTTTAGTTGAAACGAGCCAAATTGATTTATATACAGGGTTATAAAGACCAATCATTGGTTTTATAAATACAAGTTCCAAAATGGACGTGTCGATATCCAATTTTGGTACAAGAGCATGAATTTGGGTAGGACGCCATCAATTTTTAATTTAAGAGGAAAAAATTGAAAAAAACTTATATACACGAGGGGCGACTATGTAAGTAACCACTGTTTGATTTTCATGCTAGAGATACCTCGGAAGGTTTTACAACTCATGATGAACAAAATAAAAGGACAAATTGTAAAGATAGTTAACTGGTTCTGAGTCGGAATTTAACACTTTGGAATTTACAAAACCCGACTTCTAGAACGACACGCCGATGGGCAATTGTCAACTACTTTACATGAACAAAATAAATAGGTGAGAAAGTTCCTTTCCACACGACAAAAATGCAACAAAAAAAAAAAAATAGGAGAAAAATTACAAAATTACATGACAAGGCAGGGTATGACGTGGCATGAACATTGCATAGTGTATGTGTTGAAACAATAAATGGGCTCGCGACTTCCCAAACATTGAAACTCGAAATGTGTCTCCGTTCCAAAGTGATCAGTTTTAGAACAGGTGAAAAAAAAATAAAAGAAAAAAAATTGTCGTGAGGGAAAGAAAAAACAGTGCAAAACAACATTTGAAAGTAACTTCAAAGAGAGTACGCATTAATTTACAAAATAATTTACAACTTGTTTTATTTACGAAACGATGGGCATGTGATTGACACAATACACGCCTGACGTAGTAAGACTCTGTAAGCTTACAAAAAAAATGTGATACATACTGGATCATTTTACGTTTGCTGAGATAGTGGGGGCAGTTTTACTTGACTCCTCACTTCCAGACTTTACAATGTCCTTAATGTGGTAATTACCAATGTGCTTTCCAGATGAGTCAGACAAGGAGTACACTAGGTCTGATATTTTCCTTAGGACTTTGGCCTTCACGAAACGTGGTGCCAGCTTAGCAGAGAAATACATGGCTCCTTGGGAAAGTGTGTTGTTCTTTCTCCAAACTATGTCTCCTGTATTGAAGGTGACATGTTTTCTACGTAAGTTATATCTGTCCGCACTCTTTTGGTGAGCCAGGAGCAAAGCATCAGTGACTTCACTGTAAATGGCCGACAGTTCTTCCAAGCGATGGGCATAATCTGCGGTAGGGTTGCTTGTGGTGGCAGATGACGTAGGAAAGTTTGTGTCCCTATGTAGAGAACCATGGACGACTTGTTCCATACCGTGTTTTAAGAAGAAAGGTGTGTAACCAGTGGCCAGATTAACAGTGTTGTTCATAGCGGCCTGAATTTTATCTAGGTTTTTACACCAAGTGCGTTGATCTTTATCAACTAGAGTAGCTAGAGCTGTGTTGATTGTTTGGTTGTAACGTTCGACAGTGTTGTTTTGGGGAGTGTACAAGGTGTTATAATAAATGTCCTTGATTCCGTATTTGGCAAGAAATTCTTTGAATTCCTGGGCAATAAATTGTTTTCCGTTATCAACAATTACGGTTCTGGGTGTTCCGTAAGGTATAAAAATGTGTTTTTCCAGAAGTTTGATAATGGCGGACGCGTTGGCTCTTTTTAAAGGGAAGATCCAACAGAATTTGGTGAAAACATCCACTACACTAAGTATGTGCATGTGTCCGGCATAACTTCGAGGAAAAGGTCCGACGAGGTCCATTGACAATGACTGTAGGGGTCTGTCGGCGCGTTTGGGGTTACCCATTAGGCCGGCAGGTGCTGCCGTGCTATGTTTATAAGCTTTACAAGTTTCACATTTAGAGATGTAATTGCGAATTTGTTTGAAAAGACCAGGCCAGTAATACTTCAAGGAAATCTTTTTATACGTCTTGAAAGTTCCTGGGTGTATAGAGTCGGGAGCACTATGATTGTCAATTATTATTTGTTCTCTTCCTTCGAGGGGAACGACAAGTTTCCAAGAGTAATCTTCGAGGATGGATAGTGGTGCCTTGCAATTACGGTATAGTTGTCCTTCTTTTATGATAAAATTAGGAAACTTTTGTTGATTATTTTTACAACCTTCGAAGATTTTCAAGTACCATTCATCTTTTGTGGGTGGAGGGGGGGCAATTGTGTCAACATTTAATGAAGCCAATTCAATTCTTGAAAGAGCGTCAGGAACAATATTGTCCGCGCCTTTACGGTGTACAATATCAAAATTGAATTGAGACAAACGGGAGGCCCAACGAGCGAGTCTACCGGAGGGATTACTTAAAGAGATCAGCCATTTCAAACTACTATGGTCTGTGACTACAGTAAACTTGCTACCGTCTATGTAACCGCGGAAATGGTGAACAGAATCCAATACAGCCAGTAACTCCTTTTCGGTAATTCCGTAGTTTTTCTCGTGTTTATTTAATGTACGGGAAAAATACGCTACAGGGTGTTCGCCATCTGGGAATTCTTGAGTTAGGACTCCACCGATTCCTACGTTGGAGGCATCCGTGTGGAGGGTAAAAGAGAGTGTAAAATCCGGGCAATTCAGAACGGGGGCTTTTTGAAGGGCATTTTTTAAAGTTGTAAACGCTTCTTCAGTTTCAGCAGACCATCGGAAGTTGCTGACACCTTTACGGGTGCCGGTGATTTTATTTAAGGGGGCTGCAATTGTGGAAAAGTCTTTGATGAATCTTCTGTAGTAACCTGCAAGTCCAAGGAAACCTTTGACTTCCTTCGCGTTTTTGGGTCGGGGAAAATTTGCCATGGCTTCCACCTTAGCGGGGTCTGTTCTTAAACCTTTTTCGTCGACAATGAATCCCAAATAACGTAAACGGGACTTACAGAATTCAGACTTCTTCAAGTTGATGGTTAAACCAGCGAACTTGAGTTGTTGAAAAACCTTTTCCAACATTAATAGGTGTTTTTCAAAGGTGTCGCTGACGATGATGAGGTCGTCAAGGTAACAAAACAGGCTGTTATCGACTTCAGGACCGAAGAGTTTGTCCATCAGTCTTTGTAATTCGGCGGGGCTGTTCTTTAGACCAAAGGGTAATCTTTTAAAATGGAACATTCCCCTACCAGGTACAACGAAAGCAGTTTTTTCACACGATTCTGCGTCCAAAGGTATTTGCCAAAAAGCTTTGCTTAGGTCAACAGAGGAGATGAACTTGGCGTTGCGCAGTTTGTCTAAGGTCGCGTGGACGTAAGGTAAGGGGTATGCGTCAGCTTCCGTACAAGAATTTAAACGTCTACTGTCGAGACAGAAACGTGCGGAGCCATCTTTTTTAGAAACCAAAAGAGTTGGGTTGGTCCATGCACTTCTGCTGGGAACCACCACACCCATTTTTAACATTTCATCAAGTTCTTTTTCCAAAAGTTTAAGCTTTTGGGGGGCTAAGTTGTAATAACGTTGCTTTATGGGTGGGCCATTGGTTTTAATGTGGTGTTCTACCAAATTTGTCAAACCCAATCCACATTTTTCGAAAGATATTGATTCGAATTTATTGACCATTTCCTTTAGTTGGAGAGCTTGGTCCGTGCTTAAATTTTCGTGAGGTATTATTGTGCGGATCTCACTAATTTGAGCAGCAGTGGAGGTTTCGCCAAGAGTATTAAATACTTGGGGAGCAACGTTAAAAGCCTTCCAGAAGTCAACGCCAAGGATGAAATTCTGGGATATAGAGGGCACTATTAGAAAATTGATTGTAATTATTTTATTGTTACAATTAATTGGCAGTGCAAGGGTACCGATGACCGGCTGGGAAACATTATCCGCAGTCGTCAGGTGTGTTGTTTGTGGCGAAATTTTAAAATCACTGTTAACAAAAGGCAGGTGAGCATTGTTGCCAAGACAGCTGACAGATGTACCGCTATCAAGTAATCCGGAAAAGGGCACATTGTTAACAGAGAAAAGAGCATAGGGTCTCCCATCTTTAGCTTGTTTGCAACAAACCGAGGAAACATTTAAGGTCTGGTTAAAATACTTAATGTGTGATAACCAATCAGTCCATTCTTTAGACCTTGGTTCAGAATGGGTACCTGAGAGGTTATTATTTAGTTTTTTGGCCTCTTCATGTAGAAATTTGGTGGGGGCTTGGAGAAATCCACCTGAGGTCTGACATCGCTTGGGTTTTGTAACCTTTCTGCATTGTGCCTTGATTTCTTAAAAATGTTGCGCAGTTCGTCGCGTGGAGGAGAGCGGTCCCTAGAGTGGTGTCTCTTGGAGGTTCGGGGTTCCTTGGATTCCAGAAGTCTTGCTTGCTTGAAACAAGTAGCGGCCAGGTGGCCTACTTTTTTGCAAAAGGAGCACACTTTTTTGTTGTCGAATTCTGGCTTTAAACCAGACGAACGGCTTGGCACAACCACATTATTCGACACATTCTTTATGTTTTTCCTATCCTGGTACGATTCCAGGAGGAGGCAGACTTCGTTTAGCTGGGCCAGGGATGCAATTTTCTGTGAGGTGATGATGTTCTCGTATTTGCTTAAAAGGCCATCAGTTATGACTGGTAATAGTTCAGCTTCCGGAACAGGATGTGAAAGCTTGATGTTGATGGATTCAGCCCTTTCTATGAATGTGGCCACAGGTTCATCTACTAGTTGTTTAATAGATAGTAGAGATAGTTTGATCCGGTGCTGGGCCTCCTTTTTTCAAAGCTAGAGATTAGGGCAGCTCTGAGTTTATTCCAATCTTTGCATTTAGTCTTTTGGATGCGGTGCCACGGAATTAATTCTGGGGAGATGAGTTCTATAAAGTTTCTCCGTAGAATCTCGAATGGGATATTTTTGATTATAGCCGTTTCTTCAATACGGTCAATGAAATCCAGCACATCGGAGACGCCATTATATTTGACTTTCCAAGAGGATAAATCGTAAGTTTTATCTTGTGTCAAGATGGGTGCGACGTCCTGTTTTATCATTACATGCGGCGTAGGTTCTTTGTCAAGATTATCCAAAACTTGCGTAGCCGAACATGAATTATTTTCGTTGGAGGGGGTGAGATTTATTCTCCTAATGTACTTTTTGTTGAATAAAAGTGCATATGCCTTCAATGTAGATTTAGATTTGCTTGATGGCGAGAGTCCTCTATCCCTTAAAGCAGCTTGTAAGTGGGCTTTGGATAAACTATGCACATTGGGAATGGTACCCAAGTTGGATGGTGTAATAGCTTGCTTGTCCTCCATTGCGAGTTTCCTGGGTGGTGGGGAGAAGAAAAAAAATTGGCCAGGGGTTTCCTTTAGAAAGCGCAAAAATTAATTTTTGTGAGGCACTTTTCACTTGGTGATCACTGTTGGCACTTCCAAATGTGTTTTGTATACATGACACCAGAATTCTTGTCAAAGAAAGGAAGGCGAGAAAAAATTTTGCGTGGAAAGACCTTAGTGGTAAAGGTTTTTGTATTTCACTGACCACTTTTGAGAAAACTGTGAAATTCACAAGTATTTATTTATTTTAGAAAAATTTTGCCAGGATTGACCTTTAGAAAACAGGTTTTTTATTTTTACAAAACACTTTGCACTGAGAAAGGCACTAAAGTTCACAAACGGCACATTTCTGGCAAATAAAGGACAAACTTCCGAATGAAAATGACTGAATATGGGGTTTATTGCATCCAACCATATTAAAATTATTTTATTTATTCATGGAATCAGTCATTGGTTTTATTATTATTCCACTTTTCACTTATGTAAGGAAAAAACACAATTCACTTTCACTTATGCTGAAAAAAAAACAGTACCTATAATGTACAATGGGGAAAGAAAGTCATTATTTTGTCCATTTGGAGAAATATTAAGTTGTACTAATTTGACAGACACAAGTGGGCCAATTGGTATATTGTGCAGAAATAATAAAAATACGTAAGTCCGAAATTTTCATTAAGGAATTCGCAAAATAACTGGGGTTCCAGAATCAAATTTATAATAATGATTTCCGTTGGTATCCCAGTTCAGTCATAAAAAACGGTTTGGATTTAAAACGCAGCCTAGCAACAGTCGGTCAGGCGGGAACAAGGCATTTGCGCGCAATCCGGACTATCGCGTGAAACAAAAGCCGTTGGATTTTGGGCGCGAATAACTGTTGCTGTGCGCCCGCCGTTTGGAGACGCGTGCGCAATCAGATTCGCGGCGCTTCGGGTGCTCAAAATGGCCGTTGTTTCAACTTGCGATGCAATTTATAATTCCAGTCAGATCCGTTATGGATCTAATTTACATATTGGTTTCTGTGGTTTTTTCACAGGATTCACTGTAGAATAACAAGGCATAATTAATGTTTACAAAACAGTTGTTATGCGGGGAGGATTTCGACAAACAAGGGTCCCGCAAAGCGACCGGGTTAGAGAAAAAATTCCAGCCCCACGATCGGGCGACAATTGTTAGGGTACCCCGATGTCGGCTTTTAAACCAACATCAGCACACCAACTCGTCCCTGGCTAGCTCTCAGCGGGACAAGGGTACTCTCTATTCAGGGGTGAGCCGCTCAAAGCTATGGAATTCCTCTCCGTCCTCCGGCGTCCCACGGGATCCACACTGGCCAACAAATCCTCCCGCCGAAGCAGAATAATAACAAGTTAAATCATTTAGACATGTATTGTAAACTCAAACACATACATAGGTTTCTACAGTACAATTCAATTACAAGAAATGCAAATTACACAAACCTAGCTAAAGTGTTTAACTCTCTCTGAATTTCTCTCAAAACGAAACTCTCCGAGTCGTGGTTTCCGCGGGGGCCCTATATTTCACTGAATTACGGACAACATTTAAAGGGGAAATCATGATACAGCTTACATGTAGGTGGACAGGAACCTCGTCTCATGTGGCAGCTTCATCAGGCACTTTTGTAGTCTAAATAGACCGAACTATAGTGCGGCCAAAGGCCTATTATACTCAAAGGTATTTCAATAATAACTCGCGGCCCATTGAATTGGTCCGCCGCCCGAGAGCGGGCCGCTAGCGTGTGTTTGCAAAGGCGATCGGATCTCTTCTGTGAGCGGAGTGGCCGCGGGATGCCGAGAGTGGCAGGGTACGGGGCGAGGCAAGGAGAAACAGGATACGGCGCGGGGAGGCGGCGGCCGAGCCGTGAGGACAGCTGCGTTCTCGAAACTACTCGCTTCAAGGGCGTATCGTAACAATATATTTATACTATTATATTAATTTAACCATGTTATTGCATAAAATTTTGTAGATATGAACCTGCTGATACTACAAAAGCTATAGTATAGCAGTTTCGAATGATAAAGAAAAGAAGGAAGCACCAAGGGAGACCTTCACCAAATAACTGATGATGCACAAATTTTTGTAATAATTCCCTGGTGCAAAAACATTATCAAAAATGTTTGTGTCACGATAGTACCTTGCTAAATATTGTTATAATTATATTTATCCTGTATCCGAATACTTAATACGAGTATGCCTAGAGTAGATGCGTGGGTTTTAGATGGTGTAGATTCACATCAATACATCCCCGAGCAGGTATGAGGTATGAAGCACTGCGGTATATCCGAGGATACTGAAACATCCATGAGTCATTAAGGAAGGATATTTGGTAACTTGCTGTCAAAGACTGGCTTTTATATGCGTCACCTTTATTCCATTGCACCTTGAAAATCAGGCTCCTTGACATGTGTGCAATTTTAAAATTTAAATGTCACAAACGTGATCAGTCTAGTTGTTAGATTAGATTTCGATTTGACAGGCTGTAATTATACTGCACGACGGAATTTTTTAGTTCAATATGTTGGCAAGGTTGTCTACTAATTTAAGAATTTATCGATGTTGTATTTATATGCAGTAATGGTACATTACTTCAAAGAAAAACCATAGCTTCGTACAGGTTTCGCGCTTGAAATTTTCGAAAGGCGTTTAGTATTTTTATTTGCAATGTCCATGAAATTTCAGATATTTATTAGAGTAATGCATGGGACACATTATCATAATAAATTGTAGGTTCCTAAAATCATTTAAACAAAGATTTAGATTCTTAGTGACTTTGGGTCCCTAGCCAATTGGCAAAGGAATCTAAAATCTTTGACCAGGGATATTGACTATCATGCCGCAAAGAGGAGTTCAGCTTTGAGGCTCAGTATTTTTTTTTAAAATAAATTAGAATGGGGGGTCACAAAACTCAGCAAAGAGGAACCGATTACAATCATTATTATTTAAGACACGGGAAGAAAGGGGGCATTTTCTTTGGAAACATATTGTTAATATAAACAGTAAACCAAGACACTTGGTATAACATTTTTTATACTTAGAAAAATCAGTTTATTTATGCTTATGAAGCTTTTCTTTCTTAATTTTATTCTAGATAAAACAAAAGAGAGATAAAATATTTGTCTTCTCATAATATCATTAAGAATTCAATATTATCTCGACACTGTATAGATAAAGAAATAACTTAATTTTTTTATCTAAGCTACATTAAATAGGTGCTTATTAACAGGGGGCTGGTCAGTGACTTTGTGTGTGTATATAAAATTACTGAAGTAAAACAATTCTCAATCCTTAAAAGTGAATTCATATTTTTCTTGATCAATAATTATTTCCAAATTCCGTATATCTTGCATATTGAACGAAAAACCGGATAATTTCAACACGTATAATGGAAGGCTGGATTTCACCTAAACTTGTAGTGTAATAATAAACACTGGTATCGCGATATTACATTGTAACTGCATACCGACATACATTAGAATGTATCTAACATTCACCCCCCAAAGAATTACACAATATAACTAGAGTTATATTTACGTATAAGAAAATAAATATTTATGATATTTATATAAATATAGATTGATGATACAAGTGAATAAGAAATGTTATAAGTAAATGTTTACAACATGTAAGTTGCCAGGAATTTTGATTAATTTGTTTATTCACTAAGGTTCAATTAAATAAATTCCTGCACACATACAAAAAAAAGTTTTGTAGAAATTTCAGTGGATTTGGAATGATATTGTTATTGCAATGTTTGATTGTGTATGTACATCATATTGCATTGAATATTACCCCGATGAAAGCCAACCTCCGTTAAGGAAGGTTACCAGGAGTTCAAGATTCAGTTTTGTTTAGGATATTTTAACAACATTGGCACTGCTGAAAATCAGCTACATTCCGGGAGAAATTCTGAATATATTGCTTGGCAGTGACCTTTTTGTCAATAGAATCAATGATAAATAAAGAAAATGTAAAAAAAAATGTTTTTTATTATTATTAAAAACATATCCCAATTGCCAATCAAAATTGTTCAAAGTCAAAGTTTAATGCCTAGATCATTTGGTTACACAGGCTGTTAATGATTATCAAAGTTTTCGTAAGGAAACATTCAAGTTTCGTAAGCTTAAAATAGTGTTTTAATTTATGCAGGTATTGATGGTAAGGAAATATTTTGATTTTAAGAAATTCGGATAAAATAAGAAAGTAAAATTACTCACCGCTCTTGTTGATTTCGACACCTGGGATTCGCTTTTCGGCGAGAATCCGTTGTTTGTATCCAATTTGTTGTTCTAGAAGTGGCAACTCAATATCAGAAGAAACCGCGCCAAGACTTTCACCTGTTCGGTCGACTTCTCACTTATTTACTACTGATACACTTTATAAACCCACTTACGGGGCCGTATAAAGTCGCACAAATTAACCAAACAAACTTAAACTTTGTAACGCATTTTCAAACATAAAACTGATATATTTACGAAGTTTGAAGAGGGCTGAATCTATCGTGGTTTGAATACATGGTTTTTAATTCACAGGATTGAGAGTCTAGTTACCCAGACAGCTGTTTTCGCGGAAGGTGCTCGAGTGGGAGGTTTTGGGAGGGGGGTGGCGTGTGATCGCGCGAAGTGCGCGCCGCGGACGTTCAGCAACGACTGGATGAGTGGAAGACTGGCGCGGACCAGCAGCGGCAAGAGGCCGACTCTGCGGATAGCAGACAGACCGACAAGGCAAGCGGGCAATGGCAGCGGGCGGGAAGGCGGCAAACTCGAAGCTTGTCATTTATTTTCAGCCGTTTCAACACGCGAATCAAAAGTGAAGAGATCCCCGTCTCTTTCTGGCTGCCGCGGACTGGGCTCGGAGTTACGTGATTGTTTCGCGCGATGTATAATACCACAAAGAATTTACATGTTTATCGGAATATTATTTTATTCAAAGCATTAGTTATTAGCCATTAAAATCTTGTTTTTAAATTATTATATTATGTTTTACATCTTAAAAAAGATGCAAAATATTACCTTAAACCAAAACATACGCATCCGTGAAAAATCACAAAATAAAATTTAAATGGATAAAAGCAGAATTTATCACGAGCTAATTGGAACGCACGCAAGTGTTTGCACATATGTCAAACCACAAAGTATTTTTTTAAAGTGAATACCACACAAGAGTCCTAACTGCTCCCGTATGGAGCCAGTAAGACCATGGCATCTCTACTTAGGGTATATTGTGAGGCTGAAGGTAGTGGGTAGGGGAAGGATTTGAGAAAGAGGGAGATCGGGAAGTACCTGGATATTAGGATCTGGTTACTACACACGGCTAAAGCCGTTTCAAGCAGTTTTTCAATTCTGAATGGTGATCCACCAGGGCGATACTGAGATTATCTTCCACTCTGTAACGTGTGGCAAATATACTATATATTTTTTTTAATGAACAGATTTTGTCAAAAAAAAATTACTTGCGCACGCCGGGATTCGAACCCACGACCTTCGTATTGCTAGTCAAGAGTATTACCCCTCGACCGCGGAGTATTATTGCTTCATTTGAAAACAAAATTCACTATATTGCAGTTGTCACATAAGTTCCTCGGTTACCTAAAACAATTTTCCAAAATAAATATTATTATTTAATTTGAACGATATCGGGATACCTAGGTTTAATTTTCCGAAATTTCCCAAAAATTGTTGGATCGCATCGACCTAAAACTTCATAATGTAAAATAGGCTTTGTAAAATTGCTTATCCCCGGAACCCAACATTCGAGAGTTTTGATACTTCAGACATCTCACAAACAGATGTTATGCTTTATAGGTAAGGTTAAACAGGAAAAACAGACGTGTTCATTTTACAATCTTTTCATTTTTCAAAGAAGTCACTTTTATGCCAAATCATAGAGTTTCGAATACAAAAAATTCGAGCAGATTTCACATACTTATCATATGTAGACACCTAAGATATCCAATAACCATACAGTAGCTGATTTTTTGGTAAATAGGCTAAACAAAAAAGTAATAGAGACAATATTGTGTATTGGACATTACACATTTCATATCTTGCAGGCACCTACGTACTGCGTAGGCACCAATTAATTGATAATAATAATTTAATAATCTTTACCGTTCGTTTATAATGTGTGACACACAAATTTCTTAACAGACATAAAAAAAACAGTGAAAATTGGTGGTCACTCTGTAATAAAACTGTCTCTGTAGTAAAAGAATTACAAAACGTCGGAAAAGACAGTAAGGCATTCCTAACCTTATGCTAATGTGGTATTAAGTCGATTGTTCTTTGGTTTAAGATGCTATCAGAAGTCAGAACTCTAGTGTGAGGATTGAATTCCGATTTTGTGTTTAGAAAGTGACGCTCGTGTGAAAAGCGCTATTTAAATGCTGAAACAGGGTTGAGACAAATTGAAATGCCGTGCAATTTTTTTCTTTGTTGTTAGTAATTATTGTAATTTTTTCAAGAACCAACTTACATTTCTAATTATTTTTCTAGATAGGAAGAAGGAAGGTACCGAGAACAATCCCTGAGTACCTACGTATTATATTTAATCGATTTCCAGAACAATAAGTCTGAAATTTTTATAACAAATATTTTTTAATTATGTTTTGTAAAAAAAGTAACTGTCCAGATTTTATTTCACACTTATAAGAATCCCATGAAAGTTTAGTGAAAATGCATTAATTTTTTTGAAAATTCCCGAAGAAAAGTTACATTTTGAACATAATTAATTTTATATAATATAACATACTCACATAAGGTTAAAAGCATTGCAAAGGTAGGAAAGAAAAAAGAGGTAGGTTCATAGTATATGTCTATTTAAAAAATGGTAATCCTTTTTTTTCGTCAATGTCCCTAAGTAATGTTTTCAAGTTACTAATGCAAACATTTTAATGAGAACTTCAAAAAAGTCTTAATATGTAGTCATCGACTAACAAAATCTAGACTGGGCGTGTGGATGTTAGAAATGACACCGAAACCAAATTTAATATTTTCAAAAATTGGGTTACGAAAACATTAACCAAAAAGAAAGTGCATTATTTTACAGTCTAAAGGTCGCAAAAAGTATTGCTTTTTTATCATTTGATAGTCTGCAAGGATTAAATTTGTCTCCAAAGATAGTATGCTTTCGAAGTGAGGCGACGGAATCAGATGGGGAGTTTGGTTATGAAATTTCTCAAAGGTGGGCTGACTTATTCCACCGAATTTAAGGTCACGCCATGTCTGATAGAGTTGATATATCGATGTATGTATTAGTCCGTTAGAACTTACTGATAATAATACAAAACTAGCAGTTAAAAACCCGCTCCGCTCCTGCGGGCGGTGGGCGACCCGACAGTTATTTAGTCACAAACTTCAAATATCATCCATTTATCCAGACTGGAGAGATTCATCAAAATGCAAATCCAAGAGTAGGTACTTACGCTTGCTAGGCGACGTTCCTCATGCTAGCTGTTAACGTAAGTGGCGCCATCTGTTGGCATTATTAGCTACTTGCTTTAATTCGGTTATATGTATTACGATGACTATTACTAGTTGTACTAGGAGTCGGATTCTTAAATTTCAACCGTACAGTCGCTAGGGTGTAAATACTGTCAGATTTATAAAAGAAATAAATATATTCAATTTTACATTATATCTATTATTAGATATAAATCGTTTGGAATAAATAGGCGATGATTTCCAAAAATGAACGCGTCTTTATTTGTTCGGAAAATTATGAATAAAACTTAAAATGGACAGGTGAAAACTAAGTTCTAACTTAAGTAAATAAATAAAAACACTTTATTTACAATAATTGTATATGTCCGTTCTGCTCAGAGACAACCCTGTTTCGCCTGCCCGTGAGACTCGATGATGGAGAGCGGTGATTGGTCGCTGATGGTTGGTGACTGCTGACTGGTGCTGCTAGTGCAGGGTGGTGACGTAACAGCTCCCACGAGCGGCTGCCATTTTTAGTGCGGTCCGCTAAAGTCTACAGGACCAAGGAAACGTGATACAGGGAAACGAAACCATTTTAATCAATAGAAAATGTTTCTATCGAAAAAAAATCGGAATAATCGGTCACGTGGTAGAGCTCAGTAAAAAGAACATGGATTGTCGTTTGTAACCGAGATTGATTTCTTTTAAATATTTTTTCCATCGGCTAAACAACTTCTTGAAAAATTGCAAAGACTTTATGTTTCAACTGAACTTGCCCCGAAAAAAAAAATTATACACAACGAATACTTAGTTTTAGGTACTTACATTATGCATTACTTAAAATAATAGATTTTAATAAAATAACATAATTTTAAAAAATGGATTAATAATTTTATTAAATCCTAGAATGGATTTACAATTGCTGTGTTAAAAAGGCTAATATTTACAATTGCTATGCTAAATTTATAACTGCTGTGCTAAATATACACAAAGCACTCTTTTAGGGTGAATTGCCTATTTCAAAAAAAAAGGAAAACAGTTGAAACTAATGAAAAGTTGAATTGATTATTATTTGCTGACTTCATACAAAAAATTTAAGTAAAAAAAAAATTACAAAAAACGCGAGCTGCCACTCTGAGCTGAGCTGGGGACAAAAATATAATATCAAATACGTTTTCAATGTTAGCCAACTAGAATCCAATTATAATCCAGGCGGAATATTAATAATATTTAGACGCCAACTTAAATTATTGATTAATACTAGTAGATACATTTAAATTGCCGAAAGCAAAAACGGGTAGTTTTCCCTAACGGAGAATTATTGGTGAATTAAGTAGCCATAAAGCAGGTTTGTTTTTTTTTTACTTTACGACAAATTAGTAAGAATATCGCGGTTGTTGCTCACCTCTGAGAGTGTTGTTAAAAGGAATGGAGTAAGCTGTTGGCTGTAGGAATGATAGTTGTTGCTGCTTTATATTCCAATCACAGTCGTGACGTTATTATTTGAAATGTAAGCCGAAAGCCATTTCATAATAATATAACCGTGCAAGTGTGTCGATTCTTAGGAATTTAAATTTTGTAAAGAAGGAAGTGGTTTACCGTTTTTAAGATTTTTTATTAAGCACCCGTTCTCCACAGTATGTAGGTATCTAGCCCCAGACAAAAACTGTCATTCGATAACTTACATTAATCACTCGCGCCTCGAACTCATTTTGTCGGAAGGTCAAAATATTTCCGCTATGCAATAAAATCCAAATAAATGGAATATTTCTGGATGCATTCGAGAAATAAAAACTGTTTTTGAAAGGTAGTGAAATACGCTTTCAAATTTTATAATTCTAAATAAATTATTTTATTAGGCAAATGTAATCTTCAACTCACTTTTTTGTCGTTTCATGTAAAAATAATTTATAAAAACATCCCACAGTTTCATAATTTTTTTTCTAATTGCGGTCGGAAACTTTGGTTTTATAAAGGTGTACATTTTAATTAATTTGTGGTTAGCTTTTGGATTTGAATATAAAGCGTGGTATTTTCTCTTTTTAACACAGTTTAGATAATATTTCTAACCATGTTAACAAAATGAGACACAACGATTTGTATGAGACTTTTATATGGGTTAAATAAAATTCAACTGTTTTCGCCAACTTTTGAATCCTAGAAATAAATTATTTTTTCTTAGCTCGTATTTATCGTGCCATTGAATTGGGAGTGAAAAGGTTCCAATCGTTTATTTATTAGGTAGGTACTCTTGTCAACAAAGGCGGATATATTTTTGAGATCGTCGCTACTTGAAAGAAAATGCTGGGAGATTTATTATTCCGGAATGAACATAGCATTATTCAAAAGCAAAAAATATCATAACATGTTTTGTAAGAATGCAGTAATAAGCACAAAATACTTGCACGCATAAATCCACGTCATTCACATTTCTATGCGTGCCAAAGAAATTCCCTAGTTCGATTAGCAATGAGTTTCATCGAAGTGAAGGCCGACCAAGAGCTACTGACGGACATAACCCACATTTCGAAAAATGTTCCAATTATTTTAGTTTGCGTCACGCTTGCCCGTGATCGTCTCCAAACAAATATTCCATATAATATAAAAATAATTATTTGGAAATATCGAGACATTAATTTCTAAAGTATCGATCATTTCAAGTACCTACTCGTAAGTAGATATCAAAACTGAAACATGTTTTTTTTTTAAATTATTTATTTGGCTTTCACCCATTAAGGGTGATCTTGGCCATTTCTTAAAGTTAGTTACATATTTTTTTTAATTATTTATTTATTTTATTTTATTTATTTATTGTTTGTAAATATTACATAATACAATATAATGAACTTAAAATGTCCAACTAGGCAATTGCCCGTTTTAGGAAATTCAGATAAAACAAGAAAATGAAAAATAAAAATGAAAGTAAAGAAGGAACTTTTCCTTTAAGGAAAAATATCCCGAGGAATTGAGCAATTTTCGAACTTACTTTATGTAAAAATACAGTTACTGTAATGCTTAATATAATATCAATATAAATTAAAATGTAAAGAAAAACAAAAATTACAATTCAATTACTGTTGTTTAGCATATTCTCGCATTCAGCTTTCCCCAAGACCAGAAGCCAATTAGTTACCTGCATACGCAGAATATTAGTACTCATTGCCTTCCATGCATCAGGTATGAGATTGAGCAATTTAGGGCCTAAGTATGAGAATTGTCTCTGTGATAAAGATGAGGAAGTGGTGGGCGGAACTATTGGGTTTTTTTTGCATGTCTTGTATTAAAGCACTCCGGAGCAAAGTCTTTACTCAAAAAGCACCCAGGACCTGATGAAATCTGCTAAAGAATTCTTACCTCCAGACGTAAATATCTCTGCAATGAAAGGAGCGGGAAAGTTTGACTTTTCTCTGTCTCCAGACTTGAGTATAACGAAACAACAGCCCGATCTCTCGATTTCCACCGTTCCCAAAATGCCTAAACTTTCCGATTACACATCCGATTTTAGTATGTCTGTTCCAAAATCAGGCGAGTCCTTCCTAAACCAAATGTTGGAACTGACGAAGAAAGCTGGCAAGGCAGATTTCTCAAGAGAAAGCTCTCCGTCTCCCGCTAAAATCCCCAAAATGGACGATTTCAATACTTCTATGAATCTGTCCATGTCTTCTGCCATGAATTTATCTTCGCACCCGAGCATAGCAAGCACGTTGGCTCAAGTGGCTATGGGAAATGTCTCAACATCAAAAGAGATTGAGCACAACGACGGGAATAACAGTGATTCCGAGATCCACAACTTGTCCATGAATGCCAACTCTAACAGAGACCTGATTGAGGATCATATATCTCCGCAACCTGAACAAGTTTCAGCCTGAGGATTTCAATTGAATTGAATTATTTTGACTTATTGAGATACGATTACATATTAACATGTTGTAGGTTTGAAGTACTAGTCTTAAATATACTCCTATTACCTATGTAATATTATTAAATTTTTCCAATGATATTTTCAATACATCATGTTGATGTGAATGTGGAGAATTTTTTAATTATTTTTTGAACCTGCAAACGAATTTGTGTTGTCTACAGGATTGTTATTTTTTATTGTATGTACATTCCGATAAATGGCAATCTGCTTTTATGTGTATTTCACAACATGTGTTTATATTAGAACTCTATGTATTGAGATTTACAATGTTGGAGATTAAGAGGCGCCATTGTAAAATGTTTTCTAAAAGCATACATAGAAATTATGTTCGGGAAAAGGACAACAGTTTGTATACTGCCGAGTATTCTAGCTTATAAGATTTTATTGAAATTATATAATTTATTATATTGAAATTGATGACTTTACTTAATTATTTTTAATTAGTTACTACGCATAGTTTTCGTACATAAATTTTTTATATTTTTATTTAGAATTGTATTTTAAAAAGATTCTTGTTTGATATGTTTTAGATTTTCACGGCCAAAAGTATTTTCGTTATTTGTTTTTGGGGTGTTATGTCATGTTGCACTAATTCCTTTTTTAGCCAACGTTTTGGACAGCGTTACAGAGTCCATCATCAGGGTAGATGTTGTGAAACGTTGGCTAAAGAAGGAGGTAGCACAACACGGCATAACACCCCAAAAACAAATAACGAAAAAAAAATCTTGTTTGTATAAGAAGGATAAAGAGGACCGCGGACGAATGTTCTTAACTATTTTGAAGCACTTTGAACCACCATCGGTGTGCACCAATGGTGATCCGAAAGTTGATCCCTGATAGTTGGTCCCCCAAAAATAATAATTATAAAATCATATTTTTGTACATCGTTTACCAATTTCAAACCTATAATCGATTTCAAAAATACCTTTAATAATAAGTTTGTATGGATATCAAAAGAATTTATTTACAGTGTTGATTTTTTTCTTATATGCTGGCATATACGGTTTATTGACAAGTTTTCATCCTTGATGCATTTGAGTGAAAATATGTTTTATACTTTTGTTATTCGGTGGTCCGTCCTCTCTGCACACCCCTTCGGGACTCTTAGTTATATTTTGTGTAAGTAGGTGTACCGTATTTTCCCTAAACCTAGTGCATATTGTGCATAAGTATGCTGGGGGGCCAACTGTCAAGGGATCAACAGTCATGGAATCTGCACAAATACATTCAAACATGCACTCTTTAAAATTATTTTCCTCTATGATATTTTTATGTATGTCTGAAAATCAGTTAAAAAAGTGGATGCCTAAATAGATAAATTTTAGTAAGACAATTAATAAACATAATATAAGTTTTGTAAAACCGATGTAATAAATAAAACATAATTATGTATGTTGTGTACTTACGTAGTTAAAAAATTGTACAAAACCATTATTTTTTCATACGTTTCACCTAATGGTTTCGAAACCAACCTTTACGTATGACAATGTAGTGGTTTCATATAGTAATTTCTTTTATTGTACCTTTGTAGTATACAGAAATATAGTAAATTTGCTGCCAACGGAATTGTTTGATTAAATTAATAATTCCAGAATCTTTTTCAAGTTTAAAGCTATTAATTTTTGTAGAGTGAAAACCCTCTTAAAAATTTTTCATGCTTAAGAAGTTTGGTTTTTTTGGTCCCTTGAAGATTGAATGGCCCAATTTATCCCATAGGTATATGAGTTTTACCGCTAACTCAGGTACGCCTCATATGTCGTACATATGTCTAGTAATGTTACATTTTCCTGTAAACAAGCTTATGGGTCGATTAAGAAGTATTTTTTTCTGGTCCCCTTGAAAACTTTTTAATAGAGTTTCACTATCCACTTGGCTACATATTCTTTTTATAGCAAAATTTTCTATTGTATTTATTTTATGTTTAACATAAATGAGGCATCTATTAGTGTAAGTTAAATTAATTCTTCGTTCGATAATAAAATGGAAAATGATTTAAGAATCATTGATCAAAAATACTTTTGTTTCTGTTTTTTGTAAAAAATCTGGGTGTCCTGAAAATTCCTCACGGCCGAATTTAGACCTCTGAATGTTAAGCTTTGATTAGTAACTAGATCGATTAACCAGGTAAGTACCCTCCCCATATTTGTTCTGAATGCTTATGTTAACAGGGTGGCCACATGACCTGGAAAAACTGGAATTATCAGGGAATTTTACCGAACCTGGAATTATCAGGGAAATGTCAGGGAATTTCAAAAAAAAATTATAATATCAGGGAATTCCAAAAATAAAACTAAATTCGTCGTATTGCGATTTGTGAAACCCCAAAGTTGTATTTTATTACTTTTACTTGCGACGCACAGTGGACGGAGTGAAGAATTAATTACTTGCTGACTAAATATTAATGCAATTTTTATTTTTTTGATCTTATTAATGAATTATAACCATTTTGAAGTAAAAAATATTAATTTACTCTTCCGTAGAAATTAACAACAACAAAATAATACATTGTGAAAATATACAAATAATATCTAGGTAAATAAAACATATTAATTTTAAATTTTACATATTATATTTCACATAAGTATATAAACCAGTGGCGTACCGTGGGGGGGGGGCGGGGGGGGCGGCCCGCCCCGGGCGGCACTTTTGGGGGGGCGGCAAAATTTCACAATCAATAATCATCTTGTAAAAATTTGGATTGGGGAAGTCGCGGGTTCTATTCTCGCGTCAGGACTTAAAAGTTTTTTCTAGTTTATAGTTTCTTAACATCTTTCTTAAGTTTTATATACTGTTAAAATCAAAATATTAATGACAGACGTTTTGTTTTTATTTCTAACACATACATTATTTTTAAATAAAAATGTAAATGGCAACAGTATCATTTTAGCTCTAATTGATAGTCGATTTGTGTTTTACATTCGTGAAGCTTTGTGCGCCCTGCTGAAAGCGCACAAAAAATTACACTTATACGGTTTTCTTCCACGTATATATCACGGTGATATATTTTAAATTTATTATCACAGAAAAGTTAAATAGCTGACAGGTGTGTGCATACTTATTCGAATTGTAGTTATAAAATTCTAGATGCACACTATCTATGTGCTGCCAGAATCAAAGAAAAACCATTTTTATGTTCTGAGTGAAGTTTTAATTCACCGCATACATATTTAATTAAAAGCAGTTTTGTGTTCAAAATGTATAATTCCAGTTGTGGATTCATCTGACGACACATTTCGAAGGAAAACATTATATTATTTAAAGTGCTTTGTAAAATTCTTGCAGACAATTAATGTGCCGCCAGAATCAAAGAAAAAACATTTTCATGTTCCGAGTGTAGTCTTAATTCACCGCTTAGAGATTTAATTAAAACCCCTTTTGTGTTCAGAATGTAAAATTCCAGTTGTGAATTCATCCGACGACACATTTCGAAGAAAAAACATATTTGAAGTGCTTAATAAAATTCTTCCAGACAAGTTATGTGCCGCCAGAGTCAAATAAAAACCTTTTTCATGTTCTGAGTGTAGTTTTAATTCACCGCATACAGATAAAATTTAAGCCAGTTTTATTGTTCAGAATGTAAAATTCCAATTGTGTATTCATCTGCTGACATATTTCGAAGGAAAACATAACTTTTTTCGAAGTGCAAATATAAAATTCTAGTTGCAGACAATTTATGTGCTGCCAGAACCAAAGAAAAACCGTTTTCACGTTCTGAGTGTAGTTTTAATTCACCGCATACAGATTTAATTAATAAATATTTAAAAAAAAAAAAAATTAAAAAAAGGATCACTACCCCCCCCCCCCCCCCCCCCCCCTGAAGAAGTACCTATATAGGGGGGGGGGGGGGGGGCGGCAAAATTTTCCTCCGCCCCGGGCGGCTGATACCCACGGTACGCCACTGATATAAACAATAAAAGACGGGCAATAATTACGTACACACATATTATAATCGAAAAATTGTAGAAAATCTAAGTGCTAAAGGTGTTTGCGTTGTCGTTGGAGTCTAAATCATCACACAAATTTCCAGAACCATTGAACGAATTTTTAGTAGACTTAAAACTTTGGTAGGTAAATAGAACCTTTTTTTTTTGGAAGTGGTCGCTAAATGCAAATTCATTTCTTATTATCTCGGGAGTTTCTTATTTAACCACTCAGCAACATAAGCAGATATACACGTTAATATGCCAACATCAGTTAAGTACAATAAGCGTGTTTACACGTCAACGCGTATGTTTATACAGAAATCGTCATAACTCCGTTATTGTTCTAGTGACATCCCTAAAACAAAAAGGAGATGCTCCATAATAAATCAAGCTACCCATCACTATGCAAGATGTCCATAGAAATGGATAAAAAAAATCTTTTCTGTCAGATTAGAGGCGGGCAAAGCGTCTCAGCTGAGCGAGCCGCTTCACCAGGTCTCGTTCAGAGAAAAGATCCGGGTCAGTGAACCGGCTCGATTGAACGACTGAATTTAGTCCATCTCCCCCCCCTCCCCTCCCTCGGCCTGTTCAGAAGCTTTAAAGTTTATTTTATACTTATGCTGCATTATATCATTTGTTTTATTTAAAGACAAATAACTTTGTTACCAATAAACTTCCCCACTCTTACCCCTCCCCCTTACCCTATTATTGAATCTGTAATCTGTATTAATTTAATTTGGGACTTCAATGTACATTTAGGTACTCATGATGATGTGAACATTGTTCACGAAACATGTAGATTGTGTATAAAATAAAGTGATGTAAACAAAGTTATTTGTCTTATAAAATAAATAATGCCATCACAAAGTGAAAACCTGTTGGAAGAAGTTTTCTTCGAAAAATTAATATTATTTGTATTTATGTTTTATAATATGTTATCCACTTGATAGCTTCTTAAATTTGGGTAGGTGATTTTTATGAATTAAAAATATTTTTTTACAAAACCTATAAAAATGGGACAAACGGTGAAATCTAGGTGGATTCATTGGTTTAAACCGCAATAAGCAGTTCATATTAGTATTTGGAGAAATAATTTTTGTAATGGGAGCGGCTGTTTCACCGAACAGAGAAAACTGAACCCCCGGAAATCTTTATCGCTCAAATGGTTATTTGAAATTTTGTAATGTTTTAAAAATAATAATCTATTTTTTAGTGAATTGAAATTGATGACGAAGAATGTGTAAAAGATTTTTTTTAAATGGTTGAACGATGTTGACGCTTTTGTGTGCATGGTTGCTTACTAATAATGATTCCTGGCCAATCTCCGTTGTTTCTATTATCTATGGCAATCTTCCTCTGTTACTCATGCCTTCCACTTTGGTTTTGAAATGAGAATATGCATAGATTCTATAATGATGGCATCTATCCAGTACCTACCCCCCCTAACCACATTACCTTGCTATTAAGTATTTTGAATTTGGAACACGTACAAGAGAAAAATATCAAATTCGAGTGCATTTGTTTTCTGAAAAACAGAAGAATTGGAATGAATTCTAGCTTGGAAGCAACTTTTTGGTGTTTTTCGTGTTCATAATCTCATTTTTGAACTAAATGGAAGGTTTTTTGATCATATCGAATTTGGATTGAAAGTAAACAATATCATGTTATACTATTTGTGTTGTGGCGATAATTACCTCCAGGTACAGCAACTATGTAAACTATATTTGAGATTGTGTTGTGTGCTTCTTCGCAGAGGTTCATTGGTAAGTGATTGGTTTTCCTTCGTCTTTGCATTCATTGTTTTTCCTTACACTTATTATCACTTCTCCACCTTCCTCTTCCTCACTCCTTCCCTCCCAACTACCTTCAGCCTCACAACATGCCCCAATTGGAGATGCCATGGTCTCACTGGCTCCAGGCGGGAGCAGCTGAGACTCTTGAGGTTTTTTTTTTACATGAGCTCAACACAGGGCCTAAGTAATCTTTGAGGATGCGGTGTTTAGGGTTTTTTTAAGGAAAGGAAGGAGAGTTCTGGGAAGGAAAATGGTTTAAGGGGTGGGTAGGAATCTGGGGTTCAGTGTGTCCTGGTCCAAGACCTAGACAAACCTCACCCCATGAACCCGAGCACCCCTGCTAAATCACCAAACGTAACGAACCAATTGGGGTGACCTATGGCAGAGGTGTTGGTTATCCAATAAAGGTTCCCGGGGCGGCGGTACCCATTCCTGCCTCCCAAATTGTAAGTACATAAAATAATTAAATAAGAAAAAAAAAATTCCAGCAAACACCATTTCGTATTTAGAGTGCATTTCCAGGTGCATCTGTAGCTGTAATTCGTAAGCAGTTTCTGATGCAAAAGGCAGAGTTGTTGGTTTTGTTCTGTCAGCTTGCTTTGGATGCTTAACCCTTCCAGAATTTATATGGTGCACCTGGCTGTCCATGGAAACCGGAGTATTCTTGAAATCCTGATACCTTAACCAGGGTGGCCACAAAAAACGGATTTCAAAATTACCTGATAATTCCAGGTTTGGCTAAAGTTCGGTTTAGTGGCGAAATTCCTAAAAATACAAACTAGTTATTTTTATACTAACTATGGGCCGGGGAATACGAATCTGAAAGAATTAGGCGGCGGCAAGCAATATTAACTGAATAAGGAACTCCAGTGAAAAATATTATGGCTTTAAAAAAATATGTTCATATAGACCATAGATTCTCAACCTTTTTTTGCCCACCGCCCCCTTTGACAATATTTTTTTTTCTGGCGCCCCCCAACTGCTTTTACATACCATCTTGGGGGGGGGGGGGAGGGCGATGGGTTATGTCTCCTATCCTATTTCTGAGAAGAAGATTGTTAATTAAAACGCGTACTTAATTATATAGAGAAGTATTTTTATTAACATAGAAAAGGTGTTGAATTTATAACTTATTTAATGTGATGGTTGAATTTGATGCGTTTTAAGAAGTTTGTTTATATTAGGCTCGATTTTACTTAAAAACAAACGTAAGTCGCCGCGTTCAGTAATATGGAGCCTATTTCTTTTTTTGGTTACCAACGTTGCTCCAGCACTGAATCCACGTTCAGCTAAATAGGACGATGGGAATGCTATTAAAAATCGTTGAACTATCGACCATAATCCTGAGTACAGTTTCGAAATCGGCTTCTGCAGCCAAAACTCTTGGTAGCCATTCTTAAATTTAATTTTTAATTCCTCATATGTCGTCAGTTCTATTAGTTCTTCTTCTAATTGTAATGATCCTGCTGTGTTGACATTTGAAAAAGGATCCAAAACCCTATCTGGTATTTCCATGTTTAAAATATCCTGGAATCGTTCCTTGAAATCACTGTGGAGGTTTTCCAAGTGTTGACTGTAAACAAGCAAGTAGTCGTTCTTGAATGATACTGCTAATAAATTTGGGAAGTTATTAAATTCCCGTCTGCCGATATTTCTTTTGTATAATAGCAGTTTGGATACAAAAGCTGCAACACAATTTTTTGTCTTAATCAAATTTAAGTCGTCGCCTTGAAGTTGGAGATTGACATCATTACACAATTTATACAGGTCTGTCAAGTACGCAATATCGTTCTTCGATGAGGTGAGGTTGTCGCGCAATTCTGAGTCTTTGCTTCCTAGGAACTCTATCACAGACTCAAACAGATTGTAAAATCGAGTCAAACATGAACCTTTTGACAGCCAGCGCACCTCTGTGTGAAGCAGCAATCGGTTGAAATCTTCATCATTGGCAATGCAAAGCTGTCCAAATAATCTGTCATTCAATGAGTTACTTCTGATTTTATTAACTGCTCTGATAACATATTGCAGTGATGTATAAGGGCGTTCACTCAGATTTTTCGCAACCAAATGCTGGCGATGAATTACGCAATGCACAGCAAGCAAGTCAGGAACTTTATTTTTTAAGCACGCTATGAAGCCTTTGTGACGCCCTGTCATAGCTGGGGCGCCATCCATAGCAGCTGACAAAATATTATTTAAAGGAATTTTCTTTTCGTCACAAAACTTTTACAGTGTATTAAATATGGTTTCTCCTTTTGTACCTGTTTCCAAATTTGTAACAAACAATAATTCTTGACATATTTTCTCATCTTTGATGTATCTCACGTATGGCAATAACAATGCTTCATTGGTTAGTAAAGTGGACTCATCCAGCTGAATTGAAAATCAACAAGACTGCAGATGATTGCACAATGATTCTTCAATGTTTTCAGCCATTTCATCAATATTGAACTATTGCTCAAAGGAATTTTTCGGATAATATCTGCAGCTGGTTTATGGAGCACAGTGGTTATTACTTCTTTTACTGCTGGTAAAATTAAATCATCCCCAATAGTATGTGGTTTACCTGTTTTAGCAATCAACAATGAGATATTGTACGAAGCTCGAGGTCCATCATCGTCTTGCTTAGAAGCTGTCGAAAATTGTTTTGTATGTTTGGTTGAATTTCGTACTTCTTTTTCATGTCTTGAAAATAGGTCACATATTTGTCTTTCTTATCCGGGTGGATTTTATTAAAATGATCTTGAAGCCTAGAAGGCTTCATCGCTTCATTTGAAAATCTTTTTCGACAAATACGGCACATTGGCGATGATGGATTTGTAGGATTTTCGATAAATCCGTATTTAATATAATCCACACCATATTGCCGTATGAGAATATAGGGTAATATATACAAGTAATCCCGTTGTATGAGATATTTCACGTGAAATCGGATTTAAATTTAAAAAAAAAAATTATTCTAATCAACAAATTAAAATTTTCATTCATAAAATTTAATGTAGATCTAAATGTAACGGAATCTATCAGTTCAATTTTCATTCACTTCCCGAACTCTCGAATGAATTTTCGCAAACGTGATAAAAATGATTAAAATACACACAATAACAAAAATTACCCATTAAAGTTTAATTTCCTTTATTAGTATGTGATTAGCGTGTTTCGTTTGTCTTTTTTTAACCATATTTTTTTACTTGCCAACGCCCCCCTGTGCCATCTCAACGCCCCCCAATTGTCTCTGGATCTTCTACCGCCCCCCTGAAGGTCTAAAACGCCCCCAAGGGGGCGTTATCGCCCACGTTGAGAACCTATGATATAGACCAATAAACGCTGATTCTGAATATATAACTTTTATTTAATAATATTAAACGTACAGTTTTTAAAAAAATATTAAAAAGTGCATTTTTAATATTCTCGTTAAAACACAGCGTCAGGTTGGTATGCTGTGTAATGCTGTTATGGTGACGTCACAATAGTAATCACGGTAATGACTGGTTTATTTATGCTATACGTCATTTATATGGGAATTTAGGTATGACACAAGCGAATGTTCTATATATTTCTTATTTTTGAAGATGTCGTAAAAGCATATACCTTTATAGAAACTAAATATAATTGCCTTTTAGATTTTTGTATCTGACATATACGATTGTGTTTGAAAAATGCAGTATTTTAAGTTTAAAAATGAAAAAATTTAAAAAAAACAGCTGACTGTAAACATATTCTATTAAATGGTCGAAAAAATTAGGAAAATTCAAAATTTAAAAAATACAGTCCTCTTACTTTATGAATTTGGAATAAAACTGTCACTTCACTTTTTATCTCGTTCATACAATTAAAAAGGATAAAAAAATATTATAATAATTCCGAAAAAATAACTGAAAAAATCCGACATCTTGGACTCGGTTTTACGCAATTAAATGCGTTGATTTCTCGAATTTGTATTTATTTACACATGCATAAGGCTTTTACATTATCAAATAATATAACTTTTATGGAAGTTTTATTAAATTCACGCGGAAAAGTCATAAAAATTATAGAGAAGTAACCTTTGATTATGTAATGTCAGTAACCTAAAAACCGAACGAAACTAAATCACTAACAAAACATTATTTAAGGACTTAAACTGAAAAAAAGTAAAGGCAGCATTGGTACTTATGTTGAATTACACTAATATCACAGTGAATTAATCATTTAAACGAAAATTATCATCAAAAACATTACTGTAAGTAAAATTCATCAACGTCATTCATTGTTTTGCAAAGAATTTGATTTCGCCATTTGCAATAAATAAGCCATTAGCCAATCAACGCGTTATAATAAACAAGATGGCCGCGCGCCTGCGCAAATCTATGTGAGATTCAAGAAAACCAACATAACAATCATAAAATAGTGAATCGTTATTTTAGTAGATGACGTCACAAAATTCACCATAGATATGGGTGTTTTCGAGGGATCTCCAAAAATTAAAACTTTGAAAATTATTTTAACTATTAAAACTAACTCTAAAAAAAAATATATATATGCAGTAATTTAAGTTAGAAGGTCATTTATCATAAAAAAAAATTAAAAAAATGGACTGGACTTCTCTATTATACGACTTTACAAATTTTTTTTACAAACATAGGAAAATGGCCATTTTGGAAGCATTCTGATTCCTAGAAAATCAAACTAGTTATTTTTATACTAAATTTGGGCCGGGGAATCCGAATCTGAAATAATTAGGCGGCGGCAAGCAATATTAAATGAATTATACGACTTTTAAATTTTCAATATACACATACGAAAATAGCCATTTTGACACATGAAAACCATAGAAACCATCAAATTAAGTGTTGCCATTAAGCAGTAATATCAATAACGTAAAATAACATGTTTATAATTTAAGTACTTACTTTTTATAAATTTTACTCACTTTTGTATCACAAACCATGCTACCTAAACCTAGCGTAGCCGCTAAACTACTTGAAAACTGGGATGTTTTTTTAAATTGACGCGAGCAGGCGGTATAAAGGGGCACAAACCATGTGACACAAACCTTGCGTAGCCACTAAACTACTTGAAAACTGGGATGTTTTTTGAAATTGACGCGAGCAGGCGGTATAAAGGGGCACAAACCATGTTACACAAACCTAGCGTAGCCGCTAAACTACTTGAAATCTGGGATGTTTTTTTAAATTGACGCGAGCAGGCGGTATAAAGGGGCACAAACCATGTTACACAAACCTAGCGTAGCCGCTAAACTACTTGAAAACTGGGATGTTTTTTTTAAATTGACGCGAGCAGGCGGTATAAAGGGGCACAAACCATGTTGGGTTAGGTTAGGTTAGATTAGGTTAGGTTAGGTTAGGTTAGGTTTTATATAATAACATTGATATTGGTGACCGGTCTAGGTAACAACTTTTTAAGACTACGAATTTTCATACTTTTGGTTTAAGAATACGGCCGTTGAGATAGTCATAATTCATCAGGTTAATGTGTTATGTGATGAATTATCATGTGAAGAATTATCGTGTCGGAAAGTTTTACGTTATTGATATTACTGCTTAATGGCAACACTTAATTTGATGGTTTCTATGGTTTTCATGTGTCAAAATGGCTATTTTCGTATGTGTATATTGAAAATTTAAAAGTCGTATAATTCATTTAATATTGCTTGCCGCCGCCTAATTCTTTCAGATTCGGATTCCCCGGCCCAAAGTTAGTATAAAAATAACTAGTTTGATTTTCTAGGAATCAGAATGCTTCCAAAATGGCCATTTTCCTATGTGTGTAAAAAAAATTTTTAAAGTCGTATAATTCACTTAATATTGCTTGCCGCCGCCTAATTCTTTCAGATTCGTATTCCCCGGCCCATAGTTAGTATAAAAATAACTAGTTTGTATTTTTAGGAATTTCGCCACTAAACCGAATTTTTTCCAAATAATAAAGGGAATTCCGTCATCTATAGCATTTATTATTTCTTTGCATCCCAATAATCCATTAAAAACAAAATACACTTGTTATAAATTTATGATATTTCGCCTGAAGACAATTTGTGAATAAATGAAAAGACCAGACAAAAATAGACAAATAAACAAAAAAAAACATTAACATTAAAAGAGATACTAATAGAATATCACATGAAACAATATTTTTCACTGCAATCGGTGAAGAAATGGAGAAAAAGCCGCAGTTATTATTGTGAGGTTTGAAAAACATAATTTAGAATGGTCGTCAGAAATGACAGTTGTCTCCAAATCTTTGGGTAGACCAATAGAAGTATTTCAAGAAATTGGTTCTAGATCAAGGAAGAAAAAAGTGCATGACATGTTAGAGTCTCGCACTCTTGATGGACAGCAGAAGAAATGAGATTGCCCAAATGTATAAATGGGGCTGCGATGGTTATGGTAGTCACAGTCACTTCAAGCAAAGGTATAGTGATGGAGAATATCATGATGACTCGAATCTCCCTACGTCGTACGTGCCACTTCAGCTCTACAGCGAAGGAAACTCAAGAAGCAAGACTATTATAGCTAAACCCACGGTCTTCATCTACAAGGAACTTCAGACCAATAAGAATACAATTTAACCACTCCGATATATCGCGAATATGCACTTTTTACGTCTTAAACGACATGTCAGATTTACGAAAACTTTATGTTATTTCCGCTTCACAATTAAAGCTCTATAAATAAAACATTTCCGAACTTAGCCGAATACTAAAAACTGTTTTTGAAAGGATATGAAATAAGCTTTCAAATTGTTATGTTACAAATAAATATTAACATTTCTAAACATTAAAATTTAGAATGCAAACTGTTATACTTCCTGGGGCCAGGGTGATACTGAAGCCACGTTGGGTCCAGTGTTATACTTCTGGTCTCCAGAAATATGTCCCTCCCGGGGGGGGACAAGTGTTAAGCAGGCCCCCCGGGGGCAATATGCCTCGGCTTGGAAGGCTCAGCTCAGGGTAGTAGGGCTCCTCCGAGCCTGTCGATGGTTGACTCCAATGAAACAAGGTTTAGTCACAATTCAAATGTATTCAATAATGCAAGGGTGAACATTACAGGCAACCAGGTAAGCAGTTTAAGGCCTAGCATTAGAGAGAGTGAGGCACTAGAAATGCTACTGAATTTAGGCTCGGAAAGACTATAAGAGGGTTTAGAATCTCACGTGGCGTCGGACGGATGCAGGCAGCTTCCCTACGAAGTGGAGAGGTCTAGAGCAAAGCTCACGGACCATGTGCAGGAACGGGGCGGCTCGGGGTGCGTGGGCGGCTTCTCGGCGTCATGGTGGGCGGATTCGGCCAGCTTACCGAACCGGTGGGCGATAACGGTGAATTACGCGGCTATCGGCAATGTAGGCGGATTAAAAGCCGGGCGCGTCTGGGCGGCCATGGTAGGCGGCAGTGGTGAATTACTCGGCTCGTCGGCACGTAGGCGGATTAAAAGCCGGGCGCGTCTGGTGTTATGGTATTAAATAGGCGGCAGTAGGATTATATAGGCGGCTGTTATATTATAAAGGCTGCTGTGGTGATAGCGCCATACTTGGATCGTAGGTGAAGACTTAATTAGTCGCGTCGAAGGGTGGCATACTGCCCGACAGTACGTAGTAGTACGTACGACCGCTCGCGCCGCTCTCTAGAATATGTCTGTTCCTTCGGCGATCGGTGGCCAGAGCTCTCTGCCCGTGATGAGCGAGACGGATGACTCGAACGTGTGCCCTATAAGGTAATGTCTTCTGCCATTGGCTGGAATCCGCGCTGTGTGACCATATAAGGTAATGCTTCTCCTAGCCTGAGAGGGACAGCAATAATCATGCGAGGCTGAACATGTACTGTGCGCGTGACAACAGCTGCCTGCCGCTTGTAGAGTCCGTTAGTACGAATTATGGGCGACCCATAACAAAACATAAAAAAAATGAAAAAATGACTCACGTGATGTTTTTGTGTGAAAACTGTACTAAAATCACGGATTATATAACAGACAATATTTATTCTATTTTATAAATGTATAATAGACAATTTGGTCACCTCGCTTTTTTATCATTTCATACAAGAATATTTAATAAAAAAATAACGATGTCGAACAGTGGATAGGCAATTTGGCGGTCTGTCATATATCTGACATCTGACAGAAAAGATTTTTTTTATCCATTTCTATGGACATCTTGCATAGTGATGGGTAGCTTGATTTATTATGGAGCATCTCCTTTTTGTTTTAGGGATGTCACTAGAACAATAACGGAGTTATGACGATTTCTGTATAAACATACGAGTTGACGTGTAAACACGCTTATTGTACTTAACTGATGTCGGCATATTAACGTGTATATCTGCTTATGTTGCTGAGTGGTTAAATAAGAAACTCCCGAGATAATAAGAAATGAATTTGCATTTAGCGACCACTTCCAAAAAAAAAAGGTTCTATTTACCTACCAAAGTTTTAAGTCTACTAAAAATTCGTTCAATGGTTCTGGAAATTTGTGTGATGATTTAGACTCCAACGACAACGCAAACACCTTTAGCACTTAGATTTTCTACAATTTTTCGATTATAATATGTGTGTACGTAATTATTGCCCGTCTTTTATTGTTTATATACTTATGTGAAATATAATATGTAAAATTTAAAATTAATATGTTTTATTTACCTAGATATTATTTGTATATTTTCACAATGTATTATTTTGTTGTTGTTAATTTCTACGGAAGAGTAAATTAATATTTTTTACTTCAAAATGGTTATAATTCATTAATAAGATCAAAAAAATAAAAATTGCATTAATATTTAGTCAGCAAGTAATTAATTCTTCACTCCGTCCACTGTGCGTCGCAAGTAAAAGTAATAAAATACAACTTTGGGGTTTCACAAATCGCAATACGACGAATTTAGTTTTATTTTTGGAATTCCCTGATATTATAAATTTTTTTTGAAATTCCCTGACATTTCCCTGATAATTCCAGGTTCGGTAAAATTCCCTGATAATTCCAGTTTTTCCAGGTCATGTGGCCACCCTGTTAACATAAGCATTCAGAACAAATATGGGGAGGGTACTTACCTGGTTAATCGATCTAGTTACTAATCAAAGCTTAACATTCAGAGGTCTAAATTCGGCCGTGAGGAATTTTCAGGACACCCAGATTTTTTACAAAAAACAGAAACAAAAGTATTTTTGATCAATGATTCTTAAATCATTTTCCATTTTATTATCGAACGAAGAATTAATTTAACTTACACTAATAGATGCCTCATTTATGTTAAACATAAAATAAATACAATAGAAAATTTTGCTATAAAAAGAATATGTAGCCAAGTGGATAGTGAAACTCTATTAAAAAGTTTTCAAGGGGACCAGAAAAAAATACTTCTTAATCGACCCATAAGCTTGTTTACAGGAAAATGTAACATTACTAGACATATGTACGACATATGAGGCGTACCTGGGTTAGCGGTAAAACTCATATACCTATGGGATAAATTGGGCCATTCAATCTTCAAGGGACCAAAAAAACCAAACTTCTTAAGCATGAAAAAATTTTAAGAGGGTTTTCACTCTACAAAAATTAATAGCTTTAAACTTGAAAAAGATTCTGGAATTATTAATTTAATCAAACAATTCCGTTGGCAGCAAATTTACTATATTTCTGTATACTACAAAGGTACAATAAAAGAAATTACTATATGAAACCACTACATTGTCATACGTAAAGGTTGGTTTCGAAACCATTAGGTGAAACGTATGAAAAAATAATGGTTTTGTACAATTTTTTAACTACGTAAGTACACAACATACATAATTATGTTTTATTTATTACATCGGTTTTACAAAACTTATATTATGTTTATTAATTGACTTACTAAAATTTATCTATTTAGGCATCCACTTTTTTAACTGATTTTCAGACATACATAAAAATATCATTATTGTACAGGAAAATAATTTTATAAAGAGTGCATGTTTGAATGTATTTGTGCAGATTCCATGACTGTTGATCCCTTGACAGTTGGCCCCCCAGCATACTTATGCACAATATGCAGTAGGTTTAGGGAAAATACGATTTACCTACTTACACAAAATACAACTAAGAGTCCCGAAGGGGTGTGCAGAGAGGACGTACCACCGAATGACAAAAGTATAAAACATATTTTCACTCAAATGCATCAAGGATGAAAACTTGTCAATAAACCGTGCATGCCAGCATATAAGAAAAAAATCAACACTGTAAATAAATTCTTTTGATATCCATACAAATTTATTATTAATGGTATTTTTGAAATCGATTATAGGTTTGAAATTGGTAAACGATGCACAAAAATATAATTTTATAATTATTATTTTTGGGGGACCAACTATCAGGGATCAACTTTCGGGTCACCATTTGTGCACACATAGTGGTTCAAACTTCTTCAAAATAGTTAAGAACATTCGTCCGCGGTCCCCTTTATCCCTCTTATACAAACAAGATTTTTTTTTCGTTATTTGTTTTTGGGGTGTTATGCCGTGTTGCGCAACCTCCTTCTTTAGCCAACGTTTCACAACATCTGCCCTGATGATGGACTCTGTAACGCTGTCCAAAACGTTGGCTAAAAAAGGAATTAGTGCAACATGACATAACACTCCAAAAACAAATAACGAAAATACTTTTGGCCGTGAAAATCAAAAACATATCAAACAAGAATCTTTTTAAAATACAATTCTAAATAAAAATAAAAAAATTTATGTACGAAAACTATGCGTAGTAACTAATTAAAAATAATTAAGTAAAGTCATCAATTTCAATATAATAAATTATATAATTTCAATAAAATCTTATAAGCTAGAATACTCGGCAGTATACAAACTGTTGTCCTTTTCCTGAACATAATTTCTATGTATGCTTTTAGAAAACATTTTACAATGGCGCCTCTTAATCTCCAACATTGTAAATCTCAATACATAGAGTTCTAATATAAACACATGTTGTGAAATACATATAAAAGCAGATTGCCATTTATCGGAATGTACATACAATAAAAAATAACAATCCTGTAGACAACACAAATTCGTTTGCAGGTTCAAAAAATAATTAAAAAATTCTCCACATTCACATCAACATGATGTATTGAAAATATCATTGGAAAAATTTAATAATATTACATAGGTAATAGGAGTATATTTAAGACTAGTACTTCAAACCTACAACATGTTAATATCTAATCGTATCTCAATAAGTCAAAATAATTCAATTCAATTGAAATCCTCAGGCTGAAACTTGTTCAGGTTGCGGAGATATATGATCCTCAATCAGGTCTCTGTTAGAGTTGGCATTCATGGACAAGTTGTGGATCTCGGAATCACTGTTATTCCCGTCGTTGTGCTCAATCTCTTTTGATGTTGAGACATTTCCCATAGCCACTTGAGCCAACGTGCTTGCTATGCTCGGGTGCGAAGATAAATTCATGGCAGAAGACATGGACAGATTCATAGAAGTATTGAAATCGTCCATTTTGGGGATTTTAGCGGGAGACGGAGAGCTTTCTCTTGAGAAATCTGCCTTGCCAGCTTTCTTCGTCAGTTCCAACATTTGGTTTAGGAAGGACTCGCCTGATTTTGGAACAGACATACTAAAATCGGATGTGTAATCGGAAAGTTTAGGCATTTTGGGAACGGTGGAAATCGAGAGATCGGGCTGTTGTTTCGTTATACTCAAGTCTGGAGACAGAGAAAAGTCAAACTTTCCCGCTCCTTTCATTGCAGAGATATTTACGTCTGGAGGTAAGAATTCTTTAGCAGATTTCATCAGGTCCTGGGTGCTTTTTAAGTAAAGACTTTGCTCCGGAGTGCTTTTACTCATCAGCGGACTGCTGGTGGACAACGGTTTCAGTAAATTAAGAGTGTCCTGCATCTTCAGCAATGAAGGGGAAAGATACATGTTATTAGCATCCAGAATACTTTGTGACATGGGGTCTGGAATTCCAAGGAGAGCACTTGTACTGGGGAACTTGCCACTTAAAAATAGAGCATTGGCAATTTCTGCAGAACTTAACATAAGATTTGATGACAAACTAGGAGGCAGGGTGGAAGCTAAACTCGTTGCCAATGTTGATGATAAACTACCTGATGCAGAAGACGATGGAGTATTCACAGAATTATTCTTGTCTGATGCAACGGTTCTCGAGGATAACAAGCTAGAATAAGCGCTTAAATCAGACGGCATTGGTAGCTTGGTACCTGTCAGTGTAGCAGCGAGGCTCGTAGATATCCCTTGAGGTAAATTAGCGAGCAAGCTATTGGCTGTCATGGCGTCATAGCTTGAGGGAAGTCCCAAAGAGACACTTGTAGCTGGACCTAATCCCAAAGACATCCCTGTGAGAACATCTAAAGAAGGCAGACCCAGACTATTAGATGCGGAATTCTTGGATTTGCTTGAACTTGGCGGGATGGGGATATTCAGATGTGTCGGGAGTTCAAATTTACCACTTCCTAAAGATCCAAATGCGTTGGTCGGAAGAGACAGCGGAGGAATGCCGGCAGGGAGACTGACCATCTGTTGAAGAGCGCTGACAGACGGAATATTAGGAATAATACTGGGCTGTGTTTTAGATATTGGCAGCGGTTGCGATACAGCCAGCAAAGCATCAAGATCCATCTTATCATCACCTTCAGTCGAACAACCCAGAGCATCCTTGATGAATTTCCAGAGCAATCCGTCGCTCTGTTCTCGTGGGAACTTTGCAGCTAAAGTACACTTCAACTTGTCTAGGAATGAAGTGTCCACTTTGTATTGGTTGGTAAATTTAATGGCTTTGTCATCGATCATGCTGGAGTAGTACTTAATGCTCTTAGAAATCTGTTCCATGGCATGGGGGGCGAGGTGGGAGTCATGCACCACAGCGTACTGCATCAGGAGGGGGCGGGGATACTCTGTGGGGCGCTGCTCCGGCGGTGGGGTGACCCAGTAACAGGTCAGAGATGATTCCAGGACAGGACTCTCGGGATTGTAAGGGGCTGCAGAAAGAAAACAAAACATTGAACACTTAACATTTTAAGTAATAAGTGTATCTCAATCTAACTATAGCTTGCATTCCCCAACACAACATTTGCACAGCCTTGGTAACAAATATTTAAATGATATGGATGTATTTGACAATAATTTGAACTTAGCAAACTGCAAAGGCCGTCTGTACGTGCAAAATATTAATTAGAATCTAGTTTATAAACTATTCTTATTAATAAATTGATATTAATTTGGTGGATATTGGCAAATTATCTATTTTTATGTTATGTAATATTTATATTTTTTGCTTCCTGTTTTTGTTAACTCTTCTGCATTTTAATTTCTCAAAAAAAGTATTAAATAATATGTAAAAGTCCTCTGAGCATTTAAAATAGATAAATAAAAATAAATTAATGTACTTTACAATTGATTCATATGGGATAAATTGTTTCATTAATAAGTAAGTGTTTCGCACTAAGAGTAAGATTTTTTGAAGAATTATGGTTGAGAGGAATATGGTTAAGAATGAGGTTCCATAGTAATATACTTACAGCAAATAATGCCAATACACGGCGTATAGGTCAAATCTGACGGGCCACGCTTCTTTATCTGATACTCGAGCTGGTTGTCGCAGTCCCTGAGGCTGGGCATGGCGGGGTTGACAGGGTGCGAGTGGTACCAGCCCACGAGGGTGAGGCCCATAGTCTCCATGGCGGTGCAGACGGCAGCCTCCACCAGCACGCGGTGGTTGTCGTCAGCCTTGCACGTGAGGCAGGGGAATGCGTGGGTGATGGCTAGGTCTGGAATTATTCATTGATTTTAGAAAAAAATACATTAAATGTTCCGTAAGCCGCCGCACTTTTATTAGGCACAGATTTTGAAAAGTACACTACTTTTAAACTTAGTTACCATAAAAAATATCGGTTTCAGTCGGAACCGGTGGAAAAATATGCATTTAAATTTATATTTCATAAAAAAAAAATTGGGCGTAATTTCTCGTTACGGCTGACATTTCTTATTACATTATTTTGCATACTGACCGATTTCCAGGGTACCAATCGATAAATATTAAAAAAGATTGCCATATTGCAAAAAATCACACATATTCGAGGAATGTACTAAAGGTTGCACCATACAAATTTTCATGTTCTGAATAAATACATAATTGGAGTACATTCTTTTGAATCACAAACCATGTTACACAAACCTAGCGTAGCCGCTAAACTACTTGAAAACTGGGATATTTTTCTTGCCTTGACGCGAGTAGGCGTTATAAAGGGGCACTTTCTTTTTTATCACAAACCATGTAACACAAACCTAGCGTAGCCGCTAAACTACTAGAAAACTGGGATGTTTTTCTTGAGGTAATAATTTTTCAGGTATGGCAACCTTTATTAATATTTAAAAATTGGTACCCCTTCAAAATGGAAAGAATACATCATGAAATGTCATTCGTAAAGGAAAAATTACGTACAAAAAAGTTTTTGTGAAATATAAATTTAAATGCATATTTTTCCGCCTTTTTCGACTGAAACCGATGGTTTTTGTGGTAATTAAGTTTATGGGTAGTTTATTTCTTTAAATGTATGCCTATTAAAAGTGAAGCGGCTTGGGGCGGTTAGATAAATATTTACCAAAAATACAACATACATCGACGGTCCCGTAGAATAAAGTCAGATCTGCAAAAAATCAAAAATCGTTTTTTTGGCTGATTTTAAATTTCTTTTCTTGCTTTTGTAGTCTGCGTTTTCAGATTTTTTTTATCTTAATTATTTCAGAAGTTATTGAAACAAACAAAGTCAGTTGTGACATACTGTCCGGAGAACATTGTCAGTAGTGCACAGCTGATTTTGTTCGCTGTCACAAGTCCGCCATTGGAAGTGCGCGCGCACAGTCGGATTGTCAGAATCTACTTAGTTCTTCGGAGAGTTCGAACGGTAGAGGCGTGCGTGAAGAATCAGTGCGTGCACATCAATATAAAAGTAAATTGTTGCTCTTTTGTTAGTAAGGCAGTATAAACTAACTATGCCTCGAAAATATAATAATCGTTTTAAATGTTTGCCTAGTAAAATGTGTCCAATTGAAGTGAATGAACAAAGTGCAGACAAAGATAAACGAGAACCAGGACATGGCTCTAACGTGTCAAGAAACATTAATTGTCGAATAAAGCAGTTAATGGACATTACAAATACCATTATTCATCCAGATCAGGATAATGAGAATGAAAATGAAGTTGTAATAGGTAAGTTTTTATTGTTTTCCTACAGAACTGCTATGATTTTAAATTACTTTATCGGGCCTCCCAAAAACAATGTCAGATTGTCATAACCGATAACAATCACAGAAAATAAATCATTTGTCTTTAAAATGAGAGTTTTTAGTTTACATTAATTAAATCATTGTTAGGTGGTACTTAAATATGTATAAGTGATAAAAAAATATGTGTCGCCGTAAAAGCACATTTAACATTTTTTGTTGGAATCTGTCAAGTAGCAGTGTCCAGGAAACAAAAATCCGACTTTGTTCTTGGAACATTTAAAATTTTTCTCGTGTCAGATGTTCACATTCAACATTATTCTTGGGAAGTTTTTTCAATACTACTTTGTTCGACAAATAAAATCCTCTTAAACACCTGTAAAATATATTTTTAAAGATTTATCTGCTGTGTAAATATATATTATTTAATAATATTATGATATTTTCATATTTGTATTTCAATAAAAAAATGTAATTTAATAAGTATTTGAGATTAACATATTCCATGTTTTTAGATCCCTGTTCACGTCATGAAGATACTCGGAATCATAATATAAATAATACGGATATTACAAAAACGATGAATCCAGATTTGAATTCCTTTGATTCGTCTCAGTCACCATTGGTGCAGGAAGAAGAAGGTCAATATTTTTTACTTTACTTACTTATTATTCAAATTATAAATGTACGTAGAATCAGATTTTCAGACACTTTTGAGAAACAGAGTTTATTTTTTTTTTTAAACCTTTTAGAGATTCCTGAATCACCTCTTCCTGATGGGGTTGCTAAAATGCAAGAGGAGTTTGGAGACATCATGGAGCATCTGTTGAAAGATTTGAATAGTCCACAATCCGAATCTCAGTCCGATCCAGAAAAAAAATCAGGTAGGTGTTTAAAAAGCGCATTAAAAAAAAGAGAAAAGATAAAATTTGCTGCTAGTATATAAAAAGAAAATTATATTTTGATTTTAGGCGTTTCTGAATCCGACCCTCCGCGGAGTGTTAATATTGGCCAAACAGCAGACCTGATGGCTGAAAATGTTTTTTCATCGCTGCTTGCTGAGTCAGGTAAATTAGTAAAACAATAATTGTATCTGAAACTATATAATTTTGAAAGTAAATTTTCTGAGACTTTTAATCGATGGAATTAAAAAATATTGTTGTTATTTCAGATATTCCCGGTTCGCCTTCTTCTGTTTCTGTGAACATAGAGTCCAACGGACAAAATGAACAGCCGCAATTGCTGGAATTCAACGAAACTCCTGTACCATCCCCTGTGAATGGCCACATATTATGCGATGACAACTTTTGTGGCGTACACAATGAGGATTATACTATTTTGCCCATAGATTATTCTCCAAACTGTTCTTCGAATGCATCATCTCCAGCTTCTAGCATTAATACGAGGATAAATACAAAACGCCGCCGAAATCAATCGGAATGGGCAGATATCAAACGGAAATGTCTTAAAAACCTGGGTAAGAAGTACGTCACCAAACGTGGAAAATGTACGGACGAAAAGGTACTTGGCCCACCTTGCTCCTGTAAGCTGAAATGTTTCACACATTTTTCTACTGAAGAAAGATCAGATATTTTACAAAAATTTTGGAATCTGGGTGATAGACAGCTACAATGGAGCTTTGTTGTTAAATATACAACAAAGGAGAAGAAACGTCGTGCACTCGTTATTGATGTAAAACTTAACCGTCAGTACACATACAAATATTTCCTGCCACAAAAGTCAACGTTATCGTTGGAATCTGATAAGAAAAACGTCTGTAAGATATTCTTTTTAAATACTCTTTCTGTCGGGGAAAGAATAGTGACAACGGCCTGGAAGAAGTATGACGGATCGATGGACGTTCAGAAAGACAATAGAGGGGCCCATAAAAATCATAAAAAAATAATTGTCGAGGATGTGGTGAAAAGTGTGTGTGACCACGTACAATCATTTGTGCCGGTCGAATCGCATTATATTAGAAAAGATTCGACAAAGTTATATTTAGATGGAAGTCTCAGCATTGCTCGGATGTTCAAATTGTATATTGAATGGTTTAACCCAGACATATATACCAAAAAGGCGACATCCGAACGACAATACAGAGACATTGTTAATCAAAAATTTAACTTAGGTTTCCACATCCCTAAAAAGGATCAATGCGACCAATGCTATGCATTTAAAAATATGTCTCAGCCGTCTGATGAGCAGACAGAAGCCATCACTTTGCATCGCGAGGAGAAACAGTTTGCCCGGGACCTAAAAAATAACGACAAAGCCAAAGCTATCGCTTCTGATGGGTCAATCATATGTGCGACTTTTGATTTTCAAAAGGTGTTAACTTGTCCTCATGGTAAGGCGAGTATTTTTTATTATAAACGAAAATTGTCCACCTACAATTTCACTGTTTACGATATGGCAGCGAGACACGGGATCTGCTATATGTGGCACGAAGGAATCGCAAAACGAGGAGCCAATGAAGTAAGTAGTTGTTTGCTTGATTTCATTAAAAAAAAAGTTGAAAGGGGGGCTAAAGAATTCAGATTCTGGTCTGATAACTGCCCTGGACAGAATCGAAATAGAGTGGTTTTTAGCCTGTATTTATATGCAGCTAAAGAATTCGGAATCACCATTACACACAGCTTTTTAGAAAAGGGCCACACTCAAAATGAGGGAGATAGTGTGCACGCAGTAATCGAAAAAGCAAGTGCTCCTAGGACGATTTATAGTCCAAATGAATGGAAGATTCTCGTGAGATGGGCAAAAATTGATGAAAATCCCTACGAAGTTCGAGATATGTCGCAAGATAACTTTTACGACTTTAAAATACTGTTAAAGAATAAAAATTGGACTAAAGATACCCAAAATAAAAAAATGACATGGAGCTGCGTCAAGCAAGTTCGTACCTCTGGAGATCATTCCAATCAGCTGGAGTATAAATATGACCTCAGAAAAGAGTTTCAGACTATCATCGTTCGTAATGCCACAAGACATTTTCATGCTATTGACATCGAACTTCATAAGGCGTATGATACCCCTTTGCCGATTCAAAAAGATAAATACAATGACCTTTTAAGTCTTTGCAATTCAGGAATTATTCCTGAACAATATCATGAATTTTATAAGACCATAACATACGGAAACATTTGTGTCAATGATGGTGACTCTGAATAATAATAATTTTATTATTTATTTAGGTCTAATAAAAATATTCTAATTCGAAAATTAGACTATTAATGTTTTAAGTTTATGTTATGATTAGGTACTACCCTATTATGTTTAAATTTTTGTTATATTTTCTTATTTCTTCTCTTTTAAATAATGTGATAGTCGTACTTATGTAACTGACTCATGTAACAGACTGGGATTGAATATTCCTCCCAGTTCTGCTAGATTAAAAAAAATAAAACTACGGATGTTTTAATTTTATGTTATGGTTAGGTACCATCCTATTATGTTTTAATTTTTGTTATATTTTCTTATTTCTTCTCCTTAAAAAAATAATGTGATAGTCGTACTTATGTAACTGACTCATGTAACAGACTGGGATTGAACATTCCTCCCAGTTCTGCTAGATTAAAAAAATAAAACTACGGATGTTTTAATTTTATGTTATGGTTAGGTACCACCCTGTTATGTTTTAATTTTTGTTATATTTTCTTATTTCTTCTCCTTTAAATAATGTGATAGTCGTACTTATGTAACTGACTCATGTTACAGACTGAGATTGAACAATCCTCCCAGTACCCAGTACTGCTAGATTAAAAGAAATAAAACTACGGATGTTTTAATTTTATGGTACGATTAGGTAACCTGTTATGTTTTTAATTTTTCTTATATTTTTCTCTTTAAATAATGTGGATATCTCATGTCATATCTGAGATTGAAATATCCTCCCAGTTCTGTTGGATTAAAAACAAATAAAAAATTGAATATATTATTTTCCCTGTTTTTATTTATTTAGTGTCAAATTCTTATATAAAACTTTTATTATAAAGGGGTTCCTTTACGTAATTATTACTAAAAAAATAGATTTACTTTTTTTTGGTAATATTAGAAACAAAAAAAATATATACAATAAATTAGGTTGTAAATACGACAAAAACTTATGTTTGAATTCCAAAGAATAAAGTAGGATATACATATACGACACACATGTTTCATGCTATGTCCGTAGAACAATGTCAGATGTTTCTATACGACAACTCCTTGTCCGTAAAAAAAAGTCGGAAGTGATTTTTCTTAAAAACTACAACAATGTTGCAAAAAGCTGGTATACTGTATTTTTCCAAATAAATAAATAAGGGTTAATGCAAAATATCACATCAACTTTACATTTGTTTCTCTCAGAAAGAGTAAAAATGCAGAAAAAAAACTTTGAACAGCTCTCCTGCAAAACTACGATTTTGCACATCTGACATTGTTCTACGGGACCGTCGACATGTACAGAAAAATGTCAATTATTTATTTCAAGGAAAAATAACCTAGTAGCATGTGTGTAGTCTTTATAATCTGAACAATTAAAAATTGAGCTTGTTCAGATTAACAAATATTTAAAATTTCTGGAATCTTTAAACCTTTCTTTGAATCTTTAAAAGCACACTTTTGCCCCATACTACAAATGCCCACACGGGGAAAAGTTTCTTCAGTTTACATTCTATTTTGTGGATAGTGCTTATTTGTGTTTTATCAAGTGTTATTTATGTATTATTATTTTCGGGAGAATAACATAAATATACACTTATCCTAATCAGATTTTAAATTTAAATAATAAAAATATTAATTTTTATAGGAAAGTAAGCGGTCTCAGCTTATCAAAATGACTTATGGGAAAAAACTATGTATGTAAAGGCAGCCTTATAACCATAATCAACAGCAAACGGCGGTTTGCGCCGTATATGCAGCATATTATGCAAAGTTGTACACTATTTACTTTATTTTCAGATGGATAAATATATAAAAACTTCAAAGCTCTTGTTGAACAAGATACTGAAAGCTGGTAATAGTTGCGTTGACCTTGGGAATCTGGATAGAAAAGACTGTGCAAATTTCATTATTCCAGAGCCTAAAGCTTGAGAGCTTTTAGTGGGACACAAGGATTTTCTAATTGATGGGTTATACGAGGGCGGGTCAATAAGTCCGTGACTTTTTGAATTTCCTGACACTTGACTGAAATGGTAACACCGCTCCTGTCAACAGGCATCTATCTGTCAGTAGACTCCTGTCAAAAATTGAACAAGCTACGTCATTTAGTTTGTGTTTGACAGCCATTGATAGCAGACTACCGAGTAATTTAAAAAGAGAATGGAAAAAAGTGAATTTCGTGTGCTCATTAAGCATTATATTTTACGGAAAAAAAAACAATACTTAAACCAAAGCTAAGCTTGAGAAATGCTATGGGAACTCTGCACGGTCAATTTCAATGGTTAAAAAGTGGTTTTCTGAATTTCGTTGTGGCCTTACAAGACAAGGAAGATGCCGAACATTCTGGCGCCCAGTTAAGGTCTCTACACCCGAAACAATTGAAAAAATTCACGATATGGTGTTGGCCGATCGGAGATTGAAAGTGCGAGAGATTGTGTAAGCCATAGGCATATCACATGGTTCAGTGGTTTCAATTTTAAATGATCACTTGGGTATGAGAAAGCTTTCCGCAAGATGGCTAACGCTTTTGCTCACAATCGACCACAAACGCAATCGTGTGACAACTTCGCACGAGTTTTGGCGTTGTTTAACCGCAATGTGGATGAGTTTTTGCACCCTTTCGGAACCGTAGACGAAACGTGGATCCACCACAATACACCAGAGACCGAACCGCAGTCAAAACAGTGGGTTTCTCGGGGGGAATCGGCGCCAAAGAAGGCCAAGGTGGGTTCGTCAGCCAATAAAATCACGGTGACCGTTTTTTGGGATGCATGCGGAACAATCCACATTGACTTAATTCAAAGGGGTAAAACAATCAATGGCAAATATTATGCCAACTTATTGGGTCGATTTAATGATTGGTAAAAAAAACGACCGCATTTGGCCAAGAAAAAAGACCTTTTCCACTAGGACAATGCAAGGGTGCACACGTGTGCAGTTTCCATGGCGAAAATCCATGAATTACGCTACGAATTGCTCCCTCATCCTCCCCTATTCTCCGGATTTAGCCCCGAGTGACTATTTCTTGTTTCCAAACCTGAAGAAATGGCTCAACAGAAAGAGATTTGACTCTCACAAAAAAATACCTATTTTGATGACCTCGACAAATCTTATTTTTTGGAAGGGATAAAAAATTATAGAAACGTTGGACAAAGTGTATAGAGCTAAAAGGAGTCAATGTTGAAAAAAATAAATTTTTTCCCAAAAAACCTGTGTTTCATTAAAAAAGTCACGGACTTATTGACCCGCCCTAGTATGTATTCATTAATTAGGAAAAAATTCGGTTTATGGGCGAAATTCCTAAAAAATAAAACTAGTTATTTTTATAATAACTTTGGGCCGGGTAATCCGAATCTGAAAGAATTAGGTGGGGGCAAGCAAAAATAAACGAATTACACGACTTTAAAAATTTCGATACACAAACAATCTGCAATGAAATAATGACACATCTTTTTATGGGCGATACTCCGAAAGAAGAAATTTAATTATCTTTATACTAACTTTGGGCTGGGAAATCCGAATCTGAAAGAATTAGGTTACACTCGGCATTTTTAACTGAGTTAACGACTGTACAATTTTGAATTCACAAACAATATAAAAGGCCATTTTGAACGCTTTCTGACAATAAATATCATAAAAAAACCAAAGATATTACATATTACCATATAAAATTAAGTGTTGCCATAAGCAATAATATCAATAACGTAAAACTTTCGACACGATACTTACTCACATTAACCTGATGAATTATGACTATCTCAACGACCGTATTCTTAGACCAAAAGTGTGAAAATTCGTAGTCTTAAAAAGTTGTGACGTAGACCGGTCACCAATATCAATGTTATTATATGAATCAATGTGAATAGATAACAGGTTTGTGTAACATGGTTTGTGATAGAAAAGAAAGTGCCCCCTTCGTAGCGCCTACTCGCGTCAAGGCAAGAAAACATCCCAGTTTTCAAGTAGTTTAGCGGCTACGCTAGGTTTGTGTAACATGGTTTGTGATAGAAAAGAAAGTGCCCCCTTCGTAGCGCCTACTCGCGTCAAGGCAAGAAAACATCCCAGTTTTCAAGTAGTTTAGCGGCTACGCTAGGTTTGTGTAACATGGTTTGTGATAGAAAAGAAAGTGCCCCCTTCGTAGCGCCTACTCGCGTCAAGGCAAGAAAACATCCCAGTTTTCAAGTAGTTTAGCGGCTAAGTTAGGTTTGTGTAACATGGTTTGTGATACAAAAGTGAATAAAATTTATTAAAAAATAATAACTGAAATATATAAACATGTTTTTTTACGTTATTGATATTATTGCTTAATGGCAACACTTAATTTTATATGTTAATATGTAATATCTTTGGTTTTTTTCTATGATATTTATTGTCAGAAAGCGTTCAAAATGGCCTTTTATATTGTTTGTGAATTCAAAATTGTACAGTCGTTTAACTCAGTTAATATTGCCGAGTGTAACCTAATTCTTTCAGATTCGGATTTCTCAGCCCAAAGTTAGTATAAAGATAATTAAATTTCTTCTTTCGGAGTATCGCCCATAAAAAGATGTGTCATTATTTCATTGCAGATTGTTTGTGTATCGAAATTTTTAAAGTCGTGTAATTCGTTTATTTTTGCTTGCCCCCACCTAATTCTTTCAGATTCGGATTCCCCGGCCCAAAGTTAGTATAAAAATAACTAGTTTTATTTTTTAGGAATTTCGCCCATAAACCGAACTTTACCCATTAATTATTCCGAGTAAAACATTTCTTTAAATAATGCTTCACATAATCGAACAGTGATATGGTTTCCTGGTTCTACACAGTGTCACATGGGAAATGAAAATAAATGTTCTATCAATTGAATTAATTCTGTTCACTGTTTATCAATCTCGCCAACCAAACCTATACACCGGTCGGGTAGAAAATAAATACTAAAATAAACTATATATATATTTTTTTTTTACATGAGCTCCACAAAGGAGGCCCTGAGGAAAATAATTTCCCTCAGGGCCTATGTCATCTTTGGGGATGCTGTGTGGAGGGTTTTTTAAGGAAAGGAGGGAGAGGAGAGTTCTGGGAAGGAAAAGGGTATAGGGGGTGGGTAGGAATCTGGGGTTCAGTGTGTCATCCGCCTCCAAGATCTAGACAAACCTCACCCTATGAACCCGGGCACCCCTGCTAAATCACCAAACATAGCAAACCACTTGGGGTGACTTATGACAGAGGTGTTGGTTATCCAATAAAGGTTCCCGGGGCGGCGATACCCATTCCCGCCTCCCAAATTGTAATATGTATATGAATTGTAATAAACACAGTTTGTGGCATCATTATCAAATAAAGATACTTACTGTGTGTGTTGACATCCCAAGAACCCCCCAAGTAGCCACAGACCTCGGACATAGTGAGGTGGCAGTGGAGATCCAGTACAAAGCAAGCGTTTGTACCGATGGACACCAGGAACGGTTGGACTTTACCAATCGAAGAAAAGGACACCGCCTCCACCAGGGTGTTGGAATCACTGGAAAAAATATACACAGTACATAAATCGTTCAATTAATATAATAGAGATTCAGGGGAAGAGGAAAATGGGAAAAAGTCAGGGACATCTTTGGAAGACAAGATTCATTTAAAAAAATAATTAATAATAAATTTTAAAATAGGAGAATATGTATGAATGTGAATGGATGGATACCTCTAAGGGAAGGATTTTAAATGGCTAGTTATTTTATTTACGTTCTCGTAAGGTTTACAATGAATGTTTAACTGGACCAGACGTCCGTACTATAGGAAGTTCTAAGTTATTCTGAAGCTGGGGAACCAAACACTGTGGAAGCCCAGCTGACCATCATGTATCATCAGCTATTTCTGTAACCTTTCGAACATTAGACACAAACGACGATAGTCGACATTCTTCAAAGGTACTACTTAAATGACATCTGCCCAATAGAACACCAATTCATTCTGACACGCAATATCAGTGTACATACCTGTGTCTGCCAACAATTTATTAAAATAAACATATTTTATTTGGAAAACCCATAGAGACTTATCTCACCAAATGCCATTCATGCTGTGCAGGTTGATACGCGTAATTTGATATCCATAATGTCTACTTTCCTGTTCAAAAGAAGGCTCTTACCACTGAGCCACTTCGGTCGCCGACGCTCTTATAACTATCTATACTAATGACATCCATTGAAGGATGTTGAAACTACATGTATTTTCCTGTATACCACACGCACTATCCTCTTTGACTGTGAAGGTTGATTGGTAAGATGGTTAGTTAGTTAAAATTTTATTTTCTTCAGTGGATTGAAAGCAAATTAATACATTTATATTTTAACATTGAACACACTACAATAATAATCGATGAACTTACTGCTGAAGCATTTTGTTGGGTATGGTGTTGTGTTTGACCACCACCCGCTGTGGCGGGGGCTCGGGCAGCTGCTCCACCTCATTCTCTACCTCGTCTGAGAAATCAGAAAATATACAATCAGTGGCACCGGGACCAGCAATTATATATATCAACATATTTATAAGTTTTGTGTATGAAAACAATAATAAATCAAATTATAACATGTGTTAGTAAAATGCAATTGCGTTCCATGTGTTGGTAAACAAATAATATTCAATAATAAATCAATTAAGTGTTTACAGTAAAATACAGACAATTTCAATTAAAAAAAATGTTTGCAGTATATATTTTTTTAAATATAACAATAGGTACAATATTCACAAATTTGTTTTTTTTCTGCTTTTTCTATTGCCCTGTCACAATTAACAATAAAACTATTTTGGTATGTTGTCATTTCAATTATAACAACGTGCCCATATAACCATCGGGCTCAATTCATCTGTGAGATTAAATCACAGAAACACAGATCAAAATAGATTTTTCACTCAATTTTTCGAAACGAACGGAAACTGGCCCTCTGTGAATGGTGGGGAAGGAGGAAAAGTCGGGAGGCCACGCTCCTAGATCGGCGATATTTACCCTTTGACACAAAAATAACAGAACACTTCATCTCACAGATTAGTTGCGCCTGACGGAAGGTTAATGACAAATAATACGCTAGGGGTTCAAATAAACAAGTCTATGATGAACTTAGAAAGTATACATCTGACTATTTCGATCTACTAACTATTGATATTGAATTAATAAATATATTTTTTATATTCATGTAATAAAAATAATAGGTAAAATATTCAATATTATTTGTTGGTTATGTTTAGAGTATTTGTCTAGGTTGGAAAAGACATAGATTCCATAAACATCGATGACGAGGAACTTTAAACTTGCTTATAACAAGTTGCTAGCTGGCCCATCCTATGATTTCTTCAGAAAATGATCTGTAAGTACCTTCTAGAAATCATAATCGTTCAAGATAAAACAATAGGGATGGTGCTTATTAAAAATGCTAGGGGTGCTAGTGTCCATCTACGCCAGTGCTACGGTGGCCGTTTATGATAACAGTTTGGCAGACGCCGGAGAGGTAAATTGTCAATTGGTCGAAAGTCAATCGTGGAAGAAAGAACTATAAGAGTAGCAATTATGACATTTCTAAAAAAAATCCCCCTGACAAAAAAATATATTTCCAGCACAGTTCGACGATCGACTGCACAACCTGTTATGAAGAATACGCTTTGTGATTGGATTTGAATCGCATCAATTAGACGTAACAGATACTTTAGAAAAATAAGTCTTATGTTCAAATAAAAATGTTGGGATTTGTAAAAAAAATTCCATGACAAATTTTAACACAACATGTAAAACAGTTGGACGCACACAACGCGCATGCACCGCTGCCGAGAGCTATGAGGAGATAAGTCGGTGTTGCTAGTGAATAATAATTATCCCATGCTATTGGTAATTTTTAAATGATTTATGGAATATTTCACTGAGGTTAGGTTTGTTGTTTGTTATTTTTCTTCATTGTCCGTTTTGTCATGGAACCGGATAAAACATTTCTAGGTTACAACTCACCATCAGTGGGAGTGGAGTCCCTTTGCATCTGAACTTTCCGGAGCCAAGCAGCCTTATACGCATCCAGCTTCTTGCCCTTGTACTTGACGGAGGCCCAGCCGCAGCCGGATTTCTTGTCGGGGTTGATGATCCTCTTGCAATGAATGGCCCAGGCAGACGGGGAACAAAATATTGTCTCCGTCTCGTGGGACTTGATCTTCCCGTCCGCCTGGAGATCACCAACGAACTTCTGGCCCTAAAGTAGAAGGATAATTGCTTGAATTGGTTGGTTTGGCTTGGTGGATTACAAGAACAAAAGGCATTAATCAACGGAAGTGAAAAGGCATCATCAAGGGGGTAAGGCATCATCAAGCTCCTCAAAAGTTGTTTTGAGTTGTATTTTTAGGAACAGAACAGGGACAAATTTATCAGCAGTCATTTGTTTTACCGTTCCAGGATATAAGGTGATCTGAAGACTAGTGTCATTAATACTTATGGCAATGTGACTTGAGTGGCAATGTGACTTGACTCGCAATGTGACTTGACTGTCCTAGAACGGGAGACTCCTAGTTGGACAGTCAAAGCTTCTTTGTACTGATGTATTATTTGTAACAAAAACAAATAAATAAATAAAATAAAAAATGAATGTTGTATTGTGGCAATTATTACAATTAGAATGAGAAGATTTTACATCTAGGTTTATGTTTTCCCCCCTTTACTACTGTCCCTAAAAAGACCCCCCCACGTAACATTATACTGAGGTTGAACATTGCACAGTTTATAATATGATTTTTGTTATAAAACATGATAAAATTGAAGTACAAAACTTACTAAGTATTCAATTGTCATAGCAGCATCTCCTGGTGTGAGTATTTTAGCATCCAGTAACATCTGCAGGGTTACGCTCCGACCAGGGGTATTTGCTTTGTTTCCCGCTTGAAACTCCTAAAACACAAAAAATTTAGCAGCTCTGCAGAAGAATTCAAGATGATGGATTGTTAGAGGTACAATGTTACAATGTAATTTTAGAGATATGGTTCAATAAAAAAAAAAATTTAGAATCAGCTGCTGCAATAGTTTAGAAAGCATACATAACTAATACAAATAATAACACAATAATTCAAGTAGGGTACAAATAATTTCAGGTTTTCTCTGTACCTCATCACTGAATTCATCATGGCTGGCAGTTTCTTCCTTTTCCTCCTCATCGTTTGATGGAGGGGCGATAAGTGACACGGGCTTTTCAGGAGTCGGACAAGGTGGAGGATTCATGGCCTGCGGAGCCTCGGCATCGTCCGAGTTGCTGGTGATATTCGCCGGCCCGGCCTCAGCGCGCTGCATCGCTGGAACCGCTAGTAGCGCAGCTGCCAAGTGGGGGGATTGAATATCCATACGATCAGGAGTTACCAGTAGTAATTATTACTCGTCGTTCTATTCAGTAACTAGGCTAATAAAGGCAATATTCAATAAAGGACGCCGAAAAACGTCAAGCGCCAGCCATACCTGCCATACTAGAACAACAAAAACAAGCAATCATAAATATACTAATCCCCAAGCAATAGACAATTATGCAATAACTGCTCGAGTGATCAGTTTCAGGGCGTCAAAGACAATAATATTATAATAATGATTAATTTTTTCAATTCAAATGAAAAATTGTTTAGTTCCAGACTTCCAGTAAAGTGGCGTAGCCACCCGACCGTATCTCACCCCCCCAAGAGCAATTCTCTAGCCACCCCCCCCCCGGACGAACCAATTTTTTATGCGTTAAAATTTGCGTCTGTCAACCTTATTGGAGGGGGGGGTGACACCACGTTATCCGCCCCGGTACCACCCATGCTAGCTACGCCACTGATTAATTATAAACAATTATAGCCAACTAGAAAAATGGAACAGCTTTATGTAACCCCTACGCTCCTCCCCATCTCTATCTATCTATGCTCTGAACTTTTTTCCACTAATTGTTATCTCTACATCTATGTGTATATATGTCTGTACTTACGTCAGTTTATGTATATATATATATATATATATATATATATATATATATATATATATATATATATTTGGTTTATATTGTTACGGGCCTGAAGAAGGTTAGTTATAACCGAAACTAGTTGACTATTAATTCCGTTTTATAAATAAAGTGGTTTAAAACGAAGTAATTTTTCATTTAACTTATAATATTGCCACAAAGATATTAGTACCTCCATAGATATATATATAAATGTTATTATATGTATATCTATGAGTACCTCCCACACGCATACTTCGGAGCGACCGTGTCCCGCGCCACTTCAGGCCGCCGCGCAGAAAAGTAAAGACCGATAGGTTTGCAGCGTAGTTCACTGTGAGACTTTTCTGCGCGGCGGCCTGAAGTGGCACTCGGTCCCTCCGAATTGTGCGTGTGGGAGGTGCTATTTCTTTCTTCGAGAATTTTGTTTTACAAAATTTTGTTCTTGCGGATAAGGATAGGTAAGTAGGTACGTTTCATTCATAATAGTACCCTTTACACGTAGAGTTCGGAGCGGGACGAGCCCCGCGCCACTTCAAGCCGCCGCGCAGAAAAGTCTCACAATGAACTGCGCTGTAAACCGTTATCTTACTTTCGGTCTTTACTTTTCTCCGAACTTTACGTGTAAAGGGTACTATATAGGTACGTGTAAGGGGTCTCCACACGGTACTGCCGCAGTACGTTCTGCCGCAGAACTGACTAAAAATCGTATGGTCTGTAGTCAAAACCGCCAGCCGTATTGTTATTATTCACCATTCATTTTATTTTAAATAATAAAGGCTGGTGAATAATAACAACACGGCTGGCTGGTTTTGACTACAGACCATACGATTTTTAGTCAGTTCTGCGGCAGAACGTACTGCGGCAGTACCGTGTGGAGACCCCTGTAGGGTACTATTACTAATAGTACCCTTTACACGTAGAGTTCATAATTCATACCATAGAAAATTTGTTTACAAATTGAAATTACAAATTACATCTTCATTCTAGTTTATCTCTGAACCTAAATGTCAAAAACAAAAAATGTCTGAGAATTGTCTGGGAGTTTGATTTTAATTGATTAGATACACTTTTTTAACACAATTTTCCCTAAAAATGGCATCCACTAGAGTTCCCGAATTAAAAGTGATATTGTGCGGAGAATTTGGCGTGGGAAAAAGCTCACTCTTTCGGCGATTTACGAACAATACTTTTGTGACAGGTTTTGATAGAAAATCAACTCTAGGCCTTGATCATTACGAAAAGGTATATAAATTAGGAACCAGAGAAATGAAGGTAAATAACGTTTGTAAAGAAATGTACCACGTCAATGGACGCTTCGATATCAGCACATTTTCTATTAGCGGTTTCTTTATTTTTTCAAAACCGATTTTAAACAGATTATTATTTTGTTTTATTTTTAGCTTCAACTTTGGGATACAGGCGGTATGGAGAGGGTTGCCTCCATCACGTCAAGTTATTATAAATTTGCTGAAGCTGCAGTATTAGTGTTTTCCCTCGACAATCCGGCGTCCTTTCATGTTCTGTCCCAACATCTGTTAGACATTGTGACATATGCGGAAAACGCAAAAATCTTCTTGTGTGGCAATAAGTCCGACCTGGAAACAAATGCTCCACAAGTCACTGATGCAGACATGGAGTCCTTTTGGTAAATATACTTTTTTATTTTCTTGTGTGGTAAAGTTGCCAATGTCCGCTTGGGTAAAGTTCGGTTTATGGGCGAAATTCCTAAAAAATAAAACTAGTTATTTTTATACTAACTTTGGGCCGGGGAATCCGAATCTGAAAGAATTAGATTGGGGCAAGCAAATATAAACGAATTACACGACTTTAAAAATTTCGATACACAAACAATCTGCAATGAATTAATGACACATCTTTTTATGGGCGATACTCCGAAAGAAGAAATTTAATTATCTTTATACTAACTTTGGGCTGGGAAATCCGAATCTGAAAGAATTAGGTTACACTCGGCAATATTAACTGAGTTAAACGACTGTACAATTTTGAATTCACAAACAATATAAAAGGCCATTTTGGACGCTTTCTGACAATAAATATCATAGAAAAAACCAAAGATATTACATATTAACATATAAAATTAAGTGTTGCCATAAGCAATAATATCAATAACGTAAAAAAACATGTTTATATATTTCAGTAATTATTTTTTAATAAATTTTATTCACTTCTGTATCACAAACCATGTTACACAAACCTAACTTAACTACTTGAAAACTGGGATGTTTTCTTGCCTTGACGTGAGTAGGCGCTACGAAGGGGGCACTTTCTTTTCTATCACAAACTATGTTACACAAACCTAGCGTAGCCGCTAAACTACTTGAAAACTGGGATGTTTTCTTGCCTTGACGCGAGTAGGCGCTACGAAGGGGGCACTTTCTTTTCTATCACAAACCTTGTTACACAAACCTAGCGTAGCCGCTAAACTACTTGAAAACTGGGATGTTTTCTTGCCTTGACGTGAGTAGGCGCTACGAAGGGGGCACTTTCTTTTCTATCACAAACCATGTTACACAAACCTAGCGTAGCCGCTAAACTACTTGATTGGTGGTTATTGTGCCTATGCTTACTGGAAATTCATATGTATGTTGATTGTTTAGGTGGAATTTATATACTGCAGCGTCGACAAACAATTATTTGTTAATAATGCCTAAAGGAACCTAAAATAAAAAGGGGTACTGGCAGAAGTACACCAATAAGTACAAGTAACGCGATGCTACCTAATATATATTTATTAATTTTTTTGTGTTTTCAACAACATTACAGTTTATCATTTATCAATTATTATTGAAATATCCCTAAAAAAATGTTTAGGGGTTTTTTTCAAGTAATTTTTTAGGGTTTTTTATCATGTGAGGAAGTATCGTGTCGAAAGTTTACGTTATTGATATTATTGCTTATTGCAACACTTAATTTTATATGTTAATATGTAATATCTTTGGTTTTTTCTATGATATTTATTGTCAGAAAGCGTCCAAAATGGCCTTTTATATTGTTTGTGAATTCAAAATTGTACAGTCGTTTAACTCAGTTAATATTGCCGAGTGTAACCTAATTCTTTCAGATTCGGATTTCCCAGCCCAAAGTTAGTATAAAGATAATTAAATTTCTTCTTTCGGAGTATCGCCCATAAAAAGATGTGTCATTAATTCATTGCAGATTGTTTGTGTATCGAAATTTTTAAAGTCGTGTAATTCGTTTATATTTGCTTGCCCCAACCTAATTCTTTCAGATTCGGATTCCCCGGCCCAAAGTTAGTATAAAAATAACTAGTTTTATTTTTTAGGAATTTCACCCATAAACCGAACTTTACCCAAGCGGACACCGAGTTCCCTTCCCCTTCCGCGTTCCCCTTCCCCTTCCGCGTTCCCCTTCCCCGCGTTCCCCCTCCCTCGTCATCCCTCCTACGAGCCACACCTCCCCTAAAAAATAATTTTTACCATTATATAGGTATAGCCTATAACCTTCGCGGGTATGCACACAACTTTTCACTACAATCGGATGAACGGTATGGCAGCGCATAAAATATGAACAAACAAACAAACAAATATTGATTTTATATACAGTAGAATTCGGATATAACGACTTCGCTTACCGTTTTTAGCGACGACAATGTAAACTCAAGTAGGGTTTCATATTAATTACTAGGAAAACATATCCGTTAAGTACAACTCCATTTTAAGCGACTAACTGCTTAAAGCGACCTATTTTAGTGATAATTTGTCCGTTCGAATGACGCGCAGTGTTTTGATTACATACAAAACCTACGCACCAATACCTCGTCACCCCGCGCGCTTACATCTTTCCTTATTAGCATGCGTAAATCACAGTCAGTTGTTTATCATCTGTTGTGACTAGGTTAAAAGCTTAACACAATGAGTTCCGTGAAGCGAAAGTGTTTTTCAAAAGTGCTGTATTACACCGTTTAGAAGCCGGTGAATCAAATGTAACCCTCGCGAAGGAGTTCGGCGTGTCTCATGTAAAAACAAGCTTAAGTAATCCGGCCGTTTTACGACACAGTATTGCCGGGCTCTTGAGGGTCGTTATATCGGGATTCTACTGTACAAGATTAAATGCGTCTAGAAACAAAAGTGTCTGAACAATACTGGCACAAATTTTCATCCTTCCTCTTTAAATACTAGGAAAAATGGAAGCAAAAATGATATAAATAATTATCGCCCTATAAGTATCCTAAGCACTTTCTCAAAAATCCTAGAAAAAAATTTGAAAAGCCAAATCGTCCACTTTCTGGAATTTAATAAAAAAATTTCCCCGACACAATATGGATTTCGGGAAAGTTTGAGTACCGTGAACGCCATTGAACATTTTACAAGAATAGCCAAAAAAAGCTTAGACGATGGAAAAAAATGTCTGGCTGTTTTTATAGACCTAAAAAAAGCCTTTGACACAATAGATCATAAAATTCTTCTCACAAAACTTAAAAAAATTGGCATATCTGGCACTCCACTAAATTTACTGATGACGTACTTGACAGGACGAACACAACAAGTACAAATAGGCCAACAAAAAAGCAATCCTCTTCCAATAAACTACGGCGTCCCTCAAGGAAGTGTCTTGAGACCAATCTTATTTCTCATCTACATAAATGAAATTACCAAACTTCCCATCAATGGAAACATAATTAGTTTTGCTGATGATACTGTTATGTTATTCCACGAAAAGGACTGGATGGACACTTATAAAGAGGCTGAACATGGACTAACTGTACTTCAAAATTGGCTTCGGATGAACTCTCTTACGCTCAATGTAATTAAAACTAATTATCTAGCCTTTTCAATAAACTCAAGAGGTCAACCGGGTAAAGAATACACTCTCAAATTGCACGAGTGTCAAAACAATAAGTCACATTGCTCTTGCCCTATTATAACAAAGGCAAAAAGTATTAAATATCTAGGAGTGGAAATAGACGAAAACCTTAGATGGGACATACACATAAATGGAATCACTAAAAAGCTCACGAGACTTGTATATTTCTTCAAAAACCTAAGAAACATACTACCTAGGAAAGACATAAAAAAAGTATTTTATGCCTTATGTCATTCCCGTCTTGAGTACGGAATTCTAGTATGGGGATCTGCTACAGCCAATTATATTAACCACTTAGATATTGCTCAGAAGAGCATTATAAAAACCATACTAAAATTACCCATCAGAACCCCCTCAAAAGATATTTTTAAGTGTTTTGACGTTCTTAATTTAAAACAAATATATGCCAAGAATATTCTTATACATCATTTTAAAAACAGAAAATCTCCTAATGAAACTCGGATACATGACACAAGAGCCTCAAAAAAGGATATACGAGATGTTCCAAAATTCAAGACAAGTTTTGGCCAAAGAAACCACATATATCTTGCAACTAAACTTTACAACATCCTTCCTCCAAGTCTAAAAAAGATAGAAAAAATAAATAAGTTTAAGGAAAAAATCAAAACATGGGTGAAAGAAATTAATGCAGACATACTAGAGAATGTATTAAAAACATCATAGAAACTAAATAACGAAAAATCAAGGAAATCTACCAGTCCGCCTCAGCACAGGACCACCTAGTGAGGAGGACTAAGAACAAACGGATTAAATATTTATATATATCATCATATCTTGTAATTGTCATCAAACCTGTAACTAAATAGTCACTAATAAAAAAAAAAAATAAAAAAAATTAGACTAAGATGGCGGCACCGTGTCTAATATAATGGCAGAATGCTGTGCTAACTTCTCCCGCTTGGCGGCGCTGGTGTAGTTGTAGACCTGTCATCAGGGCCGGATTAACCATGTCGGGGCCCCTAGGCAATGCACGTCTCGGGGCCCCTATACCAATAGCGGACTAACAGGGGGGGGGGGGGACGGAGGGGGTGGCCCGCCCAGGCCCCTGGTCCTGGGGGGCCACCAAACGCCTCCATGTTCCCTTGATCAAATCCTAAATATGGCTTTAAGGCACCAGGACGCGATTAAAAAAAATATATGTATGTTACTGAAAAATGCATTTGTTTAAAATGCTCTCACCAAATGTTTTAAGGAAATTCGAAATATTGACGGCGATACAGTATTTTATTGGAAACCGTTTGAAACAGTTGTATGTTGTTTGTTGTCGGCAAAACTATGAATGCGTTTTTCTCGAAACTTTTTTAACACGTTTTTCAACCTGATTGACGACATATTAAAAAAAACTATACATCCCATTTACATGCACCAAGTCTTAAGCTGTTCGAAAATCTAGTGTCTATGGCACCACGTAGGGGATTTTTTATATCCAAAAAAAATAAAAATTGCGGACCATCGAATTTTATTTTCGATTTTTCATGGAAAAATTTTGATTTCATAAAAGAAAAATAGAGGGGGACCCTTTATAAAAAAATCCCTAAATGGTTCCATAGTGACTGGATTTTCTAACAGTTTAAGACTTAGTGCGTGCAAATCGGATGTTTGGTTTTTCTAATATGTTGTCAACCAGGTTGAAAAACGTAATTTCGAGAAAAACGCATTCAAAGTTTTGCTGAAGGATAATTCAACATACAAACTGTTTCATATAAAATATTGTATCTCCGCCAATTTTACGAATTTCCTTAAAACATTTGGTGAGAGCTTATTAACAAATCCATCTATCAGAAAATGAATTACAAAAAAATACTTTTTTTACAGTGTCCAGTTACAGCCTTGTTTAGGATTTGATCAAGGGAACATGGAGGCCTTTGGAGGCCCCCCAGACTCAGAGGCGCTTGTGAACTGAATAAAAAGCTTGTAAAATTACATCAACTTCTTAAACTAGGGGGGGGGGATTTAATTTAAACGAATAAAATACAATACAATAACTCTTTATTGCACATAAAAGGACACATTCATAAAAACAATAGCAAAGGACACATTCATAAAAAACAGAGCGGTCTTATCACTAATGTGATCTCTTCCAGACAACCTTGGTACGAAGAGAAACAAAGAATTTTAGCAAGCAGATAGGTAGTGCACACTAAAGCTTGTACAACATTTATATTTTAAACATATAATTGATCAAATATCTTGGAGGCTGACTTTTCCAAAATCGGTTCCAGAGATGCTCACTAATTGACAGTAAGAACTTGCTCACAATTGACGCAAGTCATTTTTTCTCGGGGCGCGGGGCCCCCAGCCGATGCGGGGCCCCTAGGCAGTTGCCTACTCTGCCTAAAGGATAATCCGGTACTGCCTGTCATTGATAATTGATGTTGCTTTTTATCTGGCTTGCGTGTGCATTTTGGAAGTAATATTAAAAAATGGTGGATAAATACGGTAGCTGGACTGTGAAGGAGTTAAAAAATTAATTAAAGAATAGAAAGGCAAAATGTGTTGGCAAGAAAGAAGTTCTAATCGAGAGGTAAGCTAAGTGGTTGGAACATAACCTCATTCTTGTACTTCTAAAACACATTAATTGTGTCGTATTTGTAATAATTATAGGTACTTTAGCTAACGTTGCTTGTTTATAATGTACCCAATAATCATAATTATTAATTCCAGATTTGCTGCCTATGACCGGAATAATAACTTTATGGAAATAAATGAATTTGAGTATGAAAGTGAGATAGTGGGTATATGTTGGCCCCCAGATGAATCGTTTCACAGCGTACAGGATTCGCCTGTATTGCCACAAATAGATATAGTTCATTTAACCAATACTTTCTTCAAGTTTACAAAGGGCAGGAAGGAATGACAATGTATGCAGTAGTTCACAGGAAAGGATACAATATGATGAAGGAATATTTTTTGGTAGCTTTAGTTGTGTCTATTAATGAAGAAAATTGTTTCGTGCATTGTTATGAATGTCAGAATTCACAAAAATAATCGCTTCGAACCTACAGACAAAAATTGACGAAACAAAGTTTTGACAGGTCTCTTTTCATATTTAGGTCTACATTTATACTAGCGCCAACTGGTGTCGATTTGTGAACTACTCAAAATATCCTGCCATTGGCACTATTGTATAACATTGTGCATTTTAAAGAGTTCGTGTATGGACACACCGCATTTTGGTAATCTTTGAATGTATTTGTGTTATTTTACAGTGAGCAGTGTCACAACTTGATCAGTCAGACTTACAAGACCTCCTGCAAGACGGGAGCGGGAATAGAAGAGATGTTCACCGACATCGCCTGCCAGCTGCTAGAATCTAACAAATCTAAAATCGACCTTCAAAACATAGACCACCAAAGTTTCAAAGTCACCTCCACCGAGGAAATAACGGAACCTTCATGTCTGTGCTAAATTATCTATAAATTGATGGATATTTTTTTACTTTACAGTAACAATTATGAGCAACATAGATATCTCGACAATAATCAAAATTGTGAAAAATTAAACTTTATTGATTATCTTTAAATGAGCAAGTTTTGATGCTAAGTGCCCCTATACATGGCATTTTTTCATTGATACGTGTTTGCAAAAAAAAAACACCTTTTTTTCTAAATAATACTTAACATTTTTGTCTGTTAGATTCTACTAAATACGACTGATGTTGCTGACACACTTGCGCTATACTCTCAAGGCTTGGTCTATTTCAGCATATCGTCCAAAATGGGAATGTATGGCGAGCGATATGCCAAGATAGACCAAGCCACGAGAGTGGCACAAGTGTGTCTGCAACATTATGTAATGCTATATTCAAATGTGTTTTTCAATCTTTAAAATCTCAAATACAATTTTTTTTGTATAGAATTTTCTTATTATACAAAATGCACTTTATACTCAATATTTACTTGCTTTACATTATTTTCTACCTCTTTAAATATTCTTATAGTCTCAATCTCACAAATGATACATCTCAACATATTTTTTTATTAATTTATACTGTCGCTTTGTGTATTTACCAAAAGCTGAATATTATTTACAATTTTAATTAATTACTTTATTTCTAGTAAGATTACAAACTGCTGCTTGTGTAATAACATTTCTATGGTGATGTGTAATTATTGTGATTTATTGTAGATGGCCAGATGCGAGAATTGACGTCTAATTGCTGAATCATTCATTTACATAATGCTGTAAACTGTAGTAATTTTTATACGCAGCCAGTCGGTGAAGAGGGAATTACTAAATTGATTTCACTAACTAATAATTATGTAATTGGTGGACTGTTTAATGTGTATTTATATCAGTGATGCATAACCTTTTTACCAATTTTTTAAGTGTCGCCTAAGGTATAAATAATTGTGCTGAACTGACTCTGACACACGTTGTTTGGAAAATATTATGTAAAAATAAATCACATCTGCATTGCAAGAAGTATCAGTTAATTTTGGTTGCGGGTTGAGTATCACTGATTCATATTTATGCTTACGCATTTTTGATGGTTTTATTTTGAACAACTTTCTTGCAGTAAGGCCATTCATACATGGAGATACTAAAAAACAACTCGAGTTTTGTGGGCGTACATATAATATGCGCCGCTCGTGAGTATTCGCCATAGACATACAAATAACTAGACGAGAACTTACAGATGAGGGGTAAAAACCAACTATGGCGGGGCGAAGAGACGAAAGAGACTTGTGATTCGCCAATAAATCAATCTAACAGTATATAGGCACCTCGCACTATAATATCACTATTTAGTTCTTGATAGTAAAATCTGCTTTTGAATGAATAGACCTTTTTATATGGGAGCGCGAATTGCATGCCACGGTATGAACATATGTGTAAAATCCAAATTCGCAAAGTAAGGTCCTGAGTATTTTCATAGTGGAATATTTTGTGGCCGTAGACACTTTTACAAATGTTTCATGATTTACTTAACCCAGTAAACAGCGGCTTTGTGTTTCGCGTCGCTATGTATCTCGATGTCTAAGTATGTGTTTCATAGACATACAGCGTCCGTGCGTAAAATGTACGATGAGAGCACGACACTGGTCCGGACACGCCCAGCCGGTTCCGAAAAATGGTTCCAATGGGAGGGGGAAATAACACGTTTTTTAACACGTAAGGGCATGTCCATATATTTTGTACGTCCGTGGTATTCGCCAATTATTTTGTTAGTGTTCGTACACAACGCAACGCGTCGACTATGAGTTTGATGTTAATTGCACGCTATTGACAGTGCTGGTAGCACTGTCAAGGATGTAGCTATGCGAGTTGAATTCGCGTCTGCTATTCGTTTATCAGAAATGACGCCTAAACATGATTTGAATGTTAAATTTGTTCTGGAGGTGGGAAAATATTTATGTTTATGTAACTATTATTAACTGGAATATGTAAGAAAGGATTTAGAGGCGAGAGGGTTGGATTGAGATTGGAAAAAAAAATCAATTTGACATCATTCTCATGTAGATCCTTGGCGGTGACAAATACCCTACGATTAATATTTATTTCGTTGTATGGATGAACCCAAAATCTTCTTTTAGATATATTTTTCTATAATTATAATAAAGACAAAGAAGAACAATATTATATTCATCGCTAGTCACTTGAAATCGCATTAACTCTACAGCTGCTTATGAAAAAATGATAAGTTCAGTATATTTCGGGTAGCGCCGTGTATGGAAATCAGCATTAAAAAGTAGCACATCAGTAGGATACTTGTGGATGCAGCTACTTATCAGTCATGTAGCTTGTCTCTCCATGTACGAAGGGCCTAAAAATAATAGAATTATGGTAAAACTTGATGGTGCTTTTTACCAGTAAGGGGATATTAAATTTATTTGTTTTTCTTAGGTTTAGTGACAAATGCATGACATAACTTCTTATTACTTACACAACGTAATTTCAATTTACTTATAAATTAGCGGTTCAAATATAGTATTTGTTTTAGTTTAATTGATTAAATTTGTGTTCAGATTATTTTATGATTTTATCGGCCATTTAAATATACTTCTCATATAAGTTTTTCCATATTTACTCATGTGAATATTATTTTTTTAAATTACATGATCGAATTATATAATATTGCCATTGTAAAATTTGACATACATAATATAATGTGGGGGAACATTTGGGTTTATATTTAGTTGTAATCGAATTTTTTAAATAAACCATTATTGTTAAATGCTAACTAGATTTGCATTTAAATTTTCTTTGTGATATCAAATAATAATGTTCACTACTTATAAAATGGAAGCATGTGATAATATTGAAACTCAGTGATTGTTTTACAAATTTTGGCATTTTATTTAAGAATTTGCATAATATTATATCATACGTACGAAGTATGTAAATTGCATTTTTAATACTAAACTAAGCTATGCATAATTTAATTTTTACTTGTTTATATGTAAACCAAAAATCGCATGAATAACTAGCTGTTGTTTATTATTTGTCTAATAAAATGTTGTGGTTTATGTAAGCAGGTAATAACCATATTTATCCCAAAAAAGTCAGGCTAAAACGAAATTTTTTGAATTGGATAAATTTTCATAAACTCAGATATAACAAATTTATACCCAAATTGGACGTCCGTATGGTATGTGTGCAAATAGTTTTTGTACAAAATTTATATCTTGAAGTTGTTGACAATTTTATTGGGTTCTTTGGTGATTGGGTTGGGACACAGGTTTAAACAATCTAAAATTCCTAAAAAAAGGTTAATATTAGAAGTAACAATATTAAATTGAAAATATCACGATTCCTGTCATTTCTCTTTTACCAATTCAAGAACACAACTGCCAAATTTCATTAGCTGTAAAAAAGGTATTCCTTTGTAACTGACATCGACAAATTTCAGTATTTCCTCTTTGATAAAAAATATCTTTCATTGCAGTAATGATAAAAAAAGTGCCTGTTTTCATATTCGTTACATCTTTGACTAACTTTAACAAAAAGGTTTGAGGGGGAGTTAAATTAAGTTTATTATAGATATTAATTCCCATTAATATGTTACTCTATCAATGAACGTTCGCATAAACCAAACAAGCTAACTATTTCATGTGGTGCTGTTTATAGGTAGCGTTGATAATTTTTCATTTCGCATGTTTCTAGTCAAATAGCGGCGGACTGGATTTTAAAAATTCCAAGTGAGACTATGGTCCTCCAAATTGGGGATTGAGGTGGTAGAAACTAGGAGAGGGGAAGAAGAAGGTTGTAAAGGATCTGGCTATTCAGATTTAGTTACTAAATATTATGACAAAAGTTCTTTAATGTTTCAATTTGGAATAGTATACCACCAGTGTTTTAGGTACATGCTGACTTGTGAAAAAATGTATATAATTTCTTTAACATTAATTCCCTATTAATAATAGGGAAATCATTGCTCATGCCATCTTCGTGGATTCTTAGTGGAGGGAGACTCAGTTAGGTTTTGAAACTTTGATATTTGAATGAAATATTTATTTACTATGCATTTAAATAATCTTGGAAAATGTGTTACAAATGCTGTAAATGTATTTACATAAAAAACTGCATATTTGTGGCTACGCTATTGATAGGATCTGGCTAAAAATAATAAACTTGATTAAATATGCATGCTGACTCAACACATTATTACATAATAATATGATTTGTAATGTGTTTATGATTATTACAATATTATTATAATTTTTGTGCCTGTATTCGAAAATATACAAGTCAACCGTCCGTAACCTTCTCAAGATACATATGTGTTACATATTATTGTAACAAAATTTTTAAATAACAAATTGTTTTTAATTTTATAAATCTTATGGCTAAATAGAAAGCTTACGAAATATGTTTATAATTATGTAATTGTATAAACAATAAAACATGGTATTAAATCAGTTGAAAAGAAGATTTTCTTTGAATTTATAAGTATTAAGATTAAAATTTGGTATCACCAACTGTGCATAATCAACTAAGTGATTTTTTGTGTAGACTCTTATGTAATCATTTTATATATATACATATATTTCTAGTTTTATATATTAAATTATTTAAACATGTGGAATGTTTAAATAATTTTTATTTGATAATGTATGTACATAATATATGCATTTTATATAATATGTATGTAAATGTAACATTATGCATAACAATAATAAAATAAGTAGAAAAATTGCTTTCTTTTTGCTCCCATTTTTTCAGTCTGATGATTACCAAAAATTACGACAGCATTAACGGTTCCTTCTCTTTTTATGGTGTTTCAAACCACTATATGGGGTGGATTAGGACGTATCCGACAGAATTCAACCAGTAATTCCGGAGCGTATTTGAGTAAAAAATGTAGATGAAATTTTGGTATCCAGTGACATTATTTTTCACAAAAACAAAGCTTTTTTCACATGTCACCACCATTGACAAAAACCTAATTACAGCATGCTTGTACCACATAATATGCACCACTCCTCACGGTTTCGATGCTGTGGGAATGGATGCATGTTGAGTTGATAATATAAAATTGACATTACAGTGAAACCCTGTTAAGAAGTTTTCCAAAGGACTGGAAAATGTACTTTGCGAAAAAGAATTGTACGAGAATCTACAAAAAGAAATGGGACTTTCAGAAGGAAGATGGGGAAAAAATATAAAACCGAAGTAATTTTTTTAATGCTATTGATATAATTTTATTATTCTTCGTTCCACTGTAAAAACAATACACACATAATTACATTAAATTATTCTGACTAATAGGATAGGGGAATACAGATCTAGTGCTGGGACCACTGTATACTCTTGATGTCCACCCCCTCCTGGACCATCTCCCAAAGGGGGCTCATCTCGCGCAGCCTCTCCACGTGCTTGATGCACTTCTCTGCCGTGTAGTCGATTTCCGCTATTGTTGTGAAGCGACCTATGCCAAATCTGAAACAATAAAAATTTAAAAATTAACATTTTTACAAAGCCCATGATTCCATCTCGTCATATAATTATGAACTTTTGTGCCATTCTTTTTGGCAGGCATTTTCCTTCATCTTTTTCAATGCTGTTTTTTTCAATGCCATCTTTTCCACTACACAGCATGTTTTGACCCAATGTATGTATGTTAATGAAACTTCATAGATCACTTGTGACACTCACATACGGTATATTGAAGCCTGAATAACATTCAGTATTTAGTCTTGTGACATGACTACACCGAGATTGTTCAGGCACAACTTTTCACTTCTTCATTTTAGCCAGTAGAAACATTTTGTCGTCATGACACAACGCTTCTGTCAGCTGATACAAAGATTTTTTCACGATGATCAATTTGGGCAACAGTCGTTTTGCTGAAGAGCAAAGCAAATTTGATTGAAGAATTGAAAGTCACTCGCTCATCAAATAAATAAACGAACAAGTTACAGACTCTTGTATCTCCTTTGTTCCAGTTTTTAAGATTATGTAGAAATTAATTTAGACCCACTGTTAAATTTTGGGTGTTTGAACAAAACAACATTAATCTCAAGTGGTTTCTGACATGTCGAAATCAGTCGAAGAAAAGATGTCTTTCTATGTGTCGGAATTAAAAATGGTCAGTATTGAAATTGTAAAGGAAGTCGATTGAAATCTGTCTCTACAAGAAAAGCCTCGATAGAGTTGTTGATCATGAACTTAATTCCAAAATCTCTTCAAAAATTTAGTTTAACTTCTTTTAAATTTAGAGACATTTCTGATATGCATTATTAAAAAGGAGCTGGCATATTTCAAATTTGAAACCGAGCGTGGAGTAAATCTAGATAAATGCCGCTAGGATTTAAAATCAATACAACCTACCAGCTTGGAATCCGAAAGGCTTTTTTCAGGATGGGGGAAAATAGTGACTAAAATAAGAAACCTTAGACAATTTGATCTTATTGAGATCACATTTTAAGTTTCAAAATATTGAAGGAGTATTTTTTAGTGTTTTCTTTCCAATTTTTGTTCTGTTGTGCAGCTGCTTCCATATTATTGGAATTTATTTAATAATCATTGTTACCTAATCTACGAACAAAACATGAAAAATAAAAATTAAAAGCCCTAACATACGACGATAGCCGCTGATGGATTGCATTATAATGAGTGATAATTTTATGGCAACACTGGTGAGTGCAGCAGAATGCTGATGGATTACAAATTCTTGCTTCCAAAGAGAACATTTCAAAATATATCCCATACCCTCAGATTATCAGCATTTCAAATAAAAAAATTTAATATGCAATACAAATCCAGAAGAGCGATAGGGTGTTGTTTTACCAAATAATATAGTAAATGTGAAAAAAGGTAATAAGTATCCAGCACTGTCTTTTCAATTAATATTTTATTATCTGGAAAAATTACTAAAAAAAATAGAATACTGTAGTTTACCTTATGGAACTGTGAGCAAGGTCCTCGTCAGCTCCGATAGCCCTCAAAACATAGGAGGGCTCCAGCGATGCGGAGGTACAGGCAGACCCACTGGACAGGGCCACATCCTTCAGGGCCATTAGGAGAGATTCACCTGCGTTGAGAAATATCTCAGATTAGTTATTTTATGCAGAAAAAATGCTGTGGTGGAAAGATAGTGCTCAATTCCTTGGGAATCTAAGGTAAACTGTTGATATTTATTGTGCGCAAGGTCATTCTAAAACGCATAATTTTAATATTTTCTTACATAATTATTGATTTGAATCAAAAACTATCTAAAACTGCATTTTCCTAAACAGTTCAAATTGGCTATAACGTCGCTGACTGGTAAGATGGCTGTCACTGATGTTGGCCGCTGTGATGTCAATAATGCCCTATTAACGAATAAAAATGGCACATTTTAAATCATTATTGAAAATTTATTCAGCAAAATAATTTTCTTTTTACATCATCTCTGCACAGGAGGCCCTGAGAAAAACTATTCCCCTCAGGGCTTGTGTTATCTTTTGGGTTGCAGTGTGGAGCTTTTTTTATGTTTATGTTTATTTTATTTGTGTACAAAAATTTACAACATTACAGATATTTTATCTAATTAATTGTAATACATAGTACCATTTTCACAGTGAGAATGTAGCGCCAAAAACCTTACAAACTCATTGAATTTTTCGAAGAATATATCGAAATTTTTATCTAATATATTTAAATAACATATCGCTCTTCCCACGGGCGAATTCGGGTACAGATTTGTACGAATCAATCGGCAATATAATATGTTATGGTGACGTCCCCGAGAGTGAGACTCTGGTACAAATAAATTGATTTGCGCCAGAATCTCACCGTTAGAGACGAGGCCATTAATTAATTGAAAGAAGTATTTTAGCAACGCAAAACATCTACGAGTTTCTAGAGAATGGTAGTTAGTCATACCTAGAATAAATCTCGATGGATATAAATATGGATATGTTCCATAGAGGCGTAAAAATAAAAAACGAAGGAATTTTTTATGAACTCTTTCAATTTTTAAAATATAGGATGCTTCAAATGGGGCCCAGATAATACAATTCGACTCCAGTACACTTAGCACCAGTGAGTTGTAAAGTAGCCTAATTGTTAGTGGGTTTTGAAATGAGCGTGAATTGCGAATGACAAAGCCCAGCAGTTTATATGCTCTGTTGCATAAGTCATTTGTGTGCTGGTGGAATGTCATTTTGCTGTCAAAAGTAACCCCTAGATCTTTTATTTGACTAAAGCGATGAAAAATGTTACCGTTAATTAAATATTCAAATATGATCGTCTGTTTTGCCCTTGTGAAAGACACTACATTGCATTTAGGTGCACTGAAGCTTAAGCAGTTAATTTTAGCCCAGTTTGCGACAGAGTTCACATCGATTTGTAGGAGGACACAGTCAGCGAGATTTTTTATTATGCGGTAGAGTTTTAGGTCATCAGCAAATAATAAATAAGAGGAATGAGTGATGATTGAGCCAATATCGTTGATGAACAACAAAAATAAAAGCGGTCCAAGAATTGATCCTGATCCTTGCGGGACTCCAGAAAAAACCAGGAATTCAGCAGAACGAGAACCCTTATAAAAAACGTATTTTTTGCGATTAGTGAAGTATGAAGCAAAAAGTTTTTTGGAAAAGCCAAACGTAGCTATTTTTTTTAATAAATAAGACATCGATATCGACCTTGTCAAAGGCCTTTTCAAGGTCAAAGTATGTAACATCTACTTGGTTTCCTTGGTCGAGAGTTCTTGATAGTAAGTCGGAAATGCATAGTAGATTTGATGATACTGACATCTGAGGTCTAAACCCATGTTGACGATCGTCATGAAGAGGTTTGACATGGTTGTACAGATGCCGATGAAGGATTTTTTCGAATATTTTCGCTACAGAGCAAAGAATTGCAACCGGCTGGTAGTTACGGATATCGCATTTATCTCCCTTTTTATGTATCGGGGTTATTTTGGTAAGTTTCCATATGTCCGGAAAAGATCCAGTTTTTAAGCAAGTGTTAAAAAAATGACACAATGGTAAAATAAAAAAAGTCAGAACAACCTTTAAGAATGAACGTAGGTATGTTATCAGGTCCCATTGAGTTGGGCTTACTCAGTGCGGATATTGCCGTCTTAACATCCTCCTCTGTGATTTTGACTAAGTCGAACGGCTGACCTATTTGCTCGGTGTTTAGGATGGCGTTAACGTCGAGAGTTGGTTGTTTAGTATTATAGACGGATGAAAAGAATACTGCAAAGCTATATGCAATATCATCATACGTATTTGATTCATTGCCATCAAATGTCATAGATTTAAATGCGTTATTTGATTTTTTAAGCGCCTTTACGTAAGTCCAGAACTGTTTGGAATCTGAAGCTAATGACAGTTCGATGGAGTTTAAATAATTTTTTTCTGAGTCTCTTATTTCACGTTTAACTAAATTACGGTAATGTGAAAATTGAGCGTAGTCTGCGAGGAGTTTACTTTTTTTCCATTTTTTATGTAGCATATATTTTTTTTAAATATTACCTAATAATATGATGAGAGTACCATTTAGGGTAAACTCTGAGCGATGAAGTGCGGGGTGTAGAAGTCGGTATACATTTGTCAAATATATTATAAATTAGATTGTAAAAGATTTCACTAAGAGTATTCACGTCTGTTGAGTTTTGGTAGACAGGTTGCCACGAGCATTCCGATAACAATTGGTATATTACCTGGTAGTTTCCTTTGTGGAAGCGCCAGGTACTTCCAACCCCTGCCCTGACCTGAGGAGAATCTGTACCCGGATTAGAGGTGGGAGGAGCATAACATATGTATATAGTTAACGATGGGTGAAATTTATCTTCATTTACAATAGGATCATAGCATTTTTCAACAGAATTTACAAAGTTTTCGGTACTACATAGTACAACGTCTAGAGTGTTGTTAAAATCATTACATATTGTATTCATTAAGACCATAAAAGTACTTAAAATAGTCATATATATTTAAGACACTAGGGTTGCAAGATGGAAGATTAAGATCACCTAATATTAAAATATTTTTTCCATGGAGAAGATTACACTCATTTTCAGTTTTTTCAAAAAAGTTTGAATAAATTGAGACTGATGAGCGAGGTGGTATATATATGACGCATACATATAAAGTGGATGAATTAAATGTTAATTTGACCCAAAGCGATTCAACGTCAGGAAGATCCATCGAAGATATTCGTTCAGCGCGCAGAACAGATTCTGAGCGCACAGCCAGAACACCCCCGGCACGCGTACCACGGTCTCTGCGGAAGACGATGTAATTTTCGGGGAATAATTCAGAATCGTATACGCTTGATGTTAGCCAGGATTCGGTCACTGCTAGTATATCGACGTTACATCGAGAAAGCAGATTATTCTTAAATACTTCAACCCCCTCACGTTCTGATAGTAAACGGATAGAGTAGATGTTACTTTCCGTTCCTTTCTTGTGCGTGAAGGGCTATGGCTTGTTGGTATGGTTTGATCTGCGAAAAAACCACTCGTTGAACGAAATATGGTTTGGCCATAAGTTTGGATCCATAAATGTGGCGAATTTTGATTCCGGGATTCCGATACGAAACACACTTTGAAGTGTTGTCAGTATTGCGCAGGAATTTTTCAATGTCATCGGTTGAGGTGCTGGCGTCGAATTGCCAAGCATGAATATACTTCAGCCTTTCGACGGCAACCAGACCGGTAGGTTCTTGAGCGGTACCACGTAGAATAGGACGTCTCTTACTCCTATGCGTCACTTTCTTCCAATCGTTGGTATTGTTGACTGGCGGCTCGGAGGTGGAGGAGGTATGCCCGGTGGTAGAGCAGTTAACATAGGAGGAAGAGGTCGAGGCTTTGGGACCAATTTTGGTAGTTTGAGTCCCTACCGATGGATCTGGAACAGATGATGCCGTTGAAGCAGATGTTGTAGCAGGTTGAGGGTCTACATCCGATTTGCCCTTTTTTGTAGCAGATCTCGTGGTAATCTTACGAGCGTTGGGGCGGCCGACTAAGGCAGCTAGGGTGATAGCAGGCGGTGGGCTAGCCGCTCTGTTTGGCTGTACGTCGCTGGTCCCCGTTGAGAGCTGAGGGGCGGAGGGGGACGAGCGTAGTAAAGTTGTGGCCGCTTGTGCGGCGGCGGTAGGCAAGACGCGCGGGTCCGGGGGGGCCGGACCTGCGGCGTTCGACCAAGAGACACTGCATGTACATGTACACATTTTAACACTACCGACATACGTTGTCAGTAAATTTTTAAGGGAATTCTGTTCCCTTTCAAAAAACAACATTTTGTCACTCAAACTTTCAATCGTTTTCGTTAGTAGGTGAAGCCCAATCAAAATTTCATTACTGTCACCCATTTTGGTATTATCAAGCGCTGATAATAGGAAACCGAAACAAAATTGCAGCGCGACGAAAAAGACGTATGTTCCGGACGTAATTAAGCGTTTTTGTTTATGTATATACTTGCCTTCAACGTATGCGAATGACAAGTTAATGCAGCCGGGGTAGGTCTGAATGGGGTCGCCATTGCGAATAACTTGGGGAAGGCGAGACATAATCTTGTCCATCAAGCGGGCAGACAGTTTCTCCATCCAGGCATGGTCGTACGCCATCTCTTGTTCACATACTTCAGCAGCCGCACCTGGAATATATACAATAGATATAAAAATAACACTATGATTATTATATAACAGTGCGGCAGTGAGGCAAGGAACTAGCAGAGTAAGGATTAAAGTAGACTGAATGCTGTAGAAATGTGCGTGTCGTAAAACCATGTATGATCGCGTGAGAAATGTGGAGATTTGCAAAGAATGCAAGGCTGATGTAAGAGTAATGAGTAGATTAACCATTCGAGGAGTATCGCCACACATATACGGCGGCACTCAGACGATCCAAATAGAGTATCGCCTTATACATGCGGCCGTGCGACTTTATTCAGTTTTTTCTATGCCATGTTTGTAATTTCGATTAAATTATGATTTATAGATAATATAACTATATATGTAAAGGAATAGGTACCTACCTAGAAATGCATAGGATTCCTTTATGTTCGAATTTTAAATAGGTGTTGTCATGGAGACAGAAAATGATAGATGTTTTTTGTTTGGTTGTCTAGCTGGGTAGCACAGATTGAAGTAATAAGAAGATTGAAAAATAAGTTTATAATTACAAAGTGATATTATATTTTGAAGACGGACAAATAACTTTAATTGTAGTTTCTTTGTCAGCAAAGCAACTCATGATATTTGTATGTCACATTATTAATAAAAAATTACAACAAATAGACAAATTGTCTTATAAAACTACAATTTTAGTGAAGAGAAACAATAACCTTGGAAATGGAAAAATTAAGATCCACATTTACAGTGTCAGCAGCATCGGATGGAAAAAGCAATGTGATCTGCGTAACCTCAATCGAGACACCCGATGGACATATATTTGATATTCCCGAAGATTTAAAACATGCAAGCAAACATACCGCCATAACGACTACGGATGTTTATAACAAAATTAAGAATTCTCTAAAGAAAAGATATCAAACACGGAAAATATGGTTTGAGGAAAATTTACTTAGATGAAGGTGAGAATATACAATTTGGTGACCAATACCTGGAAGAAATTATATATGACACGAAACTTTCTGACAAAAATATTTGTACTGAAAATAAAAATCTAGGAAAAATAGCAGAAAGATTTTTACTCGAGAAGTTTTCAGGAAAAACATCAAATGTACACCAATGGATCAATGATTTTGAAAATGAATGTAAACGTTTCGAGATATTAAAGGAGGCAGAAAAAATTGAGACTTTCAAATATTTACTTGAAAAACAGTGCCTAGATTGGTACACTAGTATGTTAATGAAATATACAGTAAACGCAGAATGGGCAATATGGAAAACAAATTTTTGTGAAACATACGGAAACAAAGGTTGGTCACAAGTTAAATTTGCATTTGCCTTTAAATTTCAAGGAGGTTCATTACGAGAATATGCCACAAAGAAAGAAAGATTGTTATTAGAGATAAATAAAAATATTGACACACAGACATTGATTCATCTTATTGTTATGGGTCTACCAGATTATATAATGTACAAAATGAATAAGGAATCTATAACATCGACTGCAAATCTATTCAATGAAATTGGTAAACATGAACAAACAGTCAATAAAAATAATTATGATAAATTCAAGAGAAATACATTTGTTAATAAAGTAAGAGTTGATAAAATTAAGCCCTGCAAAACTTGTGAAAAATTAAATAAAGGTAGCCGTTTCCACTCTGAAGAGAAATGCTGGTTTGAACAAACTGATGATTATGAGAACAAGAGAAAATATAATAAGAATGTAAACAACACTGTATTAGATGTTGAACTGAATGATAATGAGTCAAAAAACGAATAATTACACCATTAATTAAAGTAAAACTATCATTAGAAGGAAAATTAGACATATTTGGTATATATGATTCTGGCTCTAATGTTTCCTTAATAAATTCTAAATTATTAAGAATAAAGGAAGAAGGAAAAAATATACATAACAATACAAACTTACTAACGATTAATGGTGTAAAAAAGACAAAAGGCTTAACAACAATAAAAATTAAGATATTTAATATAGAGAAGAAAATTGATGTTTATATTGTAGATGGAAAAGAATTCAAATACAATTTTCTAACTGGACTTGATACTATAAAAGAGTTTAATTTGATTCAGAATGAAAAATTGGAAATTGTTCAGAAATCTGAAGAAAGCTTTAAAAAAGAGGAAATACATTGTAAAAACAATCCTAATGAAAATGAAGATATAAAGAACTTGAACTTTATAAACTTTAAGGAACATACAAAAGAAAAAGAATTTAAAATGGATCTGAGTCATTTAAATATACAACAAAAATCTGAAATAAATAAACTTATTGATAAATATAAATCAAGCTTTGCAAAGGATAAATATGATATTGGAACAGTAAAGGATTATGAAGCACGCATTGATCTACTTGTGGACAAATACTGCAGTAAAAGACCCTACAGATGTTCAATAGAAGATAAGTTAGAGATAGAAGAACAAGTAAGAAAATTGCTTGAAAGAAATCTTATAGAGGAATCATACAGCCCTTTTGCAGCACCAGTAACCTTAGCTTTCAAAAAAGAAAAGTTGTGTGATTGCTGCACATTGCACATATTGTGACCAACAATCACATCTACAAATGGCGGGGAAAGTCGTCGCGAGGATAGAGCGACAGTCACTTTCACAAATTCAATAGAAAAACAAGATTGTGTATCGATTTTAGAGTATTAAATAAAATGGTGGTACCTCAGGCTCAACCATTTCCTTTGATTGAGGACTTAGTAACAAAAACCAGAAACTGTAAATACTTTTCAACATTAGATATAAATTCTGCATTCTGGTCTATTCCCCTGCGAATTGAAGATAGAAAAAAAACTGCTTTTGTAACACAGGAAAGCCACTACCAATGGACATGTTTACCCTTCGGTTTAAAAACTTCTCCAGCCATATTTCAAAGAATACTAAGCAACATATTGAGAAAGTACAAGTTAACGGATTTTGCTGTAAATTTTATTGACGACATTTTAATATTTTCAAAAAGCTATACCGAGCACATAAATCATTTATCACAGATTTTAAAGGCGATAGAAAAAGAAGGTTTCCGACTTAAGCTCACAAAATGTCGATTTGCAACAAATTGGGTAAAATACCTTGGACATATAATACAGTAAAACCAGTGAGAGATAACTTAATTTCAATAAGAGATTTCCCAACACCAAAGAATCAGAAAAATATTAGACAACTTCTAGGAAAAATCAATTTCTACCACGAGTACATACCTAACAGTTCAATAATTTTAGAACCATTACATAATTTACTAAGGAAGCACCAAAAATTCATATGGTCAATAGACTGCCAAGAAGCTTTTGAAAAGATTAAACAACTATTGTGTTCACAACCAATCTTAGAAATTTTTGATAAAGACTTATCAATAAACATATACAGTGAAACCCTCTTAAGAAGTTCTCTGTTAAGATGTTTCGTGGCTTAAGAAGTTTGGTTTTTTCAGTCCCTCGGCTCAAAATTGGTCCAATTTTTCCCACATATAAGGTTTTCCTGCTTAAGAAGTTTGTTTTTCCCGGTCCCTTGGAAAACTTCTTAAGAGGGTTTCACTGTATACGGATGCATCATTGGAAGGTATTGGAGCAGTGCTGAAACAAACTCAACAAGACGGAAAAGAAAAACCTGTAGCATATTTTTCAAAAAAATTAAATGAAGTCCAAAAGAAAAAAAAGGCTATATATTTAGAATGCTTAGCTATTAAAGAGGCCATAAGATATTGGCAGTACTGGCTAATAGGCAAACCTTTCACAGTATATTCCGACCACAAACCATTGGAAAATTTAAATATTAAATCTAGAACGGATGAAGAGTTAGGAGATTTATCCTATTACCTATCACAATATGACTTCGAAATAAAATATAAACCAGGAAAAAATAATTTAGAGGCAGATTGCTTGAGCAGAAACCCAGTATTAGAAGCTAATAAAGATGTACATGAACAATTAAAAATAATAAACTTAGGATAGGATATAAAAAAATATAATAACAAGTTAATATATAAAAACAATATATATTATAAGAGGGTAAGAAAGCAAGAAAAAATACTACTGTCAGAGGAACTCAGTATAAAATTTATAAAACTGATACATGAAAATATGTGTCATATAGGTATAAAACAAATGCAAAAGAAAATAGGAAACATTTATACAGCAAAGAATTTAACTAGAAATATCACCGATTTATGCAAACAATGTGAAATATGTATAAAAAATAAGACAAGAGGACAGGCTAAATATGGTGTAATGTCACACTTAGGCCCTGCCACAAAACCACTTGAAATTGTCTCAATAGATACAATTGGGGGATTTGGTGGCTCTCGATCAACCAAAAAATACTTGCACCTTTTAGTCGACCATTTTACTCGATATGCTTATATAGTAACCTCAAAGACACAGAGTGCAAAGGACTTTATAAAACTTATAAATATTGTACCAAATTGTAATGAAATTGGCTTGGTTCTCACTGACCAATATCCTGGAATTAACTCAAAAGAGTTTAAAACTTTTTTAAATGAAAGATCAATCACACTAATTTTCACTGCAGTAAATTCGCCGTTTTCTAATGGACTGAACGAAAGGCTAAACCAAACACTCGTAAATAAAATAAGGTGTAAGATAAATGAAAATCTAAATACTAAAGCATGGACAGCTATTGCTCATAATTGTGTTGATAGATATAATAACACGGAACACTCAATAACAGGCTTTGCACCGAGATACCTATTGGATGGTACTGATGTTTCATTCATACCAAATGAACTTAAATTAAAAAAAGAAGCAGATGACTGGATTAGAGATAGAAAATTTGCATTAGAAAGAACAATTAAGTCACATAAATATAATAAAATGTTAATTGATAAAAAAAGAACAATTCATAATTTTAAAATAGGCGATATGGTATATGTTGAAAATGGTCACAAACTAAATAGAAGAAAATTAGATGAGTTAAGGATTGGTCCATTTAAAATCGAAGATAAACTATCCCAATCAATATACAGGACATAGAAAGATGGAGTCAAATTTTTTCCATATTACAAAACTTATTCCTGCCCCCATACTAGAAGAAAATGAAGAATAGAAAGAAGAAAAAGGAATTGAAAGAGACGAAAATCTCCAGAGAAATTTTCTAACCCTAGGGGGGAGATGTAAAGGAATAGGTACCTACCTAGAAATGCATAGGATTCCTTTATGTTCGAATTTTAAATAGGTGTTGTCATGGAGACAGAAAATGATAGATGTTTTTTGTTTGGTTGTCTAGCTGTGTAGCACAGATTGAAGTAATAAGAAGATTGAAAAATAAGTTTATAATTACAAAGTGATATTATATTTTGAAGACGGACAAATAACTTTAATTGTAGTTTCTTTGTCAGCAAAGCAACTCATGATATTTGTATGTCACATTATTAATAAAAAATTACAACAAATAGACAAATTGTCTTATATAAAAAATGTGTCAAATTTTTTTAGTTATCAATAGATCTAAATAGCCAGGTACGTCTAAACCAAGCCATCCTCCTCCTTTATTATTATTTTCTTTCACCCACAATACATATTCCCTAATATTTGAAGGTTGCGTAGCCCTACTGGTTCCAGGTAATCGACTCTTATTATAAGAAATACTTGTTAAAAGATAAAAATGCGGAGATTAAAAGGTAAATATTTACATGCATGTACCTACATATTACAAAGATAAAGAGTCGTTTTTTTGTAACGCAATTTATTATTGAAAATGTATTTATAATATAAAATATTGATTATAACAGAGTTTCTAGCCTGCAGCAAAACGAGGCTAACTATTATAATCTGTGTAAATACTGTTAGTATAATATCACTATTTTTAATTGCCTTACTAAGATTGTAAATGACTCATGTTGCTTTATTATAGTTTTGTAATGGTTATAATTCTTATAATTTACAACGCCAATGATAATTTACAATAATATTCTGTTTAACCGAGCATTTCCTCATTGGTACGTAATACTAAACGCATTACAATGTAAATAGTAATTGAATGTGTCACCAACACATAACACTCCACTGGGTAGTTGGCCAACAATCAAGTATTCTGTTCATTCACATTGACCTTGTGTACTGACAGTTGGAATTGAACTTGGAAACAAATTTTGGAACAACCATTCAATAATCTGAAGTACCAATCGAATAATCTTTTTCATGAAGCAACAGAGACTCAAACGGGGAGCTATGGCATTAAGAAAATTGCACATTTTTTTCCATCATCAGCAACAAAGCATTAAAATATCGATTCAACAAAGAAAATAAGACACAGTGAGATGATATTTTTCTTTCAAATCTTGGACAAAAGCAGTCAATTCATAATATGGGAGTGACAAATTAAAAAAAATAAAGTACCTATATTTTTCATACTTATATCGACGGTTCCAAAGAACAATGAAAATCGTTTTATTGGCTTATTTTAACTTCCTTTTGATGGTTTGAAATCTTGTGTTTTCAGAAATTTAATGCAATGTAAAATATCAAAACACTACATAAATTTCTTGATCTCAGAAACAGCAAAAACGCAGAAACGAAACTTTAAACACCTCTAAAACAAAATCACACATCTGACATTGTTCTTCAGGTGGATATCAACATTTTATAGAATTTTGAAGAGTTTATGCTAGGTTAGGTGGACTTAAGTATTACTCTAAATCATTTTTTAAAGTAGGATAAGGTAATATTTACCTACTATTCTGAATCTAATACTAAGCTAATCTAAAAATTCATAATAATTCTGTAGACATATTTATTTTTTCTTACCCAATCCAACAACCAGCGGAGTTGGCACCGTACCGCTCCTCATCCCTCTTTCCTGTCCACCTCCGCTCTGCAGGGCCTCCACCCTCACCCTGGGCCTCCGCCGGATGTAGAGAGCCCCCACACCCTTGGGTCCGTAGATCTTGTGCCCCGATATGGACATCAGGTCGATGTTCATCTTGTTGACGTCCATGGGGACCTTCCCCACGGCCTGGGCGGCATCCGTATGGAAGAACACCTTCTTGGCCTTGCATAGTTTGCCGATTTCCGCTATGGGCTGCATTACCCCTGTAATTTTAAAGCATTCAAATTACATATGCTAAACAAATATCCAAGAATGGAAGAAGTGTGTAAATCAATAGCTGAAGATGAAGAAACACGATCGATCTACGCAAGCTACCTGGGGAAAAATGTTGTGGAACTAGGAGACTTTGCCAAATACTTAATGATAAACCCTGGTGAATTTCATGAAGAGGAATGACTGTGCAGCTCTTTTCATGCAAAAATGCTGTACATTTCGATTTTTATAAATCTTTGATTTGGTTGGGTATTTTGCCCTCAATTCAAAAAATCTTGTATGAAAAAAGCGGTGCGATTGCTCTCTTAAAGGGACTGGGTTATCATCAACTAAATAAGATGAAACATAGAAATATCACAATAGGTCTATGGCCTGAACGCTTACAGGAGCTTATATGTCATATCAGCAGCAATTATAAAATAAATGCTGCTAATCAGGTCTGATTTTGATAATGATCGTTGAGTTTGAAGGACCCAACACAAATGGTTTTGCAGCTATCGTCAGGTTGTGAAATACTTGAGTGAATTACTCTTGTACGAAAAGTGACAAGGAAAAAGAAACTACTAAAGTTAAGAAAGGAAATATTCAAACCATAACAGACAAAATCATGCACGCATTTGACCATTCTTATAATTCTCAGAAAAATAATCTTTGTTCTAACCTATTTCATTGTTGACTGTCATGATAGACACTAGTGAAGTGTCCGGTGTTAGGGCCTTGTCCAATCCAGCCAGGTCAATGATGCCGTTTGTTCCCACGGGTAAATAGGTCACTCTGAATCCTTCACCTTCTAAGGCACGGCACGAATCCAATACACATTTGTGCTCCTAGAATAAGTCATATAATATTTGTTAATTAAATTAATGCATTAAATGTAATAATATTATCCGCTACAGCCAAAAGAGTGAAAACTAATTCCAAGGATTGAATATTTCATTGTTCACTTTCATTTTAATGATAACGTATTTATGGAAAATAAAATATTTATTGTAATATGTAAATTAAATTTCTTGTGTGCCGCTGTAGAATTATTTGCAATGCGTTTTGACGTTCATGCTTTGAAAAATGTAGAAAAAACAAAATCAGACCGCTTGCTCTAATAAAACTTTAGTTCCTGTGTTCCTCAACCAATATTCTACTAATTATGGATATCATTCTCCTTTATCCAGAATGTCGAGATTTGTCAACGCAAGTCAAAGCATTGAATTTTTCGGTGTAGTCGATACGCAATGTGTAATTTTTAAAGCCTTTTAAATCCATCTCAAGCTTTGACTTGTATCTTCCATATGTACTTTTATATTATATATTGTGAATGCTCTTCATTTATATGTACTCTCCTTTCACTGTAATCTCTGTTTATTATTTGTGTTATCGTTAATGGACTATTTGGGAGGCGTCTACTAATATCTACAAGAATTCCAAAAACTGAACAAATCGGACTAATATTTATATGAGAATCCATGTTCTGATTAATATCTATACGAGCTATGTTGGAACAATATCTAAGGGAACCAAAGTGAGGACGAATATCTACAGCTCAAACTGCTGACTAATATCTATGGAACAGGTGATGTCGACGAATATCTACAGCACTGGCTACAGAGATTGGGTTAGGTTAGGTGCTCAGCTGCTCTCTGTAGATATTAGTCCCACCTATGCTCCATAGATATTCATCACCACTGGGACCGTCATAGATATTTATCCGACCTTAGCTCTGTAGATATTAATCTTCACTCTGAAGTTCATAGATATTTGTCCAACATATGAGCTGTAGATATTCATCCGACATACAGGCTGTAGATATTAGTATCTGGAGTCGACTATTTGTCCGTAAATCTTATCTTCTTATAGATATTATAAAGGCGAAAGTTTGTATGGATGAGTATTATTCTTTCACGCAATAAATACCGAATAGAATTTAAAAATTCTTTCACTAATCGAAAGCTACATTATTTGCGAGTAACATAGGCTATATATATTGGTAAGCTCTGGCGTTATGAATAAGCTATAGCGTTATGCAATTATTTTTCATACGTTTTCTGTCCCTAACAAAATCGAGTTATTGCAAACGTCAAACAAATTGTTACCTTGGAAACAATGTTTTTTTTTTTTAATTAGGCAATTCACCCTAAAAATAGTGCTTTGTTGGCGTCATAGTCAATATCTACCTATCTCTAAAAATGTTTATTGTCCGGAGGAAAAGCATAGCGTTGCTATAATAATAATAATAATAACGTAATATTTGTATAGCGCAGTTTTGTGTCATTTCACTTCAAGTGCGCTTAACTATAATAAATTTAAAAATAATCCTACAGTGTTCCTTACGAGATCATTACAAAATATTTATAAAATAATACCTATGAAATAAAGAATATACAGTATTTACAAAACAATGACAAGAGAACAAAGATTAACAAAACAGTGCTGTTATAGCACAGAGGAAAATAATAATATACAAAAACAGTGTTATTGTAGCACAGGACAAAACAAGAACTTTTAAACTAAAATATAATACACTAACTAAATAAATACTAACAAAATCTAAAATATAGTATTGCTTGGTTTTGAAAAAACTCACTTTTTTTCCGGATGCGAAAATCGACCGCACCCCCCTAGAGTTTCACCCACCTCAAGGTTCACTTTCGGGTGAAGATCGTTTTTTCCCGCACGCGAAAAGGGACCGCACCGCCTTCGCGTTTCGCACACCTCAAGGTTCACTCTCGCTTGAGGAAAAAATTCAGTGCGAAAAATGAAGCCTCGAAAGCTCACTCTTTACGCGAAAATCGACCGCACCGCCCCTCGAGTTTCACACACCTCAAGGTTCATTTTCGCTTGAGGAAAAAATTCAGCCCGAAAATTAAGCCTCGAAAAATTCAGCCTCGGAAAAAAAGCCTGACAAAATTAATGTCGCTAGGGATCTATTCTCTCATACGAATCAACGGCGCAAACTGGAACCTTTAATTAAATCACACAATTCGGCTAGGTTATAATTCCCGCCGACAGGTTCGCCCCTTTAAAAACGTCGGATCGAAAATGTAAGTAAAAAAAAGTTAGTTTCCCGTACAAAACTGATTTTGCTAGGAATTTATACTCATTAATTAAACGGCTTCGAGAAAGTTCTTGAGAAAAATTGACATTTTATAGGGGCATTACGGAAATAAAGATTACGTTAAAAGTACACCTTCCGGCGGATATGTTTTTTAATAATCATAAACGATACAAGTTTTAGAAACTTTTAAAGCCACGACATGTCCCGCAATTCATTAAAAATGTGTCACAATTTTGCATCAAACATTGTAATAATTCTGACATTTGTTGAAATTGATCTGTCCTCGACAATGAAAAATCTTTGCGGCCAGTTAAAATGAATTCGAGGTAGGTACCTACCGGCGTTGAAAGGCGCATAATTTACATGCAGAAAATAAATAGTACCTAGGTATATGAAATCAAATATCATTACTACTACGAAGGTACTCAATTCCATAGAAAATTAAATAAAACGATAAAGATTTTTTAATGCTGCATCCACATTTGTAGTCAAAAACTTTAGGTTGGTGAATCGAATTGCTATGTAATTATTTGACGTGGGCTGTCATTTTGTTATTTCTTTAGGTTACTCTGGATTCAAATATGAATAAAATACTAATTCCTACTTGAGGCGAAATCATCAGAATAAATTAGGGGAGTAGGTACTTAAAATAAATTTCTATAATTTAAATATTTTCTAAAATAGAATTTTTATTTGCGAAATGTGATTCTCAAATTTTGAAATTTACTATTAAACAATAATTATTTTTTATTAGACAAAAAAGCAAGAATAATAACAATTGTGCCAATAATTATGCCAGTAATTTCCCACTAATACCATGCGAGCGAAGCCGCATGTACAAGCTAGTAAATAAATAAATTTAGATTCCACTTTCGATGGAGTCTTTATGAAGGCTTTCAAAAGGTTAGAATACAAATCCCATCAAAAATACTAGATTCTCACTTACAATTTGGGTAGTGATAACATGCTTCTTCTTCTCCCCGTAAAACCTGGCGACTCCCTTGACGGAGATGTTGTTGGATTCGGTGGCGCCAGATGTGAAGATGATCTCTTTGGGCTCGGCCCTGATGAGACTGGCCACCTGTTCACGCGCCTTCTCCACGGCTGCCTCACTCTCCCAGCCGTATGCGTGCGTACGCGAGTGAGGGTTGCCAAACTGGTTGGTCATGTACGGCAGCATAGCGTCCAGCACACGCGGATCCTACAAGTTTTTTTGGATGAGATATACCTAATATATTTTTATTATGTAAATTTTACTGCAGAAGAGTTCCAACGGCCTGGAGCCAGTGAGACTATGGCATCCCCAATTAGGTATGTTGTGAAGCTGAAGATAAGTGGGGAGAGTAAAGGAGATAAGGAGAGATATTCAGACCGAGTCACCAAACACGGCTATAACCATTTCAAGCAATGTTTGAATTCTGAATGGTGGTCAATACTGAGAGTATCTTCCATTCTGGAACGTGCCGCAAATACACCTTATATTATTTTAAATGATTAAATTGTGACACAAATCAAACAAATGAAATTTACTTGTGCACATTTAATAGTTTTACTATTTCATTGTGTTATTGTTATTATATTATTCTTATTTGTATTATGTTACCATATATGTATAAAAAATAATGTTTCTTTGTTTGTCCCTTATGCGTTCCTAATCCATTCATCTGACTGCGACGAAACTTTGTGGATTTGATAAGCGCATGCCTGCGATGGTTTATATATAAATTATAGTGAGCTCTGGCAGTATGAAATTATTTTCTGTAATATTCACACGATTGCGATGAAACTTTGGTGAGTTGTTGGGCGCACTTCCGCAAAGGATTATATATATATACTTCTTCTGGAGTTATAAAATTTGTATAAAAAATTTGCAATACGTGGCGCTCGAGTAGTTTGAAGAATGTGTGTGCACATTACCGGGAACTTGCTGGTAATAAAAATATCAATGATACTGATTATTCAGAGCACATTCAGTTAAAATATTACATAGTAATATATAGACCGGATAGTAGCTGAGTAAACAAATGCATCGGAATCCCACCCAGGCGTCGTGGGATCAATTAAAAATCCTCTGCTAGCACAGTCGTCCATCATTGCACAAGCAACATGCCTTTTATTAAAAGAAAAAGAACATTTATAACTGTATAAAATAAAATATATCTATTTTGAGTAAATCAGTTATATTTCTTACTAGCTGGTTCCCGGCATGCGTTGCAAAGCCATATTCAAAGAAATAAATTGTTTCTCCCTGTATGTCCTTTTCTGTGCGTCCCCGTTCCCCTCCCGCATACCCTTCCCCTCCCGCGTTCCCCTTCCACCTTCACCACCTACCCTCGCCCTTCTGCCGCTTCCCCGTCCCGCCAACCCCCCTCCCGCGTTCCATATATTCAGTCCCAGTACATTCAGTTTCCAAACAGCTCACGTGCCACCTATTACATTTTTTTTAGTTCAAATTTTCATTTTTCATATATTACAAATATTCATTTTTGTATATTACAGGAATATATTTTGTATATTTGTAATATATTTTGTATATTCAATCTAATTTGATGCCTAGCACAGGAAACTATTTAAAAAATCCTTAATTTAAAAAATCCAAAGACAATAATTCTTTTGTTACAAAAAAACAAAAAACAGCTGCCTGCTAAATTCACAATCATCAAACGCGTGGACTGTTAAACGTGCAGAGTTAAAATAGTCGTTAATTTTTCTGAAATTATCTCATTTTCTTAATTTTTCTTTCCGTAAGAACCTTCTACAAAGAATTAGAAAACTTAAAAAAAAAGATGAATGAAATAGGTAAAGTCATGGCGTGACCAAGGGAAATAGGGATTCATTTTTATATATATATATAGATGATTACAGGCATATTTTGAACATTATTATCAATCTGAAATAAACTGGAATGCCGTTAAGCAAAACCTGCAATGTACTGATTGGAAAAAAATACAAAATATTGACAACACAAATGATGCGTGGAACACCTTCATTGATATAATCCAACATAACATAGTGTCTAATACCAAAAAAACTGTGAAGAAAATTTCACGTAAGAATATACACATTAAGGGCCCTCGGTATTAAATGTTTCCAGCTCGAATTCGAATATCGAACTAGCTGCACGTGCAGCTGGCCGGTGCGTTCCATTCAAAATCAAGACACGCACAGAGCAAAACCAATTATTATTAATTAAAAATATTGTGATTTAAAAAATAATGTTAAAATATGTTTTAGATTGTAATGCAATATAACGATAGCTTGATTCATGGAGGAGGTTCTCAGTAACTTAAATCATTTAATGTAACTTTTTATTTGGATTTTTTTTGATCCATACATAGATGAAAAATGTACACATAGTAATACAATTATAAACATTGACAAAAGGCTTGGTCTTTATTCCAGCCTGGTTTCGCAGTGCGGCGGGGCACTGTTAATATTAAATTGTCTAGTTTGATTTGAGGTCACGGATTCAAAAGCCGGCGAGGAAAAAACAAATTTAATTTAATTTATATGAGTAAATCATATTGTAGAATTAAAATAAAATGTATATAGGTACATTTAATGAATCTGTACCTCGCCCCAAAGTGGAATATACATTCAGTATCGCCCTGGTGAGAGACCATAAATTCAGAATTGAAAGTTGCTTGAGAACGGCGTAGATATGTTTAGTGACTAGACCTGGGGGCCTAGTCTCTATCTTTTATTAACCTCAGTTAGCGAGTTAATTACGTCACAAACACGTATTTTGACAGTTGCGCTAATTAGCGTAACTGCCAAAATACGTGTTTGTGACGTAATTAACGCGCTAACTGAGGTTAATAAAAGATAGAGACTAGGCCCCCTGAATGGCCAGGAACTTTCCAACCCTCCTCTTCCCTATCTCTAAAAATGTGGACTATATATATTAGAAATATAAATGAAATTTCTTCTGAAGACACTTCAATGAAATAAAATTTTATTGATTTCTTCGAAACAATTTCTTCTTACATGTTTTAGTTATAGCTGAAACCAATTTTACTTTACTTCTTTTCGCTATTATGCACTTTTCTAAATACTCAGAGTTTCTCATAGGCATGCAGTGATTATGTCGAGGATCAATTAATTTGGGTAGCATGCAAAAATTGTAAAAGCGTCTCAGCTGTTCAACCATGTAAGTCTGACAAAATTCGTCGTCCCGTAAAATTTTTTCGGTTTTTATTCCGAGTTTAGTCCATATAACAAACATACAAAAATCTTTTTTTGTTACATGTAATTGGCCCTTAACCTGGTAAAACTAATCGTGAGATGCATATACCAGTATTTCTCCATTTTTTTTAAGTTTCCAAAAAATAATTTTTTGGGTTTTTATTGCTTCATATATGAGAATGCTGCGTGCTGTGAAAATACATTTAAATTCAATCACGGTGTCTTCAGAAAAAATTCCATCTGGGGTCGCACCCATATACAGATACTCTTCATCTACGAAAAGACCACACTTTTCTATGGTAATGCTTTCTTGTTCTGCAAGCTCCTTCAGGACATTGTATTCATGTTTTTGTCCGTGTCGAATTGAAGGAATATTTGATAAGGATTGCTGGTACAGTATATTTTTGACTAATGGAGCGCAACTGATATTTTGCCGCCGTTTGCACACTTTTCCAAACCACGATGCCGTAATCATGTTGCAGCGCCCAGTCGCCCTTTCAATTGCTTGCCTATCTTTGGCTATGGTGAAAAGCCTTTCTAAAAATCACCTTTAGCTGCCTCATAGAATGTTTGGTCCATATCAGGTTTTTCTGCATTGGGACCATAATGCTGATCTTTTGCTGAAGCGAGCTGCAGGATTTTTCCTTTTTTTTTTTTTTTTTACTTATAACTTTTTGATTATTTTTCTGCAATCTTTTTAATTCTAATTGCTTTATGAGTTTTCTATACTATATAGTCCAGTAAAATTAAACATTTCCACTTGCATCAAATGGGGTAGTTCTGATTTTCTTTACATATTCTATATGATGAAGGAATAATGAAAAATCTAAATTTTCAATCTCGTCAGATCTCCGGATCTTACCAAAAATCGTTCTTGTCACTTTGACCCCAAACAACAAAATTTTCTCCAAATATCATTCTTTATGTTTTTATAGTAAACTAAATTTACTACAATTTGATATATTATTAGTCACAGTAGACCCTATAGTGTCTGAGATATAGGTGTTAGAAAAAAATGATTTTAAGGCCGATTGTATATATGTATATATATACATATATATATACAATCGGCCTTAAAATCATTTTTTTCTAACACCTATATCTCAGACACGAGATATATATATATATATAATTAAAAGAATAATATAAAAAAATATATGTATATAAAATATAAATGTATATAATAAAATCCAATACTATATATATTTATATATAATACATGCAGTATATATTTATATAGTAAGATATCTTAAAATCATAGCCATTTGATGCAAGTGAACTCCCTTAAATCCATTCTTAGTCATGCGATTCAAAAGCGCACTACCGGTTGAAGCGAAGAACTTTCCTTTTCTAGAGCATGGATATTTACTTCTTTTTAGTGGCCATTTCCATACTTTTATATTTTTAAAATATCAAATTGTTTATTTCCTAGAAACCCGAAAAAATGTTAATAATAAATTAATTCTTAATAATATGTACTATTTGACACTACACAGCTTCGACGGAAACTCACAGACGAAGCATAAAAAGGCGATACACCATTATAGTCCCTACGCTTAACGCATAGAGTGTAATATTGTTGAAACGTCGCATGGAAGCATAATAATTAAGCGGAATTTCGAACTTTGAAAAAAGATTGACACGACGGACCGTAGGAAGCGTGCGTTCACGGCCACCTCTTAGAGCCGAATGAGTAGGAGAATTTTTAGACGTTCATTATACATATAGTATTTAACGAAAATAAATTGTTAATAAAAGCATATATCTCGATAGAAAAATGTATTTATGATAGCTTAACGTGGCTACATCATCGATATTTTGACGATTAATAACTTAGATTGTCGTTTTAATCTGAGAATTCATGATACTCCATACAACGATTGAGATCGCTAGTAAGGAAGGCCCTTAAGCCTTGGATCTCACAAAATATTATAAACTGTATACGAAAAAGAGACGAATTACATAAAAAACTAAAACAAAATCCTTATGATATACACAAGCTATGATACTACAAAAGATACAGAAACATTTGCAAGAATATCAACACCACAAAAGAATCCTACTATAAAAATAAAATATACGAAAGTAACGATAATCCCAGAAAAATGTGGCAAATTATAAATGAAGTGACCAATTCTAAATCCATCAGTAAAACATCTAAGATAGATGAACTGAACATAAACAAGGTTCCCACTCTATATGCCGAAAACCCTGACAAAATTCTAGATCACGTAAATCACTTTTTTACAAATATTGGATCAAACTTAGAAAAACAAATAACACTGTGTGCTAATGATGCAGTTGAACCAATTGAAGCTCGCAATCCGGAAAGGGAACTTGATTTCAAACAAATAACCGTTGACGAAATCAAAAATATAATTACTTCCTTAAAACCAAATGTTTCATCAGGCGATGAAGTAATCTCAACAAATGCAATAAAACATCTCAGTGAAGAAATTACTGTCCCACTGACACACCTTATCAATCTATCTATAACTAAAAGTATATTTCCCATGTCCCTTAAAGAAGCTACTGTTATACCTATATATAAACAAGGATGTAAAAATGATATCAATAACTATCGACCGATAAGCCTTCTAAGTACATTTTCTAAAATATTGGAAAAAGTACTAAAAAAACAACTTATGATGTATCTAGATCTAGAAGAAAATAACCTAATATCGAAATCCCAGTACGGCTTTAGACAAACCTTGAGTACTGCCGACGCCATAGACGATGTCATAAATACGATCACAAAAAGCTTAGACAAGGGAAATAAATCTTTGGCAATTTTTATAGATCTGCAAAAGGCCTTTGATACGATAGACCATAAAATCCTTTTCAAGAAACTTAAAAAAATTGGGATGTCAAACACAACTTTAAATCTGCTAATAAGTTACATGTCAGAACGTTCACAGTGTGTTAAAATTGAAAAGCGTAAAAGTAAGCCTCTCCCAATCAATTACGGTGTACCGCAAGGACTTTTAAGTCTTAAGACCTTTATTATTTTTGATATATATAAATGATATCTGCAACCTACACACCAAAGAAAAAATCATTAGTTTTGCCGATGACACTGTCATTTTATTTAATGAAAGTGATTGGTTAACCACTTTCAAAGATACTGAACACGGGCTTATACTTCTGCAAAAATGGCTTAAGCAAAACTCACTTACACTTAATGTTAACAAAACTAAATATTAAACTTTTTCTATAACAGCCAGAGGACAACCAGCTGAGGATTACGATCTTAAATTACACGATTGTCAAGGAAAAAACTTAACCCAATCATGCCACTGCCCCACCATAACACATTCTGAAAACATAAAATATCTCGGCATTGAAATTGATGAAAATCTTCGATGGGACTCCCATATAAATAGCATCACAAAGAAACTTACAAAGCTTGTATACTACTTTAGAAACATATGCAACATATTTTCGTTGTTAGTTTTTGGGGTGTTATGCCGTGTTGCGCTACCTCCTACTATAGCCGACGTTTCGGACAGCGTTGCAGTGTCCATCATCAGGGCAGATATCAGGTAGATGCAACATACTTAATAAAAATGATCTATATAAAGTATACTATGCTCTTTGCCAATCACGCATAGAATATGGAATTATAGGATGGGGAACTGCCTCAAACATTCACATGAAGCAGCTAGCTAAACCGCAAAAGGCAATAATAAAAACAATCATAAAAGTACCCATAAAAACTCCATCAAAAGAAATCTTTAAAATCTTTAATATGTTCAGCATTATTAAATTATACTAAAAAAATGCACTACTCAAATTTAAAGAAAAATATGAATACCCTGTGGACCAACACACCTACACTACAAGGTCGAAATCCTCAAAACTACTTAACATCCCGCAATTAAATACATCTTTTGGCCAGAAAAACCATAATTTCCATGCGACAAAATTATATAATGCCCTTCCAATTGAAACTAAGAAAACCATGGAGATACAAAAGTTTAAAAAAGATATCAAATTATGGTTAAGTAAACAGGACGATGAGGAAATCATTAAACTTATGAAGTAACCTCAATGCAACCTGCAGACAACAAACCAATACTTTTATTTTATTTATTGTTTATTTTGTTTATCTATAATCAAGAAACTAGAAGATGAGGAAATAAAGATCAGCACCCATTCAGCATCAGCACCCATTCAGCAACATACAGTCCGCCTCGGAACAGGAAAACCTAGTGAGGAGGACTGTAAACAAACCACATAACTTGGTATTTTTACTTATTGTGTAATTTTACTTTATCTTATATTGTCATTAAGATGAAGCCATACTAAATAATGCAAAATCATACAAAATCGTATGTTTTAGTTTTGAAAATTTGACCGCTTAGAAGTATTATAGATGCTTCAATTAAATACTGCGTGTAGAACATACCTTGACCCTTAAAAATATCGGTCATTTTTTTAAATAAGTCTTTTAATAAGCCTAGAAAAAAATAAAGTATTAGGTCTATAAAAAACATTTTTAACTGAAAACTCTCCTACTTATAAACACTTTTTCGGATATGGTTTTATTGCATAATGTGACAAATTCAGTTTCGTACATAATTAACGCGAAAAAAAATGATATTTACGCCCGAACCTCACAAAATAAAATATAATATGCATTTTCGCGTTGGTATTTTTGACATCACGGCGACAATACGGCAGTCGACGAATTTGTTATATCAAAGTGAACCTTATACCGTCCACCGAAGAACGATTGGCAGCCGCCCCGATTTTCTGTCGTTACTCCTCCGAACGGAGCGGAGAGAAGACGTGTTATGCTCCGCGCCGCTTATTTTCGTGAAATCAATTTAAAAATTCCGTTTTATTACAATAAAGAATGCATAAAAAAGGAATTAATGTTTTTTACAGGCCTTTACGAAATCAACATTTAAAAAAAAATCTCAAATATCTTTTCCAACCTTTCCAAAAGCTTTTTCTCAAGTATTTTTAAACTCCTCCCATAAAAGGGCGTGAATTCCGATTTCGATTTTTTCCTGTACTAGTGGATCGCCTTAAATAAAAATAAAAAAAAATCAAACTATGCAACATATAATTAAAGATTTAGGATTGATAGGTTTTGTAAACATTTAAGAAGCCAGATAAAATAAAGTAAGGGAACTAAACACAAATGATATTAAAGGTTACTAAGATAAGGAGGCTGAAATTTAACTGTTTATTTTCTTGAAAGCATTAGAAGAAATGGATCTTCCAATAAGTTATTTATAATCATATATGGCAATGGGGAAACCCAAACCTACATTTTCATTTGAATATTGAAGTTAAAAAAGGATTTGAAAATGGAAATATTTTATTGACTAACTCTAACCATGACACTGTTTCCGGCAGGGGTAGGCAAAGGAAGGACCGCCCCAAACAACTCGATTTTGACACACATTCCTTGCCTCATTCATATTCTTACAACATTTCATACATACTCTTTCTATTATTCTGACATGGCCAGACACAAGTACCTGATTAACTTGATTGTACCATGTCTTCCTCGTGCGTACCTGACTTCTTCAACCATTCACATTTGAGTCATATATTCTCCTTACACTCCTTTCTTTCTTATTTTGTAATATATACATATCGTAACCGTTTAGGCAAAAGTCACCAAACCATAACATATATTTTTGAGATACTATAGCATAAACTTAAAAATGTGGTTATAACCTATGTAATGTCGAGCTACCGTGATGTAATACCTTCGTAGTGTGCCGGGGTTAAAATCCCACCAACAAAATGCACTCATGTCATATTACACAATATGGAAAAGCCGGCACTCAATGGCTACAAATTTTTCGGTTCCATGACAACTCAGAATCAAATCAACTCAACTCAACACCTCTTTGAAGTCATTAAAAGCTATGAAAAAAAAAAATTGAAAAATAGCTCATAACCTAAACGTAACCTATTTTCGTTATTTGTTTTTGGGGTTTTATGCCGTGTTGCGCTACCACGGCTTAACATCCCAAAAACAAATAACGAAAATACTTTCAGCCGTGAAAATCTAAAAACGTACCTATTTAACCAATTTTTTTTTCCCATCACTTTAAGGAGGTGTTGAGTTGAATTTATTCTTTATTGTCCGGTAATCAAGTTTTTCATATCCAATGGATACTTTTGGTGCTTTAAAATTAAAAGTTTGAAACGGAAATTTCAAAGTTTTATCTCTACACCCATAATAATAATAGAAAAAATTAAAAGCATTCAAATAAGATTATATCTCCAACATTTAAATTCAGATATCTCAAGTACACGTGGGTTAGTGACTTTTGCCTGAACAGTGACTATATTATTGACAGTCCCGAAGAACAATGTCGGATGTGCTATTTTGTAGTTTTGCAGTAGAGCTGTTTATTTCTATTTTTACTATTTTTGAGGTCAAGAAATAAAATGTTGTTTTGATATTTTGCATTTCATTAAAATTCCAAAAGCACAGGCTTTTAAATCCTCAAAAGGAAGTGGAAATAAACCAATGAATAAAAACGATTTTTAATTTTTGGCAGATCCGATCTTGTTCTTCGGGACTGTCGTTATGTAAGCATGTACTAACTACTAAACGTATATAAAAAAAAACAGGATAGAATATTTAAGTATATCTCTACATGGATCCGAAATCATGATAGGTTTTGATGTACACTTGATTTTGCAATTAGATACTATGTCAAGATTGAGATTGATTAGAACAATAATATATGTAATTACAGGCAATTACTTTCAATTGATTATTAAGTTAAATATATGTCAGTAACAGTAAATAATGTAATTGAAAATTATATAAGTAACATGTTACTGTAAGACAACATATACAATCATGGACATAATAATTGCATCATTTTGAAATACATTCTTTCGTCTTTTTCCGAGTTCATAAGCCTTACTGCAAAACAAGTTTGACGAGTCTTCCTACAAGAATCAATGAAAATTAAGAGGAAAAGACTTGCATACCATTGGAGTAGTTGCCTGGGCATCTAAGTACAGGGGTCGGCCTTCGTTTTCGCATTTTATATTGTATTTGTTCTCTGTTTCAAGGGCTGTAAAGAAAAACATAAGTTGTAAATATAACCTAAAAATGGCAATATCTTTGAGAACAGAAAATATGTAGGTATTTGAATTGATGTGTACGCGATGCAATAACAAATAGCTATTTTCTAAGGGTCAGTTTTAGTCGTGGATTGACTGCGTAAATACCTTGCCTTAGCAAATTTTATGTTTCACAAATTATTCGAGATAAACAACAATTATTATGACATCATTTTATGAAACGAAAATGACAAGAGAAGGATGGTACATCGCATTTTATTGATTGTTTATTTTAAAATGAATGAATTTCATTGATGTTTCGTAAAAATCGGTTGTTTTCTAGTGTTTTCTAGCCGATCAGCTGATTATAAATTTTGAAAACAACATACCCGTGGCCATGCGCCTACGAAGTGTCCACAATAATATTTTTGTAGAATTCCGGGCATCTGGAAGTTGATTCACTCCACAATTTGCGTAAAACGACGGCACCAGTAGTTTTGATAAACGAATCATTTTTAATTTATAAAATATTCGGTATGTTCGCAACAGAAATGTCTAACGCTAAAGCGCTAGAATTGAAATCACACGAAAGAATAACACGGTTTTTTACAGATTATACTATCAATAGTGGTTCAATCGAACAAAAACATTATTTTGACGTAGAAATACAATGAGTTAAATTAATAATTTATTATGCGACAATCACTATTGCGACTTTCGAAGCGAAGCTTCTAGGAAAATTGACTGATAGGTATTTGAACAAAATGAAAAAGTGCAACCAAAACCGGATTCAATAATTTGTAATGAGACATCTAGCGGATAGAATGAGAACTAACTAAATATCCATAGAAAATAAATGAAGTTTTGCAGACTCCAATAGTTCTACGCCGTACAGAAAAGTATTGCAGTTTGTAATTTCGCGGTAAAGTTTCCGAGGCTGACTTACATTTTTGAATGGTGTGAAGTTTATCGGAAAACTTATTACAGATTTCTACCACCATCTGGCGGAATAAAAATTAACCTGCTACAATAATGTTTTAAATAAAAGGCGCGTAAGTCGCTCGAGTACTTTAGTTCGCTAATTCTTTTTGAGAGCCTGGTTGTTCGTGTCGTTTATTTGAAAAGACTAGTAAAATGTCTCTGATCAGGATTTGTTTTGTTGCTGTGGCGTTAATTGCTTGTGCCCAAGCCGTGCCTATCCCAGATGCAACTGTGTTCCAGCAACGACCAGCTGAACTGGACCTTACACCGGTTAACCATGGTAGGTGATAATAAAATATTCCATACATTATCGTTATACAAATACCTGCAGCTGTTTCGTGTAAATAAACATTACATTGAAGGATAGTAATTGTTTGATCCAAGATTTCTTTAAAACAAATCGATTGATTTATGTATTTGCAAAACATAGTAGTTACCTAAGCAATGTTAATAGAACCATCAGCATAATTTAACAATGAACACGAGGGCATTGGTCATCCAATTGTTTTGATATATTTTTTTAAAATTATAAGATGTAGTTCTGTAGGATTGATTCATAGGTTTTTCCCCTATTTCCCAAGTATTTTATATAAAAAATAATAATATATGGATGGTTTATATTCTACATCGTAAGTTAGAAAAGTACCTAGCAAATAAGGTGGTGCGAATGATTCAAGGTCCAGAGTTCGATCTCCGCAAAAACCTTTTAAAATTATACAGTGGAATGCAAAGGAATAGATGGTATTACAGTAGTTCATACACGCACTATGCAATAGCGTGCAGCAGATATGTACTGCAGTGAACTTGGACCAAAGGTAAACTATAGTTTTTAGTTTTCAGTAGCTGATTTTAGGAAAGTAATTAATTGATTGCGGATAAAAAAGCTGATTTAACTATTTTTGATAAAGAATAAGTTACTTATTTAATATTTTCTTAAGACAAAGATCTAAAATCTAACACATATTATTTTGCAATATTTGTCAAAGCTTGAAATCGTCATATAAGTACCTACTCAAACATGTGTCCCAAGCAGTAATGGAAAATTTTACGCGGCAAAGTTGTCTTTTTCCTCCCCTTTAGTACTCCATTTTACCACCCTCTTTGGCTCCCCAAATTCGGTAGGTAGGTACTGGTCATAAGCCAACAAAACAACATTTCCAATATGGCGGATTGGCATTCTATTGGAATGTAATGTATTATTTATGCAATATTTTTACATGCGTTTTTCTCTGTAGCTACATGCTCAGCCACAATGCTAACATCACTGTACTGAATCACGCACAATGTCGTAAATATTACGTCTACATCACACGATTAGGTACATTGATTACAGAAGTAATGTATTTCCGTTTCAGATTATTCTTGATGTTGGAATGGATTCGTCACTTTTCTTTGTGCACTGTAGGTACACGTAGCTATTCATTAGTTTTATGACGCATAGCACAGTAACATTGTGCAAACACGTATAATAAAGATACCCAATACCTACTAGAAACGTCTAATTTCGTTGACGAATAGGTGCAGAGTCTAAGTAGTAATAGTAGGAATATAACATGATCATTATCATTATCAAGCAGCGTTGTTTAGCTACCGGTAATTTGAGAGACACGCTTCAATGATTTTAGTCTGCTCGCTTGCAATTCGTCATCACGTCATCAGTGTCATCGTCATCAGCATCATTAATTGAGACCCGTAATTGAACAGTTGTTGTGAACATCAGTTCACTGAACTGATCAGTCAACTGTTTTAGCAGACCATTTCATAACATTGTATGCAGGTAGGTACCTACCTACTGAGTACCTACTCACTGTTGCACCTTCCAAAAATGGACACCTACTTAATTATAATGCATGTGATGTAGGTATTGACGACCTCTGTGGTGGAACTCTGTGGTCCACCTTAACTTCGGGAATGATTTTTGAGTTCAAAACCCAGAAAAGGGAAAGTAATAGGTATATATGTTAATTATTTATTTGATTCTTTTATATGTTGTCTTTCAATTATTATTATAAAATACTTTTATAACGGTAGGTACCTAAGTACCTACCCACCTTTTTTATACCACATCCATCGGATGTGGTAATACTGTAGATATTGGTATTAGAAGATAATGTTCAAGTAATTCTAATGTACCTACAATTCTTAATTAATTAGGTGGAAATCTTGACATTGAAACATGTGAGTCACAAACAGTCTAACACCAACCCACCTGCAACCTGAAAATTAATTTAATTCTGTTGTAGCGGTGGTATCTAATTAAAAAAATGCACATTTATTTTACAGTAATCACAAATAATCTTTATTTTATAGTTCGATAATAATAAAGCAGTACAAAACTATAACAATAAATTTATGGGTACTTAACCCAAAGGAAACTAATTAATTGTTTCCTCAACCGCTCGTTGAACATTTTACTTGAGTAGGTTAGCTGAAAAAATTTCACCAGAGGTTTTTTCTTGAAAATGCGCGGGTAGACCCGGAAGGCAACTCTACTTTTTCGAGGTACCACATGACCTTATATCGGTCAGTCCATATGTGACATCTGTGGCATCTAACCAATAGTATCCCTCGCTCCTAATGGGAATGTATTCGAGATTGAATAACTCTCAATATACGCTGGAAATAATCAGATGGTTTTGTTACGCTGTTTCTTATATACGAACAAATGTACTTTATTTTCTTTAATATTTAGGCTTTATATAATATTCATCACATCTTCTTCCCCTTGTCCTATTCCGGTTGGGGACCCATTGCATCGACAAGGCTCCTCCATAAGTCCCTCTCTTGTGCTGATTGTTCGGCCTCTGTCCATGGTAGACCCATCCTCTCCTCACACAGTTTCTGGAGTTGCCTCGCCCAACTGTGTCTGGGGCGGCCCACTGGACGTCTTCCCTCTGGAATCGCACTCAGTATCTTCCTCGGAATTCGTTCATCAGACATTCTTAGTACATGTCCAAGCCACCTCAATTGCGATTTTTCTATGAAGAGTAGCAGTGGTTCAATGTTTAGATCATCTCGGATCGTCGAGTTTCTTATATTATCCCATTTCGTAACCCCTGCCACTCCTCTCAAGTACCTCATTTCGGTAGCTTGGACTCTGGAGCGTGTTCGTTCATTTAGCATCCATATCTGGTGGCCGTAAGTGAGCGTTGGGCGGTATACCGTTTTAAACACTGCCATCTTTGTCTTGGTGCTGAGCACGGCTTTTCTTATTACTGAGCTATAGAGGACGCAATACACCGCTTGCCGCACTTATTCTTCTATCAATTTCTCCGTCTTGCCGACCATCGCTGGAGAATTCGACCCCAAGGTATTTGAACCTGTCCGCCTGTTTCAAATGAGTCCCATTAGCGAGTATGTTGCACTGAGTTTGGTCCCTTCCTATAACCATAACATCTGTTTTTGAGGTACTCATCTTATTCCCGCCGCCGTGCACTCTTCGTTGAAACGGTTCACTCTTGAAGTCCCTCCTGTGCAGGGCCGGATTAACCATGTCGGGGCCCCTAGGCAATGCACGTCTCGGGGCCCCTTTACCAATGGTGGAATAAGAGGGGGGGGGGGGGGGGGGGGGGGGGGGGGGGGGGGGGGGGGGGGTGGAGGGGCCGAGAATTTAAATTTCGTCGAACGATGATCTTGCGATCGTACCCTTGCAATTATGTATTTATAATTTTTCAATAATGTGTAAGCAAAATTAAAATGTATTTTTTTTAAATATATACGCGCGGGTCTTTTTTTAATGATTTTATTTAAACTAAAATTAAAATTCTGAAACATATCTTTCCCAGATAATTTATGGATTTATTTTACTCCATGATTATATAATTTGAAATGTGTGTTGTATAAAACAAAATTTTGTTTGAAAATTTAACAAATCAAACAAGCAAACGCCCTACGGTAAAACCTTATTGTACTAAAAATAAACATATTTTCTCAAAATTTAAAACATAGCTTTACTAGATAAAAGAACAGTCTTTCGAAATCAATTTATTATTTTGTGGTGAAAAAGAGACAATACGTCTAAAATTTGATTTAAAAACGACATATTTCCGGTTTTGTCTGGTGATTCCCACTTAAGGCAGACTCTGTAAAAAATTTTTTTGTAATTTTATTTTTTTATTTCATTTTCTGAAAGATGCATTTGTTAAAAATGCTCTCATCAAATGTTTTAAAGATATTCGAAAAATTGACGGAGATACAGCATTTTATGTGAAACAATAACTTATTAAACACCACTTTTATTATACATACTATATGCCGACCGGGTTACAACCGTAGGTAGGTTCTTCAGGCCTCTAAACTTTGTTAACACATTTTTTAACCTCTATACATCCGATTTGCAAGTCTTAAACTGTTTGAAAATCTAGTGTCTATTTCACCACGTAGGTGAATTTTGTTTAAAAATAAGGAAAAATGGCGGACCAACGAATTTTAATTTCGATTTTTATGGGAAATTTTCATTGTTCATAAAAAAAATAGAAGGGGGCCCTATATAAAAAAATCCCCAAGTGGTGCCATACGGACTGGATTTACTAACAGTTTAAGACTTAGTGCATGCAAATCGGATGTATAGTTTTTCCAATATGTTGTCAACCGTGTTGAAAAAAGCAGTTTCGAGAAAAACGCGTTCAAAGTTTTGCTGAACGTTAATTCAATATACAAACTGTTTAAAATGGTTTCATACGAAATTTCAATTTTACGAATTTCCTTAAAAAAATTGGTGAGAGCATTATTAACAAATGCGTCTCCAGAAAATTAATTTAAAAAAATGTCATTTTTTTACAGTGGCCTGGTGCCTTAAAGCCTTGTTTAGGATTTGATCAAAGGAAGGCGTTTGGAGGCCCCCCAGAGTCAGAGGCCCGTATGAACTGAAGAAAAAGCTTGTAAAATTACATGAACTTCTTAAACTAGGGAGGGGGGGGGGTCATTCAGCTTTTCCGCCCCGGGCCTCTGACGGGCTTAATCCGCCACTGCACTTTACCCTTTTCTAACTTCCAAACTTTTTTTTTCTACCACAACGTAATTTTATTCATAATCAATCTGTTTTTTTACTACATTTCGAAGGTATGCCTTCACCCCTATTCAATAAAAAAATGAAACGAATACAATAGTACAATGAGCGGTTTTATCACTAAAGTGATCTCTTCCAGACAACCTTGGTATGAAGAGAAACAAAGAATTTTAGCAAGCAGATAGGTAGGGTACACTAAAGCTTGTACAACAGAAATAAAAGCAAAAAAAACCAAAACAATTGCCAATATAAACCACACACGGCACCTATAATCATATCCCCATTGATACGAAGGAAAGTAAAGTAAAATACAACTATATTTAAATATTTGTTTTAATTATTGACTTTTTATTTATTATTTGTGCGTGATGTGAACAGTTATTGGGTTATAACCTAATTAGTATAATTTGTTGTTTTCTTTAATGCATGTAATGTTATTATCCTATAAATGTTCGTAATAAAAAAATAAAATATTTAAAACATCATGAAAGCTGACTTTTTCCAAAATGGGTGCCGGAGTTGCTCACTTATTGTGAGTCGAACCATTGACGCAAGTTATTTTTTCTTGGGGCGCGGGGCCCCTAGCCGATGCGGGGCCCCTAGGCAGTTGCCTACTCTGCCTTAGGGATGATCCGGTACTGCTCCTGTGATGTCGTTAATCTCGCGATGTCGTCAGCAAATAGTAGGGAGCTGACTCTAGTACTGCCTACCAAGGCTGCATGTTTGGCTTTTTCGGCTGATTCGGTCCATGAATATAGTGAAGAGGATTGGCGACATAGGGCACCCTTGTCTGAGGCCGATTTCCACTTCAAATTCTTCCGAAACTTGACCGTTTATGCGGACCCTACACCTACTGCTTCTATTTTCACAACGAGATGCTATGCCTTTTAGCAAGTTGCCTTTAACTCCGTATTCTCTAAGCACCTCCCACAGCAGTTGACGCGGTACTCGTATGCTTTCACTATTTCGTATTTACCGCCTGCATAGATGAGTTTGTGGATTTGTAGGTACTTGCGTAACATTATGTCTTGTGAGTTCCCAATGACCCTGTGTAGGACAATGGTATCTTAAACTACCACACGTATTAAGGTCTATATTTCCTACATATTTATTTTAATATTGAACCTTTCATCATAGACTAGGAGACGAGGTAGGTAAACCCTACGTCTCGAGTAAACGGATGAAACTACTTTTTAGTGATAATGGACACTTAGAAAACCTTAAAAAAGTTGGTCTGCCGGTGCGCCTCTTGGCAGGAGCCGCGCTGCCATGGAAATAGTCAGCGTTTTTTTCGAAAAAAATACGTCATCGAGTACACGAACGGGAATGGTGTCATATGATAAAGGTCGATTAGAAAATGAGAAAAAAGCAGGGCTGCCAACCGGCAGCCTGGCAAGTTCGCAGGCAGCCGGCGTCAAAGTGGGGTAAAAAATAGTAATTTTTACGTCATCGAGTACACGAATGAAACTAATAAATAACTATAGTCCAGATCATTCCGTTTAAGAATTTCTTGGTCTGCCGACCAGCAGCCTGCAAAATTTTTGTGTACGATTTTTTAAAGTTTTTTTTTTTTTTTTTTTAATTTTTCGTTTATCTTTATTATTATTTTTATTTCATTATATTTTTAAAAACTTTGAATGCCATATTTTAAAAATATGAACGATAATGATAAAAAAAAAATAATTTAAGAGTTCTAAGTTTACCCATCCGTCAGGTGAGCCGTTCGACGCCAAACCACTTACGAAACCTGTCGCGGTGCCCCTCACCGCTGTCGCGTGTCAATATTATTGTACAAATTTATAATATTAATAGTCCTTTTAAAATTGCCTAATACTTCATTTTAGTTGAAAGTTTGAAAAACCAACGCACCATCGCTATAAGAGCTGCGTTCGTCCGTAAAACGACGGAAATTTCTGAAACCCCGTTCGTTTCAAATCGGTTTCGCTTGCCCTGCTGCACCGATCACATCGAATACAAGATCGAAACTAATGAAAAACTGTAGTCTAGATTATCTCATTCATGACTTCTTTGGTCTGCCACCAGCAGCCAGGCAGTTTTTTGTGTACGATTTTTTAAAGTTTTAATTTTAATTTTTAATTCTTAAATAAATTTTTTCAATATCTTTTTTATTATTTTTATTTCAATATGGTTTTAAAAACTTAGAATGCCAAATTTTAAATAAAATAAGTGGTAATGATAAAAAAATTTATTTTCGGTATTCTGAGTGTACTCATCGGACGGGAGAGCCTTTCGACGCGAAACAACTTACTGGAAACTGGCCGCGGAGCCCTTCGCCGCCATCGCATGCCCATATTATTATACAAATTTATAAAAATAATATATTTTTTTAAATAACCTAATAGTCCATAGTGGTTAGAAGTTCGAAAAACTACCGCACCGTCGCCGTAAGAGCTGCGTTCGTCCGGAAAACGACGGAAATTTCCGAGCCTCGTCCGTTTCATATCGGTTTCGCTTGCCCTGCTGCATAGATTACTCGAGTACAAGATCAAAACTAACGAAAAACTGTAGTCTAGATCATCCCATTTATGACTTTTTTGGTCTGCCGACCAGCAGCCTGGCAGTTTTTTGTGTACGATTTTTTTAAGTTCTAATTCATTTTTTTATTAAAAAAATATATTTTCAATATCTTTATTATTATTTTTATTTCAATATGGTTTTAAAAACTTAGAGAGCCAGATTTTAAATAAAATAAGTGGTAATGATAAAAAAAAATTGAATCTTCCAAGTGTACCCATCGGACGGGAGAGCCTTTCGTCGCGAAACAGCTTACTGGAAACTGGCCGCGGAGCCCTTCACTGCCATCGCATATCATTATCCAAATTTATAATAATTATAGTATTTTTAAGATAACCTAATAGTCCATAATGGTTGGAAGTTTAAATAACCACTGCACCGTCACCGTAAGTGCTGCGTTCGTCCGGAAAACGACGGAAATTTCCGGGCCCCGTCCGTTTCATATCGGTTTCGCTTGGCCTGCTACATCGATTACACGAGTATAAGATCAAAACTAACGAAAAACTGTAGTCTAGTCTAGATCATCTCCTTCATGACTTCTTTGGCCTGCTAGACAGCAGCCTGGTAGTTTCTTTATGTACGATTTTAATTTTAATTTTATTTTATTTATTTTTTGTTATTATTTTCCATATCTTTATTATTATTTTTATTTTAATATGGTTTTAAAACCTTAGAACGCCAGATTTAAAAAAAAAGTGATAATGATAAAAAAATACATTTTGAGTGTTCCGAGTGTACCCATAGGACGGGAGAGCCTTTCGACGCGAAACAACTTACTGGAAACTGGCCGCGGGGCCCTTCACCGCTATCACATGCCCATATTATTATACAAAATTATAATAATAATAGTATTTTCAAAATTACCTAATAGAACATAGCGGTTGGAAGTTCGAACAACTACCACACCGTCGCCGTAAGTGCTGCGTTCGTCAGGAAAACGATGGAAATTTCCGGGCCCTGTCCGTTTTATATCGGTTTCGCTTGCCATGCTACATAGATTACTCGAGTACAAGATCAAAACTAACGAAAAACTGTAGTCTAGAATGTCTAGATCATCCCATTTATGACTTTTTTGGTCTGCCGACCAGCAGCCTGGCAGTTTTTTGTGTACAATTTTTTGAAGTTATAATTTTTTTTTAAATTTTGAAAAAAATATTTTCAATATCTTTATTAATTTTTTTATTTCAATATGGTTTTGAATACTTAGTATGCCAGATTTTAAATAAAATAAGTGGCTATGATAAAAAAAATAATTTTGATTGTTCCGAGTGTACCCATCGGACTGGAACGCCGTTCGACGCGAAACAACTTACTGTAAACTGGCCGCGGAGCTTTTCACCGCCATCGCATGCCCATATTATTATACAAATTTATAATAATAATAGTTTTTTTTAAATTATTTAATAGAACATAGTGGTTGGAAGTTCGAACAACCATCACACAGTCGCCATAAGGGCTGTGTTCGTTCGAAAAACGACGAAAATTTCAAAACCCGGTGCGTTTCACATCGGTTTCGCTTGCCCTGCTGCATCGATTATACTCGGAACACTCAAAATTTATTTTTTTATCATAACCATTTATTTTATTTAAAATTTGGCATTCTAATTTTTTAAAACCATATTGAAATAAAAATAATAATAAAGATATTGAAAAAAATTATTGAAGAATTAAAAATTAAAATTAAATCTTTAAAAAATCGTACACAAAAAACTGCCTGGCTGCTGGTGGCAGACCAAAGAAGTCATGAATGAGATAATCTAGACTACAGTTTTTTATTAGTTTTGATCTTGTATTCGATGTAATCGGTGCAGCAGGGCAAGCGAAACCGATTTGAAACGAACGGGGTTTCAGAAATTTCCGTCGTTTTACGGACGAACGCAGCTCTTACAGCGATGGTGCGTTAGTTTTTCAAACTTCCAACTACAATGGACTATTAGGCAATTTTAAAAGGACTATTAATATTATAAATATGTACAATAATATTGACACGCGACAGCGGTGAGGGGCACCGCGACAGGTTTCGTAAGTGGTTTGGCGTCAAACGGCTCACCTGACGGATGGGTACACTCGAAACCCTCAAATTATTTTTTTTTATCATTATCGTTTATATTTTTAAAATATGGCATTCAAAATTTTTTAAAATATAATGAAATAAAAATAATAATAAAGATAAACGAAAAATTTAAAAAAAAAAAAAAAAAACTTAAAAAAATCGTACACAAAAATTTGCCAGGCTGCTGGTCGGCAGACCAAGAAATTCTTAAACGGAATGATCTGGACTATAGTTATTCATTAGTTTCATTCGTGTACTCGATGACGTAAAAATTACTATTTTTTACCCCACTTTGACGCCGGCTGCCTGCGAACTTGCCAGGCTGCCGGTTGGCAGCCCTGCTTTTTTCTCATTTTCTAATCGACCTTTATCATATGACACCATTCCCGTTCGTGTACTCGATGACGTAATTTTTTCGAAAAAAAACGCTGACTATTTCCATGGCAGCGCGGCTCCTGCCAAGAGGCGCACCGGCAGACCAGCTTTTTAAAGGTTTTCTAAGTGTCCATTATCACTAAAAAGTAGTTTCATCCGTGTACTCGATGACGTAGGGTTTACCTACCTTGTCTCCTAGTCTATCACACGAGCGTTCTAGATAAAGCCTTCTGGTAGGTCAGTCCACCCAACCAATATGAAAAAATAATTTATAATATTATGTTTAAGAAACATATCTCTACAATTTTATAAGAAGAACTTTATTTTTATAACTTTTTTTAAGGTTATTCCCATCAATGTAATATATCATAGAAAAAGAAGATAACAATAATAATCTAAACGAAAATGAAAAAGAGAACAAGACACAGAAAAACAGAAAAAGACAATGGTCGTAAATGGGACTCGAACCCAGACCTCTCGTCTAACCGGAACATGCGCGTTAACCAATTTCGCTCTTGTCACCTTCTGTCAAACCGTCATATTTGTCAATTTCATAATTCAAATTTTAGAATTAACAATATTATCTTCAGCTAATTCTTTTTGCATATTAATGTAATATCCAATCCGAGTCTAATTTTTGCACCGTTAATTCGTGGTGGAATTCCATTGTAATAGAGTTGAAATTTAAAAAAATTGTTTTTCTATTAAAAATAATTATTTTTTCAAACATACGTCATCACTGATCACAATCCTGCAAGTGTTGAACGAGACGGAGTGTTTATCACGTGACCCGCTTAGCTATACCTAAAAATATGGCTACATAAATAACATTATTTTTATTCCAACTATGAATCGATGGCTAAAATACTTCGGGTACTTGATGTCACGCCCTGTATAGAAGGTTTCTTTATTGTATGGTCGTTATTAATCCCACTTTTAAAAATTCCTTCCGTACTTTATTAAATAAATCTACAACGTATTTTACAATGTTTTTAGAAATAGTTAATATATGAAAGCATTCAGAAATACCACCACAAATCCCATAGTACTCGTAAATGCCGACTACTCCCCCACAGTACGGTTTTCTCAGAAATTTCAATTTATGAAAAAGACAATACCAGAACTCATACTAGAACTATGCTATAATGCATTTTCCCAGAAATCAGTTGCATTTGATACGAGTATTTCACAAGAATCATCATGTTTCTATGCATCATCATAATCCAATTATAAAGAATGTGAATCATTCGCAGATATTAACTATTGTTTCCTTTTCTGAAGGTCTAATTTAGTGACCTCGTTTTGTGCAACCGTGAAAACTCGATAAAACCTCTCAGAAAGAATAAATTAGTAATCAAACGCCTACAACTAAATTGAAACACAATCACGAGTGGGTTTTTAATTGGACGATTTTATAAATAGATAATAACTTAATAACACGCTGGTTTCTCTGAAAAAAAGGCTTGATCTCAAAAGGTGAACGTATTAAATTTTCAATTTTTAATCTTTGTGTTCATTATCATAATTTTATAGTTTCCAAACATAGAGCGATCTGTTTTATAAATAATCCGCCCACGAAAAAAAAGAAAACAAGGGAAAATGTAATCGCTGCCTTTTTTGGGCTAGTAATTTATACTAGGGTGGGTTCCTAATTTCTCCTGTGGAACCTATTTACGCTAAAAAACGACTGTCACTGAAATACGCTTACAGGGATTTTGTATTTAAAAAAAATACAAACTGGAATGCTTGTCTTGTTTGATTCTGTCAAGTTTCGTAATGCTTGGCGGTTGTTCCGTTACGGTAAACATTTGCGGAACTTTCTTGAATTATCAGAATGAAAATGGTTTTCATACAGGCTGAAGAATTTTTTTTATGCTAAAGATTGGTGTAATTCTATTACAATACAAATGACATATACATAACATTAAATGAATAATAGATATTTTAGAGCTCTTGCCTAAAATGATTCTTGAAACCTTCAAGGCTTATGTTGAAAATGTTATGAGACCTAAATGTACTCGTATCATTTAGCAGCACCATACCTCTTGTCACGCAATGCTGGGCCAAAACGTCCATTCTGCCATGTGGAATACAGAGCAAGTCGTAGCGACGACCCTGACGATAGTTGTTAGGTACGAACAATTTACAGAATTCAAAGAGGTATGGGCTGTAAATGTTATAGTTTTTGATTTTAAAAGCTGTTACTGTAAGGGTCCCATTCCTCTTAGATTAGAGACTTTCGTAGCGCGTTTTGGAGTTTATATTGCTAACCGGATTCGCTAATCGGATCAAAGTTTATATTCGCTAAATGCTAACATTTTGGCAAAGTACAGCCTTTATGTACGTATTGATGTTTTTTTTAAAACCAGGTTGAGCGTTTGAAATAAATTTATATTATTATTTAGAGGTCGTTCAATTTGAACACCATAAATAAATAAATAACCACTAAATACAGGCATAATATTATAAATCTACTCGGACCACCGCCTACCGAAATGTTACCCGCGGGGAAATCAGTAGCTAAAGTTAATTGACTTCAGAAGATAATATTAAAAATGTATTAATGTAAGTTTACGTCCGAAGTTCGACGTAGAAGCAGAGACAATTTCCCTTTGGAAAACTGTAGAAATTGTTGGCAATCATTTTTGGCTAAATGTTGAATATTTGATTTGCTTGCTAACATTTTCGGTATCTCTTCTTTCTCTGTTTTTAGCTATTTTCGTGTGACGGGTTATTTTTACTAAAAAACTTTAGTGGAATACTGTGTTCGATGTTCTGAGAATTCTAAAAGTTCTAACATTAGAAGTGGTTACACCGAATTCGGAACATAGTTTTAGTAGATATTATTTTTTCGATTCTACGAACTAGATAATGTTCAGGTACTAAAGTAGTAAGTTTTTAACCACGGCTTAAATAATAACTCAGATACAAGTCCATTGTGGGTAGTCATATTATTATGTAATTTACAATTAATAACTAGTAGGTACCTGCATTTCTACTTGCGATTCTTGAAAAATCGCGAAGAACTTACGTGGGTAATAAAAAATATTTAATTTGCAACTCGTTCTGGTGTGGCAGATGTTATCGGTATTGTATTGAAAAGAGACCAGCACCAATTTAGCGACTAGACTAGGTACCTTGACGGTGGCCGTGGTCTAGGGGTAAGGCTCTTGACTCACAATCCGAAGGTCGCGGAATCGAATCCCGGCGTGGCAAATAAATTTTATTTGATTAATTTGTGTTATTTAACAATTAATCCATTTAAAAATAATACATAGTATATTTTCGGCACGTTCTAGAGTAGAAAATACTCTCAGTATCGCTCTGGTGTAAAATCTTCGTTCAGAATAGAAAAGCATTCAGTTGCTTGAAATGGCTTAGCCGTGTTTGGTGACCAGATCTGAATAGCCAGGTACTTCTCCACCTTCCTCATCCCCGTCTCCTTTCCCTCCCCCGATTTTTCACAACATACCTCAATTGGGAATGCCATAGTCTCACTGGCTTCAGACGGGAGCAGTCTTATGAGGTATTCTTTAAAAAAAAGGTAGAACCCAATTTTCTTCACTTCCTTTTCTTTCCCTTCACCCTTTCTTTAACTCCACAACTTTCTCTAAATAACATATTATAAATATAATTTCTATAAATTAACTAGTAAATCATAGATAACACTGTTCGGTATCACAACAAAGTCAAAGTAATCAACGGAACGCTTTAATGTTTTCAAAATAAACTTCCTGCTTACATTTTCATATTATTAATGTCTTTGAAGACATAATGTAACCTACATAAACTAAGCCTGCGTTTCCCAGTAAAGTTTAATCGATCCAATGATTTTGTTATTCTGCTGTTCATTATTTGTGCACATTTTTCCGTGAATTTTTACGTAGACGCCGGGAAAAATATATTTCCCAAGTACAGAATCATACACTTCACTGAATAATTCGCAGTGCTTCTGGCGTTGGCGCCGCAACGCTAAAATAAAATTATATGTATCGTTTACGTTGCAACATCATTCATTTATGGCCATCGAAAGCATAGCTTTCCGGAAAAGAAAACTGGTACAGAAAATAAAATAAGTTTGTAGGTCAGTGGCGGTTTGTGCTATGAGGCAGGGGAGGCTGTGCCTCCACAAAAAATAGAGAAGCAAATTGGAAAAACATCCATGTAAACAAAATATAGTAAAACTTTAATTTAAATTATACAAATTTCTGAATATTTTAATTTCGTATTTCACTAGGACTGTTTGTATTTATATTATGTAACTCATCACACCAGTGCAACGTGGCCGGCCACATTTGGATTTCTGTCCGTTACGCCGAGCTACTACGCAACGCAGTACAATAATGTAGGCTAATGAGGCAGAGATAGGGCCCGCCTCCGAGAGCCGCTGAATTCATTTAGGCGGAGTCACATTGAATCGAAATGAACGGTAGCCGTTGTACGGTCGCTCGTTGCTTAGTTTGAGGCGCGTCTCAAAAAACGATAGCTTCCTAAGTAGAACGTATCATTTACGATTAGTTGACCCAGTTTTATTTGGTTTTGTGATTATTTGTGGTAATACGCGACAGTACATACCTACGGAGTATGGCTATTTTTGTTTATTTATTTCTTTAATATCCACGGTATAAACATACCGTAAACAATGATTACATGTCACAGTTAAAATCATAAAATTAATTTATTTAGTTGGGCGAATTTTCCAGTTGACGGTCTATTTTGTGATGGTACATTATTATTATAGTTTGACGTAGGTAACAGTTCCATTGTTTTTGAAAACTTCTTTAGCCCCGTCAATGATTTGGAATTCGGATGAAACGGAAATGCGTCACAAAAAAGTATTATTTGACGGTCCTCGGTTCTAATATAATTCTGTAAATTCAGTACTACGCGCGGGCCTCCAATAGCGCCGCGGTATGAAGCGCCCGACTCTCAGCGCCCAGAGAGACATCCAGCGAGCGGAGGTTCGAAACCTACCAAATCCAAAAAATAATCATTTTTTTATTTTTGTACAATCAATATCCAATCTTCAAACCACTTCGAAAAGAAAGCGACATCTAGCAACTTTCTAGTTTCACTTCTACTGCGTGTGAATTGCGCGCTCTGATTTTTTTTCTAGTTATAGGTATACATAATGCTTACTTTAAAAAAGTTTGTTCCTCCAACTTTTCAATCCCTCAAACCGCCACTGTTATTGGTGTGTACATATTTAATGGGAATTTTAGAGCGAGCACTTTAAACATTTTTTGATCCGTTGCTTTTATTATTCGGCCGCTTAGATAAAATTTGGATATCAAAAATAATAAAAAAAAGACAATTTGTTTTATATTTGATCGTCAAATGCCGAATACACCTTGATTAGAAAGTTACAAATATTTATTGTTAAAATTTATTATATATTTTCGTCGGTCGGGTCGGGTTGTGTCGCTAGTAATAATAACCCATACTTAACGGTCTTTCAAAGATAGTCAACAGCAACAATTTAATCAATTTGGATTGCTAAAACTCCAATTCCTTTGAGTAAGTAATTAGTATTACGTTGTTGCGTTGCTAGGGCTTTAGACATAATTTTTCGAAATCAGATGTAGACAGCGACCTTCCTTTTGTTTTGAAAGTCAAGTGTGAAAAATTTAATCAATCTGGTAATTCTCGTAACCCGCGTCTTTTTTATATGCATACTGCACAGTTTTCGGAAACTCATATTACAAGAGGGAAACTGGTGAACCTATGTCACATTTGGATGGATTTTGTGGTATAACTTTTACGATTTGGGATTTTTTGAGTTAATATTGTCAGAAGTTGGAATTTTTAGGTCAAATTTGAAAAAAAAAACTGTCCCTAATTAGTTAGCTAAATAGTCAACTAACTTTTTTTTACATTTGCTCCACACGGAGGTCCTCAGGTAAAAAAATACCTCAGAGTGTGTTTCATCTTTGGGGATGCTGTGTGGAGGGTCTTTTTAGGGAAAAGGAAGTTCTAGGAAGGAAAATTATGTGAGGGGTGGGTAGGAATCTGGAGGTCAATGTGTCCAGGAAGGACGGATGTCTAAATCCATCCCTCCCACTGCGGTGCAAGGCGATGAGTTGAGAGGTTTTGGCTGGAGAGGTAAAAAGGTCTCCCTAAATTAGTCTTTCCCGATCCGGCCCGCCACGCAGTAGATGAGTAAGTGCATCCGCCGCTAAGGCATAGACGAACCTCACCCCATGAATGCGGGCACCCCTGTTAAGTTACCAAGCACAACGAACCACTTGGGTGATCTATGACATATTATAGGGGTATTGGTTATTCAATAAATGGCTCCCAGGGCGGCGGTACCAATACCCGCCTCCCAAATTGAACAAGTAAATATCAACTGTATAATGACTTTCAAAATGCGTCGAAGCTTTACCCTACTATTTAGTTGTCGAAAAAAGTTGAAAAAGTAAAAAAAATCTAAATGCTTAAATAGAAATGATTATTTTTTGGGTTCTTTTACACCGGTTCCCAGTATATACTGCGAGCTTCCGGATACCGTGGGAATAGGTAATCAAAATTAGACCACTCAACTGAAGATGTCTTACCTTTTGTGACCTCGTAAAAAGAAGCCTCCCGCCTTAATTGTCATTAATAGTTAATGCCCGCGGATAGCATTATTTATCAAATCTCTGGAAACCATTAAAACATGGGAAACCCCGACTCTTCCGGCCCTAAACAACCTCTATCCACAACCCCTCGTTTTGGCTCGTTATTTACATAATTGAGAAATAAAAGCAACCCTTATTTCTTACTTTGCTGTGAAAACCACCCCCCTGTTTCCATCGGATTTTGCATGCGAGATTTCAATACTTAACCGCGCCGCTTTTAACTGATATTTATTTGGTAGCTAATAAGGCTTTCGTTATTTATAATGGTTACGTGAAATTCATACGCGATGAATAGTATACACTGCTTTAGTAGCATACCTACCCGATTTCGCCTGAGATTTGCGATTTAAAACATGTCTTATCTTATTTGAAACATGAATGGATATTTATTGTTAAAATTAAAACTTCTTTAACATCGTTGTGATTTGAAACTCCATGAAACGAAAAATAGCGACACAAAAAAGAGACAAACACATCTATCCACGGGATTTAGCCTGCGAGAGAATGATAAAGTATAATCGGTCTCCTCTTTGTGCGGTGCCTCGTAGTCTCCCCACTCTTGTCTAGTATTGTTTTCTGAAGGTTTCACTTCTACTACGTGTGTATTGCATACACTGATTTGGTTTTGTTTTTATATCTTTAACAATTAATTAATATTATTAGTGAAATCCGAAAAGGATTTTCACCAGTTCTTTTACCACCAATTCATGTGCGTGATAGTTATTTCGCCTTTCGAAGGCATTGTTAAACTATCTTGTCAATGTAATATTGCAAATTTATGTTATATAATAAATATTAAGTATTGTTTTGACAAAATGTTTAATGCTTGCATTGTTCGTGATGAAAAGAACATTGCGAACTGAATAGTTACGTTGACTTGAAGTTCACGCTAGAAAAGGCTGTGAAAATTTTACAACACCAGAGATCACCATTGAAGAGAATTTGTTGCTTCAGATTTTCTGCTTTATAGTAAAGGTTATCAGATTTTTCCTCTTTAAAGGTAATACGCAAGCTTTTGTAAAATGAATACGGAAAAAAACTGTAAAATCGTACTTTTATTAATCGTAATTCCTAGATCGTACCTACTGCTTAAGATTTTTTCTTCGTTAACATGTTTGTGATATAAATTGTAACACTAAAGAAAATTAAGGCGAATCACATCGCAGAAGAGCCTCTATTAAATGTATTTAAGTGTGAAAAGTGTGCCCTGATTTTTTCATTGTCAGAAGCGAATCTACCGTAAATATCCGACCCCAGGGTGCTTCGTTAGTATGGTTGGGGCCGCCACATACACGAATATCTGAGTTCATATGCGGTTTATATTAATGCCTGTTTTCCGATGTTTCTGGATACTTGAATTGCTTTTCCGGCAGTTATACAATCCATCGGGGTAGAATAAGAAAGATTGGCTTTCACAATCAACTTAACAAAAATCTGTGTTGAAATTCAAGCACCGTGTAAAATTAACAATTAACTATTCTTATGCTATATGTAAGTATAATGAATTGTGCTTAACCTTATAAATATAACGAATTTTACGTTAACTAATGAAAAAATCGTTAAGTTTATCATGTAACATAACAGACTATTCGACAAACTAAAGATCGTATTTAATTGTAAACATTTATACATAGGATGTAACAGCACATATTCGACGGATTTTAACCAACGATTCCTGAGCATATTTGGAGTAAAAATGTAGAAGTCATTTTGCTGTCAGATGATATATTTTTTAATTAAAACACTTTTCATCACACCTCGGCACTGGGTAGTCGGGTATAGCGGTAGAGACTAGCGGGTCACGTGAAACGCACTACGTCTCGTTCTAGCAGAACGGTAACGGTCGAGACACATGTCGCTTTTCAAAGGTGTGTTGAGTTTTTCGGTCACTTTAAAATTTATTCCCACCTAGTGCACTTTATTTCCATCACCTAACCGATTTGTTTACTCTTCACCGAATTATGCCCACCATTCTTACATCACTCAAATTAAATTAAGTATAATTTTCCTCATTTTTAAAATTTCTGTTTGCAAGGTTTGACCCGTTTAATCACAGGAGACCATATTTGTCCCGGCTCAAATTCGTCTCATATAAATCGTAGTATCTTCTTTACTGTCATGCGGTTAGGATAGGACTATGATTTTAACGGTGTTAGAAAGAGAAAACTTCACGTTTTATATTCAAGCATAAAAGTTAAACACAAAATAAGTAAAGTGTGTGTAGACCTTTATGACACCAAGATTTCGGATCGCAATTTAAAAAAAAAATTTTTTTGGGAATATTTTTATTATTTATTTTTACGTGGAACGACATAAAAAGTGAGGTGATAGAAAGGTTTGTTATACATTTGTCTAATAATAAAATGTTTTTTTTTTCCATATCCGCAATTTTAGTTAGAGAAAAACGTAAGGTGAGGCATTTTTTCAACTTTTATGTTTGAATTTAAAAAAATTAATATTTCCGATAAGTAAAATTTTCAAAATTTTAAGCAACCCCCGACAAAAAAGGCTGATGACCTTGACACGCCTGAACAGATTTTCACAAATTGTAGCTAAAAACCATCTCGATCACGTCAGCTTTCAAACAAACAAAAAAACTGCATCGTAATCGGTCAATTCGTTTAGGAGCTGCGAGGCCACAGACAGACATACACACAGACACACAGAAAGTCAAACTTATAACACCGCTCCTTGCGTCGGGGGTTAAAACTACATTTTTATCTCTAATTTTAATATTTGTGAACGTATTTTATCACCTTTCAAAAATAGTTTTAGTCTTCGAATGTGTTCAGAAATATTTTAATTAATTTTATTGCATAGCGGAAATATTTACCATCTGACAAAATACGCCCGATTTTCGGAGGGAAAACAGTTTGTTTTGAAATCCTAAACGAAAAGCTTTATTCATTCCTCCAAGGGAGCCGATTTTAAATTAAATACTTTTACCCCTTTCAATTTATATTTCGTTTGATCAACATAAACACTACACGATTTGCACAATGATGGCAGTCCATTTTTTTTGAAAGGATTCAGATAAAAGTGAGGCAAACAGAGTTGATCTTTTCCCCCATTTAAGGATGCTGGGTCGCGAGATGCTCGCCGGCGTATCCTTTAAAAGAACCCTTTTTATCCTGTCAAAACCAAGTTTCCTCTAGCCGTTTGATTTATAAACAAATTTTCAAAAGGCAGTCAACATAAAGACTTTGTAGGTTCGTACGTAGTAAATAAATTAAAATAATGAGAAAACAGCACTTGTAGTAGTGCCTTATTACGAAGATTAAGAATAATGTGATGTATTATCCTTAATTGATTAAAACATATAACCACAAAAGTGAAAACCACACAAGAGTTCAAACTGCCTTAAGTCAAGGTCTATAGCCATCCTTTGTTTTGAATACGTTGTGAAACTGAAAGGATTGGGAAAGAGGAATGTTGAGAACCCGGTTATTTAGATCTGGCCATTAAACAATTTTGTACACGGTTGGTAAATGTCATATGAGAACGGGTTGATTCTACGACTTGTCCTTGAGTTCAACAGCACGGCTGTGGAACGATTTACCAGCCTCTGTCTTTCCTCCCATGGAACAACATGGGTCTTAAAGAAGCAGGGTTCACTCTTTCCTCTCCTCAAAAAGACCTTCCACACAGCATCGCTAAAAATGATATAGGCCCCGAGGAAATCATTTTCCTCAAGGCCTCCTCTGTGGAGCAACCAATATTTATTTATGTACACTTTATTATGCAAAATTATTGGTGACCGGACTCAAAGATGAGCAACTTCATTACTCATTTGAAAATAAATTCAAAGTAGTGAAAAAAAAACTATGTAGTATTGCAACCTATTTAACCAATTTTTTTTTTCATCAATTTTAATGTCTTTTCAAAGGGGTGTAGAAATGCCACTTTTTGGCCAAATTAACTAAAAATCCAATCCTAAAATACAACATGGCAACGCATATGGAAAGACCATATAAATTGAATAAAATTCTTGTAGATTAACCCACCCCCTCTCCTCCATATGTGGTGTAAGTATATAAACTATGGATTAAGAATTATTTGTATCAGTCTGAAGATGGCTTTAACAAACTGAAACCAGTTACGGTCAAAAATAAATATAGTGACAATAAGTTTTAAATGTGCTTCATCATATTGTTATAATAAAATTCCACCACGAGTTTGTCAGTATGAAAATAGACATATTAAAAAGAGATACAGGTAGATGATAATAGATTCTTATGTAGTTAGGGCTTGCGGAAAAGGAACCTTGTTTACTACGTGAATGTTCTCTTTCGGTGAGCTTTTTCTCTTCTGGTTGTGCAGTACAAAAGCTCATTATTTCAGCTTGTATATTCTGTAATTAGCATGCAACGTCCATGCTTTTATACTATTGACCCATTAATAATGTGGAAACTGCAAGTTGTCCTAACAAATTCTCTCAAACGTTTTCATTGTCCCAAAGGGATGTCGGGTATTCATTTGAACTCGTAGGTAGGTACTTGATTAATGAGACTTGAAAAAAAAACACCTTATTATTTGTGTTCGTTGGAGAAAATGGATGAGTTTTGGTAACTTTTTATTTATTTAAATTATTGTATAACAGATTAAGCATCCGTAAACAGTACCTACAACTACAAGATAACATTTGGGAAGATAAGTGTATTAAAAAAAAGTTATTTGCAGTCATCTATCAATTTTTAATTTGGGAGACGGGTGTGGGTACCGCCGCCCCAGTAACTATTTATTGGATAACCAACACTTCTGCCATAGGTTTATTACGATTGGTGACTTAGCAGGGGTGCCTGGGTTCATGGGGTGAGGTTTGTCCGGGTCTTGTGGGTGGATGCGCCTGCCCACCTGCATGTCAGGCCGGATCGGGAGAGAATTATTCAGGGGGTCGCTTTGACTCTTCCAGCCGTACTTTTTCGAAACATCGCCTTGTACCGCTGTGGGAGGGATGGATTCACATGTCCGTCACTCCTGGACACACTGACCCCCAGACCAGGTACCCACCCCTCATACCCTCATGAACTTCGATCAACTAGATAATCGGATAATAATAATTAATTCATTACTCCAATGTTTATTTGCTCTCTCATTTGTGTGAAATAATGACTTCCTTCGCTCTCCCTCGACTGTGTTTGGCATCTATTACCATCGCCCCTCTAAACCTAACTGTTCTGCTTTATCCTTTCTCTAAAGATATTTTACATACTCTCCCACGTCTTAAAATAATATTATAATACGTAAAATAATATTATAATACAACATATTCCGTACAAACCCTAAACTTAGAGGGGCTGATTCTATTAGTCCCAAAACTGACTTACGGATTCTAAGATTACCATAAAATTGTCCCTAAACCGCCAAAAGCCGTATTCCCACTTAAAGAAGAAAAATACCCTTTTATGTCTTCTTGGGATTATCTTATTTACCGATCTGATCGGAGGAAATTATGATTTTGGTAGCTTACTCAAGCTATAAAAATCACAAAGGAAACTTTACGATCCTACGTTCATTTGTTAGAATCACGTAATTCAACGTACCATGTATCCGGCCTTGAATAATGTATCTACTATTTTTAAATTTATTATTCATAGAAAAAATCATTAATTTATCGATTTGATCCGTTCGTTAAAGGGATAAAGTTTTACATAGATTTTTGCACGTTTATAAGCCAAAAAACATCTAATTTTCGTTGTGTGAATCCTGCATTTTCATATTACATTGATTAAAGTGCTCAGTATTTATGTATAGCAATGAATATCTAATCTTATCTAATATCGAACGTATAATATTTAATGACTAGCTAAGACAATTCACCCTAAAGAGAGTGCTATGTAAAAAAGAGTGCGTGATATTAAAATTGTTAAATTTGTGAAGCTAAACGTTTTATAAATAAATATTATCATTGCCTCTCAAAAGACGATCAGAATTTAACCTTTCGAATGAACACTGGTAGTAAATTCAAAAAATTACGACATCTGTCAAAAATTTAAACAAAATAATTACATATTTCATACATTCTTAGAACTATACTTACATTAATAAAATAATTTTGGTACCTATTTTATTGCTTGTCTGAATTGTTCCCACAACCAAATTTTGAAAAAAAAGCCTAGTTCTAGAGATCAGTGAACCGGAGAAATACACAGACACAGAGACACACTACCAAATTTATTATTTGAAAGTTGTTATCAGTATCAGTACCAGAGATACCAATCTGATTCAATTAAACACACCTACACGAACAACTAGACAAACATCAACGTTTTATAATTATACATTTCATTCCAACTATAGTTTGCATTCCCCAATACAATGATTACATAGTCTTGGTAACAAATACTTAACAATATGGCTGTATTTGACAATAATTTGAATTTTCGTTGATTTGCAGGATATTGAAACATTTTCTATTTTTACAGAACTTACTAGCTAGTACCCGGCATGCGTTGCAATTTCATTGAAATAAATAAATTGTTTCTCCATGCATGTCCATTTCCATGCGTCCCCTTCCACCTTCCCCACCTTCCCCACCTTCCCCACCTTCCCCACCTTCCCCACCTTCCCCACCTTCCCCACCTTCCCCACCTTCCCCACCTTCCCCACCTTCCACACCCTCCCCACCTTCCCCACCCTCCCCACCTTCCCCACCTTCCCCACCTTCCCCACCTTACCCACCTTCCCCCTTCCTCTTCACCCTTCCCGCGAACCCCACCTCCTTCGTTATCCTCCCCCTCCTGCCTCCCCTCCCTGCCGCTTAAATATATGAAATACACACATTTTCAAACCACTCCCGCACCATCTGTAGTAATTTTTTTAAACAAATTTCATAACGCTAAGGCTTACCATTGTACATAGAAACACTCTTCTGCTAAAATTCAATGTTCTGTAAAAATTGCGAGTCAATCCATCGATTACTTTCTGAGATTTGCGGACACAAACATACGGAACCTACCTACTTTTTATTGTAATTTACAATTTATTTTCATTGTAATTTATAAAAAAAAAACATCTACTTTCTACTGTATTATAATGTAAAAGCCCTATTGGCGTTTCAACAAAATAAATAAATAACTCATTTCTTAAGCAATCAATTGAAACACAGAACATAGTTTTGAAAAAGAAATTATAATATATTTCGTAACAACGATACGATAGATATTTTGAGAATAAATACACAAATTTATCAGATATATTTAATATGTTCAGCGAAAGCTGTGTACAGGAGCACCTTTAAATTAAATCCTAGTAGAAGCAGAATAGATTCCCATTACCTGGATACATTATAATTATTGTACACATGGCATGTACCTACCGTAAAAAGCAAACTAAGGCTTTGTCTTATTATGTTAATTAACCTACCGTACTCGCCAGATCGTAATTTCCTAATGCAACACAACATTCCAATCCTCAGAACTGGAGTCGGTTCTAAGCATTGAACACCAAACCTCTGGAAGTAATGTGATTTACCAATACGTATCTACCTATTCGAAAGAAAACTTCTGGAAACAATTTATTGGATGATCAACACCCCAAGTGGTTTGCTATCTTTTTGTGACATAGCAGGGGTGCCCGGGTTCATGTGGTGAGGTTTGTCTAGGTCTTGGCGGTGGAAGAGTCTGCCCACATACTGCATGGCGGGCCGGGTCGGGAGGGAGACATTTTGACCTATCCAGCTGGACTCTTTCGATTCATCGCCTTGCGTTGCAGTAAGAGGGTTGGCTTCATAGGTCGGTCACTCCTAGAGATACTGACTCCCAGATTCCCATCCACCCATCATACCTTGTTCCTTCCCAGAACTTCCTCTCATTCCTTTCCTTAAAAAAACCCTCCACACAGCATCCTCACAGGTCCTAATAGGCCCAAAGAGAAATTATTTTCCTCAGAACAGAAGCTGATGTAAAAAAAGACCAATTATTTTTTTGTGCATACCTACAGCACAAGCGTCCTTGCTCCCGCCTGGAGCCAATGAGACTAGGCATCGCAAACTGAGGTATGTTGTGAGGCTGGGTGTAGTGGGGAGGGGAGAAGAAAGGGAGGAGGAAGTGAGGTGGCTATTCAGATTTGATCACTAAACATGGCTAAAGCCATTTCAAGCAACGTTTCAATTATGAATGGTATTCTTACACCAAGGTGATACTGAGAGTATCTTCCACTCTGGAGCGTGCCACAAAAACATTATACATTATTTTTAATGAATACATTGTGAAATAACACAAACTAATCAAATAAAATTTATTTACTTAAGCCGGTTTTTGAAGAAGGCCGTCATTGATTTTATGTGTTAATTTTTTTTCAATATTCTTAAAAACTCTTTAAGATAAATTTGAGCAAATATGGCACATATAATGCATACAAAAACTTCTATTGTGTTATTTTTTCAGCCAATCGGTGGATGTTACTTTCGTGAATAATTTAAGCTATTTTTTACATTTCGTAGGAAATGTCACACAGCGAGTTTGCGAGTTTAGGCAGCGATGATATGAAAGGATTTAGGTGATTTTAAGGGAGGTTTTCTTTAAACATACATTTCCCTAGATGAGCCATTGTCACCGATTTAAATGTTACAATTATTTAAAAAAAAAGTTTGAACGATTTTTGCAAAATTAAATATTTTTCAACTAATTGGGAAACAATCTAATATTGGATTTGACTTTCATAAAAGAACGAATGGAAATTAAAACTGACCCTGTGAAATCCTTGGCCATAAAGGGGCTAGGTTTACACAATATTTTGTTAACATTATATAAATAACTAGCTGACCCGGTGAACTTCGTATCGCCTCAGAATCAATAACTGTTGTGTTAACTTATTAGCTGAATTAAAATAAGTTTTTTTTATTAAGGTAAAAATTACACAATGAAGCAATTATCGACGCGCAACTGTCCGGTTTTGTTTTTGTCATTATCATAGATGGAGTTGTCTACGGATTTATAATTCTTGTGATTTTCTTACTTTTCCACTTACTTACGGAATTGCGTTTCATTTTATTTATACGTGTGAGGGAGATATATTTTCTCTGTCTTGTTTGTTGCAGTCAACAGTCGAAAATGGGACAAACGGTGAACGTATGTCTGCAACCCTCAAAGGAAAAATAATAATTATAATAATATCCAACAAATCAGATATCATAAAAATCGGTTCAGCCGTTCTCGAGTTATAAATTGTGTAACTAACCCTACTTTGTTTTGTATGTTAAGGTGTAAAAAGAAAATCCTTTTTTTTATTGGTGCCCTTTTTTACTCATTTAAAGTACGCTCTAGCGTGTTTAAATCGCACTTTATGGAACGCGCGTTTTTTAAAGTTACAATGGCAACATCAACAAATCAACAAAATGTGAAGTCTAAATGTCAACTTTTAACTATAAATCTGACAGGAATAATTTAAACGTCAAATGAAAAAATGTTTCAAAAATTTTATTCAAAGTTTACATTCTTTTTTACATCGTTTACATTCTAATTATTAATATATAGTCGATGCTTTGTACTGTTCCGACATTTTCTGAAGGTAAGCAAGCACAACTCGTTCATCTACATCTACTAAGTTTTGCTCCTCCATCCATGTTATGAACCTTTCATATTCTTTTTTATAAACGTCTTTGGATTTTTCAGGTATTAACCGCGATTCTGCTTTGGTATTTAAATTATCAATGTTAGAACTCATTTTACAACACACAATAACTAGTAAAAACTGTGATGTCAACTATTAATCTTATGTGACAGATTGCAAATTAATGCTTGTGTTTTTCATTTCCATGACAACAAGATATTGTGATGTCACATCACGAATTCATTAATAGTTCTTATTTCCAAATTTTTAATAATAATATCAATATTTATGTTTTCAAAGTGTACCAATAAAAAAAAATAGCGTAAAATATTCGTGGATAACTGGTCTTTAAAACACTTGCTTTATTTCGAGCACTCGGCTACGCCGTCGTGCTCGAAAAATCGCGCGTGTTTTAAAGACCTGTTTATCCACTTATATTTTAATATACTATTACATATTATCTTGTTGTTAGGCTCATATGTAACCTATCTACCTCCAATATGATACAAACAGAATTCTTACAAAATGTGAAAAAAGCGGAAAAATTAAAGAAGGATTTCTTTTTTTTTTCATTTTCATAATAATTGACTCAGCGTTGAGAAGTCCTGTTGTTACTTGATAATTTGGCAATTCACCTGTTTGTAAATTTGTTTGTTACGTTCCGGTTCCGTTTCAAGATGGTGGCCATGTTTGATATCTACTATATTTTTAACCCACTAGAGATCGCATGATCATAGTTCCTACTACAAGCTGTTAAATCATCAGTATCTACTGGTCTGAAGAATGTTTTAAAAAATAATTTTCGGTGAGATAGTGACATTTCTTTAGATGAATTATAAAATTCTTTATTTGGAATTTAAAAAAATGGTACGCAAAATATTTTTTGTTCATAATAATTAAATAGGTACGTGATTTAGTACCTACTTACAAATCATAAGATTTTCTGAATATTTTGATTTATTAAAAGAGTACAGTATTGGAAATAAATTTTTGGATCACTGTTCACTACTACTTGATAATATTTCTCTTAACTAATGTATTTTTTTCACATTGAAAGAAGTATTACGCGCCCAGCAACGATATTTGGTTGGTAATATCTCGAATTCGTGTTAGAATACAATTTTTAAAAGTTGTAGCGGATTGGAATGTCAGTGGTTAGGGTTCCACGACCACTCCACAAAGTGACATTTCAACACCCCTTTGATAAGTCATTAAAAGTTTGAAAAGCAGTCCATAACCTAAGCTAACGGAACCTACGAGTACTTCCAATTTTGAAATGTTTTTTTTAATAACTTTTCCAAGTAGGTTTTGAAGTTGTATGATTGTGAGTTGTCCAGTCACCAGTGCTTGTAAATAATATATGTAATAAGTTTGATGTTTTTTTAAATTTTCAATAAACAAAAAGTGTATTTGCATTTTTGGGACTGAGATTCTATAATAACTAATAACGTCATTCATTCTGAATAGCCGAGTTCTTCCAAACCTTCCCTTCTCCTTATCCAATCACATTTCTCTCGTTCAATTTATGGGTTACTCGACGAAAGTATATAGGAGTAAATTCAATTAATAACACTTACAGAATTACACACGGACGAATTTACACATGGATAATATTATAAAAGAGAGATTTATACCTACTTACTAAAAATTTACCTATTGGAAATAAACAAGTAAAAAAAAACAATACCAAACGTAACCGAACCTAAGTAACTTTTTTTATGAAATGTATTTAGCACACACTAAACACTTTAAAGTTTAAACCCAATTATTAAAAAAACAAATTTGTTTACGTGTGTAATAATTATTCTAATGTAATTTAAGTAGGTGTAATCGTCTCCACGTTTAATTTCAAGTCATTTGAAATTTAAGTAATTTCGTCCTGACATCCAATTTACTGAGGTGCCATACTCACCGGCTCTGATCGGTATATGTAGTGTATGTGAAGGCAGGGGCGTGCACTCCATATAGGCACATAAGCACTGCCTACCCTAGCGTATTTGTAAAACGTAAGCATCTAAATAATATTATAATTTATTAAATTATTACTAAAAATAAATACACACTTTCAAAAATAAGCGCGACAAAGCTGAGCAACCAAAACTACGCGAGCGCCACATCAAACGGCATACTACAAACGTGACAAACTGTAACTAAAAACTACACGCGCCCTCCGACTACCTCACTAAAATGCGGGCTAAGCAGGAATTATTTCTGCTTAGAGCTAACTTCATACAAGATATAATATCAATTTTTTCGAAATGCACGTAGCATAGAGTAGAACTGTCGTTTGAATTTGCTTCTATGAGGTTTTTTGTTAGTATCAGGCAGTGCTTTCTGGAACAAATTAGCAAATGGCAATCAGTGGCGACAGTGACATCTGTTGTTATCTGAAGTATGAAAGTGAGACAACGCCAACTGCTTTTATCAAGGCCACCTCGGATATCCATTAATTGGCTTGTGATAATACGCACACATGAAGCGATTATTTATTATTATTATTATTTGTATACTTAAGTAGCTTAGATAATCCAAACCTACATCATCTACAGCCAGCAGCAAGCACACTTAGCGAAAACTTGTACGAAGGGAGCTATCTGTGACAAGTTTCTTTTTTATTTATTTGAATTTAAATCAATTCGGCGGTTTTCCTACTGCCTACCCTGATCAAAAACTCTGTGCACGCCACTGTGTGAAGGTGTATGTTTAATTTTTTTTCAACGTATGTCGTTAGTATAGATAGTTATAATATGTAGTTTTAATGTGTATCAACAGAGGTCAGTAAGTTTTATTTTACGAGAGAGACAACTGTCGCCCGTTCGGTTATTAGACCTGCACCGAAGATTACGAAGATAGCCGATCACATCCGATCATAGTGGGCACCTTCAGTGACCATTTCCGCTGCTCCAGATTAACACAGAACATCATTAATATTGTAAATAAGACGATAATAAACACGATTCGTAATCTAGATGAACCGAAGTATAATTGAAAATCTCGATCATCAGGTTGTATTGTTCATCAGGGAGAACAACATAAAACCACAATGCCAGTGAGATAATTATATTACGCTAACCTGTATACATTATTAAATATTATTTATATTATAACATTATTATGTATGCATACTTATATGCCGGATAACGAAATACTTACGTAAAATCTTTTGTAAGTTTTATAAATTTTATATCCATAGTAAAGTTGTTGAACCACTTGGTACAATCTAGTATTTTCTATGTGCGCTCACGAAGGGAGCTCTTTGTTCAACTTTATTTACTTTGTGCGGTATTTTTCTCAGGTTAGCCTTTAAAAGTTTCAAAAGGACGGTCTTAGCCTGAAAATATAGCATATTGTATCTTTTAGCTCGGTGAACTGTCACTCCTCAGTCCACAATGTCAGTCTTCTGCATAAATTTCTGAGATAAGAAATGCTTTGGGGCCGTTTTCAGGAAACCATTCCACGAATCTTTCACTGGAAAAAACTTGATATACAATGCAGAATTTTTTGAATACGGTATAGCGAATAAAATATGCTTAAAAGGGATAGACTATACATCACAAAGGTATGTTTGCCAGATGTGAAAAGCTTGATTACGAATCGTTATAATTTTTATGTTCATTACATGTTAATTTTTATTTTGACCACATTAGCTCCACATAGGAGGCTCTGAGGAAAAAAAATCCTCAGGGTCTGAATCATCTTTGGGAAGCTGTGTAGCGAGTATTTTTGGGGAAATTTTTATTTATTTATCTATAATAAAATATATTTACAATGGTTTTATGTATATGCCTGTCTCACTAGGGTATACCTGTGCCGAGACAGGCGTACAGGTATATACATGAATATTGTAGTTACAAGGATATTTAAGGTAAAATACATATCACTTTGAATAGAATTAAATCTATGTGTGATTTATTTTACAGATGTTTGTAATAGTGAGGCGTCCAATACTTATAATCCATTTTTTAATATCTTGTTTGAATTTTGTAAAGGAGTCAGTTTGTCTGATCGTAGTTGGTAGTGTATTGTATAGTTTGCAAGCTATGTATTTAGAGTGTCTTTGCCCGAAGGTGGTTTTGAAAAAAAGGAGTTTGGAGAAGTTCGTTGTTTTTGGCTAATAAAGGAGAGGACGTTCACAAGGAAAAGGTTTGCGGATGGAGTGGAAGATCTGGGAGGGAAAAAGGTATGAGAGATGCGTAGGAATCTGGGGGTCAATGTGTCCAGGAGTGAGAGACCTATGAATCCATCCCTCTCACTGCGGTGCGAGACGATGGGTCGAGGGAGTCCGGCTGGAAAGGCCTAGGTTAGGTCTCCATCAACCAATCTTACCCGATCCGGCCCGCCACGCAGTATGTGGGCAAACGCATTTGTCTAAGACAAACCTCACCCCATGAACCCGGGCACCCCTGCTAAGTCACCAAGCGTAGCAAACCACTTGGTCCCCGGAGCAGCGGTACCCATATCCGCTTCCCAAAATGCATTATATAAATATTGAATGTTAGTGATAATTTGTAGGATTATTTTATTAAATGCTTTTGTATAATCGATGTGTTTATCCGAGACACTATCTAGATATATTACAAATATTATTCCTGAGGACTTTGTAATAATTTAAAAAAATAGTCAAATATAAATGAAAATTTAGTTGAAGATGATATAATTAATTCTGAACTATGAGATAGATAAAAACTACGTAAAATAAATAGGTTTCGCAATGGCCGAGTCGGTTATGGCGCTGTGTCGCTAAGATAAGAAACTCGAGTTCGATTCCTTGTTGCGACCGTTTGTTCTGTTTCATGTTTCGTTTAGATTTATTAGTACTATCTTCATCTTCAATGATATATTACGTTGACGGATATAACCTTCAAGAGTTATTTCAAAAAGATTGAATAGAATTACTTCAATAATTATACACACTAGTAATTATTATTACATGTATATGTATATATGTACCCAGTGTTGTTGTATGTCACATTTTGATGATATAGTACATAGTACATTCAAGAAGAATATTTTTATTTCGATATTATTTATGGTTGCTTCGTCCTAGAAAATCGGAAATGCTTTGTGTACTGCTCGTTGTATTTTTTGCTTTCGTCGAAAAGCCTTTCACACAGACCCAGAGATGGCGCTGCTGTACACTTCCGGTCCGGATGTCGAAGATGGCAACCGCAGAGTTACAAACCGCAACCAAACAACTCACTCCATCCAAAAATAGCAAAAAAACTTTAATTATTACAGGAAACTACTCCACAACGCTCTATCAAGGATTAATTAAGTCATACTTTTTATTTTCATTAACGTCAATGGTTTTAATTTCTGAAAAGATCCTGTTTTGACTTTGACATGGACTTATGAATTGTATTTTTCTTAGGAATAATAATTTGCCTTTTAAGGTACAAAGCTTATAAGCACAAAGCATAATTAACTTTTGAACATAATATGTCTGTTCACCACACGACGATTATTTTCTTTGCCTTCTTTACATACCTAATTATTTTCATGGAATCTTCGTTTTGCACGTATCTATTACCTGTAAACGTAATTAGTCGTTTATTATTAAAGCAATATCATTATTTTGAACAAAGGTAATCTTATTTAAGCACGTTATTATTTAGAAACGAGTTGACAAGAAATATTCATAATTTCTTCAGAAAATTTCGTATTATCGTTAAACCAATAATAAGTCACAATATGATATCAAGTGTTTTCATGAGATGTACACAAAAAGTAGAGAAAAAAGTAACACCCCTTATGAATCAAGTTACAAACATTGGAAAATATCATAATGGATTATTATTACAATAAATACATTTTACGTCATTTAAATAAAATAACTTGATGACGATCGACATCAGCTTTTATGATATATTAGCGAGTTCCCGGCATGCGTTGCAATGCCACTTATGTCCTTTCCCATTCCCGTTCCCGCGTTCCCCCTCCGCCTTCCCAACTCCCTTGTCCAGTTTTCCCCTCCCGCGTTCCCCTTCCACCTTCCCCTGCCACCTTCCCTCCCTGCCTGTACCCTACATGAAATTCATACGTTTTTCAAACTAATCGTGCGCCACACATTTTTTTTAACACAAATTACATAACGTCAGAGCTCACCAGTATATATAGAAACCTTCGGTGCGCACATCTACTCACTAAAATTTCATCGCAATTGGATGAATGATAAAGGAAATAATTTCATAATGCCAGAGCATACTATTATATATAGAAACCATCCCGGGTATGCGCACATCAAATCACCAAAGTTTCATCGCAATCGAATGTTTGCGATGAAACTTTAAACGAAACGATGACATTTAGGAAAGCATAAGCGAATAAACCAAAAAAAAAAATCCTTTTTATTTATTTAACATTCATAGCACCTTCCTACGTTTTGTTAATCCTAACCAACGTCTATTCCATCTTAAGCTATTTAATCTAAAATCAGGAGCTTGCTACAATATACGATGTGTTAACCCCTTATTGTCGGAGCTTTTTTGTTTTGTCCTGTGCTATTTTGTCGCCCCTTCGTTCCTTCCCTTATCGACATTCCAGGATGACAGTCAGATAGCCGTTAACGGATTATTTTCTTTGTTACAGATTTAACCTTCTACGTACAAGAAGATTTATGCGAGGCCCAAGTCGACAACATTGACCCGAAGTGCACACAACACTGTAACGCGAAGGGATACCCGACTGGATTGTGCTTTGAAATCAAATGCTCATGTGTTTAAATAATAAAAAAAAATATGTAATATCAAATCATTTAAGTAGTAAAAATATTTTTGTAAAAAAGTAACGTAATTTGTTGTATCTGATCTCTAATACTAATAATTTCTTTTATTACTTTTCCCGAAATAAATGTGAAACTTTCTATCAAATTAAGTTTTTAATCATGAAAAAAAAAACTTTGTTCTCTTAGATGCTTGTTTTCGACTGAATCTGTTTCGGTCTGGTAAACCTGCAAGAATAATAATGTAAAAACAGCATGATGGTAAATAAAACCGTAAGTAGTGTAAATCGTCACCTAGGTTGGACAAGGTTCTAACTTCACATTACCTCGTTCTGAGATATAAGGTCTCAAAATTCGCAAAGACGATTTCTCATTATCTATTTACCGATTTATGATTTTTTAAGGATCGTGATTTGTGATTTTTTAAGGATTTTACTTTAACATGTTTTATTTAAAGGAAAATGTTTAAAAAGGACGCTTATTTACCGTTTTAGAAAATACCTAATGTACAGATATAACTATATTCAACCAGCTAGGGTATAATAGTTCAATGCGTAAGGTTCTAACTACATTTCCTTAAAGCTAGCTAAACTACATTTTCCATGCTACGGCTACGTTCATTGTCCAACTGATGTGACGAAATAGTAAAAGGTTAATTTTATTCATGCTGCTAGTAATTAAAGTGAAATATTAAATTAAAACTTTTCACCCCTGAAGCTGATTTTATAAATGCATTAACTTAAATTTAAATTTTATTAATTAGTCTGAAGATGCCAACAGAGCGGGATAAAAGCAGTAATTATTCCTATACAAATTAAGAGTACGTACATATTTTATTTATAGAATGGTTCAACTTCAATTGAATGAAGTACATAGGTAATTCATAATACTTTAGAGTTACATGGAGGTAAATCTCTATTGGCTTCCTTTTGCTTGAGACGCCGGAAATCTATAAAATTTCAAACCAGTTTTTGTTTTTGTAAAAAGTTGATGTAACTAAAAACACAAAACAAACATAAAAGGTTTTCGAAATACATGCCCAAGACCTTGCACTTATTCATAATACTATATAGTTACACAGAGGTACATTTAAAAGGTCTCTTTTGGCTTCCTGTTGCTTGAGACGCCAGAAATCTATAAAATTTCAAACCAGTTTTTGTTGTTGTAAAAAGTTGAAGAAACTAAAAACACAAAACAAATATAAAAGGGTTTCGAAATACATGCCCAAGACCTTGCACTTTATAGGTTAAAATCTTTAAAAAATCTTTATGCGTATGACGTAAAGCTACCACTCGGAAGGTAAGTTTACCAATTACCATATAAATTTTCAATTGTGCCAAGAAAAGTAAACAAAGAATTCCCTTTTTACTTACCCTCGCACCTTAGCTGAGAAATTGGCCACTTTTTATTTACCTTTCACCCTAAAAAATCGTATAAAAAACCCTCATTTAACATTTTTACGGCTTAAATACACGGGCACTTGCCCGCTGCGTTTATTCTGGAGGAGGTAATAATTTTAGTCCCTCGTTTGAATTTATCATTTGGAATGCGTGAACTTTGGCCCTAAAGCCCCGTCACCTGAGTATTGGAGTTATCAATTTACTGATTATCGTTTTGGGTTAAATAAACAATTTGCTTGTTTTTTGTAACTTTATAGGTTTTTTCGATTCTAAACATTTTTTCAATTTTACCTATATGTATAATGTATAAGACGTAGATAGGTACAGGATGTAGACAGATAGATTTAACTAAAGAAATATAATATTTCAGGAGAAAATGATTTCACTTAACCACTAATGATTTTTTAACCAAAATGTATACAATAGATTTAATAATTCTTTGCTATATTATGGCGCATATGATGAGTGTGTAAGTATTAAAACTAGTTAAACATAATAATCCATTCTGTGACAAATACAGAAAACCACAAATGCAATATATATTATTATGTACAAACATAGAAAGCAAGACCGATATTAAGTACCTGGGCATAACAATAGACAGCGTTTAAAATTATCCCCACACATAAATATTCTGAACAACAGAGTAAGAAAACTAACATATATGTATAGATGTTTAAGAGATATTTTAAACGAAAAATTGCTCAGAACCACATTCTTCGCTTTTTGTCAATCAATTATACAATACGGCATTATAGGATGGGGCGGTACATACACAAATCAAACACAAACAATTTACATATCACAAAACGAACAATAAAAACAATTTAAAAAAAACTATTAATTTTCGTCAGAACTTTTATTCAAACAATTTAAGGTCAGAAAATGAAGTGCATGATACTTTTACCATGCAACATTACAAATTTAAAATAAAATATTCAAAATAAAGTTGCAACCCTTAAAAATAACAGAAATCTTAGACAAACGCAATACTTACTCCAAAATGTATAAAAACAATAGATCTCAGAGTTACATTTTTTAATTAATTACCAGAAAAAAATAGAAACGTGAATACAAATTTAAAAGAATTTAGAACTCACCTTAAAAATTATACTGAAAACTTGAACTGAATAAAAAAATTAAACCAATATAATAACACCCCCCCATACACGCAAGCCCTGCTTATTTATGGGGTACATCAAATACATAATATAGTATTAATTAATTACTGTAAAAAAAATATTTGTCTTTTTGTGAATAATAAAAAAAAACATAAAAATTGTATAAATCGTCAAGTACACAAGAGAAGGACAGCGATTTATAAATTATTTTTCATGTAAGAAAAAAATAGTTTAATAAATAGAAGTAATCAAATAAAACTTCGGTTCTCTGTGATACGCGTTAATCCTGCGTGAAATTATTTACGACAATGAAGTCAAATTTGAATTTAGGAGTCATTTTCAAACTACATGCGTGAAGTACATATAAGACATTCGATAAAATAGAGGTACCTACCTTTAATATTATCTTCTTCCATCCACAAGCAAATGATTTTAATGGAAGATAAGTAATATTATAGTATATTCCATTTTTTAAAGATCAATAAAATAATAATAAAAAAATATTTTAACCGAAGCTTATTTTTAATTGTATTTTTCGGAAATGGAATTATAATATCCCTTAATTTTCACGGGTTTCCGCAATTATTACAATTATTTATAAAATTAATTGAAAGAGTATGATTAAAAAACTATAAAAAATATCATAAGTTGACATTGACTACTCAGATTCTGGAGTGACGACAACACGGTGCATCCCGCCGCGCCGCCAGGTGATAATTTTCGGAACTAAAGAAGGATCAAACTCGGCAATGGCGGCAATCCAAACTCCCGCCATTATTATTTGCTCGAGAGGTTGGTATGAAGTATGGAGGTGTTTGAAACGATAAATCATTTGCAATGGCGCGGTTGGTACGCCTTTCGTCGGGAACGGAAGCGGCATAATGAGGAAGAGCGAAGAAAAGAATAAACAAGATTATGATCTCAAAAGGAAAAATTGCTTTATGTAATTACAAAGACTCGATTATAGCGTCTTGCTTCTGAATTTACTCCGCAGATTAAAAAAAATGAGTCGCTCGATTTTATCAGCAAAATGCCGGTGGATATTTGTAAAGATTATTAATGCTGATGAATTTTAAAGTAGCTTTTCACTGAATTCAAGAAATTAAATAATAAAATTATTTGTAACACCCAGATGGCTAGCAATAGCGCGCATCTATACTTAAGAAGAAGAAGACGTTTGGGTAGAGGGACGCTTGCTGGAAAGGGAAGCAGAGCTGAAAATTGTAACCGCTGTGTAATAGGCTGTAAATAAACAGTTCATTCGAGTAATACTGACTTTTAATTAACTTTAACCCGCACCCTATTGAGTTTATGTTACATATTATAATATTTTTTTTTTATTGTAAGTACATAAGATATTTAATTTTATCCTGATGAAGGAACCAAAGGTTTCGAAACATGTTGATAATTTTGAATAAACAAGTAGTGATTTGTTTTCTTAATTAATGTTTTTACTATTACAAATTTAAGTTTGGTTCGCAGATATGTAGACTTATATAGCTTCTAGCAGATAATAGCTTTACACAGGAGGCCCTGAGGCAACAAATTTACCTCGGAGTTTGTATTATCTTTGGGGATGCTATGTGGAGTAAATTTTTGGAGAAGGGAAGGAGAGGAAGTTCTGGGAAAGAAAAGGTATGAGGGGTGGGTAGGAATCCGGATATCGGTGTGTTCAGGAGTGACATAAGGATGAATCCATTCTTCCCACTGCGGTGCAAGGCGATGGGCAAGAGAGTCCGACTGGAAAGATCAAAAGGACTCAACCAATCTCTCCCGATTAGGTCCACCACGCAGAAGGTGAGCAAACGTATTCACCACCAAGACCCCAGATAAACCTCATCTCATGAAACATGATAAGTCACAAACGTAGTGATGACCGATGGTAGGGGTGTTAATTTTCTAATTAATGGTTCCCGGCGCGCGGGACCCATACCTGAAGCCCAAATTGTGCATTGGTACCTTCTTGGAAATTTTGGTGGGAGATTATAATGACTTTTGAATTTCTTAGGCATTACCTATGTAACAATTTCTGGACATTTTGTTTTGAAAAGTTTTATTTTCCAAGCACTGTAAGTTAATTTAAAAAAAAATTCTGTTACCGGATTTGACACATCCGTACGACCACTATTCAAAAGTACATAGAAAGTAAAACTTTTCAAAACAAAATGATAATAATGGAGTTTCTTCTAGAATATTTCAAGAAATCCTAGTTAAAAATAAAATTTTGTAAATTTTCTGATGTCTTCTTCCTCAAGAAAATTTATTTTATTTATCGTTTCGAGGAAGTGAGCATGCAGTTTGTTTGATACGAGACTTGTATGAACAATGCACGACCCCCTGTAGTCCTTGTAGTTTATAGGATTCTGGGCTATAAAATAGTTCCTACCCCAGGGGCGTGCAGCCCATAGAGGCTATAAAGCTGTCTATGAACTGCACGCCTCTGGTACCTACCCACCTTCCTGGAATTATATTCCTTTGTCTTTAATAAAAATAAAATCGAAAAAAAAATGTAAAGAGAGGACGCGAGTAAAAACTTTATGCATTATGATTCAATACAAAATTGGGGTAATGACTGTAAAGATGTTGTTGATATATTCAAAACACCATTCACCAAATTCAAACAAGTCTAACTAACTAACTAATTATCACGGTGTTTCCCTGCAGGGGTAGGCAGAGACGCAGAGAGGACCGAGCGCCAAACAACTCGGTCTGGGCACACACTCTTTGCCTCGTTCACATTCATACATCGTCTCATACACGCTCTTCTATTATTCCGACTCTTCAAATGCCCCGACTCAAGTATCTGATTCATTTGGTTGTGCCATGTCTTCCTCGTTACCCAATTTATATCGAAAGGAATAACATCAAAATAAATTTAATTTAACTAAACAAGCTACGTAGCTCTACATCGATATCTTACCAATGTATTGTAATTTTCCCATTATTATATTGTTCCGTCTTGCTTGGCGGAGTATTTAGATTCGATTTTATTTCGTTTTTGACTTTGGTTTTGTTTTAGATATGGTTTTTGATTTTGTCTTCTACTTTGTTTTTGATTTTTTTTTTTGATTTTTCTTTGATTTTGTTGTGTTTATTTAGATGTTCTTTGTAATAATTTAAAAGAATAACACGTAAAAGCCCAGCCTTCGGTTATGATGCTGGTTTATAACAATTTGGGAGGCGGTACCGCCGCCTCGGGAACCTTTATTGGATAACCAACACCTCTGCCATAGGTCATCCCAAGTGGTTCGCTACGTTTGGTGATTTACCGAAGGTGCCGGAGTTCATGGGGTGAGGTTTGTCTTGGAGGCGGATGACCAGGACACACTGAACCCCAGATTCCTACCCACCCCGTCAACCCTTTTCCTCCCCAGAACTCTCCTCTCCTTCCTTTCCTCAAAAAACCCTCCACACAGCATTCCCAAAGATGACATAGGCCCTGAAGGAAATTATTTTCCTCAGTGCCTCCTTTGTGGCGCTCATGTAAAAAAAAATTGTAATGTACTTTAATCCCAGTGATTGAGATTACTTGAAATGTGTTCGGGAAAATTCCAAGATCAAATTAAGGAATCCAAATAAGGTTGAGATAACAAGTTGCTTTATTTACGTTATCGTAAGGTCTGCAATTAATATTTGGACCAGACGTCCGTAAGTACTAATCACGTAGGCTTAAAGTTATTCTGACGCTGGGTGATACTCCCGGAACCCAGCGATCATCTCAAGCCATTGGCTATTTCCGTAACCGTGCGTGCATTAGTCACGAACGACGAAAGATGATACTCTTCTATGTTACTACTATGATATCTTTTGAGAAACCTACAACCTACATAAAACTACTTATATACATTAACGACACCTTTTAAAGAATGTTGAAACTACACGTCTAATCCTATTTACTAATATTTTTAATAATATTATTTGTTCTCATAGAAGGACGAGAAAGGAGGGTAGTAGGAATGAGGAAACAGGATTTATACATCGGAGAATGCCCCCATCAGGAAATCCCGCCACAGTCCATATTCCAAAATCAGTAAATTTATTACTCAAACAAAATTTTGATGCCATACGAAATCGCAGAATACATCGAAAAAACATATCTAACCACATCGAAATCATAGAATAAAGAAGAAAACTACAAGTGACTTCTATACTAATTAGAATGGAAACAAATGTTCCATTCGCCCAATAAATAATGATGATCTAAATTGATAATTTTTTTTTTTTGAAATAGTCAATTTAAGTTAAAAAGAGTGCTTTGTTAAATAATAATTAATGGATGGGCTACATTGGAGATGAGGGCGAATTTCCTATAAAATACGAAATAAATAGTTTTTTAATGGTATTTTTCTTTTAAGACCAGGCCTACATAAATAACATAACTATGCCAATATAAAGCATCTTTATTGGCGATCAAATTTTAATTTAACAGCCTAAAAAGCTATCTCACTAAAGGGAACAAAACTTCGACAGCTTTTACGGCCCAGTTTGCATTATACAAAGAAATTTATCTGAAAATGTGATTTATCGTCTAGGGAGAAATTATGTTAAGTTGAAGGTACATATTTGCGTAGTAGTAGGTACAGGAACTGGTAAATTATGGGATAACTTTATTTTGGAAATGCTACAATATTTTAATAATGATAAAGGGAAATAAGAAATAATTAGCATTAGTTGAATCAAAGAATATGATAAATAATTGTCCCCCGCAACACAAGTGAACTCGTAGCGGGCAGGACAACATTTTACAAAAAAAGTACTTTCTAGATGACTGCCATCTGTTGGAGAACGTTCGGAGTAAAATATATTAAGTCGTTACTACCTCGTATTCTCAATTCAAACATGTGTATGCTCAGTGCAAAAAAACAATTGATAGGGAATGTGGGTTAACATTTTAAAATCATTATTTGTGAGAAAGTTTGTAAGCCTGTAAATGAACATCAGTGCGTGATCGGTTTGTATATTTGTGATCACATGTGATCATGTGATCAGTTAACTCAATCCCTTGATGATAGGCATGGCGCATATATTAAATTTTTTAAACAATTTTTTTATGCCACTATTAGACAACGCCTTGTCAAATATTGAAGCAACACGATGAATGATGAAGTTCTGTTTTTTTCAATGAATATAGAAAAAGGAGAGATCTACGTAAGATGACAGGTTTTTTTTATAATAGGATGACAAGAATAGGGAAAAAACCGAAATTTTTTTATCATAATTTATGATGAAATAAAAAATTACACCGCGTAATTTCAGACCATTGATATATATACATTTCAGACCGAATTGGGACCAACTTGAGAAATCTTCAAGCACCCATTTTTTTTTTATACAATGAAACACAAATGAAAATACTAATTTCGGTTGTGGGTCTGTCTGTGATTGCAACTCTGGTTAAATGAAATCGAATTTGTTTTGAATTTTCGTGTCATTTTCAAAATTGGAACTGATTGTGTCAAGAATTCGGACAAGCAATCAAATCAAGGATCCAGAGGTACCGATTGGTCAGAGGCTTAGTTGGCATCGCATCTGGGTCCCATCAAGGCGGCGTGAGTTCAATTTCTCAAGTCCATAATGGTAATGACAGACATGCTCATTAGTAGTATGCTTTCTTGATACTAATGAGCAAGTGATACCTAGTAGCATGTGTGTCACGCCCAAATGAGCATGAACAACCTGTTGATTGTGAGCTCGGGAAAGTTTGTCATCCTTAAAGGTGTTTTTGTTTTCACTGAATTTTGTTTAAATTTAATAAGGTTAGTTTTGACAAGTACAGCTGCGATTTTTAGCTAACATACAATTATTATCAATCCTACAATTATGTAAGTATAGTGAAATTCCTTCGTTGTTCACGGGTTTGCGCTAGTTTTTTTTTTGAAGTAGGCAATTCACCCTAAAAAGATTGATTTGTGTTTGCACTAGTTAATAATACGCTTGTATTTTTGAGATACAGGTTTAGTAACATCTCTTCATCACATCATCACTCTTGGCCAAGGCCGTAGCCAGGGGGGGGATCGAGGGGGTTTGATCCCCTCCGAAAATATGATGTTAAATGCTACCGAAGCCCGACTGTACAAAATGAACTTATTGCAATTTGTGGTGAATCGAAATCGAAATCTGAATTGAAATCTGCAAAATGTTTTTCAGTCCTTGTTTGACGAAACTACTGATGTTTCACCACAAGACAAGAACAGATGTCCATCTGTGTGAGATATGCAGAGCTAAAAAATAATCAGCCTTACTAAAAAACCGTGAAAATTTTATTTAATTGATAAACGAACGTTTTTGTGAAAACATTACTAATAGGCCACTTGCATGGATTTCATAACGACTTGGAAAAAATCGTGTGGATAGATTTTTTACTAAGATTACGAAAATGTAAGTAAAAATTTTTAAAACTTGTAGTTTTTTTTATTTTTAAATAAATAAATCCATTATTTGAGCTCGTGACGTCACTACATGAAAATGTCCTGTCTCCGATTATGTTCCCTTAATTTTGTAAAATTCCACACTGATAAATTTTTTTTTATATGGCAACACTTTGATTTCCGGCGAATTTTTGAATTTGCGTTTAACGTTCACTAGATTTTTTGTTTGTTCTATGCGAACTTATCCTTTGCTTTGATTTGTTGATAAAGATAACGGTGTTTTTACTGATGTTACGAAGAGAACCCCGTACAATTTATTGCTATTCGTGTGGAAAACGTTTTTTTTTAAAATGATTTTCGGCTATTTAATTATCGTTTTTTCGCACCCATAAAATTATGTCCTGTCTTTCCGGTTTATAAAAAATGGTCTGATTTTTCGGATTGAAATTTTCAAAAAAATCACCAGGATTTCAAAGTAAAAAATAAAAAAAATTTCTTATTTTTAAAGATGTCGTAAAAAATGCCATTTATAAAAACCGGATAAAATTTCCTCTTAGATTTGTGTATTTGAAATATACGTTAGTATTCAAAAATTGCCATATTTTAAGATTCAAACACGGAAAAAAAAGAAAAAAAATTCTTAACATTTTTGATCAAAAAGTAGAGAAATTTAAAAAAAAATCAAAATTTAAAAAACCCAGTCCTTTTATACAATTAATTTAGAAGGTAACTGTCACCTCACTTTTATCTCGTGCATACAATAAAAAATATTAAGAATTTCAAAGGTTGTTGTAATGCAAAAAAAAAACCTAAAAATAAACCGAAAATAAAAACCGATTTCTTGCATCTCTAAAGACGTTAATTTCTTTGATAAGTGTCCCAACACATGCATTCGATATAAGTATTATAAAAAAACATCGCTTTTAAGAAATTCTCATAAAATAAAGTATTAAAAAAATTCATGTACTTAACCTATAAAACAATTTTCTGACAGTTCATCTTTCAAAGTACGATAATTGTGCTAAATAACTGAACTAATTAAACTGATGAAAAACCACAAAAAAACGGTAAATATATCAATTATATGAATAGAAGAGTGAAGAGTGAATTAGAATTGCATATTATTATTATACGTTTGCAATTTTGTGTTAACATAATGAATAATAGCAATATGTTACAAAATGTAAAGGACACTTTGGAAATTGCTCACATTTATTTAATATTATATCGTATCATAAGTACCTAGCGTTGCCCAGGCTTTAGATCATGTCACTAATTTTATATCTGAATATATTTAACTCATTGTGATCTAAAAGTAGTGTAACTAAACTCACCATTAATGATTCTTCCTTTCTACCTACTCTTTTGGTAAATTAAAATTAATGTTGAATTAAATGAAAGCCACACTTTGTAAAACAAAATTTAATCAAATTTATGTCATTAAGTAGGTACCTTAATAAAAATGCTTCATCGATTTATTTTTTTTATTTTTTAAAGAACAAAGAAAGGTTTTTTTAAATGTGGGTACAGTGTTCTGTATGTTCAGTGTCATTGCACGTTTAAAGAATATTTGATAGTTAAATTGGTGTTGCCAGCCTAAAAATTTTGTTGTTCCATTTTTTTATATTTTCTACTCGATTATACGTTCATTGCAGCTCACTGCAGTTGAATTTGGCTCTATATCATTCTTGCCAGGTTTAGTCTATTTGAAATACTATTGGCACTATAAAATCGGTTGGAAATTTTATCAAGTCCTCGACAAAACGAACCAAGCGCTTAAAAGAAAATATCGAAAAAAAATCCCTGAAACACAACGGAAAACACTTACGGAAATGTAGTGGCAACACCACTGATACATTGTCTAGTGAGTCGGGTAGCGCACATGAATTGTAAATAACTATTGATACTAATAAACACCCGGGTTACCGGCAAAATTAAAAAAAAAAATTACATTCAAATGTGCGAGATCCGTTGGGTTAAAAATCATGAAGGGTTGATAAAATTCAAGGAAATCTATAAAGCTATTATTGATAAACTACTCAGACTTAAGCAGTGATGTGGATTATGAAACATCATCAAAGGCTAATTCTTTTCTAAGATCAGTTATTTCAAGTGATTTTGCTATAAGGATGGGTTGTTTCAAAAAAATTGACGAATTTACCAAATATTTTAAGTTAATTTTCACTTTCTGTGTAAATTCTATTCAAGTTATGTTATTATTTCAGTTTCACACAGCAACTAGCCTACAATGATATAATAATGATGATCAGCTTCGTTCGAGATTCCAAAATCATAGATCCACATTATCATCTCTCAACATTTTAATTCCGCCTGTGTGTTGCAAAGACCAACTTAATTATCAAGAAGACTACTTTGAGCTCTAAAAAATATTTGGATGCGGACTCTGTAAAAGCTGAATTAGAAAAGTAAGGAAATAAAATGGCTGGACGAATCTTAACTAAATCGACCAACATGTGATATTGAAGCTCTCGGAGAATGCAACCAGGACCAGACCTTATTTCCAAATATTCACAAACGTATAAAAATCTTAGTGACACTGCCTGTTTCCACTTGTACCCCAGAAAAGACTTTCTCTTCTCTGAAACGCCTCAAAAATTCCACAGGCCAGTAAAGACTAAACGATTTGGCGTTAATGTCAATCCACCAATGGAAAAACGTTAAAATTATATTCTACATTCTTACAAAATTCATCAAGAAAACTTGAGTTTTACGATTTTTTGTCAAAATTTTCTTCTTTTTGCCGCTTAAGTCATTATATATAAGATTTATATAAAAAAAACTTCGACCAAAAAATTAACGTAACGTCTTCTTTAAGTTTGCAATAAACATTTTTGTTGTTAAATCAACTGTTGAGGAATAATTTTGACAAAACCAAATTTTGGCGCCTTCAATCTAAGATGGCGGCTCGAGCTCGACCCCCCAAGGTAGAAAATTTTTTTTTTCGTTAGAGTCCCAATATAAACAACATATATCATAAAATCGCTACTACATGACCTTTTGCCCGGTAAAGGCCTTTTTTATCCCCCACTGACTGGACTATAAACACTGTTCCACCAAACAAAAACCCCCCCGAAATTTTTCTCTGGCTACGGCCTTGCTCTTTGCACTGCAACACCTGGTGGGTTTTGGTCTCCTCAAGAGTCTTCCTCCACTCATCTCGGTTTTGTATCAGTTCTTTCCAGTTTAGAAGCTCCAAGGTAGATATTTCTTTGAGGACGTTGTCGCTCCTTCTCAATCGGTCTTGAGTTCAGTAGAGACTTTGGTGCTTGATGCTCGGTCATTCTCTCCACACGACCCAGCCACCGAAGTTTTCCCAGTTTTATAAATTTTGTGATGTTTGGCCCCTTAAACAGAGTATATAGCTCATTGTTGTAACGTCTGCGCCAAAATCCATTTTCTAGAACCGGTCCGAAGATACGCCTAAAAATTTTCTTGTCAAAAACGTCCAATGTTCGCTCATTGTTCTTAGTTAGTAAACACAAAACACGTATCAGCTGCGTGATTTGTAGCGTCTATTAAATAATAATATAAGACACGCAATTACATACCAAGAAAATTACATTATTTATGAATTCATTTAATTTATTCGACAACGATAATCCTTGTTCATATATAAAAACCTCTATAGTGAGAAAAAAAATATTATTCCGGACCCTTCATCGGTTTAACCCCCCGCCTAATCCCAATTAATCAGCTCTTTTAACGTGGCCATCTTTTTTAAAACCCTCTTGGAAATGTTGGTGCTAATGCCTGAAAAGAAAACGGTTCAACTTTGATAAAGTGTGTTTTAATGGAAGAAGGTATTAAAGCAGGAATCTTATCTATTTGTGGTCGTAAATATTGTGCTTTTCTTTAAGTTTGTACGGGAAATTTATCTGTGTGCATTCGCGGAACAAGCGGTTTTATAAGAGACAGGCCAGATGAATATACATTTATTTGTATCAGCATTCACAAAGCATCACAACAGGGCCGAACCTGCATCACTTTGCATTATGATTATATTAGTAAACATACCTCAACGACAATTTTGAAAGGACGTGTATGTGCTGTTCTTTCAGAGTCGTCTCTGTTTGCATTCCTGTGATGTTATATTAGTAATGTCCATAAATAAACCAAAGCACACACGTAATAGTCGATTGGTCCATAAAATTACTAAGGAAACAGTTATAAAAATAAGAGTATCTGTAGCGGGCGGCGTGGATGTGATTTATATAAAAAATCTACTGTGAGATTTATGAAACTTAACGTTCAAAACAAGAGAAAGGTCATTGTTTAGATCAGCGGTCAGCAATGAGTTTTGGTGGTGGGACTTATGAACATGTTACTTTTTCACTCGTGCGCGTGTGAGTCTGCTCGGTCAGTGCGCTTGTGACTTTTGTCGTGCCTATGTAGCGCAGACTTTCCCAACCCTGTCTGGCTCAACGCCCGCTTTCCAAGTATATTTTTCTTCAAAGCTTCCCCTTCTGCATAAAACGATGTAAGACACACGTAAACGGACGGAAAATCGCCGCAGGTGAAAAAAAAACACGTTTTAAAATAGCACGACCAACCGGTTGGTAGCGTTGTAGTTATTGGTTTCCACTCGGAAGTTGCGGGTTCGATCCTCTACTAGTTAGTACTCCATCATTGAACAAGCCACATTTTCCACTTATAGTAATAGAAGTGGGCGGATTTTCAACATTCTGAGATTATTTTTATAAGTTAGTATAATAGCACACACGGAAAAAGCATTGCAGGTGAAAAAAAATTAAGTGACCATTTCATGTTTTGAGCAAACGCGACCAACCAGTTAGTAGGGTGGTAGTTTAATCCCACTCTGGCGGAGCATGTTCGTAAAAACTATTATTTATGTTTTCTTTATAAGAATAAGTTATAAAAAAAATTATTATTGTGACTGAAAATTATATTCACGTTTATAATAATTGTACGTTTAGGAACTTTCCCTTGTATCCCACGTGCCAGAAGGGGGCACTTCACGGGACAGTTCTGGCCCGCGGGCCGCTAATTGCCGATCGCTGGTCTAGATGAAATTTCATAAAATCACACCAACCTTTAGAGCAGAATTTTTATAACTCTTGATGAAATTTTAAATTACATTTTTCTGTTTCGGAATTTTGATTGAGTTTCGCTAATTTTACTTTCATTAATTAAAATATATATTTTTTCTTATTGAAAGATGTAAACCCTTTCACATATTATAAACAAGTTAACTCTCATTAATCACCGTTTCATATAATCGGAGCAAATATTCAGTGAACTGAATTCATTACAAAATAGTTGAACAAAGTATCAATAGATATTTTCTTGAATGGAATCTGATTACAAAGAAAAATACAATTTACAGAGCACAATAGACAAAATATCCCCCTTTAGACTCACGAAGCAGTTCTTTTCGTTGTAGAGAAAAAAATAAAGTAAAAATAACAGTTTTAGGTACAACAAACACGTCTTCAATATTAAGGTACAGAATGAAGTGAATGAATGGATGTTAAAAATAAGCGGCGTAGCGAAGACTTTCCGGACTGGGCGCTAAAAAGGGGGCAGGGAATTACGTGAAATTAACAAAATCATTCCATCACGACGCTGCCTGACAACGTCACTTAACTGGATGGACTGCATTCACGTGCGTTATTTATTAGGCAAACGAGGCCTATTTTTTATTCACAACCTTATTAAAAAAAAACTCTGGAAAAATTGGTTGTTCTAATATAAAGAGTACGTAGGTTTTAAATTAATCTGTAATCATTATGGACAAATCCGATTACCATAACAAAGTGATGGACTTCATAAACAGTACAGTATTTAAAAAGTACAGTATTTACAGGCTCCTACAAGCCCTCTAATCGCTGATATTTTTATGAATGATTTGGAAACAACTATTTTTAATTCAAAATCCCCTCTTTTAAGTAATATTTTACTATATAAGAGATATGTGGACGACATCTTCGTCATTTGGACAGGATCGGAACGCCAACTCAATAACTTTCTTAACCTTTTAAATTCCTTTCATAATCAAATAAAATTTACGATAGAAATAGGCAATGAAAACTTAAACTTTTTGGATTTAACTTTGTCTATTATAAATAATAAAATGCATTTTAGTATATATCGCAAGCCCACATACGCTGACATAGTAATTCATAAGACCTCCAACCACCCTGTCTCACAAAAACACTCCGCCTTCCATTCCATGATACATCGCCTAGTAAATGTCCCAATGTCTAATAATAATTTCCTTTCTGAACTTTCTATAATAAAACAAATTGCTGTACATAACGGATATGAACCAAGTTTAATTGATAACATTTTAAATAAAAAACTTAAGAAAATTTCAATAAATAAATATCTATACAATTCTAATAATAATAATGATAAAGAATGGCGTAAAATTTTATATATCAATAATTTTTCAGTTCAATGTTGCAAAAATTTCCCTTCTAATATTAAACCAGCTTTTTATACAAGAAATAATATCGGTAATTTTTTGAGGAACGCTAAAGATAAAGAACATAAATTGTCTAATTCCGGAATATATAAACTCAAATGTAACGACTGTTCCTCATTTTATATTGGAAAAACAACTCGTAATTTTGAAATAAGAATCAAAGAACATTTAAGGTGTATAAACAATAATAATTTTTCCGAGTTCGCTAACCATATCATTGAAAATAACCATAGTTTTGATAAAAATACGGGGATTGAAATAAAAAAATCTCTTAAAAATAATGAACCCATTATTAACAAACAAAAAATATTATCATATAGCCCAATCATGGATATGTTCCCCCCCCACTCCTAATTAATCCCTAGCCACGCCTTCACCCCTACCACAACACTCTGTAATAATATATTGTACCCACCTACTATTTTATAATTGTCAAGTCAGTATACGTTTGCCCTGAGGAAGGAACGGTCGTTCCGAAACCGGTCGGCTTTAAACAAATATACAAGTGGTTCAAACAAAGTAACATTGTTTCATTTATTTATAAAAAAATTTACTCCGAGATATTTATGACTTAATTGTCCTAATGTTTTTTTACATTTTGGAGTAGGAAGTATTGATGTTTGTCTAAGATTTCTGTTGTTTGTATATATACTCTATTTTGAATATTATCTTTTAAATTTGTAATGTTGCATGATAAAAATATATTGCACTTAATTTTCTGACTTTAAATTGTTGGAATAAAAGTTCTGACGAATATGAGTAGGGTTTTTTTTTAAATTGTTTTTATTATTACAGTATACGATATCTTTTCATCATCAATTTGTTAAGAATAATAAATAAAAATCTTATCTGAAATTATTTTTCTATGTGTATATCTCATGTGGAAACCAAAATTTAGGAAATGAAACCACATACCTTAGGTTTGCTGATAACAAACGACAATAATCACACAGAGGAGATCCAGAAGCGCATAGTGAACGCAAATCGCCGTTATTTCCGCCTTTTTGTAAATAAAATCCAGACTGCTGTCCAGAAACACCAAGATATTAGTGTACAAAACACTTATCAGACCAGTACAGCTGAGACTTGGGTAATAACTAAGAGGAATGAGCGAGCACTGAAGGTTTTTGAAAGGAAAATTTAGAAGCGTATCTTTGGACAGGTTATAGAAAATTGATTTTGGCGCAGACGTTACAACAATGAGCTGTATACTCTGTTTTAGTAGTTAAACACCACAAACTTTATAAAACTGGGTAGACTTCGGAGACTGGGTTATGTGGAGAGAATGACCGATCATCAAGTACCAAAGTCCCTGCTGAACTCAAGACCGATAGGGCGAAGGAGCCTGGGAAGACCAAGATTAAGATGGAGCGACAACGTCCTCAAAGACATATCTACCTTGGAGCTTCTAAACTGGAGAGAACTGGCACAAAACCGAGGAAGAAGACTCTTGAGAAGACCAATACCCACCAGGGGTTGTAGATTCAAGAGCGATGGTGATGATATCAAAATTAGTAACATGAAGTGAATATTAAACACAACAAAAAATAGAATATTAAAAAAAAAAATAAACGAGAAAGAAAAGAAATCATCATAATGCTCGTTCAATAAATAGGTACAAAGAAAAAAAGTGTAAATACGTATCTTCAGTAAATAGCAAAAATCAACATAAAGAGAAAGGAAAATCAATATATAAAGTAAATTAAAGATTACATATTGTTTTATTACTGAAATAAATTGTTAGAAATTTTTAATCTTAATTAGGGAAATAATAAATTATAATACTTCTTCAAATAACGTTGAGTTTTAAGTAAACCCTGAAGAAGTGAGCGTTGCTCATGGAACATGTTGGTTTTTAAAAACAATAAAAGTGGTAAAAACTAAGTAGGTATTCTATTAATTTCAATTTTTAATATATTTTTATGATTCTTTGGCAAAACAAGGAGCGTCCAACCCTATTGTTACCCTCGTAAACCATATTCCCCTATCTGATATTTTTTCCATCATCAAAGATAGATCCCGCAATGTTTGGACAGAGTATTGGAATATTGCCAGTCAATCCAAGGGAGCTCGCTACGCCTCAATACAAAGGACTATCCCATCAAAACCGTGGTTTCAAAAATTTCCCCATTTTTCCAAAAAAGAAATTTCCTCACTTATTCGAATGAGAATCGGTCATTGTTACGTTCCTTCTCACCTTTTTAAAATTCACATCCTTGACTCCCCAGATTGTACGTTCTGTGGTCTAGATGTGGGCTCTTTAGATCACATATTTTTTGGTTGTCCCTCTCTAAATAAATATCCTTTCTTCTATCAAGCGTTATCTAAAATTGCCTCCCCTCCATTCAACATTTCATCTCTTCTAAGTCTGAACTCGACTCCAATCTTCCATATAATTCTGAAATTTGTACATTTAAATAAAATTAATATATAAATTCACCTTTCCCTTTCTATGTAATTTTAAATGATGGCCTAGAACACCCTTGAAGGGTGAAAGCCAGAAATAATAAAAAAAAAAAATATATATATATTTTTATATCTAACTAGCTGGGCTACCCGGCTTCGCTCAGGAAAACATTTGAGAGTGCTATGGAATGTTTCACAATGATGATCCCGATTCCCTATTCCCGAACATTCCACGACATACTCCGCCACCCCTTCCAGAACTTTCTAGAGTTCTATAGAACCTTCTTGAACTTTCCGAAATTTCAAGAGGGCGAAACTTCCAGCCCTTATATCTTCAAAAGCATGCCCTTTAGGTAAAAACGGGTACCTTTTTTTCCCGAGAGGGGACAGAGATCTACCACACCTTATAACTCCCTTGATCGTACCGGGACTCGTTTCTGAGTTTTTGAGGTCCTCGAGTTTTTTGGATTTTATTTTATAATATATAGCTGTTTCCCGGCATGCATTGCAATGCCATATTCAAATAAATAAAAGGTTACTCCTTGCATGTCCTTTCCCGTGCGTTCCCCTCCAGCGTTCCACTTCCACCTTCCCCGCCACCGCTCTCCCGCTCCCCCATACCGCCAACCCCCCTGGCACTTCATTTCTTGACTCCTCTCCCGCCCGGCCCGTAGCCGAAACTTTTTTCTGATACTAACATTATTAAACTCGTGATATCTTTCTAATTAAATATCCGATTTGAAAAATTCAAAAAGTTAAATAAAGGTATTGAAGCTGTCTTGAATATGAAGTAATTTATTTTGATAAGGATTTACACCAAGATACAAATAAAGAGCCTTTTCAAGCGGCGACATATTAATTAAATTTTTAAAATAAAAGAATACTTATTGTGGCATAACCATAATAGTTAGACATATGCTGTCGCGAACTTTTTTGTAAATAATGATGTGTTCTACAAAGTCGTTGTACATTATTTTATTCTATCATCAATAGTTTTCGCAGCGCACGCGATGTAAAGAATATTTTAGGTAATTTTTAATAATGCAACCCTTATTGGAGTTTTAGTAAGGATGCCTAATTTTTTTGAAAATATAATATAGCTTATGTCACCCGGAGATAGTGTAGCTTCCCAACAGCGAAAGAATTTTTCAAATCGGTTCAGTAGTTTCGGAGACTATTCGATGCAAACAAACAAACAAACAAACAAACAAATCTTACCTCTTTATATAGTGTAGTAGATGTAGTAGATTATATAGTGTAGTAGATATTATAAGCCTTTAGACTGAGGAATTATTGTAATTATTTCTTTTCGGCGAATTAACTATTAGTAGTATCGTGTAACACTATATAAATTAGATAATAGACAATTATTTTTCATTTAAAAATTAGAAAAATTAAAAAATATGGCTTCTTAAAATATTTAAATAATATTTTTTTTGCAATAATAATATATGGCAACTGATGAATGAAAAAACGTTGCAAGCTGAAAATAGCTCCCTTAAAAAATGCAGATCTGTCACATCACCGAGGATCACAAATTGGGAGGATTTTAACTTAATTCACACAGCTAAGGCTTAATTAATGTAAGTTTTTGATTAGGAAGTAAGGACATTATTGTGTAACAAACTTCAACGTGTTTGGGTTGTAGGGGTTTGCTACGCCACTGCCCAGAATCATTTATTAAGTCGAGCAACAAAAAGTGATTTGCAAACAGTCTGAGTTTCCCCAGAGTCCCGTCTTCAATAGTGATTTGGGACAATAACGAATAATCACAGCGAGGCACAAGAAATCCGAGTTCATTTAAGACAACGGAAATTGAACATTGGAATATTTAGCGCTTGGACTCTGAATAATACAGATAATATAATGCTCCGTTTTGTTTTCATGCAACAATCCGTCTATTTGCGATCCTCACAACAAATTACTTTCCCAGATGCGGCAGGGACTGGGAAATGCGAGTTGGTTTTGTTTTTTAGGAAGCTGCGAGCGAGGATGGTTGTTGCTGGAGAGCGCGCTTAATTATTATGATAATTTTCACCGGGACGCAAAACTAGCGCACCAACTGGTAACACCGCACCACAGGTAAATTTGATAACGTGGACAGAATTATAATATCTCACGGCTGCATTACATTAGCTAGAGTAGTAGATACTCTCAGTATCACCCTGGTGAAAGATCACCATTTAGAAATTAAATTATGCTTAAATGGCCTAAGACGTGTCCAAACACGCGCCCAACATTTGTACAGGGTTGACATTAGTCACATGAGAACGGGTCGTTTTTACGACTCGTTCTTGAGTTCAACAGCTCGGCAGTGGAATGATTTACCGGCCTCTGTGTTTCCTCCCTCCTACAACATGGGTCTCTTCAAGACCCATGTTCACTCCTTCCTTTCCTCAAAAAGACCCTCCACACAGCATCCTCAAAGATGACATAGGCCCTGTGGGAAATTATTTTTCTCAGGGCCTCCTGTGTGGAGTTATTGTAAAAAAAAAGACGTGTTTTGTGATCAGGTCAAGTACTTCTCAACTTTCCTCCTCCTCTTCTCGTTGCCTTTCGCGCTTCCTTCATATTCTCAACATATACTATGTACATTTGATGTGAATACCTCACAGGAGTCCCAACTGCTCTCGTCTGGAGCCAGTGAGACTATGGCATTCCCATTTGGGGTATTTTGTGAGGCTGAAGGTGATTTGAGAGAGATGGGGAAGAGGGAGGTAGGGAATACAAGACAATCCGATCCAAAGATGGCTAAAACCATTCCAAGCAATGTTTGAATTTGGAATGCTGGTCTTACACTGGGGTTTAATGAGAGTGTCTTCCACTCTGGAACGTGCCGCAAATATACTATATTATATTATTTTGAATTAATAAATTATGAAATAACACAAATTAATCAATTAAAATATAATTGCGCACGTGGGGATTTGAACCCGTGACCTTTGGATTCAACAGCCTTACGTTTTGATCACGGAGGCCATCAGAAAGTATCTAATTAAAGTTATAAAAAACGATTTTTTTTCTGCCTTTCCGTGTATTTGACATCATACATCACAATCATAAAGGAAGACACACATTTAAAAAAGTCGTTATTTTTATAAACCCATGTTTGTTAATTAATCCAAAGTCTAAGTGATGGAAAAAGGTTGGATTTAAAATAAGGATTTAAAAAAATTGATAAGCTTTGTGTCGTTGACATAATAAAAAACCTGAATTCTATATTTCAGTATAAAACAGAATGACTCCGTAACAGAATCCCGTCTAGTTTATTTTCATAAAAGACACACAAGTGACTGGCATTTTCAATCTAAAAACAATATGTCCGGGTTAAATCATCCCCACCGGAAAAACTAAACCCTTTCCCACACAATTTTCCACAAATGATCATTTAGTCAATCCAGGCCATGGAAGTGCACTATATAAGTATAATAAATACAAAACAATACAAGAACAACATGTCAACCTACCAGAGACCAATTGGGAAAATAATTCACCGACTCATTTTCATGTTCAAATCAGAGGGTTCGGCTAGGTAGAATATGGACCGATAAATCCTACTGATCCCTCAATATAAATATTAAAATAATATATATTTTTTAATAACAATTATAATTTTGGTAATATTTTAAAACTAACAATAACAATTTTGGTGATATTTTAAAACTAACAATAATAATTTTGGTGAAATCTTGGTGTAACATATTATGTAGGTACGTTCTTCCAAATGTATATATTAGATAAGTAAGGTTATTTCTTCCTAAACACGCAATAAAAAGGGGGTTTTGCCTACAAGATTACACGTTTACTCAATGATTAAGCAGGGTTCACAGCGAAAAGTTACAGTTTCTAATTAATTTAACACACAGAGGAAATTGAGATTTACAACGGTGAACCATAAAGTGCCAACCCTCGCCCTCATTGCCAATTCCGGGTCTTGTCAACGCGAGTCTTGAAGGAGGGAGCTATATGTATAGGGACTGTACACCGCCCAGAACTAAATTAAACAGCCGTCATTAAGGCCAACAATGGCTTCTAATTGCATAAAGTAATTTCACCACTCATAAAATATTGCCAGCAATACCTATCCAGTAAACTGAGCGTCATTCCGAGCGGTACTAATCTCCGGTGAACCATTTATATATTTGTATAGACTATAGACCGTAGACTCCGTGCTGTGGATTGTGGAGTGCCGAGGATATGTTATTCTCTTGGACTTCAGTCATAAAGCGGTTAGTTTTACGCGGTGCAACTTAAGCCATTCATTTTTTATACTTAGACATATGTAGGGGTTGATGACAGCTATTGTGAGCCGTAAGCATAAGACTTATTTGGACATAAATTCAAAGGTATGTATGCAGGTTCAAAGGAATTATTCATGAGTTCCCAGATCGATATTGGAGAAGACCGTAAAAGAAAAATAAGCCCGTTGGAGTGGCAGTGTATGAAGTGGATGGATGACATTATTGAGTGGTGTAGTAGGAGTACATTCAAATTCACAGAGGGAAGGAGTATGACCAGGAACTTCCTGCGTGGAGCTAATGCAGAAAAACGTACATTTTCTAGTATCACTGTTGTCATTTACGTTATCTCCAGAGATGTTATGAAAAGGAACTGAATGAAAATTAATAATAATAATAGAAAAACATCAAAGATATTAAGTCGTTCCATAACCGAGCTTTCTAGCATAATAACAAATTTAAAAAAGACCTGTTCTCATACAGGAAGTGTCAAGTAGTCGGCATGCATTTTCTATGACATTTTACGATTGTCATTCGAGTTTTTTTAGAGCACCTTCTGTTAAATAACTGGTAAGACAATAATTAATTTATTTTAAACCACGGGGTTTCGTTGTCGAAAGGTTCCCGATCACTGATTATCTTTGATGAAATATGTCGAGATTGTAGAAACCCGAAAATTAAAAAAAGCAAAATGTGGCAAAAAATGCACCTCCGCCATCTTGGATTTTCATATGACTTTTTCAGTAGTTTAACGCATCCTCTGCAAGTAACTAATACAGTTGAGATTTTCCTCAAACCAAGGTAGGTGTAGTGTTTCCTAGAGCTCGGTGAAATTAATTACAGAGAGAACTAATCAATTAGCTAATTGCTGATTGCTATCGGTATTTGACAATTGGCCGTGGGACGCCCATTTTAATGGATTAAGATGGCGGTCTTTTTGGTATCGGCAGTGATATAAATTGAATTTCCATTGTCCGGAAAATTTTATTCAAGAAATGAAGAAAAAAGTTGTTCAAAATCAGACAGAAAGATTAACATTGATGTCTATTACAAATACAGGGTGCGTCGGAGTGAACTGAAGACATTTAAATAGCTGTTTAATATTTTTTTGCATGGTTCCCTTTGTGCATAAGTCTCAAATATCTGACAAATTGCTGTCCATAAAACAAAACAAAAAAACAAAAAATTATTATTTTGATGGGGATATCTGGGTGTTCGGTTTTTGATTCGCCATTCGATGTAATAAATATAACATCTACAAATGTTAATACGGAAACATAAGAATTGCTTACTGCAATTTAAAGCCAATGAATCCAACTGGATTTCAATATTTATCCTATATTTTTAGGTAAAAATATCAAAAATCTTTATATTTATAATAGATAGGTATATTTTTTTAAATAACCTTCCTAAATTTGGGTAGCCATCGTTCGAGTGGTTAGCAAAAAAACATTGTCAATTTTAGAGACAGCTATAAAAATTAGGACATTTGTCATATATTTAAACAAAAGAAACACACATATTATATTATAATAATTTATTAATTAAAGAAAATAAAATAATTTTGTAACTACTTTATTGCTTGTCGGAATTGTTCCCGAAATCGGTTCCAATTTTGAAAACGACACTTAAATTCAAAGCAAATCAAAGTTCGAGAGTTCAGTGAAGAAGAGTTATATATAGAATCAATTCCGAAATCAGTATTAACTAATGACAATTTTAACTACAGTTCACGAAAACATTTTTTTTCCTATGTGAATAGGTCAGGTGAGGTTAGATTCGGTTTGATTAAATTAGGTTAGGTTAGATAAAGTAGATATTATATTGACCGGTCAGTGGTTGAGTGGGCATAGCGCTTGAGTCCCACTCGGGCGTCGCATGTTCGATTCCCTGGCTGGCTAAGTCCTCCATCATGACACAAGCAACGTTTTCGGCTTTCTGTGGTGGTACTAGGAGATTTATAAACATTGTTGGGTTATTCGTAACCCGAGAATTTTGTCTTTCTTTTAAAAAAATAAATAAAATTATGCTTACAATTGATTTCATACACTTTATTGATTGCCATTAATGATTTATTTGATTGTTGGGAGCTGATCACGTGCGTTGTGCGGCTTATCCGGAGGTAACTATTCAAACAAAACGAAAAAAAACTTTTTATATGAAGGGAAAAATTTAAATTTGAGCGCATTTTAAGAGTTAGTTCTTTTTGGTGGTTCCAGTACTTTCGCCCGAAAAACAAATTAATCGTTTTCAATATTTTCTTCAACCAATTCATTTGTATCCTGTTGGTCGTATCATTTCCATTTCTCCATTATCGTTACTTATTGAAGACATTGTGCAAACCCCAAATTCTGGAAAAAAATATACATTTTACTACCCTTCCATCCTGCGTTGCGTGTAATGGATGGCTAAAAGATCAACAAGAAAAAAGCCTTATCGCCATTTTGTTTTATTTCTTCTTCGTTATTATTTCATGGTCTTCATTTGTCAAAATTAAAGCGAAATCCTACAAGAAAGAAAAGTGAACATTTTGACTCGATACATTAGACGAGACCGACCCAATTTATCTTTATTTCCGTGTTCTTTAGGATCACTAAAAGAGCATACACGAAGTTTGTGGCTTTAACTTCCGCTCCATGGTATATCAGTTGTATCATTAGACTTAAGATTGGAACGAGCCAACTCGTTTCATGCAAAAAACAAATTAAAAGAGTTTTCTTTCTGACTAATTTCGTGATAAGCATAAATATCCGGTTTCAAGTCTTTAACTCCTCGTTTCTCGGTTCATGCTGAATTCTTTTCATTTAGTTAGCAAAATTCATTAGAACTGAACAAAACAGAGTTTAAATTAATGTATAGATATAAAATAATATAATGTTTATGTTTATACACAATTATTTACAAAAAGCTTGAAACCACTCATTGCGTAATTAATATTCACATTAAAGTTCATAATGGACGTAATTTAAGGAGGATATTTATGCTTTACTCCGCTTCTCTGTTAGTACGGAATATTTCTTATTCAAACAGTTAGATTTAATATTAAATGAAAAACACACTTTGTAAAACACCACTTTATTCGAATTAATAATTATTTAACAGCCAACCAGGTTTCCCTTAGCTCAAGCTTCATCAGGGCTATTATATTAACTGTTAATATAATAACTCTGATGAAGCTTGAGCTAAACGAAACCTGGTTGGCTGTGAAATAATTATTAATTCGAATAAAGTGGTATTTTACAAAGTGTGTTTTTTCAATTAATATATAATGTCACACCACAAAGTATTTACTTCCTTCGATAAAGTTAGATTTAGCTTTATTATCACGAAAAGTGAGTGCTTATTTCGGGAGAGATGAAAAAATATGCATGTTACATATTAATTTTGTTAAAATTTATTCACTTCCGCGACATACGAACTGCACTACGCCATTTTTAAATTAAATTTCATAGACAATCAATGCTGCCAATAGTGCCAATCACGGAAAAAATATTATTGTCATTTATAACAATAATTTATTTATGCTCTGAAGTGAATGCAATACTGAAACGTTTAAACCTGTATTTAAAACAGAAGAACATGGAAAGAATGGCATTAGAATAATTACACATACCCGTTAGACAAACCCTGCTTGCCATACAAACCATTAAAAACCTGAGAGGTATATCTTATTGATGATGACATACAGGTTCTGCAGCTTGAACTCAAGCCAGTACCAGTAGTACCGGCAAGCACCGGAATAATTCGATTTAGGTTCTTTGGTTTTCATTTTGACTGGTTCTTGTTTTCCGTGAATTAAAACAGGATTATTCCGTATTATCCGTGCATGTCCGTGTATCGTACTTCGACAAAGAACATTTTGCAAGGGAACTTATACATTTTTATCTTAAAGAGTCATCAAAAATTTCATCTTGGGATATTTAATAACAATATTGTCTATTTTTAATCCAATGTCTCGAATGCGTAGATTGTATAATGCCATAGAATGTGACGATCTTTATAAATATAGAAATCTTTATAAACATCCTCGTATATTAAAAAATTTTGCTAATTTTACAAGCTATAAGTTAATTTGACGACATGGCAAATAGAAATATTTGAACACAAAATATGCAATTGCTGTGTAATCAATTATTTTCTTCTTCCTTTCTTCTCTTTCTCTGTTCTTTGTTTTATATTTTATGTTGTTTTTATTATTACTGTCATTTCATCAGTGGTATCTCCATCAAGTAAAAACTAAATCTTGATTTACGCATGCTGTGAACATTTTTAATTCGCGTGTTAATATCTATGCACATCTTGATGGCAATTTCATTAATGTAACAATTGTTAACAATATGTATGTAAATGTTCCAAATAACAAAATAAGTAAAGATTTAGGCTGGAAATAGTGCCAAACGTAGCTGACTGTATGAATAGCTCAAATGGCCCACGGTACAGCTCGTCAGCGCTACATCATCGGGCAACCGAACGTGAGCGTAGCACTATTTGCAGACTGAAGTTTAAAAACACGTTTCACGCAATAAAAAACGGTTTCTTTGATTTTTTCAATGTATTGACAATACGAAAGTAAATAATTAAGTTTCGTATGTTTTTGCAAAGTGGAAATTGAGGGAAGTCATTTCAATCTTATATTTTAGTTTAAACAAAAACGATATCTGTCTGTAATGTGCATTAAAAAAAAATGATCTCACTTTTTAAAAGGGGTGAGGTACAGACCACGTAGATTTTCATATTTAGAATACATATAAATGGGGTTAATACATGAGACGATGTATGAATGTGAGTGAGGCAAAGAGTGTGTGCCAAGACTGAGTCGTTTGGCGGTCCGTCCTCTCTGCTTACCCCTGCGATCAAATTTTAACCTTTATTCTGCATGATTTGAGTTTTCCTGCAAACAAACTAGTGCTTAGTCAATTAGCTGAAATATCTTGGTTTTGACAAAAACCTGACTCAGTATCCACTTTTGAGAATAAATGTAAGTTTCGGCATTTTGCGAGGTTAAGTCGATTGTGCCGAGAATACAAAAAAAAGAGCTAAGTTTTACAGGAAAGCGTAATATTTTAATATAGCATTACATAGAGCGAGAGCAGGAAATAACATGTTATTAGAAAATCCTTAAAAAAATAATTAAAAACTTATTTTAATTTAATTAATTAACATAACACAACAGAGATGGATTTATACGTCGGTCACTCTTGGAGACACTGAACCCCAGATTCATATCAACCCCTTCCTTCTTCGGGTTTTAAAACAAATGCGCAAAAATTTGGACGATTTTTCTTGCCATTGTTCCATATTTTAAATTCTTTTCCAGCAATATAATTGCTAGGGAGTCGTAGGAACTCGATAAATGACACCCTGATAGGAACTAACCATATTTTCATTGCAAAACTAAACAAACGCATATATGTATTTAAATGATAAATATATGTAGTTAATTAATTTTTTTGGTTTGACGTGCCCGTGGCTTGTCTAATATGACCACATATAATATTAAAAAAATATATTTTTGGTTTTTCGAGCAGTACTCGCTGCAGAGGACACTATTGCAAAAAAAGAATTCTTTTCAGCTTATGGCTGATGTTTCTGGCGGGGCTAGAAAACACTTAAAGGGGAATATTTCACGTCCGCCACACATAAAGAAACGCCACACATAAAGTACATTATTTGCTGGGATCTGGGTCTTTGGGAACTCAGTGGCGGCCAGTGGAACGTTGATTGTGCTTTTAGAAACGTTTAATAATAATACATAATATGTTACTTATCTGGAATACAAAAAACGTTTATTTATTTATTTTTATTGTATACTAGCCGAAGCACCCGACACGTTTCCCGGAATTTATTGTGTTTTAAAGGATGCGAAAAGGAAATCGGCGGTTTTTCAAAATTTTACAATGACACTAACACTCATGTTTTGAAGCCCAATTTTGCAAAATCTCGTCAATCTCGGAATATTGGAATTAGGAAAATTAGAGAGGGATTTTGGGAAGATTTGAAGGTAGATTAGATGGATGGAGTGTAAAATGTATGAGTATTATGATTGAAATGTATTGCAGATGTAAGGCTCCATGGCGTTATTTCATATTTTTGAAAGTACGGAGTCAGGATTCGGTATTTAGGTTATCAGGGAGAAGGTTGAAAATTTTAGGGAGTAGGTAGATGAATTGTTTTTGTGCTGTCGTAGTATGTAGGTTGCATTAATTCAATAAGTCAAGTTCAGGGTCGACAACGTAACCTAAGAATATATGTAATATATTTAGGATACCAACATCATTTATTATCCATTTGGGATAGTGAAAATATTTATTCAAAATTATGAACCACACAAATGCTTCAAGGCTGTTTACAAGATATTTAAACTGAATTTTGGACGTTTGAATTGTTTTTGAAAATATTTTGTCCATTTGGACTTTACTTTTTTTTTGAAATTTATCCTTTTCGATTTCGTCACCCAAAACCGCAGGTTTTTTAAAAATATATTGTCCATTTGGGCATTATTAAAAATAAAAACCACTGAAGATACTAGAACACGTACGATCTCTCGGTGGTACTAGATTTTTTGTATTGCACACCACTGGTGGTAACAAACGTTAGCAGTAGATTGGTACTCGCTCCCGCGGCTGTTGCTCGAATTGCGAGGTAAATGTTGCTTAAGTGCTTTTGTACGAATTAAAAGAAAATGTTAGTAAAGCTTTTTGGAGCCGTTTTATAAATGGTAAAGTGGGCCCTTAAGATATAAAGCACCCTCGAGATGATGCCACAAACATGACTACGTGAATTAGCATCCTGGTTTCATGAAATGTTGTCCACTTAATGCAGATTTCTTTTTAAAAATTAAAAAAAAAATGAAATAAGTTAAAGAATTAAAAAAAAAAATATAAACTATGTAAAAGAACGTACGAAATAAAAAAGACCATTGGAGGGGTCCTACCATTTTCCCAACTGACGGTATCTATAAGGAAACGATTTCATGTGACTTGGTCCCCCGATAATTGCCCCCCCGGCATACTCATACACAATATTATGCAGTCGGTTTAGGGAAAATACGGTAAACATATGTACTTACACAAAAAATTACTAAATGAACAAGAGGGGTGTGCAGAGAGGAAGTACCGCCGAATAACAAAGCAAGAGCCCGTGACGATCAGACCTTCGTTATTTTATAAAACCTGAAAGTTTCTCTGTGTATGTCCCTAATACAGGAAAAGACGATTCCCGACTATTAAGTTTGGATCACGGTGGCTTTAAAAGGTATTATATTAATTAATTATAATTGAACTTACATTAAAGTATAAAAGCTGAATTTTATATATGTTACTTAAGGAACTATCAACATATGTTTTGTCAGTTATCAGACAGTTTTGATGGTTCCTTCACCTTGTCAGATACATTAAAAGTCTACCGTAGGTGCGAGCGCGATATATACATGCAAGCGAGTGGGAGTGAAATAGTGGGAAATTTCGACAATAGCAGACTAACCTTGTAAAAGTGCGAGCAAAATGCTCTTTTTTATACACCTTTGCTACCTCCTATCTTTCAAGGCCACCGTGATCCAAACTTCACAGTCGGGGATCGTCTTTTCCTGTATTAGGGACATACACTGAGAAACTTTCAGGTTTTATAAAATAACGAAGGTCTGATCGTCACGGGCTCTTCCTCTAGTATAAAACACGTTTTCATTAAAATGCATCACCAACCACTTGCCTACATACTGCATAATATTATATCAGCGAACAAGTACAACCAAAAACGACACTGTAAATAAATTCGTTTGATATGAGTCAAATCTACATCTTTTCCGAGCTTCATGAAATTTTGCATACTTGACCTGCAAAACAATAGAAAGGTCAGTGTTTAAGGCTGATTTCGAAACACTCCGCAAAAATCCAGGCATCGCCGAGGACTTCAGCTAGTAGGTACTAAAAGAACACTTAATTTTGATTTCAATGGAAACCAATGTTACCGCTAACTTGATTATGAACTTTTGGTTCTTGCCCATTTAGAATTCAGTTCCTCTTATATTTGTCTGACATAGTATATCACCATCCCATTTGAATTTCATGATGATGATGAAACTCAGTTTTGTATTGGAATTTTAAGGCCCGATTGATCTGACTTAGATCGCAAGATAAAAACAAAACAAAAGCAGAGTGGGCAATTCACACGCGGTAGGAGTTAAGGACTTTTTACGAGGCTACGAAGGACTTTTTTTTAACAATGTGAAGGATGATTTTTTCCGCTTTTTGTCGTCAAATTCCAGCGCATCTTTTCCTATACATTTGGTCATCTTATCAGTATTTGTGTTTTCTTCTTCGAAGTCGCTAGATGTCGCTTTCTTTTGTGTTTTCTTTTGTATATACTTTTTTGAGTGGTTTGACCATTGGATATCGATTTTTACAAATATATTTAAATATATATATATATTTTTTATTTTTTTTATTTCATAGGATTCGATCCTTGGTCCACCGAATGTCTGGCCGCTAAGGTTCGTCAGGCGCTTTATACCACTAGACTAAAGGAGGCTTGCGTAGGACCGTGGATTTATCGTATTATATTGGAACTCAGTACCCGTGAAAAAATAAATATTTTATTGCTGTTGTGATGATCTCGCCTTTGGGCCTACGAAATAATTCCTTTAAAATTGAGAGATCGATTTAGAAATATATTTAATTTGTAACATGGAATGTTTTCAGCATACGATTCTCTGTTTCCAATTCATGGGGGTGATTTATGGGTCCTTACCACTAAGTAACCACATGTGTTTGCGTGCCTCAAGTGCATGCGAGCCCCGGCAAAGGCCATTTTTCACAAAACTAAGAAGGGACCCAGAATAACATTTAGAGGGATTTTTTCAGGTTCATTATCAAGTCAGGGGCGGCCGATGGATATTTGCCCGAGTGGTGACTGACTTTAACGCGAGCAAATTGATTTGTGAAACAATTGTCTTGTGCATTTTCTATGGCAGTGGGGAGTTGAAAAATTAGGCAATAAAGATTGATCGTTGGTGCATTTAAATATACGAGAGCGACGCGCCGATTACGGGTTGAAATATTTGACATATTTGTCAAAATAAGATTGCAGAATTCGTTAAATAGTGACGCACGCAGAAAGAACGAAAACGTGTACAGACAATGCTTATATAATGTTATTATATAACCAATAAAGTCGACGCAAGTAATGAGGCGGTCCTAACTAGATTGAAGTACGCCACTGAGCTCTTCTTTTAAGCGCTATTGGGATAATTTATGACTTCGGCGCAGACAAAATTAGTTTGTATTCTGTTATCTAAAGGTTACACACAAAAAAATAGCAAACATGAAAGTTGCACTGATTTCTTGGAATTTGGGATGTAATGTGACAGAACACTATTAAAACGATTGAAATATGCATATTGGGAGATGTGTTTATCACTTAAGTTTTAAAAAAGAGGGACTAATATATTATTGAAACCAAACAAGTAGATGGGTGGGAGTCGGGGGGCAGAGAGTTGGAACAGGACAGTGAGGGAAGGAACCTGGAGGCGCGCGGACGGGATAAAAATCATCGAGTTTTGATAAACGGCAGAGTAATAATTTGGTGCGCGTAAACCGGGAATAATTCAGATAGTAATATATAATAATAGATAGTCGGGGTAGAGGAGTGTTAGAGGACAGTCAGGGGGAGATCCTGTTGAGAATTAAGATCGTCAAGTTCTGAGAGTCGCGAGGAGACCAGCTCGGTGCTTCTAAATCGGGGATATTTCATTTTAATTAAACAAAGAATAGTTCGTCTTTATTAAACAAAAAGAGTCCACGCGAATACGGAAGTCAGAGATTGCGGCTTGCGAGTTCATGAAGTTAAATAATATAATTTGTAAATTGAGGCGGTCAATTATCGATACGGGACGGGCTTTCGGGGCGTTTATCAGGGTCAGGAAAAATTTTACAACGAATCGACGCGAGAATTGTGTTTGACGGCTGCATCTTGGAATAAATAACTGCATGACGGGTTGTGGTTTAGAAATGCTTGTTTGAGTTAAATATTAGAGTAGTGAATTGATTTGTGAAATTATTTTGTGCAACATGGCGATTTTGGTAAGTTTGAAAAATTGAATTAATTATTAACAACATTAATGTTTGGATTTCGTACAAAGCAGGGTTAAAACAATAGAATCATCATTACTCCCCGAGTATTTTAATTGTTTATAATTGTTCGTCTAGCTTGTAGTTTTCTAGATCTAAACATGAATTATAGTTTATATAGCGCCCTTGAGGTGATTTTCCATAAAAGCGGTGCTATGTGGTTCGTTCAAATATTAGTATTATTATTATAGCTACCTTAATGGGGCCTTTAATAAGGAAACATGTCATCTAAGTCGGATGATTTAATCGGAAAATTATAACGGTAACATTTAAAAAGCTATCGGGTAATTATCGGTAATCGTAAAAAAAGGAGCGTTCCCTCCGTAAGTCGATCCGGAGCTGCCTGATGTTGACCGGCGACGATTCTTGAGACAATACCGTTGTAAGATAATAATTTGGGGTTCAATGAACTAAAATACTATTTGAAGCACAAAAGACACTTTCGGGCAATAAATCTTAGACGAGAGACTTCATTTAAAAGACGGGATTTTGAAACCACAAAACAACAATAAAATCCTTTAAAAGTGCTTTGTTGGTGGTCGAGAAAACTAGGTTATTGGGTATTCTCCAATACATAACGGGTAACAAAATACAGAGGTATAGAATATAGGTATAAATTAATGTGTAAAGCGCCTTTGAGGTGATAATTATTATTTACGAGTTTCGTAATAATATTTTTAAACGTAGCTAGGGGACTATATTCAGGAAGGTTTTTGAAAAGGCATTGGGTAATATAACGGATTATGAAGGGTGCGTAGCATGGGCATTTTTGATTACTAACAAAATCTGACATAATTGAATTCCCATTCCAAAAATTTCCCACACCTTATTCCAAACTTTAGGTATCACAACAAGTCTCTTACATAGGACTTTGCATAAAATTGGTTCGATATCTTATCATATAATCACCTTTGGTTCACGGTTAGGTATATTTCTTTCGACTTAGCAAAAAACTTTCATATTGTCGGTTGAATGAAGCCGTCGGTAGGTATTCACATTTTAGCGTGATGCGCTATATCCACCTACTTAATTAACAAACTCTTTTTCTTCAAACTTAATTGAGCGGGTTACGACTCGAGAATGGACGGCGGTTGTCGAATGGATTAACGGGTCCGGCTTTCCTATTTCACCATGAGGAAGTATCTCACGCGACTCTATCGGGGGCGATGTGATCGAAATGCAGGTGGGCTTACACTATTTTTCTAATGTGGAGGCGAAGTAAGCGATGGTCGTGTCTGGTCCGAGCAAATTGGAATCCCTTGTGATCACATCTCGGTAACGTGGATCTCGTACCCGCTCTAGACTGGATTGGAAGCGTGGCCGGAGCCATTTCATGATGTCGACGTATGTACGTCACTAAGGCATTGGGGGACTTCAGGAGAACAAAGGACGTGCACCCATTTCGCCCTCCCTCTACCGCCGCTCCGAGGTACCAGCGGATAAAAGTTGTCGTCGCGGGAGGCCAGTTTGATGCAGGACGAAGATTACGATCTGGCCGGACTACCTTCGTCATGGGGGAAACGAAGTGACGAAATTTGCGTGGGCTTCACTACCTTTTAGGTTACGCTCGTGTGGGGTCTGCCTTGTCGGCGGAACGAAGGGAACATGACATATGGAATTGTTTGGCAACCGATCGGCGGTTCTTTGTTGGAATCCGGATAAGTTTTCTTAACTACTTTTGGTTTACGCTTAGGTAGGTATATTTCCTTCGATATTCGATTTAGCCAAAAACTTTCACATTGTCGGTTGAATGAAGCCGTCAGTAGGTATTCATATTTTAAGCGTAATGCGTTATATCCACCTACATAAGTAGCAAAAGTTCTTTTAACTCCACCACAATAGGAATAGGGATCATCCAGCATCAGGGTGGGAATGTACTCTGGACGAAAGGGCAGCCGGGAAAATAGAAGGGAGGGAAGCCAGATTCACGACCTGGTGCCTTTCATTCTTGGACCCAGCACCCTGGACGCCGAGCTTGACCTTCCTTCTTTGAGCTGATATTTGAGTTTGAGCTTGGGGTACGCCTATCGTAGAGCATATGCCCGTAACACATATAGGGGAAGGTCCCAAGTTACGCTTGTGTATGTTATGCGAGAGGACGTATTTTTCATTCAAATCAAATACCGATGACCATCGCGATTGCAGGCTGGCGCATGTTTTGTAGCGTGCCTAGGAAAAACGTAATCATTATTTCTACTGGTTCGAGGCGGCGTGCTGGACGGAGAACGGGACTATTGAGGACATGAGTGACTGCCAAGGCGAGGATCGGTGACATCAAAATCTTCTTTAATTAAATTCATACATCGCCAGATCAGAGGAGAGAGCGGCCCCACCGATCTCCTGACATTGCCGATTGTCTAATCAACTTCGGTTTAATGTTTATGCCGATGCTTAAGGAGTTAATGGAACTCAAGTCATCGGCATGCTGAAGAACTTCAGAATCAACAACATCATCATCAATCCAGAGTAGGATGTCACGTTCCAAAACCTCGTGCCACCCACACACTTCCTGAACAGTTCCTGACATCGGCTATCACCCCATTAATCGGAGCAGACCCTCATATCAAACGGTATGAGATGACCTTTCATCATCATCATCAACATAGTTATAATTTGGCTGCGTATTGGTCGATATTATTCCCATTACCACTCTATGATCCAGAAACACACGTCAAATTCTTTCCCGACAGAAGGCAAAACATGTCGATTTTCATTCGTCGCTTGCGACCTTAACATTCTCCGGAGGCGTTGGAATTGGAAGCTGATTCGGCGGTCTATGACCATCACCTTATCAGTTGGGCTATGGAGGAGTCCAATTATTTAAACAGCACATGTTCTGTCTCATGTTAATCCAAAATACCTACCCGTAGAATCAAATTAACAAAATAAAACAAGCTAGCTAACTAACAAACTGCATCTAGCACTGTAAGTGTAGAATTAGTGCACTCCGTACTGCTTTGAGTGTAAATCTTTTGTTAGAATATACATAAATGTCAAATTATTTTCATGATAGCATTTTATAGGGCCGCAGAGAGTACGCGACATCGCATCGAAAGGTAGGATCTTCTCAATTCGCCGTTTGAATGTAAATTTATATATTAGATGCTAGGAGGGAAAATGCAGATTACTTCAATAAAATTAGTCGTCGATGAGCGTAGGTGTATAACAGGTGCTAGGGGAGGAAGCTGGATGAATATAGATAGATAATTAGTTAATTTTCAAGCTAGTCAGACTCAGTCATTGTTATTCGAAGCCTTGCAAATTGTAACACGCCATACCTAAAAGAACATGGGTTTACCACAAATAAATTATTAATTAAATTGGATTAATTATACCAAACCACTAAAACAAAAAAGTACACAACGTTGTGGGGTTAATTACAATTGATTAATTAAGAGCATTTCGTCACGTTTGCATAAAAGTATTACGTGATGGGGTTGAAAAGGCGCTGCAAAAGAAATGCAGGGGAGAGACGCGAGAACGGGCGAGCTACGAGCTTTTAAAGGCCGGACGGGGTTGCGCCTGTAGCTGTAACAGGGTAGCTGTAGCACTGTAGCAGCATTTGGAAACAAAGAGGAAGGTTTTACTTCAGAGGGGGGGGGGGTTATCACAGTTTTGCTAAGTAACCAGGAGGTATGGTATTACAAAGTGTTGCATTTTGCTGGGTTTTATACAATGACTTAAACAAGAAGAAAAAAAAAAAAAAAAAAAAAAAAAAAAAATTAATACAGTAGGTATAACGGTTCGCATGTCATCCGAAAATGACTGAAAACACAACGAAAAAAAAGTAAAGTACTAGGAAAATAGATGTGTAGCAGAGGAATTAGCAATAACGTTTACATTAGCTTAACTAGATAAAGATAGGAGAGATAAGACGATGATGCCCAACATCCGATAAGACGCAGATTAAAGATATCATATTTTGAGGGGAGTAGCGCCATACGTCTATAAAAAGTGAAACAAAATAAATCAAGAGAGTAGGTAGTGCAATAATGTACACATTAGCTTAACCAGATAAATTTAGGAGAGGTTGGTTGATGATGTCCAATTTCCGATAAGACGCAGGTTAAAGGTGTCATATTTTGAGGGGAGTAGCGCCATACGTCTATAAAAAGTGAAACAAAATTAATCAAGAGAGTAGGTAGTGCAATAATGTACACATTAGCTTAACCAGATAAATTTAGGAGAGGTTGGTTGATGATGTCCAATTTCTGATAAGACGCAGGTTAAAGGTATCATATTTTGAGGGGAGGAGCGCTGTACGTCAATAAAAAGTGTAACAAAATTAATCAAGAGAAATTAATGATATCCAACCTTCGATAAGTATTAGTGAGAAAGGGTTTTACGTTATTAGGGGAGATAGTCCTTCAATGATGCATTCAATATCAAATCGCCGGGGTGATAATATCGATGTTAGTCAACCTTCAATTGGGTCTGAACGTTTGGTAAATTGGATACCGGACGATTAGTTAAAATAATAAAAATACAAAACATCGAGGAGTAGTTCTGGTTACCGAAGTAAACAAAACATTACAATTGTAATATTGATAGGTATTAGTGTCCTTTAGTGTCAACAATAGAAAAAAGGGTCTCTTTCATTTTGAGGGTAGATCATTTAAACATTTAACACTCAGCGTGAAGAACAAAAAAAAAGGGAGGTCATTAAACCGAGTGCCGACTAGCGGAGATATGTGTCAAATAGGTTTGTGCGTTTAACGTAACGGTAAATTGAAACCCTTCCTACAGCCGGTCATCACAAGAAGTGGGTGACAGTCGGAATAAAAGCATTATTTTGAAACGTAATTTCAAAATAATCTGTACAGGATTAAACGAAATTAGTTTGACTAAATAGTTCAAAGAAACAGAATCTGTTGAAAAACAAAATACATGTAGAATAAACATTAGTGACGTGAGCCGGATTAGACGTGAAGACAATGAAATCAAATTGAAGATGGGAGAGGTAGGTGAAATGTTAGACGACCTCCGATAAGTATAGGGAATAAAAGGTATTCCGATGTGAGGGGAGGAAGTCGGTTCTTGATGGCGAATTAAAATTTTAAAAATAAATTGTTTGCTAATATTCAACCCGACTTACAGAATAAGCGTATCCAAAATGTTTAATTCTAAAAATGCACTAGATTTAAAGGACTACAATAATAATTACGTACTCAAACGTATGAATCTAAGGAAATAAAAAAATGACTAGGTATTGTAGACAGTTGATTTCTCAGCAGTTAAAAATTTATAGATGATATTGGTCCCCAGTACCAAATTGTTAAATTTAGAACAACGGTCAGGTCCATTTTGGGCAAAGTTCCTTTAACGAAAAAACAAACAAAAAAATAAGGAAAGGTCGTTCACACTCGTATAATTACGGCAGGGATATTTTGGAAAAAAAAAAATACAGGCGGACCTTCGAGACGGCCATTATGTGAAACCGAAAGTACCGATTAAGGAGAGACGTACCGACTTAAGCGATCTAGACAGAGCCGAATCGGGGAAAACACTCTGGGTTATTTTATAGAGTAAAATACATTATGAGTTTAGACACAGTGAGATGTGGAGCATTGGAAAATTTATAATGTTTAGTAGTAGATTGTGGGTGGGTTTACGAAATTGCGCAAACAGAGTTTATTGTGAATCGGTGAGTTTGAAAAAAAAATCAGCGTAAATAGGTGATAAAGTTAGGCAGAAATTAAAATTTGGATTAATTGGTTTAGAGACAATAATAGACAACTAACTACTCACATAATACATTGTCGGCTTATGTGGGGAGTACAATGGGAGACAGCGAGGGTACCATGGCTAGGTACCGTTGTAGGTGGTAACCGGGACAAATTCCTGGAAATATGTAGGCGTAACGCAAGGTACATTGACCGTAGTTTCAACATTAGACAAACATTGGGCAAGGCCGACGTAGAAACGGAATAGGGAAGGGATGCGATGACGTACAGGACAGGGCCGGATTAGGAAATATTCATCATTACAATTTTGAAAAAAAAAGGCACAAAGATTTTAGGCGAGTCCAAACGGGCTGACTACTGCTGAAGTTCTGGAACAAAATAGGTGATTGTAGTTTGGATTTCTATCTACCTCCACTATTTTTTTCCATAAAGGGGAGACTGTGATGATCTCGCCTTTGGGCCTACGAAATAATTCCTTTAAAATTGAGAGATCGATTTAGAAATATATTTAATTTGTAACATGGAATGTTTTCAGCATACGATTCTCTGTTTCCAATTCATGGGGGTGATTTATGGGTCCTTACCACTAAGTAACCACATGTGTTTGCGTGCCTCAAGTGCATGCGAGCCCCGGCAAAGGCCATTTTTCACAAAACTAAGAAGGGACCCAGAATAACATTTAGAGGGATTTTTTCAGGTTCATTATCAAGTCAGGGGCGGCCGATGGATATTTGCCCGAGTGGTGACTGACTTTAACGCGAGCAAATTGATTTGTGAAACAATTGTCTTGTGCATTTTCTATGGCAGTGGGGAGTTGAAAAATTAGGCAATAAAGATTGATCGTTGGTGCATTTAAATATACGAGAGCGACGCGCCGATTACGGGTTGAAATATTTGACATATTTGTCAAAATAAGATTGCAGAATTCGTTAAATAGTGACGCACGCAGAAAGAACGAAAACGTGTACAGACAATGCTTATATAATGTTATTATATAACCAATAAAGTCGACGCAAGTAATGAGGCGGTCCTAACTAGATTGAAGTACGCCACTGAGCTCTTCTTTTAAGCGCTATTGGGATAATTTATGACTTCGGCGCAGACAAAATTAGTTTGTATTCTGTTATCTAAAGGTTACACACAAAAAAATAGCAAACATGAAAGTTGCACTGATTTCTTGGAATTTGGGATGTAATGTGACAGAACACTATTAAAACGATTGAAATATGCATATTGGGAGATGTGTTTATCACTTAAGTTTTAAAAAAGAGGGACTAATATATTATTGAAACCACACAAGTAGATGGGTGGGAGTCGGGGGGCAGAGAGTTGGAACAGGACAGTGAGGGAAGGAACCTGGAGGCGCGCGGACGGGATAAAAATCATCGAGTTTTGATAAACGGCAGAGTAATAATTTGGTGCGCGTAAACCGGGAATAATTCAGATAGTAATATATAATAATAGATAGTCGGGGTAGAGGAGTGTTAGAGGACAGTCAGGGGGAGATCCTGTTGAGAATTAAGATCGTCAAGTTCTGAGAGTCGCGAGGAGACCAGCTCGGTGCTTCTAAATCGGGGATATTTCATTTTAATTAAACAAAGAATAGTTCGTCTTTATTAAACAAAAAGAGTCCACGCGAATACGGAAGTCAGAGATTGCGGCTTGCGAGTTCATGAAGTTAAATAATATAATTTGTAAATTGAGGCGGTCAATTATCGATACGGGACGGGCTTTCGGGGCGTTTATCAGGGTCAGGAAAAATTTTACAACGAATCGACGCGAGAATTGTGTTTGACGGCTGCATCTTGGAATAAATAACTGCATGACGGGTTGTGGTTTAGAAATGCTTGTTTGAGTTAAATATTAGAGTAGTGAATTGATTTGTGAAATTATTTTGTGCAACATGGCGATTTTGGTAAGTTTGAAAAATTGAATTAATTATTAACAACATTAATGTTTGGATTTCGTACAAAGCAGGGTTAAAACAATAGAATCATCATTACTCCCCGAGTATTTTAATTGTTTATAATTGTTCGTCTAGCTTGTAGTTTTCTAGATCTAAACATGAATTATAGTTTATATAGCGCCCTTGAGGTGATTTTCCATAAAAGCGGTGCTATGTGGTTCGTTCAAATATTAGTATTATTATTATAGCTACCTTAATGGGGCCTTTAATAAGGAAACATGTCATCTAAGTCGGATGATTTAATCGGAAAATTATAACGGTAACATTTAAAAAGCTATCGGGTAATTATCGGTAATCGTAAAAAAAGGAGCGTTCCCTCCGTAAGTCGATCCGGAGCTGCCTGATGTTGACCGGCGACGATTCTTGAGACAATACCGTTGTAAGATAATAATTTGGGGTTCAATGAACTTAAATACTATTTGAAGCACAAAAGACACTTTCGGGCAATAAATCTTAGACGAGAGACTTCATTTAAAAGACGGGATTTTGAAACCACAAAACAACAATAAAATCCTTTAAAAGTGCTTTGTTGGTGGTCGAGAAAACTAGGTTATTGGGTATTCTCCAATACATAACGGGTAACAAAATACAGAGGTATAGAATATAGGTATAAATTAATGTGTAAAGCGCCTTTGAGGTGATAATTATTATTTACGAGTTTCGTAATAATATTTTTAAACGTAGCTAGGGGACTATATTCAGGAAGGTTTTTGAAAAGGCATTGGGTAATATAACGGATTATGAAGGGTGCGTAGCATGGGCATTTTTGATTACTAACAAAATCTGACATAATTGAATTCCCATTCCAAAAATTTCCCACACCTTATTCCAAACTTTAGGTATCACAACAAGTCTCTTACATAGGACTTTGCATAAAATTGGTTCGATATCTTATCATATAATCACCTTTGGTTCACGGTTAGGTATATTTCTTTCGACTTAGCAAAAAACTTTCATATTGTCGGTTGAATGAAGCCGTCGGTAGGTATTCACATTTTAGCGTGATGCGCTATATCCACCTACTTAATTAACAAACTCTTTTTCTTCAAACTTAATTGAGCGGGTTACGACTCGAGAATGGACGGCGGTTGTCGAATGGATTAACGGGTCCGGCTTTCCTATTTCACCATGAGGAAGTATCTCACGCGACTCTATCGGGGGCGATGTGATCGAAATGCAGGTGGGCTTACACTATTTTTCTAATGTGGAGGCGAAGTAAGCGATGGTCGTGTCTGGTCCGAGCAAATTGGAATCCCTTGTGATCACATCTCGGTAACGTGGATCTCGTACCCGCTCTAGACTGGATTGGAAGCGTGGCCGGAGCCATTTCATGATGTCGACGTATGTACGTCACTAAGGCATTGGGGGACTTCAGGAGAACAAAGGACGTGCACCCATTTCGCCCTCCCTCTACCGCCGCTCCGAGGTACCAGCGGATAAAAGTTGTCGTCGCGGGAGGCCAGTTTGATGCAGGACGAAGATTACGATCTGGCCGGACTACCTTCGTCATGGGGGAAACGAAGTGACGAAATTTGCGTGGGCTTCACTACCTTTTAGGTTACGCTCGTGTGGGGTCTGCCTTGTCGGCGGAACGAAGGGAACATGACATATGGAATTGTTTGGCAACCGATCGGCGGTTCTTTGTTGGAATCCGGATAAGTTTTCTTAACTACTTTTGGTTTACGCTTAGGTAGGTATATTTCCTTCGATATTCGATTTAGCCAAAAACTTTCACATTGTCGGTTGAATGAAGCCGTCAGTAGGTATTCATATTTTAAGCGTAATGCGTTATATCCACCTACATAAGTAGCAAAAGTTCTTTTAACTCCACCACAATAGGAATAGGGATCATCCAGCATCAGGGTGGGAATGTACTCTGGACGAAAGGGCAGCCGGGAAAATAGAAGGGAGGGAAGCCAGATTCACGACCTGGTGCCTTTCATTCTTGGACCCAGCACCCTGGACGCCGAGCTTGACCTTCCTTCTTTGAGCTGATATTTGAGTTTGAGCTTGGGGTACGCCTATCGTAGAGCATATGCCCGTAACACATATAGGGGAAGGTCCCAAGTTACGCTTGTGTATGTTATGCGAGAGGACGTATTTTTCATTCAAATCAAATACCGATGACCATCGCGATTGCAGGCTGGCGCATGTTTTGTAGCGTGCCTAGGAAAAACGTAATCATTATTTCTACTGGTTCGAGGCGGCGTGCTGGACGGAGAACGGGACTATTGAGGACATGAGTGACTGCCAAGGCGAGGATCGGTGACATCAAAATCTTCTTTAATTAAATTCATACATCGCCAGATCAGAGGAGAGAGCGGCCCCACCGATCTCCTGACATTGCCGATTGTCTAATCAACTTCGGTTTAATGTTTATGCCGATGCTTTAGGAGTTAATGGAACTCAAGTCATCGGCATGCTGAAGAACTTCAACATCATCATCAATCCAGAGTAGGATGTCACGTTCCAAAACCTCGTGCCACCCACACACTTCCTGAACAGTTCCTGACATCGGCTATCACCCCATTAATCGGAGCAGACCCTCATATCAAACGGTATGAGATGACCTTTCATCATCATCATCAACATAGTTATAATTTGGCTGCGTATTGGTCGATATTATTCCCATTACCACTCTATGATCCAGAAACACACGTCAAATTCTTTCCCGACAGAAGGCAAAACATGTCGATTTTCATTCGTCGCTTGCGACCTTAACATTCTCCGGAGGCGTTGGAATTGGAAGCTGATTCGGCGGTCTATGACCATCACCTTATCAGTTGGGCTATGGAGGAGTCCAATTATTTAAACAGCACATGTTCTGTCTCATGTTAATCCAAAATACCTACCCGTAGAATCAAATTAACAAAATAAAACAAGCTAGATAACTAACAAACTGCATCTAGCACTGTAAGTGTAGAATTAGTGCACTCCGTACTGCTTTGAGTGTAAATCTTTTGTTAGAATATACATAAATGTCAAATTATTTTCATGATAGCATTTTATAGGGCCGCAGAGAGTACGCGACATCGCATCGAAAGGTAGGATCTTCTCAATTCGCCGTTTGAATGTAAATTTATATATTAGATGCTAGGAGGGAAAATGCAGATTACTTCAATAAAATTAGTCGTCGATGAGCGTAGGTGTATAACAGGTGCTAGGGGAGGAAGCTGGATGAATATAGATAGATAATTAGTTAATTTTCAAGCTAGTCAGACTCAGTCATTGTTATTCGAAGCCTTGCAAATTGTAACACGCCATACCTAAAAGAACATGGGTTTACCACAAATAAATTATTAATTAAATTGGATTAATTATACCAAACCACTAAAACAAAAAAGTACACAACGTTGTGGGGTTAATTACAATTGATTAATTAAGAGCATTTCGTCACGTTTGCATAAAAGTATTACGTGATGGGGTTGAAAAGGCGCTGCAAAAGAAATGCAGGGGAGAGACGCGAGAACGGGCGAGCTACGAGCTTTTAAAGGCCGGACGGGGTTGCGCCTGTAGCTGTAACAGGGTAGCTGTAGCACTGTAGCAGCATTTGGAAACAAAGAGGAAGGTTTTACTTCAGAGGGGGGGGGGTTATCACACTGTCATTCTCTCGCAGGCAAAATCCCATAGATGTATACGTTTGTCTCTTTTTAGTCTCGTTCGCTTCCGTTTTACCGAGTTTCAAATCACAACGGTGCTAATTTTGCTGACATACTTTTTTAAGGTTTATTAATTTCAAACTCTCCATACCCATTGAACAAATTAATTATGATAACTTAATTAAAATACTGAATTTAACTGACTTACCGTGTAGAAGAACCAAGAGCGATCTGGTACTTTTATTCAAATTAGTTACTGGATCACGAGACTTCCAGAGATTTTCATCGTTTATCCGTCGAAAACTAACTATTTCATTAACTCTCCAATCCAAAGACTACACAGGCTTGGAAATAAATTCAGTTCCGTTAATATTTTCGTTTATTCCTTATCAATATTTATACCAGAAATTTAAAAAATTCTGAAATAAATTTTATTATTATTATTCTAATATTGTTTTTGTTGTTATTTCTTTTCAATTCTTTTTCCTTTCTGTTAGTATAAGGGAAGATAAATAATTATAAAATAATTGGTATTTATTCTTTCTATATCTATTATTACTATGTTACACTGTTTGCTTCAAGGGCGTAAATAAACAAATAAATAAAGAAGTTTTTACTTCAAAAGATAGCAACTGTTCTAATCTAATTCATTCGGCAACAATCTACAATGTTGTAACAAAAAAGGCCTGCATTAAATCTTTTTTGTGTGTCCTGATTAGGTTCGATTACAGCGTGTAAATACCAAATACTCGCATTTAAAGAACCGAGTATTAGGGTGGCCCACTTCTCACGAGACGGGCGCCTTTAATAAGAACTACCCGAATGGGCCTTTTTTCACGGCTCGCAATAGGCCGTAGTTTCCGGCAAATGTTCCGTTTCCCACTGAAGGGAGGTTGGGCGGCATTTACGACGGGTTCGTGTCGCCGCTAAGGGCATTATTCCCGGGCACGCAGCGGGTATTGTTACACCTCGGGTGAAGTACTGAGGAACACAAGGGCGGCTAGATTGCCCTATATTGTTTTATAGGGCAAATGTCTCCCAGAAAAGTTTAGTGGGAAATGAAGAAATTTAATATGGCGCCAAGAAGAAGTAATTTAGTAATTTTTTAATTGTAAAATGTATATATATTTTTAAATGTTGACAGAAAAAATTTATATATCTGCCACTTTTAATCTATTTATTGATATATCTTTAGTTTTTCTTACTTATCTTTTTGTTATTATTTGCAATATTTTATTATTTAATTACTAACATGATTACACGATCGAATTACCTCACCAAACTCTCTTTATGGTGAGGAAATGCTATTTTTATATTTCTTTACAACTCTGTATATATAACATGAAAAAAATGTATACTTATTTTGAAAGCATACAAATATGAAATAAATTAACAAAAATCTAATTTCGATTTTTTTTTTACAGGCGTTAAATTTTATTTATAATTTCAACTTTTCAAATATTTTGAAAATTATTAATTTTTAACCCTAGACGCAAGGAGCGGAGTTATAAGTTTGACTTCTGTGCATCTGTCTGTCTGTGGCATCGTAGCTCCCAAACAAATGGACCGATTGTGATGCGGTTTTTTACGTACAGTACCTACGAAGCGTCGTTCTGTCAAACTGCGCGTATTGGCCGCTTTGATTATGAGCTCATTTTTCAAGGTTCCTATTGGTTGAGATTGTGCGGGTGAAGGTTTCACTTTTACCGCGTTTGAACGGCAGTAGATTTTTTTCGAAATTTCAAGACGAGATGTAATGAACTAATTATACGTTATTATGTTTTCACGGCCAAAAGTATTTTCATTATTTTTTTTGAGGTGTTATGCCACTTTGCGCTACCTCATTCTTTAGCCAACGTTTCGGACAGCTTTACAGTGTCCATCATTTGCCCTGATGATGGACACTGTAAAGAAGGAGGTAGCGCAACGCGGCATAGCACCCCAAAAACAAATAGCGAAAAGTGAGTATTTGTACCAGTAATAATATATGAATATTTACAATATACTAGTATGATCGACGTTTGTTCTTACAACATGAAGTATTTGTTTACGTTGGAATTTCTCCAACCAATTATTTTTGAGAAGTGGTAAAAAAAAATGATGATGTGCTCTCCATTTTCCTCAACGAACAGCGTTTATATATTTGTTGCCGGTTTCAAGTTCACTAAAAATCCCTCGCCGAACACTTCAAAAGTAATCAACATTTTGTTAAAAGCTTTCTCCGGTTTCTGAGGTAATGCATTACACTGAAATAACAGTTCTCGGATTTAATATTTTTCATTGTTTTTATTTATTATTTATTGAGTTAGTTTATTATTTTTATTCGTTTATAAACTGATACGCACAAAGTACGAGTAGCATTTCATCTTATAAAATTATACTTTTTCAGTAAAGAGAATATACATTTATAAATACATTTATTATTTCAGGCATGAATGTGTTCAAACTTTCAAGCATTTCATTATACATGTTCAGTCAGACAGTTCTGTGACTTAGATTTTCTCATACGCAGCAATCTAACTCTATTTATATTTCTGGTAATTTTCTCATAATTATACAGGCATTAATAAAACCAATTTCATCCCTACACCATTAAGGCATTTGGTTTTACATAACTTTATTCAAAATAATTAACACATTAAATTAAAACTTTTTTATTGGAATCCAATTTAGCTCCTCTCTCGTTTTCAACTTGGACACTTGCCTTTTCCTTTATTCTGTACAACTTCTAGCTTGTTCAGATTTCCTTCATTGTTCAAATATAACATCGAACTAACTAACTAACCAAACAATTCGGTCTTGGCACACACTCTTTGCCGATTCACATTCATACATCGTACTCATACATTCTCTTCTATTATTCTGACTTTTGACATGGCCCGACTCAAGTATCCGATTCACTTGATCGTGCCATGTCTTCATTGAGCGACCCCGACTTCTTCTGCCATTCACATTTGCGTGGTATATTCTTCTAACACTACTTTCTTCATTCATTCGCTCTACATGCACAAACCATCTGAGGGTCCCTTTTTTAATCTTACTCATTATGCTTACATAAGCCTTACATTCTTTGCGGATATCTACATTTCTCATACGATCATTCACCCTTCTTTCAATATCTCTATCAGCCTTGCCATCTCTTGTAAACACACAACCCAGATACACAAACTCATCCACCTGCTCCAAGTATTCATCATTCACAACTATATTGCATACTGTTTTCGTATTCTCTCTTATTACTCAATTTGGCGCCCAACCCTACTTCTTTCAGAGCAGTAATCTAAATGTGGAGCAACTATAGTTATAAAAATGAGCTCTATAATATTTCTATTTAGTTTATTTCTTAGTTTCTAAGAATTTTGACTATTTTTGATAACCCCTTTCGCACATTTTTAAAATTTGCTTTGATTTTATTAACTTTAAAAAAATATTCATCATTAAGAGCGTTTAACGAGCGATGTTCTTACGATCATCCAGGGCGGTTCCAATGAGAAAGATTAATTACTCTCCGTACCAGCTTTCTAAAATTATAACTCAATATCGATTTTATTTCATTCCAAATTTGCTTTAATTTATACCTACATCCAAAAATGCTGAAAGTGTTGATAAAACTATTAAAATTATGTACTTTTTGTGAGTAAATTTTGATCATAAGTATTTATCATTTTTCAATAATGTCTGAGCAAAATAAGAATGTAAGAAAATCTGAAATATATTAGTCTGTAAGTGCGCAAATAAATGCACAAACGGATTAATTTTCGTCAAGAAACACATGTACGTATATATTTAAAATTCTGTAAAATACGTTTACCAGAATGTATTGATTTATTTTACTGCATGATTATATGATTTGAAAAGTGTGTTGTATAACACAAAATTTTGTTTGAACATTTAAAAAATCTGCCAATGACCTACGGTAAAACCTTATTGAACTAAAAATAAAAATAATTTCTCAAAATTTAAAACGTATCTTTACTAGATAAAAGAAAAGTCTTCGAAATCAATTAATATTTTTTTTGTGGAAAAGAGTCAATACGTCTAAAATTTGATTTAAAAATGACATATTAACGTTTTTTTTTTTGGTTATTCCTTCTTAAATATATTTCAATCCTCCCATTCAAAGGTTATTTCATCATCCTCCCAATAAGCACTTCCAATAGGATGGCATATTGTTTTCGATTTACGATTTATAAAGTCCGTGTTTACTATTCGGTACTCGAACCTACGAATAGTGGCTATACATTCAGAGGGGATTTACCATCCTTCTGATAGCTTATCCCTACTATAACGAATTTTAAAAAAATACTCGCAATTGTTAGAAAACTCGGCAATATTTGAAAAAAAAATCTAAGGTCACTAATGCCCAAGAAAGAATTTTGAGAATGTTGAATATACCGGTATTAAATATTTTCTGCGATTTTATCACCGGGAGATGTTTTATAAGTTACTAGCGAGTTTCCGGCATGCGTTGCAATGCCATATAAAGAAATTGTTTCTTATTCAGCCTCATTCCTCTTCCGCCTACCCTTCCCTTTTTGCGTCCCCCTCCACCTTTGCCGCCTTCCCCCCTACCCCTCCCATTTTCTCCGTCACCAATTGCACTTTTATTGTTAAAATTTCATAATGCCAGAGCTCATTAGTATGTATATATATCGAAAACTTCGCTTGCATGTGCACAACAACTCACCAAAGCTTCATCGCAATCGGATGAATAGTATAGGAAATAATTTCATTGCGCCAGAGCTGACTATATATATAGAAACCATTGAGGGCATCCACACATTATATCCCTAAAGTTTCATCGCAATCAAATGAATGGTTTAGGAACGGATAAGGAACACACAAAAAAACATTCATTTTTATATATTAAAAAAAAACATTTGACGACGCGACGGAGCTATCAGGGGCATATCTTTAATATTTTACCAAGTAAAGATAGGCGGTGGATTATTTCCGTCTGATGATTTAAATTGCTCCAAAAATTATAATCCTTATACTAGAACCGCTCGCCATTTAATTTTACGCTGTCTATTGTTACATAAAAGAGTCTTTATTCTTTGAAAAACGCCCGCCTTACATTATTTTCCATATAGTGTACACACACGGGAAAGAGCTATCTCGGCTCGGTCCATTACTCGTTGACTGATGGCATTTTCCGGATGGCCGGAAAAGCTAGATTCTGTATCGGGGTTATAAAATACGGAATTTTGAAGGCGGCGCTATGACCTACGAAGGTCAACCCAGGGTTAGGACATTAAGGGATGACGGGAGGTTTAAAAAATAAAACAACGCGTAAATACCTCCTGTTGTGGAGTAAAGTATAAACTAAGCGTAGATAATGTAGATGTGTCGAATTAAGCGGTTTACAAGTTATTTTGTTTATAAGAGATTAAATCTAAAAAATTATGTAAGTGTAATATGCTTTTATTGGGTGTGGTATATCTCAAAGCTTCCGAACTTGTCACACAGAGGGCAGTGATAAGAGCTGTTCCGATATTCCGCTAGATGGTAGTTAGTTTAGTTCGGAGTTTGGACACCAGGGGGGCCAAGGGCCCGGGTGCAGTCTACAGAAGCTCAGTAGATTCAGATTCCAATTAGCCAGCTTCCAGTTAGGTTGACTATCGTGGTCACCACTTGTACATGCGAAGTATTAAATAAATCCCAGATGTTAATCTTTTGTGTTAACAAAAGATTTCTATTCTTTGCAAAGAAGTAGTAATCTCCTCCCAAGACGAGTTGGAGAACTGTTTGTCTGAACACAACATTAGGCGTGGGTGTAAGAGGGGAAAAAGCGTCACACAAAATTGCCTTGGAATATAACTTCTTACTTTATTGACATTCATACATCATGGTTTATAGAAATATCGATTTTGATTGGTCTCCAAATATTTTGGATCGAACCTAAAAATTTTCCCAAAGCCTTCATCAAAATATTTTGACTTACTTACTCCAAAATTTATTGTGATATGTTGTGATACTGAAGGTAGTGGGAAAGGATAGGATGTAAGAAAGAATGTTGGGAGGTACCTGGCTATTAAGATCTGATCACCAAACACGGCTAAAGACATTGCAATCAACGTTTTGGTTCTAAATGATGGTTTTACACCAGGGCGATTCTGAGAGTATACACTACTCGAGAATATGCCTCAAAAGTAGGTACTGTGTATTGTGAAATTTGAAGTAACACAATATATTAAAATAATATTGGTTCATGATGAAATTATGTTCCCAGTTGAAAAAAAAATCGGCTGAACTTAAAAGTACTGACAAAAAGCTGTTCCCAATAAATTATTTTGATCGCCATGGAAAGCTCAAATACGGTTTCATATTTCAACAGACGATGACATCATCCATGAGAAATATTTTATTTTTATACAGCGTATAACCATTATTCATGCTTCACTTACTTTACTATCCAGCTTTGAACGAGTTTTACCACTTTTTTCATATGTGCCCGAAGTTGCCCGGGTTTTATTCTGTTTTAAGGAGTGGAAAAGGGTAACTTTTCAAAAACTTATGACCTTTTTTTTTGTTTTGAAACATTGTAAACATTGTCCTTTTTTTTTGTTTTGAAAGTCAGGAATGTACAACAGACGATGACATCATCCATGAGAAATATTTTATTTTTATACAGCGTATAACCATTATTCATGCTTCACTTACTTTACTATCCAGCTTTGAACGAGTTTTACCACTTTTTTCATATGTGCCCGAAGTTGCCCGGGTTTTATTCTGTTTTAAGGAGTGGAAAAGGGTAACTTTTCAATAACTTATGACCTTTTTTTTTGTTTTGAAACATTGTAAACATTGACCTTTTTTTTTGTTTTGAAAGTCAGGAATGTAAAATTATAAGAGTCGTATTAAAACTGTTTATTTGTATTAAAAAAAACAACCCACATAAATACTAGATATACACCGGACATAAATAGCCTTACTAATAAATAATGTGTTTTAAATTTTATACAACTGCCATTTAAGTATAATAAACTTTTTTTTTAAATAAATAAAAAGTTTATCAGCAAGACTGTTAATGTCAAAATTTTATAGCTAAATGAAAGATACGAAAGCTCTTCTTTATTTTATATATTCTATTTGGAGTCTCGGACATTGCCCCGGCTTTACGCAGTTTTCCGAAATCAGATGTCGACAGAAATTTTTCTTTTATTTTGAAGGTTCGAATGAAACACAAAGCTAGGCCGCACCATCTCCTGCTATCCCCCCCCCCTCCGCCGAGACACTCCCAGATATACATTTTTTCTTTTTTTAATGATTATTTAAATACAACATATTTCTTGAAATTTCTTTACTGTCCTCCTCACTAGGATTACCGTTCCGAGGCGAACTGTAGGTAGTTGTGTTGGTGTTACACCGTGATTTTCTTTAACTTCTTTTTTTTAAATTTCTTCATCTTAGATTGTATAGTATTGATACGAGGTGGCGTCTTGTATTAAAAAAAATTACGAATCTACTGAGGTCATTATAAAATACGATTATTCAGGATAAGAAAATTTATTTCAAACTAGTAAATTATTATTAAAAAAAAAATTCTATTTAAAGGATTTTTTTATTATTGTTTTATGTTAACTCCACACAGGAGACCCTGAATATAATTATAATTTCCCTAACTATAATTTCCATCACGGTATATGAAATCTTTGGTGATGTTGTGTGGATGGCATTTTGAGGAGAGGAAGGAGTGAAAGCACAGATGTCGGCTAATCGTTCCATAGTCGAGCAGTTGTGTATAAAAAACGAATCGTTCTCAAATGACATATATATGACAACCGTGTATAAATATTGAGTGCGCGCGTTTGGCGTGTTTTCCGACTACGCACTAGTACCGAAGGGTTAAATGTCAGTAGGCTTTTCAATTTGGGAGGCAGTTAAGGGTACCACCACCCCGGGAATCATTTATTGGATAACCAACACTTCTATCATAGATCACCCCAAGTGATTCGCTACGTTTGGTGATTTAGCAAGGGCGCCCGAATTTATTGGGTGAGGTTTGCCCGGGTCTTAACGATGGATGCATTTACCCGTCAGCAGCGTGGCAGGCCGGTTCGGGAGAAACTGGTAACTAAGATTTAGGTTGACCTTTTGACCTCTCCAGCAGGTGATAGATGACATTGGCCCTGAAGGTAATTATTTTCGTCAGTGCCTTCAAAAATAAAAAAAGCTCCTGAAAAATTATATGACGCTTCGAAAATTTAAAAATATGCCCCTTTAAACCACAACATATTTTTTATTTCCTGTGGGGGTGGCTCGTGCAGAGTTTCATATACGAGTATCAATAGACTAAGAAAGTATCTCGATGACATTTTAGCAATGTAGGGGTTATGATTAGATATTTTATCCAGAGTCTTTGACAGTTTACAGGCCTCGCCACGTCTGTAAACTGTGGAGGTTTTCAATAATAACGTCAAATATTTATATTTTTTATTTCTTTTATATATTCAATAATTTTATTATTAAATTAATAAAAACAGTTTATTTATAAACAAGTTCTGCTGGTAATTATTATTACGCGTGACAGCTGTTTCGCCTTCTGAAAGCATTAGTTTGATAATGCCCTCAGAAGGCGAAACAGCTGTCACGCGTAATAATAATTACCAGCAGATCTTGTTTATAAATAAACTATTTTTATTAATTTAATAATAAAATTATTGAATATATAAAAGAAATAAAAATTAAAATGGAGTTCTACAAATTAAACTTGATAACAATAAAAAAAAAATAAAAAAGGCAAATATATCTACATTGAAACTTCATGTTACAATAAGTTAGCACAGATTTAACAATTGTCTCGCTTAGAGGAAAAGCAGGCGGACGCAAGGGCGGATCCAGGGGGGTCATAACACCCCTCCTGGCGCCAAAGCTGGATCTGCTCTTGGGCGGACGGAACGAACGTTGAAACCGGAATAAGTTTGCATCTTCATGCACTAGACCGGAGAGCGGTGCTCGGTGATACCAGTCTAAAAAATTGAATTTGAATAATCTTTTTAAGGTTGTTGGTTGCTCAGCTACAACATTTAGTTTAACATTGCAAAACAAATATTTTCTGCTGCATTATTCCACATTGCTAATCGGTTGGCTCTGTATACCGCCCGACACAGTTTTCTTTCAATTTAATAATTTGTTTGAATAGAAAAGATGAAATGATTTTCTTCAAGTGGCGAGACCTTCAGGGCCAAAGCCATAGCTTATTTAGCCCTCAGGTAAATCCCAAAAGGACTACGCTTTATCAAAATCACAACGTGGCAGTTAGGAATTGGTCCCCCCCCCCCGCGATAATTTTACACGGCCGTTGAACAAAAATCTAATTTTATAGAAATAAATTTCACTCGAGATCGAACGAACATCGCATTTATTTGGAAAAAGACGTTTGAAAAGTTAAGGAAATCGTGTGAACATTTTTCAAATTATTCTAATAATTTTTTCTTAGTTCGCATGATCAGAGAAGGAAATTGGGATATCAAGGTCAAGCTATGAATTATTACGTATGTATGTGTATTTACTTATTTATTCACATTCTTGAACGTACATTTTACTTTTAATTACAGTAATTTACATGCATAGTTAATAAGTTTTAGTAATACAAAAAATGTTTATAATCAGCAACAGCATGTAAAAAGGTAAGTAGTAGTGTTTTGTAAACACCTCACTAGGTGAACCTGTGCTAAGGCGTTGGCATGTTTTTGATTAAGTGTTATTCTGTCGTCATAAGTAAAAACACAGTACACTTCTTGATATTGTCAAGAAGGGCACTGCGGTTACACCCCATGGGCGGCAGTATTTTAATTTATTAAAAAATAACTTTCGATTTAGGAGGACTGGTACTGCCGCCCCGGGAACCATTTATTAGATTACCAACACCTCTGCCGTAGATCACCCCAAGTGGTTTGCTACGTTTGGTGACTTAGCAGGGGTGGGCCCGGGTTCACGGGGTCAGGTCTTGGCGGCCGATGCGTCTGCACACCTGCCGTACAGTGGTCAGGGTCGAGGAGACTGTTTAAGTGATACTTAAAGAAACCCTCCACATAGTATCCCTTAAGATAACATAGGTCCCGAGGGAAATTATTTTCCTCAGGGCCTCCCGTGTGGACCTAACGTAAAAAATTTTCAGGCAGTCGAAATGCGAAACCGTCGACTAGAAACGGACTTCGCTACGCTACGTGTATATTATCCTAAAATAAGGTGGAATAAAATTATAAGATCTGAGTGTTTACGAAATACCTTTATTAATAGGTAAATGTAGTGGAAAAGCTTAGGTGAGCCAATATAGGAAATGGTAGGTGGTAACTGGTAACGCGGCAGGAAGTAATATATTCGCGAGAGGCTTTACGCATTTCCGTAAGCTCTGAAGATATCATTAACATTTCAGCCTAAAAGATATACTCGTACTAGGAACGATTTGCGTTAGCTTTTGTAAAAAAAATAAGGAAAATTAATCAAAACAAGCACAACTTATAAACTTACTTTATAAACATAATGAATTTTAAAAGTTTTGTTTTTGTAATATATTTAATTAAAATAACAATTTAACCCCTCAGACCTCGACCATATTTTATCAGAGGGTCAAAATTTGCGCTTTAAAATAAAATGCAATATTTCTGAACGTATCCAAAAACTAAGAACTGTTTTTTAAAAGTGGTAAAATACGCTTTCAGATTATATACCTATATCGTAATAAATATATAATTTTTGAAATAAACAATTTTTGCATGCAAATATAAAAAAACTTTTAAAAATGGCCTACTTTACGTTTTTTTAAACTAAAATTACTGATAACGAAAAAAAATAAAAACGCATGCATATTTGGACACGTTTTTAGATTTTCACGGCCAAAAATATTTTCGCTATTGGTTTTTGGGGTGTTATGCCGTGTTGGGGTACCTCTTTCTTTAGCCAACGTTTCGGACAGCGTTGCAGTGTCCATCATCAGGGCAGATCCGACAGATGTGTAGGTACAGCTGTCGGATCTGCCGGATCTGCCCTGATGATGGATACTGCAACGCTGTCCGAAACGTTGGCTAAAGAAGGAGGTAGCTCAACACGGCATAATACCCCAAAAACAAATGACGAAAAAAAATGCATATTTTATTGGACAAATGCATTACAAACGTTACCTCACTTTTTTGTCGTTCCATGTAAAAATCCTACTAATATTATTCCTATTCCTACTAATATTATAAATTCGAAAGTTTGTATGGATGGGTGTTCGTTACCCTTTCACGCAATAAATACTGAATGGAATTTTAAAAAATTTTCATTAATCGAAAGTTACATTATTTGCGAGTCATATAGGCTATATATATTGGTAAGCTCTGGCGTTATGAATAAGCTGTGGCGTTATGAAAATATTTATTATACGTTTATTGTCCGAACGAAAAGCAAAATGTGTTGCTAAGTAATTGTTTGACGTGGGCTGTCATTTTGTTATTTGTTTAGGTTACTATGGAGATTCCTTTGATAGCAAAAATTCAAATATTTATGAGTATTATTTAGTGTACAAATATAAAATAGGTACTAATCTACATTTTGACCTAAGCCAACAGCTATACAAAAATTCCTAAAATTTCATCATTTTTTTTCAATTGCGATCCGAAATTTGGTATCACAAAGATGTACATTTTACTTCTTTGGTGGTTAACTTTTATTTTTGAATATAAAGCGTGTTGTTTTTTCATTGTACCATCGCATGTATAATATTTCTCACCGTGATAGTAATGGATTCACAACGATTTCTATGAGATCTGTATGAGTTGTTCCGAAAACCAAACAAATGGACTTGATGGGTTAAGTAGTTATTATTATTACTTGTGTAAGCTTCTTTTTATATAAATAAATCTTTTCATAATTAAATAAATTACTATAAAAACGAAAATAAATTAAATTTCAGGTTGAAATTCTTCTATTAAACAAATGTTTCTCGACGAAATTGAGATACTTTGTTTCAAGCTAATTTAGTGTGTCTTTATTTGATGACTTTCGTGACCGAACTGTTAAGATCTTGGGATTCGGGTTCAGTGATCAAACTTGTTTATTTAGTTTTTATTTCACATATTATTAATTAAATTTACTTATAATGCTTTCCAGAGTGATAGATGCGTTCTGTAGTATGTATATCCCTGATGAAATACTAACCATTAACAACCGAAACGTCGCCTTACTTCAAGAAGCATTAGCCATGTTTGGTGATCAAATCTAAATAGCCAGGTACTTCCAAACCTTCATCCACCCCATCTCATTCTTCATCATATTCCCTTCAGCCTCACAACATGCCCCATTTGTTATACGCGGTATTCACTTAAACATGTGAAAATTATAGTAAACTTTAAAAATTTGAAATTTTTTATGTTTATTATAACTAATTTCACCATCTTTTGTTGTTGAACATTTTGCACCGGTTTCCCATCACCATCTTATTAAAAAAATAAGGCTGGCATCTTTTTTCCAAACGCATGTTATATTATGATAAATGCTTGGAGTAACAGGTGTTTGCCAATTTGGCAATTTGATATAATTCAATTCAGCGGGGAATCCATGCAGAATGTCTGAAAGCTTCGTAACATGATATTAAATGCCGCGAGCTTTTTGGCTTGTCATTATCAAACCTGAAATGATATACCAGCTTATTATTATATCATTTTTAGACTTTCGTCTCTCGTCCTGGGATAATATTGTATCTTTGCCTACTCACCTTTATTAAAATATGATGCCAATTACTTAGGGGAGTATCAATTTGCCGCTCTCTGTGGAATTTTCCGTGAAGCAAAGAAAAGGGGAGTTTATAAACTGTCCAGGTAAGGAGAATTGATGCGTTTTATTTATTGAAAGCGAAGAAATCCACCGTCGAAGCGCATTCTCCTGTCCTGTTTCATTTTCAATGATATCTATTTTGGTCTATACTGTTTATAAAATAATCTTCTCTACTGGAAATATATTGGAGCAGTAAACTGAGAAAAGAAAATATTACTTTTTCTATAAATGCTTTGTCGATGGCAATAGGAAAGAGTTGGAAAGTAAAAATCTAAGTTCTCCATTTTTAATATTAACATAATTATTCGTAGACTTGATTTAATGAGGTGCCATGTCTGTGACCTACCACTGCAAGCATAAAGTTTTATCCAAATATGAGGTTAAAACTTCAAAAGTTTTCATTTACAATAATTTTAACGTTTCTAGTTTTTTTTCAATCGTATTCAAATATGATAAAAATACGTTTTAATTAATGAAGACTATTGTCTTTATTAATTAATATTAGCGAAACTCAATCGAAAATCTTAAAACAGAAAAATCAGAAAAAGATACGGTCACATCTGGGACTCAAACCCAGGAAGCATGATTTGCCGGGTCAGTGCTCAACTGAGCTAATGTGTCCCTATCCGATTTGGTCGTATTTAATTGTATCATTCTTCGACCAAGAATTACAAATATTATCTTCATTTTCTTAACGCATATTTTAATTGGCTGCTATCTTTTTGTTTACATTAATTAAATATTACAATTTGTGGTTTTACTAATTAAGTTAAAAATAAAAAAAATTTATAAAAATAAGTCTTTGCTTGAATAAAACCTGCGCTTTCATGTTTGATATCAAGCCGATTATTTATGCATTGAACCGCTTACTCGTTAATACGGAATATTTTTATTAAATGAAAAAACACACTTTGTAAAACACCACTTTATTTGAATTAATAATAATTTGACAGCCAACAAGGTTTCGCTTAGCACAAGCTTCATCAGGGCTATTATATTAACTTAGGGCAGTTAATATAATAGCCCCGATGAAGCTTGAGCTAAGCGAAACCTGGTTGGCTGTCAAATAATTATTAATTCAAATAAAGTGGTGTTTTACAAAGTGTGTTTTTTCATTTAATATATAATGTCACACCACAAAGTATTTGCCTCCTTCGATAAAATACGGAATATTTTTTATTCAAAATGTTAGGTTTAGCTTTATTATTGAGTGTTTATGTCGGGGGAGAAAAAAAACATGCCAAAAATATGCATTTAACATTTTATTTTGTTTAAATTAATTCACTTGCGAGGTAACGCCATTTTATATTTAATGTTTTTATTTAACATTTCATAAACAATTAATCGATGCCGCCAATCAAAAATATGATTGCCAAATAAAACAAAGTGAATGCATTATTAACAAGTCAAGTTTGTACCTGTATTTATAATAGCAGAACATGGAAAGAAATGTATTAGAATAATTACGCATACCCGCAGCGCCCCCCTGTGGGCGTTTTAGAGGTTTGAGGGGGCACTGCAGAAGTTGGAGTGGGCATTGTGTCAATACAGAAAATAAGCCCATTCACGAGCTATGCACACTGATACATTGACACTCTTTATTTAGATGCAACGAGTTGACAAGTTAGGTATGTTAAATAAACTACACTTTCCCACACAAAAATTAAAACTGGAGTTAAATACTCTATGTCAATGTAATAATAATGTGTTTTATTTATACTTGTCATAACTTTTTATTAGCGGTAAAAAAGTACACATTGCAGTAGGAAATCCATTTACGCAACGGATTTCCTACTGCAATGTGTACTTTTTTAAATTCTCGTCTCGGGGGGGGGGGGGGGGGGGGAATGCTTCTTTCAATATGGTTAAGAAACACTGCGCTAGACAAACCCTGCTTTGCCAAACAAACCATTCAAAACCTGGGATGTTTTTTAAAAATTATGATGACATGCAGCATTCATAGTTTAAATCTAAACCCAATAATTCGAAGTAGGTACTTTTTTGTTTTAATTTTGACGAAAATTCATTTTATAAGATTGGTACTCCGAAAAATATCATATTTTATTGTTTATTAGTTAAAAAAAGGAATATTTCGTATTTTCCGTGCTTCAAACTTCGACAACACGAATTAAGTATTATCCTTGAGGTGGACTCTATGCATATTTACCTAAATCCGTTACTGGTTTACTGATAATATAATTGATGATGTGTATTGATAAAGCAGTTACTAGCCCGGCTTTGCCCCAGTTTAATAAAATGGAACGCAAAATACGGTGTACTACAAATGAGTACAAATATACTCGTAAGCTGGTGAAAACGGTCCAAGAAGTTTCTGACAGAAAAGGGTAAATTTATTTCATTACGCCAGTGCCTTCATTTGAGGGTTTTTTCTCAAGATTTCTACTTTGAAGATAATACACACAATGAAATAAAATCTTGCCACACTGTCTTGTCACGATCGGTGAGTGGCTGAGTTGGCATCGGGTATGGGTCAAATCCTCGGCTGGTTAAGTCCTCCATCCTCCGATACAAGTAACATTTCCCCTTACTGTGGTGAAAGAATGAGATTTTCAAATATTGTCAGGTTAATAATCGAAACCAGCTAATTTCTGGCATTAAAAAATTAAATAATAATTTTCAGAATATAAAAAATCGCAAGAATCATTATTGAAAAACATAAGCGAATATATTTACCAACACGGTACTAAAATCGCAATTACCTAACAAGTATCTACAATTAACAAGTATGGTGACATTTAGCACCCCTGTCACCTCCGTACACGTAACACATGTCAGACGTCAACAATGCAAGCCGTCTCACTTACACGTATGCAAAGGTGTTTGTCACACAGTGGGTGGTATTCCAAGCCATTCCGAGGCAATATTGGATTCTCACAAGGTATGCAGATGCAGTGTTGCGTGTTTAATTACATTGATATAAATTGCACTAGGCTAGAACACGGACAGTTAGCATTGTAATGAAATTTCCATTCTTTAGTAAATCATGTTGTGAATTGGATTTTGACATCCTGGTATATCAATTGCTCTTTATACTCGCTTGGTGGTTTTGACGAGCTAATCACGTAATACGACTAAATATAGATTTATTTTTTTTAAAAATTGTTAATGGTTTAATAAACTGCCCTTTTCTACTTCATCAAATCAGGTTCAATGTTCCTAGAATTGGTTCACGACTTGTAAATTATGTCCGTTAAATATTTAAAAAATATCGAACTAAGCTGGTGTATGTCTCAGCTTTATAGAGAATGTGCCGTAATTTTAATGAAGCTTAAAACATTCCATTATTTTGACAATGTCATCATTGCCCAACTTCAAGTCATCTCTTAACAATATTTAAAGCTCCCTACTACGTTGTTCTATAAGCTTATAAACCTATAAACTTATTGTTCTAAAAACTTATTTCAAACAATCATTATTGTTTTGTAATGTATGGTATGTGTGTGTGTAAATGCATGTAATGTATATGTTAGTATTATGTTATCAATGTTGTGTTTGTCTTTAATTAGTGATAGCATTAACCATGTTCAGTGTCATTGTATCTGTGAAAGCTTTGATGTAAGTATAGATTTCACCAACATTACATGTTTTGTTTATTGAAACCAAACTGTTATCACGATGTTTCAAAATATCAAAGACCTCTGTTTATTTTTCGCGGCTTTAAAATACAGTTAATTTTGATAAAGGCCCCCACAAACGGCGTGTTGCCACATTACACGAGGAACCTACATAATTGTAATTTTTTTTTGTGCAGTCATAAAATTATGATGAAGTACCTAACCGCTGAAAACAGACTGTTCTCACGTTTAAACTTTTAAAATCTCTCGTAAGTCAGATTATTTTAGATTGAATTTCATGCTTTACCAATGAATATCACCGACTTTCCTCATCGTTCGATGAACCGTCGAAGTCCATATTTATAAAACTAGGCAATTTACGTAAATTTGAACGCGACGGTAGTACGTAATATTCAATTTTATACGTAAATTTCAAATTTGACACGTATGTCTACTAGCAACGCACGGCCTAAAAAATGAACTATGCGGTTCAAAGCCAAGCAAGGATCAAGCGACCGAATTAATACTATCAATTTTTTTCAAGGGTTCACGTACGTAGCGCGCATAAATGCAACCTGCCCTAAGAGTTTACATGTCGTATAGGAGGAGCCTTTTCGTTCGATCTAGGTCATATAAAAATAAAAAAGTTTATTTCAGCTGGACGGATAGGATTGTCGTGATCATTTCCTTCCAGCTGAGATAAGTATCATTTATTGAATCATATCTGGTTAAATGGTGATGGATGATCTTTGATCTGCTTTCAGGTGGGGTATAAAGATCTTTTGATTGCAACTGATCCGATCTAGATCGTGAATAAAATGTATTATTGATTATGTTCGCTAAAAACATTTTTTTCGGTTTTTCATCAAATGACTCTGTTTCTTATGCTTTGCTTAAATTCATAATATTTAGCTTTATTAAAGAAACTAGAGCATTCAGCAATACTTAATATTATTTAATTTTTCAGTCTTTTGACACATTATGTGACTTAATAGCACGAATATAAATAATATTATTTAATTTTTATTAAAACAACTCCCTTTTTATAACTTATGAAGGTTATTCCCACCAATGTAATCTATATAAATAAAAATGAATCGCCGAAATGTATGTACGTGCATAGCTTCCGAACGACTGCACTAAACTGGATAATTATTTTTTTGTGTTCGTTATTGCCAGGACAAGTTTGTATAAAACTACTGGTGAGCTCTTGTATTATGAAATTTGTATAAAAAAAATTGCAATAGGTGCCACGCGAGCTGTTTGAAAACTGAAAGTGTACGGGACTGAATGTATGGAATGCGGGAGGGGTGAGTGGAAATCGGGTAGGAGGTTCACGGGAGGAGGGGAGAGGGGAACCCGGGACTGTGGAGGGGAACCTGTGGGGGAGGGAACCGAGGAGAGGGGAGGTGATCTTGGGAGGGGGAAGGGAACCTGGGGGGGGTTCGCGGGACGGGGGAAGGGGTGGAGTGGAGTGGGGAGAGGGAAGGTGGAGGAGGTGGAGTGGGATCGCGAAAGGGGCAGGGGACGTGGACAAAGGTGGAAAGGAAACGGGACGAATGGGAAAGGACATGCAGGGAGAAAAAAATCTTTATTAAATGGCATAGCAACGCTTGCCGGGAACCAGCTAGTATATCATACAATCGGATATATATAGAAGCTACCTTAAAAGGTGTGATGAACCTGTTTCACTCCGGTATAGGTGGGTAAATTTTTTTTTAAATATAGAATATGACCACACTATCGACATCTTTCGGGTGGTTTTAAAATCAATATTAAAGGAATCTTTTTTAAACTTTTGGGGTTTCCTTGCCACGAAGGGGTGTAAGCAGTTAGGAAAAAAAACCGACTATCCAATCAGAATAGAGATGAGGACAGTAGGTGCGTCTTAAACCAATCACAGGCTGGGGGCGTGGGATGAGGGATTTGAAAAATTAAGATTCCAAGATTATCTCACGGTTTGGCCAGACAGCAATTTTAACCACTTCTAACTTGGTCATAAATCGCATTTTTATGGGAGCAGAAGGGAATCGACAACAGTTGATTTCACGTCTGAAATCGGGAAGTTTTGCGGGGATCTCGGTGGAGGAAAATTCAAAAGGACAAATATCATGCACTGATAAGTAAAGTAGCAAGCGATCTCGATTACTTAGTAATCGTGAAACGGGAGTGGACATTGACGGTCTTAACCGCTTTTTACAGACAAATATCTAGCAGATTCTGCAGGTAGACGATGGGGGAAAGTGTTAGACGTGGAAAACCCACAAGAGCCGATCTCTTCGAGGTAGTCGAGGGAAATCAATTCATGTTAGTGACCATATGAAGTCTAAGATTTTGTATTGGATTTTTGTCCGTTAGTTTAGAGGGGAGGGAAGGTTTACGATCTCTTGTTACTTAATTGGGTCTTGAGTGTGAGACATCTGACATGATTTTGGGTCTCTAAGGTACGCATTAAGCTGAAATCACCACTTGATTTTACATACAGATGATAGGAGAAAGAAATTAGTGAAAAAGCATAAAATTTAACGACCTGTCAGGATTTTAAATTATTTGAAAACTCAAGTATTTTCTTGATCACTAGGCAAATAATTAAGGGGGATTTATCGGTTTTGGTGCCAGAGAGGGATGTAATATGTAGGAGGAACTAGGAAATGGGGGAAAAAAACGTTCGAAGGCAGTGTTGGAATGGGATCTTGGCAGAGGTTATAGCCCGTTAGAAAGGAGAATCGAGGTCATAAAAGGTTAGATTATTATAAAATAAGGTCATACGAGCATCACGACTTTGCTGGGAGATGACCAAGTAATTGGAGTTTGCACATGAGCATTTGCAAACGCGAGAAATATTAAAAATTGTATACGAACACAAGAAACGCGACATATAACCAGAAACGGACACAGCTGAGTGTGCACACTAGCGATACGTTCGATAAAGGATATTCAGTCACAAATTTATTAGAAAATCCATAGCCAAATGTTAAAACGTCGGAATATCTAGGCAGTGACGTGTTGGGAGAATTTTATAATAATGAATGCTTAATAGATAACTGTCGGGATATGTTGTAGGTTAAAGAGTTGAAATTGGATTTGGGTTAAGCCAAGAAAGTAGGGCAGTTATATCGAATATTCAGGATACACCGTATTTGAAAGCAAATTAAAAAGGAGTAGAACGGACACTATAGATTTTAGAGAAAAGTTGAATTAATTAGTCACATGATAAAAGGTAGATTATATTGACTAATCATGCGGAGATTCGTGTGGGAATCAGATGTTTAGACCCAAATACGCCCCTGATCGATTGCATCAGAGGAGTTACGTCGGTAGAAGGCGGGTCGGTTGGAACAGGACGTTGGAAGGAAAAGGGATAACCGGCGGGATAGGATTATGGAAAAAAAAGGACGATATTACGCGTTCATAACGTTGTAAGTTGCAAAATTTAAATTTGATTGATGGGAGAAACAGGTTATAAAAGACGTAGTTTGGTCGAAAGAAAAAAGGAGTTCGGTGCTAGATTTCGGGAAAGGAAGGACTGTGAAAATCGTGCGTGTATCCAGTACCGGATTATCCCTAAGGCAGAGTAGGCAACTGCCTAAGGGCCCCGCATCGGCTGGGGGCCCCGCGCCCTAAGAAAAAATAACTTGCGTCAACGGTTCGACTCAAAATTAGTGTGCAACTCCGGCACACTTTTGGAAAAAGTCAGCTTTCAAGATGTTTTAAATATTTAATTTTTTTATTACGAACATTTATAGGTTAATAACATTACATGCATTAAAGAAAACAACAAACATAATAATTAGGTTATAACACAATAATAATAATAACGTAATATTTGTATAGCGCAGTTTTGTGTCATTTCACTTCAAGTGCGCTAAAACTGTTCACATCATTCACAAATAATAAATTAAAAGTCAAAAATTAAAACAAATATTTAAACATAGTTGTATTTTACTTTACTTTCCTTCGTATCAATGGGGATATGATTATAGGTGCTGTGTGTGGTTTATATTGGCATTTGTTTTGTTTCTAATGTTTAAAATATAAATGTTGTACAAGCTTTAGCGTGCACTACCTATCTGCTTGCTAAAATTGTTTGTTTCTCTTCATTCCAAGGTTGTCTGGAAGAGATCATTTTAGTGATAAGACCACTCATTGTACTATTGTATTCGTTTCATTTTTTTATTGAATGGGGGTGAAGGCATACCTTCGAAATGTAGTAAAAAACAGATTAATTATGAATAAAATTACGTTGTGGTAGAAAAAAAAAGTTTGGAAGTTAGAAAAGGGTAAAGTGCAGTGGCGGACTAAGCCCGTCAGAGGCCCGGGGTGGAAAAGCTGGATGAACCGCTCCCCCCCCCCCCCCCCCCCCCTAGTTTAAGAAGTTGATGTAATTTTACAAGCTTTTTCTTCCGTTAACACGGGCCTCTGACACTGGGGGCCTCCAATCGCCTCCATGTTCCTTTGATCAAATCCTAAACAAGGTTTTAAGGCACCAGACCACTGTAAAATAATTGTCATTTTTAAAAATTAATTTTCTGAAGATGAATTTGTTAATAATGTTCTCACCAAATGTTTTAAGGAAATTCGTAAAATTGACGGAGATACCTACAGCATTTTATATGAAACCATTTTAAACAGTTTGTATGTTGAATTAACGTTCAGCAAAACTTTGAACGCGTTTTTCTCGAAACTGCTATTTTCAACACGGTTGACAACACATTAGAAAAACTATACGTCCGATTTGCATGTACTAAATCTTAAACTGTTAGTAAATCCAATCAGTATGGCACCACTTAGGGATTTTTTATATAATGGGCTCCCTTCTATTTTTTTATGATCAATGAAAATTTTCAAATGCAGTAAAATAGATCAATAAATTATCTGGGAAAGATATGTTTCAAAATTTTAATTTTAGTTTAAATAAAATCATTTAAAAAAAGATCCGCGCATTTATTTAAAAAAAAACATTTTTATTTTGCTTAGACTGCTTAGACATTATTGAAAAATTATAAATACGTATGATCAAAAAATAATTAGAAAAAGTACATAATTTGATTAGTTTTATCATTACGAGTTTGAGCATTTTTGAATTTATCATTTGGTATCTATCAAAGCAAATATTGTGAATGAAATAATATCGATATTGAGCTATTATGTTAAAATGCTGGTATGGAGAATAATTAATCTTACTCATCGGAACCGCCCTGTACAGTTGCAAGGGTACGATCGCAAGATAATCGTTCGACGAAATTTAAATTCTCGGCCGTTCGGGCCTCCCCCCCCCCCCGTTAGTCCACCATTGGTAAAGGGGCCCCGAGACGTGCATTGCCTAGGGGCCCCGACATGGTTAATCCGGCCCTGCGTGTATCGGAGAGTGACTAAGGTTTATAGCTGGACTTAGAGAAAAATCGAGACTGTGTAGTGTTGGATTAACTCTGTTGATTATGCTTGCAAGTGTTAGTGAATTAATCAAGTGTTAGTTAATCGATTAAAAGGGGATGAAAATTAAATCAATAAACTCTAATAATAATATTTAACCTATCGATCGGACGAAATAAAAATCGGAAAATACGTATTATGAGAATGACGGTCTTATATCTTATCTGGTGTTGTGTTAATTATTCACAAAAATAATCGTCGGTAAAAGTTCGTGATTGTTATCGTTTATTATGTAGAGAGATAAAAGATATCTAAAAATATTTACCCTAAAAGAAATATATCGGCCTTGAATTTTAATAATAATAATAAATGGTGCAAATTCGGATGGGGGGGGGGGGGACTTAACTAACTTAATTTAAAGTAATAACGGATCAACGAATAAACAGTCGTTCTAGGTTTACAATAATGGCCCCGGTTTTGCGATAATAAATTTCATTCCTTTTATAAAAATGTCGTGATAGACCGCGAAAGAACGAAATTAATAATAAACTTAACTAGATTTAAATAATCTTAGCAAGGGTTCGGGAGTCAGGAATGATATCGAATTTGATATAATTAAATTTCAATAGTTAGAACATATCTAGTAATCTACGAAAACGTTCAATTTGCGAAAGCTCACATAAACGGCGTCGAGCGGTTATTTACCATATTTAGTTTACAAATAAAAGTTTATAAGTTCGTAGGAAGTTTTGTTTTCTCCACAGGTCTACGGCATACGTAATTAAGACAATTGGTCGTGTATATCTCCGACCGGGATTTTTAGCAATTACGTACTCGGTAAGTCGTTATACCTAACTTAAATTCCCAGGCCATTCCGGAACGCGACGCAGATATGCCAGAACCGAAGCTGCCTCGTGAAACTGAAGATTTAAATAAATGACAAAATTTCATAATATTTCAGGATATGTTCAACGGTGTTATCACCAAGGGCAGTGACCTTTTCTTTCAGACAGCTGATGGCACGGGCGGAGGAGCAAAAAAAAATGAACGAGTGTTGTACCCTCAACCAAATGGGGAGTTCATCGGGGAATACGACATACCCAATAGAAAGCGACTGTCTGCAACCTAAAGAAACGTAAATTTAAAACTAACAGGTACTCCTTTGAATTCCTATTTGTTGAATTGCGCCTTTTAAACTTTATGGTTGAACAATGTGACGATGACACCGAGGCTATACATACCACAAATGTCTGGTCCATCGGTAAGGGTCTTCCCACATTGTCCTGTTAGGAGGGGATGCTCACCATAGACTGATCGGGTCACGCGAGATGCTGGAAGCAATTCCCTTTCGCGGAACCGTGTCGAGAGAATGGGCGTGACGAGACGGATTTGAAATGAGTTGCCAAACGGTATGTAAGGACGCGGTTCGCTGACGGAGGCGTCTTGGCCAAAAGCATCTCGGGTTGCCGGCAAGGTAGTGTGGGAGGAGCATAAGCAGTTCATTTTGTGGAAGCAACCCTGCAGCGTCTGCACATTTTTTAATTCTATCGACCTAGAAGCAATCATAACGCCTAGACAATACTTAGGTTGTATGTTCGCTACTAGAGGTGGTTTATTCGTTGGCCCGGTCACGCAGGAGGAAGGATCTGTCTATCACAAGCGGTAGCCACATGTTCGCGAGTAGAGCCGTGACAAGGGACGAATTGGATTACCCCTTCTAGAGCCAGTAAAGTAGTCCCGGAGGTGTTCGATACAGGGGTTGATCGGGAAAGGTTTGAAGGCATGCCGTCCTTCCTTGGTTATGGAAGGGTCCGGGTATCTGGTTGGTCGTCAAGAGATCTTCTGGGTGCCATGGGTATAGCCTTGACATGCTTTGGTCGGGAGGTTGTGTCCGGAGAGCCGACCACCTGGTCAATTTGGTCAAGTGGAGGAGCCAGTACTAGATTGCAAAAAATGCATGATCCATTCTATCCATCCCTCCCTTATCCCTTCCATCTTAGGTACGATTTTTGCGTTTACTAACAATAGAATATTATCATAATTATGCATAGGGTCCAGTCATGGAGAGCGGCGCGAAGGAGCCGCCAAATAACTAAATGAAACATTCTAGGTATGTATTTTAAAATCTATTAAGACGTATAGGATCATAAATCAACCTTATAGACTCCCAGAACTACAAGGGGTACTGCGAGAGTATTAAAACAACGTAAATTATTAGGGACGTAATGGGGATATTTTTAGGATAGAGTTAGACAATAAGTATCCTTCATACGTTCAAGAGATGCAGAGAAATTCTTCCACACCTTACCTAAAAGAACCAAAAGTTACCACATATAGACATTAAATACCTATTCTAGATTTTCTAGAACCTTTGAAACAAAAATAAAACACAACGTAAAGGAAAGGGTTTATTGTAAAGTTTTCCCGGAAGTAGAAAGCCTTTTGCTGTGTTCAGTCACAGGGGTGGGAAAAGCGAGTCATGATTCAAGACATTATTGGTGAATCATACAGTACGAGAGAGGGGTCTACCGTCCGGAGATCGAAACGCGAGAGAGGAGAGGTATTAAAACCCAAGTAAGGGCTTGACCCATCACAAAGGTTACAAACCAGTTCTTAGAACGATTGTTTCCAATGAAAAAGGTAGTTGCCTATAGATAATAATGAAAAAAATTAGTCGAAGATTATATTGTTAATTAATATGATGGTTTGAAAGGAGGTGGCAGTAGCCGAGTTGGAAGAGGCGCCCGTCCCGGTTAGACGAGAGGCTCTGGGTTCGAGTCCCAGTTGCGACCGTTATCTTTTTATTTGTGGAAGTGTTGTCTTCTTCTTCAATGAAACATTATTTAAATTTGACTACGTTATTCTTCTGGCGCTCAATCAACAAGTTTTAAAGTCATGGTATGCGGCATCTTCTTCTGCAACATCTGCTATTGTAGTTAGTAAGAACTTTTAACCTAGATAATAAAGTATAAAATGTATTTTTGAAATGTTGCACTTACTATTTCAGGCGAGTTTATTTTGAGGATGCACCATTTGTCCATGCACTCATTTTAAAATCAAAAACTCCAATCTAATGTCATCTCTCTCAATGGTTGTATGTTCTTTACACAATCCCACTATAAATTGACTGTAAACAAGTCAGAGTGTATGTAGATCAAATGGAAATATCTCGCGGAAAACAGTCGAAACACGCAGTCCAATGTTTTTTTTATTCGCTTGTTTAATCATATCACAACGCGATTTGTTGTTGGTAACTTTAGTTTACAATTAGTAAACGAAATAATATTATTAAGCTACTCTTTTTTACAGTTTTAAAACATACCCAATAAAGATAAAAGTGTGCAGTTTTTATGCTTCAATTTAAATTTTAAATTTGTAGGCACGTACCCAAAATGTGACAATTCCACAATAGTTATAAGATTATATAAAAAAAAAATAATCAAGTAATTGTGTTTAGCAAACATGACATTTATAAAACTAACATTGGTTAAAATTTTAAGCCTGTCCTCAAATATAGCTAACCTTCATACATCAGACATTTAAAAAAAAATTACATTTTAGATGTAAAACATCTCTTGTTCACTATTTTAGCCATCCAATACACATTTGAATGCTTAATATATATTTATTACACGTTTTATACATTTTTTTTTATCTTTCTGTCAAATTCAACAAGCACGCATAAGTAGTTTGAGTCACCGTAATATGTTTTTTTAAACAGAAGTTTGTATTATTGAATTTAATTTCATTCTATTGTTTCTCATATAAGTAGATTTTATATATCTAACTTATTAACCTGTGACTGGTGACGCTTATGTCTGTGAGACCGGGTTTTTAGACAACCACGAATAATTTTTTCCCCTCCGTCGACATAGGCTGTGATTTCTAATAGCTGGCTATTTACTACGATGCCGACACTGGCCATGTTCCGAACTATTGGCGCGAAACCGGCCTGTGAGACTGGGGTCACCAAATAATAGGTCACGTATAATTTTATTAGTATAAAGTAAAACTGGAAGAAGTGAGCGTTGTTCACGAAACATGTTGGTTTTATAAACAATAAAAGTGGTAAAAACTAAGTATTATATTGATATCGAATAATTATAGAGTAATTAAAGTATTTTTCTTAAGAGTTCCTAATGTCTTACTACTACCCAAGGCTGATTTGGATAGAATGTGTTGAGATTTTTTTTGTCTTTTAACTTTATTAAGGCATACGAAAATAAATTAGCTTTTTAGTGTGTAAGTAAAAATAATATAATTATTAATAAACGTGCTGGGATTTTTGAAGCCTCTCTTTTTTCTGATAAACCAAACGTTTGATTTTCTAAATAATTTTCTTGCATTTACAGAAGTTCGGTATCATTGGAAAAAAAATCAACTTGAAAATCTCGGTCCCAGAGACCGGCGCAGCGCCACCGACTGCGTAAGTCGTTTTTGCGTCACCCCTGGTGGGTTAATCAGGGTAAAGCAATCGAGCGGGAGCTATATTAACTGTTTTATAATCTAGCATTATTACCCGGCTTGCTCGTATCAGAGAAATTAATTAAATGCCTTCCAATTAGATTTGAATTACGTGGGTTTGCAAAAGCTTATGAATTCATTGATGCATAGCAACTGACGACAATACAAGTTGAGAGAGCTAGAGACACAAGCTCAGCGCAAGGAGCAGCATGTTTGCAAGAAGATTATGGTAATGTTGTTCAAAGCATTCTGCACTGCGATATACGGCGTACGTTTCAGAGCCATGGTTGAACCACAAAAGAAATACATTGACGCTTGTATACACAATACAACAACGCTTTTAGGATTTTGTTCAACCTGCTCTCCCACAGTAAGCTGTAGGCTATCACAGAAGCTTAAGGTTTCGAACCAGGACGATAAAAGCCTTGGAAGAAAACAGACGTCCCATGATGTGAATAAATATGAAGTTCCTATAACATAACGATGAACTGACTTCTTTGCCACAACTCTTAATCAAGCAGGTTCGAGCGATTGTTGGCTCCAGCTTAGAGGTAACCCATACTCAGAGTACACTAGAAAAAAAAAATCGAATCATTCCCGCATGTCCCTGGATGCAATGCACTCGATTGAAATATCATTGCCCTCTGAAAAAATGTGGTTTTGTAGTTAAATCTACAGTATAAATCTATACCTATGAATACATTGTCGTCTACATTAATAAAAGGATACCTATTTTCTTTAAGACACAATTATTGCATTGGTATTAATAATTGAAGTGAAAACTTCTTAAGCATCGTTGTGATTTGAAACTCGATGTAACGAAAAAGCGACACACATGATTTAGCATGCGAGAGAACCACATAGAATATTCGGTCTCCTGTGGGGTGCTTTGTAGCTTCCCCACTCTGGTCTACTTTAGTTTTCTCAATGTTTCACTTCTACCGCGTGTGAACTGCACACATGTATTTTTTTAAAATACCTTTGTCAAATTTTAAGAGGAACTGAAACTTTTTTGTAATTAGGTAATTTGTAATTTAAATTTATATCCATCAAAATTATTTCTATTATTAATTTAATTTTGTTTATTTTATATTTCAACTGATAACTGATGTATGAACATAAAGATGATCTGTTTAGTGGATATGTGTAGTTTATCAGTAGTTATTCTATATATAGTCCAAAAACAAAATTAATATAACCAAAACAATAAAATATGAACAATTGGAAAAGAAAACTAAGTTCCTGAAATCGGATAGTGATATATTGTACCCTTACTTAATCTGTAATATTTAACATTAAAAACATTTATTGTTATTGTCTTTCAATAACTATTTTTTTCTAAATTTTATACCTATTAGCTATGTCAAATAATGTTTGCATTTATTTCATCAGTCTGTGATCATTGTTTACATATTTCATTAGAACATTATTTTTTTGCATGTAAAAAATTCTCCTCCATAAATAAGAGTTCCTAGAGCTCAACTTATGGAGTAGTAGAATAATAATGAATTATTGTATATTTTTGCATAATGTAATCATTTGTAATGTTAACATTTTTTTCTTGTAATTATATAAATAAAAAATAAATTAAAAAAATAACCCTCCTATACATTGCCTAAAATTGGGCTGGATTTGAGATATTTTCGTCTCGACCGCGATGACAGGAAGTGGGGAGATTCGCGCGCATTGCGAAGGCTTCTTTCCGTCGTATTCCATTTTATATCGTCCTCAAACTGTAAGACACTTGAGTATATTAAGATAATTTTAATAGAACTTGAATTTTAACTTCGAATTTTCATGAACTCTTCAAATTCTGTGAAAAAACCAGTTCCTAATGTTTGCGACGTCCCATTTCAGAGTCAAGTTGATGTGCGAAAAACTGCTAGAAATGCATAATAGTATACGCATGGAACCTTTAAAAACAAAACAAAAAATTACTACATTTATTTTTAAAATATGACAAAAAATAAAATAAAAGCCGGTAGAAATGTACAAGAATATACTATTTTCCCGTTCCGCCACAGAGGTCAACTGGAATGTCACCGAATAAAGGGTCTTGGAAAGTGAGATCCTGGTCCCGAAAAGTCTTTGCAGTTCCTACATATGTACTAGTCCACCGAAAAAAAATAACACCATAAAAAATAATTAATATTTTATTGTTTTCGGGTAGGTAGGACCACAAATATTATTCACTTACTTGATTGTACTAAGAAAACAAAAATTTCGAATTTTAAAATTTTTTAAAACAATTGGCATGATGTTTTTAGTTTTTTTTGTTCCGAAGAAATTTACGCGTCGCTTCTTCTAAGTTTCTAGTTTTTTTTTTTTGCCAAAATTAATGTAAATTATTGTGAAAGTAAAATTATTAGTTTTATTATACATTTTTATTCAATTTGTGGAAAATATATCAAACATGAGGGAAATTATTGTATTACAAATCGGACAATGTGGAAATCAGATGGGAGAAAAGGTATTTTATTTCAATTATTAGACTTTATTTTTAAAATCCAACGCATTTCAACTGGAGTCCTTGTAAGAGACATTTATTTTGCGGTAGAATATCAGCGAAATGTGGGGTTTAATCCATTGCTTGCAAGGTCCTTCATGCCCGAGCATATTTAACGCTTATGATTATGGTTGTAGGAGAAATGTAATAGTACATAGGTAAAAAAATAATGCTTTTTATTTTGTTCCAGTTTTGGAATGTGATAACCCAAGAACACGGCGTCAACTTCAGTGGGATCTATGAAGGAGACTCTTCTGAGCAGTTAGAAAGGATAAGCGTCTTCTTCCACGAACCTTCCACTGGCAAATACGTTCCAAGAGCAATCCTTATCGACCTGGAGCCAGGGACGATAGACAGTGTCAGATCCGGTCCAACGGGAGCCCTATTCCACCCTGATAACTTGGTTCATGGCCAGTCTGGAGCGGGAAACTGCTGGGCCAAAGGTCACTACTCAGATGGAGCAGAGATTGCCGATGTATGCATGGATGTAGTACGAAAGCATATTGAAAATTGTGACTGCATCCAAGGCTTTCAACTTATCCACTCTTTAGGAGGAGGAACAGGCTCCGGACTAGGCTGTCTGATGCTCTCTAAAGTTCGTGATGATTATCCCGACAGAATCATAAATACTTACTCTGTATTTCCTAGCCCCAAGGTCTCAGACACCATATTAGAACCATACAACACCACACTTTCCATGAAACAACTGATAGAGGTCGCAGATCAATCATTCTGCATAGACAACGAAGCACTTTACGATATTTGTAATAGAAGATTGAAAATTCCTAATCCTACATACGCAAACTTGAATAATTTGGTTTCCATGACGATGTCTGGAATTACCACGTGCCTCAGGTTCCCTGGACAGCTCAACGCGGACTTGCGAAAATTGGCAGTTAACATGGTTCCATTTCCCCGACTTCATTTCTGCATTACTGGCTTTGCTCCCCTGATAGCCAAGGACAGCCAAACATTTCAAGCTACGACCGTATCCGAGCTGGCTCAACAGATGTTTGATTCCAAGAACATGATGGTTGCTTGCGATCCAAAGACCGGTCGCTACCTGACTGTTGCCTCAATCTTCAGGGGAAAACTCTCCACGAAGGACGTGGAAGACCAAATGCTAAACATGCACAATAAACATAGCGAAAACTTCGTGGAGTGGATTCCACACAATCTACAAACAGCGGTCTGCGATATTCCGCCCTCTGGTCTCAAACTGTCGGGTACCTTTATCGGCAACTCAACTTCTATCCAAGACATCTTTAAGCGGATTTCTGAGCAACACAGCAACATGTTTAGGAAAAAGGCATATTTACACTGGTACACTAGCGAAGGAATGGATGAGTCCGAATTCTGCGAGGCGGAATCAGATTTGAATGATTTAATATCTGAATATCAACAATGCCAGGTTGTTGGAATCAATGATAACCTTTTTTCAGTTGAGGAAGATGAAGAAGAATAAGAAGTAACGGTTCTTGATGATCTTGATTAAAAGTCCCAAAATGCAGGACTATGATTCTGTTTTTTGTCAGTCTATAATAAAATATTGAATTTTTTGTGAATTAATAAATAATTTAAAATAAAACTCCTAAGCAAAGGGAGGTAGGTATAAATTGAAATAGTTTCTACAAAAATTATCGTTATCATGATATTTTATCTACAAAAACTATCGTGATAATTTTTAATGAAACTATTTCAATTTGTACCTACCTGCCTTGCTTAGAAGTGTTATTTTGGATTATTTATTTATTCACAAAAAAATAAATAAATACAGTATTACGGACTGACAATAAATAGAATCATATTCCTGCGTCCTGCTACAAATTATCGTTACCATGATAAATTATCTATACAAATTATCATGATAATTTGACTTACCTCTTCATTAGAGTGTAATTTTGGATTATTGGTTTATTTACAAAAAAAATAATAAACAATAAACAGAATCAAAGTCCTGCATTTTGGGACTTTTAATCAAGATCAAGAAAATCCTAAGCAAAGGAGATGGGTACAAATTGAAATAGTTTATACACAAATTATCATTTGTAGACTGCATAATGGAGTAGTCTACAATAATCTTGAAAGAAATCTTCTCCAGTGTCTAAGGGTAACAATATTTTTGTGTACAAATTATTTAAATCCGTACCTATCTCCTTTCCGTAGGAGTGTTGTTAAATTGCGTTTTTTTATTGCGTTTATTGCTGTCTATTTTGATTAATGTAACGATTTTATTAAATACCTTCCAACAACCATGAAAAATTTCATTTCACTTTGACAAATTATAAGATTCTTTTAGGTTTTATCCCAGGAAATACACCGACACCACTGGTGACATAAAACGGAAGTGTTTTGTAGACGTGTGCGTTTGCCAGAAATAAGGTAAATTTTTCCTTGCTTCTGAAATTGATCACACATTATTTTTTTTTTAAATAGAAATTCTTTCTCGTACAGGTAAAATAAATCATTGTCCTGCCTGGGGCCTAGGAGTCCACATGTATCAACGAAATTGGTGGCAACATCACTGTCGATATTATAATCATTAACCTAAAAAAATATAAATAAAATGTCGTTTAAGATGTTGGAAGTACCGGATATTCCAACCTATGTAAATATCGCTTAAAACCTGCGTGATGGCTTTACACGTTCAATTGAAAAATGACCCTACCAGCTGTAACTTCCCTATTAATTAATTGTAGTCACTAAAGAGTTGGTAGTAAACAGTTATGAATGAAAAAAGGAAAACAACGATCTTTATTGCTGGAATAGGCGGCGAATGGGTGTACAGATATTCAAGGGCGAGAAATATCCTAATAAGAGGGATAATGATTGTAGCTACATCGCGAACGGCAGCCACGCCGAGTCTAAATGTCGCAGAGCGTGCAGCGTGGTGGGGATTTTACGTAGGGAAACCAGGCTACACGCCAGTGTTGTCGGGTCTCCCGTAAAATTGTTCCTCGTGACAGCAGCACATGGGAGACCTTATTTTACGGTCAGCCCTCGTATATAACCTCGTTCCCGGCATCTTGTACAATATTCAGATTATTACTCATAACGACCATCAAATCAGATACGTTTTTAGATTTTCATGGCCAAAAGTATTTTCGTTACTTGTTTTTGAGGTGTTATGCCGGGTTGCGCTACCTCCTTCTTTAGCCAACGTTTTGGACAGCGTTACAGTGTCCATCAGTACACATCTGCCCTGATGATGGAAACTGTAACGTTGTCCGAAACATTGGCTAAAAAAGGCGGTAGAGCAACACGGCATAATACCCCAAAAATAAATAACGAAAACCATCAAATCAGTTATAATGCAGAAAAACTTGTGGTGATACAAAATAATTATGTTTTCTAAGTCATTAGTACGAAATTTCAAAATGTCATACATACCGGACTGTTGTGCTTCCCGGTGTTACTTTATATCATATTTAATACGTAAAACACAGACACGTAAATATATTTGATTTCTGGTGAGCATTCGAATATAGCTTTCCTTATTATTTCAAAACCTTGTATTTGGAGATGTCTGTTGACTAATCAACTGAATGATCGATATTTGTTTGTATTTATGTGAATACCTCAAAAGAGAACCAGCTGCTCCCATTTGAATCCAGTGAGAATATAGAATCCCCAATCAGGGTATGTTGTGAGGCTGAGGGGATGGAGAAGGGAAAGAGGAAGCTAAAGCCATTTCAAGCAACTTTTCCACCATGGCGATACTGAGAGTATCTTTCCTAGAATCTTCATGGAACTATAATTTTAAATGAATTAATTCTGAAAAAACACAAATTCATCAAATAATTTAATTTTGGGGTGTTGTGCCGTGTTGCGCTACCTCCTAAACTTATCTGATCTGTGGAGGCGATGCAAACATATTATATATCAATCGTCGTCGGCCGGAATATCTGTTATCAATTGTTGACCGTGCTATTAGCGAGCACGTTTGGTCAGCATCGTATTGATATAAGGTTTTATCAATCGTCCGTGCTAGACCTTCTGACTTTTACCTAATGTCCGGTGACCATATATGACGAGTTTAGTCAACATCGTATTGATATAGGGTTTTATCGATCGTCCGTGCTAGACTTTCTAACCTTTACCTAATGTCCGGTGACCATAGATGAAGAGTTTAGTCAACATCGTATTGATATAAGGTTTTATCGATCGTCCGTGCTAGACCTTCTGACCTTTACATAATGTCCGGTGACCATAGATGACGAGTTTAGTCAACATCGTATTGATATAAGGTTTTATCGACCGTCCGTGCTAGACTTTCTGACCTTTACCTAATGTCCGGTGACCATAGATGACGAGTTTAGTCAACATCGTATTGATATAGGGTTTTATCGATTGTCCGTACTAGACCCTCGGACCTTTGCCTAATGGTCAGATTTGACTGTATTTCCGATAGGTCTCGTTTGATGCTGTCTGTATGGAGCTTTCCCGGTACCAGCAAATTGTTTGGTTGCCCCTCTCGCTGTGTTTCCGGCAATCTTAAGGCAGCATGCTAATTCTATTCTAAAGCCTGTTTGTCATTACTATTTACGCAGAACCTTAATGTCAATATGATCAAACCACTAAAGAGACAAACAGATTGAAGTGTATTTTGGGAGAGACTGCGTGGTCAAGAAATATACAGTTTATATTACTTCGAGTGAAATTATTGATCAAACGATTTTTAAAACATCACATTTCTTTTTATGGTATATCTAGGGCTTGATAGGCATGTATGTTTGCATCTTTTCCAGCATGAAAGATACCATAATTATCGCACTGGTGAGAGACAAACATTTAGAACCAATTCGTTTGTTTAAAATCGAGATAGCAATATTATATGGCCAGATCTGAATAGCCAAGTGCTGTCCTCTCTCCCCTTTATAACATGATTTTTTAAAGTTTTTTATGAAAGTAGGTAAAATCGCATAATAGTACCAATCGTCTGGAACCAGTGAAATTATGCCATTCCAAATTGGGGTATGTTCAGAGACTGAAAGTAGCAGGTAGGGAAAGGACTCGAGGAAGAGGAATGTGGTACATGGTTAAGATGTGGTCACTAAACACGACTAAAGCCATTTCAAGCAACGTTTCAATTCTGAATGATGGTCTTATGCCAAGGCGATACTGAGAGTATGAGTATTATTTTAATGAATAAGCTGTTAAACAACACAAATTATTCAAATAAAATTTACTTCTTCAACCTCAGCAAAGTTATTTTTGCCACCATTTTAATTGAAAACACTTAGGATGGGTTGTTTAAAAAAATTGGAGCAAATATTTGAAGAATTTTCATGTTCTATTATGTGATTATTTCAGTTTTACGAAACAACTGGCCTATAATGATAGGTATATTTAACAGAACTTGAATAGGAATTACACAAAACGTGTAACAAAATTAACTTCAAATATTTGATTAACTATTCAAATTTTTGGAAACAGGCCATCCTATGTTTTAATCACTTTTTCGTTTGAAAAACCTTCAAGTTTTGCAAGAAATGCTAATTTTTAATAAGCCTTAAAGAAGAGAACACACTGTTTCTTTTAACAATAAAAGTTTTTAAACCTAAGTGTTGATTGTTTTTTGAACAAAACTTACTTGAACACGCCGGTATCGAACCTCGACATCCGGATTGCTAGTCGAGAGCCTCGCCCCTCGATCACGGAAGCCGTCTAACTCATTCCTCAAATGTATTCCTGGCATTATTGTATGGTACCTATCATATAAAAAAACAAACAGTAATTTATCCAAGGTGAAAGAAAAAAAAGAACTTGTTTTCAGATTACCATTATTTCCATGCTGTAACCGAGACATACGGCAGAGTTAAAAAAAGAGAATAATGAGAAAAAGATTTTCATCTAAAATTTCCTTTTTTCCATTATCCTTCGCTTTATCCTTTGCTTTAGCCAATAGAATGACATATCACAATCTTTTGTAGTTTTCTTTGTAGACGCTTGTTGACAGCGTGACGTTTGCTTTTCTACGTGTGTCGCGGCGTATCCGCTTCCTATTATTAGATTCGCGTAGTTTCCTTCCAGTTAACTCAAACCGACAAGTTAATCTGAAAGTTACTTGTGCCTTGAAACGTATATTTATATTTACAACTTCACGCAACTTGATATAACGCACAACCACAACGGAAAAACACGTTTTGTGAAGTTGGCGATAAAAACCTACTGTGAAGCTAATAACCCACACAGTGCCTTTGTTGGGATTCAGAATGGTAGATGAACTTTGTTATATGTTGTGAGCAGGTTTCGCTGGAATTGTTTGAATACACAAATGTTGAGGTTTTGGAACATTACATTTTTCTAGGTACGCTTTATTTTAAATGACATTGTGTTGGGAAAAGTGAGCCAAACGAAATGTAGAATGGAATATTTTTACCATGAGTTTTTTTTCGTGATTCAGCCTGCGTATATGTAAGTTTTAATGACCTTAGTTTTAAGCGTTGTGTTTAGAGGTCACAAAATAAATTCATGTAAGTAATTTACAAAAGTAGTGCAAAATTTATTGAATCCAAGAGAGTAAATGTTAACTGCCAATTTTACTGTGTGACATTGTGGCGTTGTTGTATAATTTTTGTTGACTAGCTGAGGTCACCCCGGCTTTACGCAGAGTTGGTCGAAATAAGACAGACAGCAATTAATGTTCCTCTTCTTTTCAACGCAGTGTGCTTTTAAATTACATCAAAGATTTTTAAAATTCTCCTGTAAGGGCTAGAAAAGGGGGTAAGTGTGTGGTTTTTCGAAATGTCAAAATAAACAGTGACCTTTTACTTGTTTTGAAAGACAAGTGTGCAAAATTGAATATATCGCGAAATAAAACAGAAAATTTGTTTCAAAAACAAACCCACATCGGTACACTCTTCTTTGCACAAATTTTACGCGTTCATTTTTTCGAAATCACTGATTGACAATGTGTTGGTAATGGTTTCTGAATGTTAGCTTCGAGTCAAGTAAGATTACCAGAACTCTAATGGAGGCTACTCATTTCAGGATTTCATCACGGATCGTGACAGAATAATCAATTTTACGTACATTTTTCGTGGACGAGATGATATTACATGTGCTTTAAGTCCATGGTATTAACTATACACCATTGAGACAACATATGTAGATATTTTTGTAAAGTTTCGCAGTCTTGTGAAAAGAAACTTTAATAACTTACTGTTAAAATTAAGTTATTTACCCTATTTGTTTGTTTGCGTGTATTTTCTTCATTTTCTTAACATCGTTTTATTGATAAATTATTACTTATATACGTTCTTAAAAAATAAAAAAATTCACTTAGTTTTAATACCTACATAATTAATACTTAACAAGTTAGTTTTAACCCGTTAGTTGCATTTGCAACAGACATAAGCTAGTTAATACTTAATGCTTATATTTTAATACTAACATAACTCATTCTTTGCCTCTTATATTTTGCTAATAATATTTTTTATGCAAAAACCAACTTTAGCACATATATTATTTACCTAAGTTAAATGCATCTTTTTAAAAATCTAAAAATTTCCCTGTCTATAAATCATATTTTCCATGTTTACCAGAAAATCTTGCAGATCTTGCGCATTTTTTTTGTAGATTTTTCACATTTTCAATTCAAGAGTTTTGGCACAACCGCCGCTTGCTTACAGATAACTTACGGCTGACTCATTTCCGTGATTTGTTTGATAACGAAAATATTCTAAACATCACTTCGGTATGATAATTTTATTTCCACGAATGGAGAGCTCGAGTTGGTGTGCCCCATTAGGCAGTTATTGTGACGTCACGGGGCAAACGAATTTACGGGATACGCAAGTTTTTCGATTTTATGACGAAAATTTATGTTATTCAGTTGACGCGATTTGTTTTTGATTTTTTAAATTTTATTGAAATATCCTATATTATTTATTAGTGAATTTGTTACTTTGCACGTTAATTTTATAAATGTGTCTACATAAGAGTTTTGTCATTAATTTTTTCGAGGGGCAACTCGGATTTGCCCGATTTCAACAATATTTTCGCTGTTTCTATAGTGACCTGTAAAATTATTTTTTTTTTTAATCTTTAGAAAATTCTGACAGGAAAAGTTGATCACTTTCATAAGGCCAAAGCTCTCCCTTTAAATATGATTACTGCTTTATCGCATTCATCTTCGGGTAAACAATTATTGGATAATTTTTTAATTTGACATGTGTCACGATACATCATCCCAACTAGGTACTATAGATCAAACCAAGTGGTTCGCTACGTTTGGTGTCTTAGCAGGAGTTCCCGGGTTTATGGAGTGAAGTTTGTCCGGGTCATGGCAGCAGTTTAGCTTACCCAACAACTGCGTGGCGGGCAGGATCGGGGGAGACTGGTTGAGGATTTATACGGCCATCACTCCTGGACAGATTGACTCCATGTTCCTACCCATCCCTTTACCTTTTTACTTCCCAGAACTTCCTCTTCTTTCTTACCATAAAAAGGCACTCCATCGGTACCGGCAAAGATGATAAAGATCGTGAAGGGAATTCTTTTTCTCAGAGAGTAAAATTATTCTGCGTGGAGCGTAAAAAAATGTGTCTTTCAGAAAGATTTTTGTAAAAATTAATTAGCACTTTGGGTTTCGTATTCTTACCAAACGCATTTTCCAAATTCAATTCACCAATTTTTGAAAGCTGCCGCCGAGTAAATAAAGAGAACTATTTAATATCTACGAATTATCTATTTTATGTAGGTTCGTTGTTCGTTATTTTATGTATATATACAACAGTTTTAGCATTTGTATTATTATGGAGGCAATAGGAAAAAGGGAAACAATATTGTGAGCTGCCAAACGCAATTTTAAATAAGAAAATTTAGGAATTCTAGTCCACAAAAAAACACTATCTTAAATTCCTTGAGCACTTTTATAATTACCTTGACGACTTAGGTTTAGGGTAACGTGACGCCAAAAAAGACAATAAACATACATTCTTTATCGCTATAATGCTGCAGCTCTTTCTTACACATTGAATAATGGTAAGACAAAATATGACACACGCAAAATACGCGTGACTGTTTCCTCCAAAGTACTACGTTTCCCTTTCAGGAAACAGATAAATTTTTCAAAGAAGGGAATAAAGAAACTTGTGCCACGGCTCACCACGTGCACTGAACGGGGTGGCGATTTATTACGGCTCACCTACGGCGACTGGAATTCCGTTTCATTGTCTTTTATGTGTGAATGAGATGTATGATAATGATTGTACATTTCTTTTGCTCATTCTTTCGTCTCATTTTCGACTGTTGTTATTTAGTGTGTAAGAAAGAAAAGCAGGAATAAATGTTTACGAACAAAAGCAAAACCATCAGCGCATTGACATTTGACGTTACAATATTATCCTTATAACTATATTCCATACTTTCAAAATTATCAGAGACGTCACGGTGCGGTGTGTGAGAGAGATGTAAGAAAATTATTACTTTTATCCTTTGGAGGAAACAGACTTACGTACATTGTGTATCTTATCTTTTGAAAGAGCTGCAGCATTATTGTGATAAGGAGCGTATGTTTAGTGCCTTTTTTATGCCGTCACGTTACCGTAATTGTAGATCGTCACGGTAATAATAAAAGCGTTCACTCCACGAATTTGAAAAACTTGAGAGAAACCAAGAAATGTCCAATTTTCATATTGGAATTCACTGTGGAATAAATTGGCATAGTTAATGAACTTTATTCAAAAATATACTTTTTACATAGAAGCCGAAGTAGTTTCGAGTTACTTTAAAAAAAAAACCATTTACGACAAGCTTCCGTTTTACGCCCTTAAAAATACATTTCTACTGGAGTCGATTTTCAAGTTGCTTAAAGTCTGTCACATTATCAAAATGTTTTTCAGTTGGCTCCATTAATCGATTTTAGATGTTATTCCCAGAAGGGGAAAAGCCATCAGACAGGCACTGTAAAATGGGGTTACTTTTCAAATAAAAAGTTAACATTTTAAATTACAAGAATGTTTTTAGATCTTGATTATGTAAAATATTGTAAATAACTTTACGGATAAGTTTACTCGACTTCTGTTTATTAATAACCAGTTGTTAGGCTGCTGATACAGTAATAATTGGCATTTGATTCAACCGGTTAATAGCTGATTGGACAAATGCTTCGGGTTCTCATTCATTATCCATCCTAATATGGGAGACGGTATACGTACCGCCGCCCCGGGAACCATTTATTTGTACAAAATATAAACATAATAGATAAACATGGTAATAATTACACTATAATATATTAAACATAACATTTTCATAATTTAAAAAAATTGGATATTTAATATACATATATGTTTATATGTTACAGTTAAAACCCGTTCTTATTTATAATGCGTTTTCTCTAGTATAAACTAGTTTTCGATAAATGCCTTTGTTACAACTAAAATTAACTGCTGAATATCATTGAAAACTAATTCTAACTATACAAAACGCGTTATATTGAAGTGATTCAGTAAAACTGTTGCAACCGATGTCAAAATTCATCGTGCTTTATTCTGATTGGTCGAATGACATCAGGTTAGGTTAGATTTGGTTATGTTAGGTTAGGTTAGGTTTGATTAGGTTAGGTTTTAATTTACAGTTAATAAATATTTTAATGAAGAGTATCTGTATCTTCAATCCCAACTTCAGTTTTAAAAAAGGCAGTTTAGTGAAAACTAGTTTAAACAAGAAAAAACGCGTTATATTTAAAAACAAGCTTTAACTGTGTAACATATGTATACATGTCGAAGCTTAGACCTGCCTCAAAAAGTTAATTTAAAAAAGTTTGACCCTGTAAATGAAAAAATATTTTTGTGGTCTCTATGTGCTGCAGATTCACCAGTCTCAGTCCTTATATAAATTCCAGATACCGTGTATCTACTACACATCTCTATAACTAGTAACAACGTAACGAATGGTTGGGAATTGTTGCCGTATCACCAAAACTAGATGTGAACAAAATTCATCTAACCTTAAATGAAGTCATGTTTTTGTTTCATAAAACAAATACTCAGGTTCTTAAAACAAGCTACCGATGTATTTTTGGTTCTGCGCCACAGAGTACATACAACTGTTAAACAATCGTTTACCATACAAAAAGATTATTTTTCAGTTGGGTAAAATTTAAATACGTCTTTTAGTAAAGGGGTAAGACAGCGAAAGTAAAATATCCCGTGCGTTCTCATTATTCCTCCCGCTTATCTTGTTTTTCCATCTCGTCCAAGTTCCGTAAGATGTAGGTAAAGTTTTCTCAGAATTTCCACTTCCGTACCCGCTCTGTGTTCCTTGTTAATCTCATAAGCAGCCCAATTGAGAAGGAGACCCACTCGCTCTAATGACAATTTAATTAGGTACACACCGGTCTGAGTTCTTGTATTTCAACGATTTAATATTGTCCCAGAAAACCAGTGTTCAATTTAATTTATATTTCATACATTTAATACATATTGTCCCAGAAATTCAGTGTTCTATTAAGTTAGTTTAAATTTCATGCTTTTTCCGTTTTTGCTTAGTTTAAGGTCTGGTAGCAAGCTCAAAGAGAAGAATAAGGGAAGATGTGTAAATACGAATGTTAGAGAGAGCGCGCTTATATTAAAAACAATAATAATTAAGCAAAAATGTTCAATAAAACACGACTCGTTTAAAATAGAGCAAAAACCTTATGGAAAACGTCTTAATGTTTTTCATTCATATTACTTGTAAAATAACAAAGAAAAATGTGTTTATAAATTTTTTCGGAGCATACTTCTCGATTTTTTTTCTATTGAGAGAATTTCATATAATTACCGTTTCGGCGTGGCAAGCAAATAGATATTAAAAAAAAAAATAACATTTATTTTTCTAAAAACTTAAAAACTTGAAGTATTCAAGACATTCGGAATCTGGGGGCTTGAGACAATGGACATTGTGGTTCAAAAACAGATTTATTTTACGAAACACAGCATGTAATACATCAAGGACAGGTCATTTAACTAGTTCTCTCTATTATTTAAACGATTTCTTAACATTTACATTAGATTACAACACGGGCCTAGTTTGGTAGTCGCGAAATTCTGTTATTAAACTCTAATACTCTGTTATTATTTTTAATTGATAAACTAACGTTTAAGACAAGATTTTTATGCATAGCATAAAGGGTAACAATTATTATAAGCAATAAATATCAGCCTAAAATACTCATCTACACTGAAAAAATCTTCCGAGAAAAGATACTGGCCGCCAACGGGACTCGAACCCGTGTCCTTCTGATTACCGGCCAGGAGCTCTACCACTGAGCTATGGCGGCTTAAAATGTAATAAGCAGTAATTGTTGAATGAAGCACTAGTATATATTGAATTATTTGGCGGGTATTCGATAAGCTGCCATAGCTCAGTGGTAGAGCTCCTGACCGGCAATCAGAGGGACACGGGTTCGAGTCCCGTTGGCGGCCAGTATCTTTTCTCGGAAGATTTTTTTTCAATGTAGATGAGTGTTTCAGGCTGATAATTATTGCTTATAATAATTCTAATACTCTGAATAAAGGAAAATAATTTAACGTTTTTAATAACACTTTTTAACACCCACATGAGGCAAAAATTGTGAAGCGTATATATGACGCCGTTCTATTCTTGTAAATAATACTAGCTCCAAATTCAGTCATTAAAATTATTCCCATTTAATGGCAAACAAGGATCTAGAAAATTAAAACAAAAAATCGATTACACATCTGCCCTGGTGATTAACACTCTCCGAGACGTTGGCTAAAGAAAGGGTAATATCCTAAAAATAAATAACAATAATATCACCATAACTCATTTTCCATTCACTGCTAGATGAAGTGCTCACCAAACTTATCATTTTATTCTGCCTTACTGTTTTTTCGCCTACCCAGCAGGTTTTCTGGGTGCCTGTGAACGACATAATTACACTCATACATAGCACTCTATTTCGAACAATGCCATTTTTTGCACGTTGTAAATATAAAATAACTTCACTTATTTTTGTTTGCTTCCTTATCCAATCATTTTTTTTCTATCACGCAGCCAGTTTTTTAAATTCTAGGTTTTCTTCATTATATTTATGAGCCATATTTTCGAGATGAGTATTCTCTTCATTATGACATAAGAGTATTTATTTATTTATTATCAACCATGTAGAAATGTTACAGTATAAGCAAAAGAAAATACATTAAAAAAATAATACTTCAACTTAGCATTAGGTCGTACAATGACATAAGTATAAAATCAATGATATAAAATAATTTAGAAAAATATAAACAGAGATACGAGTAAGTACAAAACATACACGTAGATACAATATGTTAAATTAATATTTATTGAAAATATATAATGCAAAAAACAATGACTGAGCGTAGTGATTCCCTGTTTCGACTTGACCACCTTGCATTTCGTCTGCCTGTAATTTTTTTATGTATTCCGTATCCGGTCAATCAATATGTTAGCTGTCAAGATGGTAGCTGTGATTGATAGTACATTTTTATTTCACCAGAGTGCATGAGCATTGCGACTGTTGCTAGATGCCAAGTCGGAGTAGTCGACATTACGCGAGGTGTAGTTCACAGTACTACGGGTGTTAATAACCATTAAACTTAAGACTCAAGAATAAACTTAAGATTAAACTTAAGACTTAAGATTAAAATTTAGACTTGAGATTATACTTAAGACTTAAGATTAAACTTAAGATTAGAATTAAGATTTATGATTAAACTTTAGACTTAAGATTAAACTTAAGACTTAAGATTAAAATTAAAACCTACGATTTAACTTAAGACTTAAGATTAAACTTAAGCTAGCATCATGGAGGTAAACAGCTGATCGTGATTTTGAATTCTATAATGTTATGTCAATAAATTTAATATCAAGGCAGCTGTGCAAAATTTGATGATTACGGGGAAATGTTTAGTAAAATATTAAATTCCGCGATACTTCATGAATGTTAATGACTCCGTGCTGTGAATTCGAAACAAAAAGTTTTAAAGAGATCTCGCTGACAAACATTTTCAGCATCCCTTCCAGTGATACCTTAAGCTTGGGAAAGAAAAAAAACCCTCCGTGGAAATTATTTGTATGTTAAATCTTAGGAAGTAATAAAAGTTTTCCCATGGAGCCCGCTTATCGCCAGGAAATGGAAAAGTGTGGAAATTAGGGCGGTCGAAATAGGAATACACAGACCTTATCGGATCCTGCATTCCGTCTCTCTCATACCACCGGAAAAGTCGCAGAAGTGATTTCCATTACATCTCGAATAGATTCACGCCAAACTAGGAAACAATGGCCAAACATTCTCATTTCAACTTCATTTTCTACACAATTCAGATAATTTATTTTCTTGTTTGAAAATGATCTCTTGATTTCGGGGAATGAATTAAATTTATCTTTTTCGAAACGGAATTACTAATAGGCACAAAGGAATCATCATGCAGTATCTACTTTTACAACCAATTAAGTAATTAACCCCTCAGGATAATTTATTCGCTTTTCGGAACAGGTCTTATAGAAATGGTTGTGTCTCCCTTACTTTATTAGTGATAAATATGACATTAACGATGTTAGAAAGAAAAAACCCCACGATTTATAAAAGTTAACCAGAAAATAAGTTAAATGTCCACCTTTATAAAACCAAAGTTTCGGATCGCAATTTGAATGAAACTATGAGAATTTTTTGTTAATTATTTTTATATATGTAGAACGACAAATTAAGTGAGGTGACAATAACGTTTATAATACATTTGTCTTATAAAAAATTAACGTGTTTTTTTTTTCGTCATCAGTAATTTTAGTTAGAAAAAATATAAGGTGAGCCATTTTTGAAACTTTTTATGTTTGCACGCAAAATTTTTATACCTCGAAAATTATTTGGTTATTTCGATTTATAAAATTTGAAAGCGCATTTTATCACCTGTCACAAACAGTTTTGATTTTCGGATATATTCAGAAATATTCCATTTACTTAGATTTTATTGCACAGCGGGGATATTTTAACCCTCTGACAAAATATGGTCGAGGCTGTGGGGTTAAAAATAATAATTTCGGTTATAAATCCATCCACTAGTCTGTAACTCTGGTTCAATAAACTCTAAATTCGAGAACTCGGATTTGCTTTGAATATTTGTGTCATTTTCAAAAGTGGAAGTGTTTATTTGGAGGATTAGACAATCGACAAAGACAACCATAACACATAGCATGGTGGTCGAAAAATTCACAAATAATGTAACCATAATATTTATGCAATGAATAAAGAAAAATTAAAAAAAAACGCTTTTTATTTCGTAATACTCGTATTTTAAACAAATAGTTATTTTTACTTCAATTTTTAAAATTTTAACTGATTTGGCGAAAATTCAGACTATCCATGATTTTTCAAGGATATGTTATATAGGTATTACATGCAATGTTGTAATACTGTATACACGAACAAAATAGGTATATAAATCTCGCTCTTACGAAAATAAAATTATCTTTTAATAAATTTAATAAATTTGATTCGTAAAATCGTTAAAATAATTAATTTTCTTGCTTAAAAAAATATTTTCTTTATTTCGAGGAAAGATAAAGGCGTCTTACAAATGGACATATCTTGGCAGGGATCCAGAAACCGATCAGGTATCAGAATTTTGAGAAGCCTGATTTTGGGACCTATGATGCTTACCAATAGAGGTACTATTATATTTATTTTTAAAATCTTCCCTTTTGGCCACAATCAAAATCATTATCAATCAACGTCAACGAAGAAATCCCGAAACTTTTAATATTCCTTTCTAAAAACCAATTTGATCTTCTCCCAACCTCTTGTGCGAATGTGTCGACTATATAAAGTGTGCATTAAATTTATTTCAAAAATCTTCGCTTTAGGTCATATTAAAAATCAATATCAATCACCGTCTATTAAGAAACCCCGAAACTTTCCGTATTCCTTTCCAAAGAACCAACCTAACCGTCTCCCAAACTCTTGTCTATAACAGCCAGATAGTGATGTAGTGGCATGATTCTGGAAATATTTAGCGATAGCCCCTGGAACTTTAGAAAGTTTCTTGAACTCTGGTTTTACCTTGCTTGAATCAAACTTTATTTTCTCTTATTTTTTAAGTGAAACTTCTTTGGCACCATTGTGATTTGAAACTCGATGAAACAGAAACGACACTAAAAAGAGACAAACATATACATCTATAGGATTTAGCCTGCGAGAAAATGAGACTTTACCGCGTTTGCTGCTTTGATTATGAGTTCACTTTTCAAGGCTCCTATTGGTTGAATTTGTGTGTAAGTTATTGTGAAGGTTTCACTTCCAACGCGTGTGAACTGCACTTATCTTTAGTTTTTTTTTGTGATTTCTTTTTTTTTAACCCTTAATAAATCGAAAAATCAATACGTTCGTAGGCACAGGTTGGATTAACTCGTACAACTTGCAAATATACGACGGTGATCCAAAAGTCCACCAATTATAAAATACTATTATTGAGACAGATCAATAACAGTTTTTGAATAATTAATTATGATTTAATTAATAACAGATCACTTTGTATAAACAACTTTTTAATAAACAATATCGACATGTTTTAATAACAATGTTATCTTCATCAGGATATGTTAATATGAAGATAACGTTGTTATTGAAACATGTCGATATTGTTTATTAAAAAGTGGTTTATACAAAGTGATCTGTTATTAAATAAATAATAAATAATTCCACAAAGTAATTTTGCAAAGTTTGAAGAAGTAATTAATTATGAACTTATTACAGAGGTTGGAGGGGTACGAAGTGAAAAATGTGCAGTGTATAAATCTATTCGCTATAATATTAGTACCTATATATTTAGGTAAAATTGCTTTTCACGTCTAAAATTTTTATTTTTATTATTTTTTAATGATTTTTCAATTAAATCAAAGGCGATTTACATAAGTTCTAGAAGCTACATAACTTACCGCTTTTACTTAAATAATTCATCGTTTGCATAAAATGATTTTATAATAAATTAACATTATTATTTTAAACAAAAACGATTTTAAAGTTCCGCTCCGTGCTTTTATAAAATTAACTTCAAACTGAATTGTAAAAACGAAGGTAAGTGTAAGTAAAGTTACTAGTAAGAATCCGCTTTCAATGTATATTTTTTAAACTTTAACTATTATACCTAAGTATCTAAGGCAGCTTTTTTCCCGAACTGAATTGAGTTCGAGAAAAAAGCTCCCTTAGGCGTTGGTTTCGGTTTGAAGTTTCCCTCGAAATAAAGGAGAATGAAGGTAGGACATTTTTACGAAGTCTCCCACTTCATAACGTATAAAGTGCTATAAATTAGGAAGTCTTCAAACTTTCGAGAAATTTTAGAACTTACAATCTGCCTAGAATATAAAACTGCTATGAAATATTATCGCGATTTCCACGTGAAATATGCTTTCCAAAACGTATTTTAACTAAATTTTACCAAATTTTTCTTGCATACCTATTGATCCTTTAAGCAAATTTTTACAATATAGGCTTTAATTTACTCAGAAAAGAAAGTTATTTGCAGTTTTAGAGGTGTCAAACGCTTATTACATAATGAATGAAGTCGAAATTAGGAACAATCGTTATGAGTATACGTAACAATAACAACCATGCTATTTCCCCACAGGGAGGATAAACTGACGTACAACGTGGTCTTTGCAATTTGCAAGTACTCCTTGTTGAGTAAACCATTATCGTTATATTTTTTAAGTGAAGAAAGACAAATATTTTGAAGATGTTGGGAGGTCTTAACCAGCCGAGGAATCGAACGCACAACCTGGGTGAGAAGCTGGCGCATTTGCAACTTTGCCACCGACCGGTATTCATTCATACACCTTCTAGAAAATCTCCTTTTTTACATACTGACTCTGACATGCATCTACTAAAATATTTTATTAATTTCACCATACCACGAGTTTCTGGGGCTCCTTCCCCGTGTGGAAGTTGATATGCTGGATAACTCGTACTTCTGTGAACATTTAGTGGAAGTCACATTCAAAAAAGTGTGCTTCTGATTTTCTCGAACTTAACAAATCAAAAACCAATATTTCCTCTCTGAAATAATAAGATTTGTAAGTAGTTACTTAAATATCTAGATATTTTATTATAAACTACAAATATCTTGCATAGCACAGTATTTTTATATCAAACTAGCTGACCCAGCGAACTTCGTACCACCTCAGAATATATAACTGTTGTGTTAACTTATTAGCTGAAATAAATTCAGTTTTTTTATTAAGTTACAAATTACACAATGAAGCCATTATCGATGTGCAATTGTTTGTGTTTTTTTTGTCAGTATCAGAGATGGCGTTGTGTACGGATTTATATTTTTTGCGATTTTCTTACTTTTCCACTTACTTATGGGAATCGCGTCTCATTTTCTTTATACGAATGAGGGAGATTTATTATAATTATTGTATTTTTCCTTTGGAGGGGTGCAGACGTACGTTCACAGTTTGTCTCATTGCCGACTGTTTACATTTAGTCTGTAAGAAAGAGGGGCAGCATTATGATATGTTTAAGAACAAAATCAAAATAATCGGCACATTGACATTATTTGACGTTTTTGAATTTTTGGAATTCACTTACTACTCAATATTATATTAATCACAATATTGCTGCAGCTCTTTCAAAAGATGAGAATTCGTTCCATTCAAAATGTATGAGGAAAAAAAAATTCTAAAATAAAATCTTGGATAAATCCAACAAACCAAAGATCATAAAAAGCGGTCCAGCCATTCTTGAGTTATAAATGGTGTAACTAACCCGACTTTGTTTTATATATTAAGATGAGGAATAGCAAATTTTGTTCAAATTGTTTTCTAAAACTTTCTACAGGCCGGTAGGTAGAAACCCACCATCATAATATAAATTATTTCAATTTGACAGCTAGTAGAAAAAAAGTAGTACCCAACATGGCAACCATCTTAAACCGGAACGTAACAAACAAATTTACAGGCAGATGAAAAGCCAATATGTCAAATATAACTTAAGATACGCTCAGTCCATAATATAGGTTAATCTGAATTAATTGACACAGAGAGCACATACAATAATTTGACAGCTTTTGTGCTGACACTCAAATACATGATGCCTAATTTCTCTTTGAGCTAATCACCCAATAATAATTATAGCTGTTGGCAAAATGTATCAATGTCAAGGAAACATATCCACAAACGTTGACACCCCCTTTGGTTAACATACCGTTTACTATGTACCATAGTATTTATTAAATATTAACTATATTTAATTGGATGGTACTACTCCAAACACAAATTCATTACATAAATAAACATGAAACCAAACAGGTATACAGGTATTAACCAAATAATTTCGTATTTCAAGTAGCTTTCAACTCTATGTCCATATTATTATATACACTACACAGGGCCAGCCTAGGTATGGGCCCGTTGTACACGTTCGAAAGGAAGAAGATTATTGAAGTTAGTTTGATATATACCTAAACAAGAAAGCGAGCTAATATTAAAAAATAAAACGATTATACTCGTAGTAAATAGGCGTTAGTGACTATTTTGAAAATATTTAATTAAACACGACTTATTTGAAACAGAGCAAAAATCTATTGACATCTGAATTATGTAGCATTTGAAGAAACAGTGTCATTTTATTCATATCTATAGCATACTTTGCTATAGGTGTCAATTTCGAAAAGACAAGAATGTCATTGACGTATGATGTAACATGCCTTAGACCTACAATGAGAGGAGGGTACGGGTACCGCCGCCCCAAGAATCATTTATTGGATAACCAATACCTCTGCCATGGGTGATATAGCAGGAGTACCCGGGTTCACGGGATGAATATTGTCGACGCTTGGCGGCGGATGCGTCTACTCACCTACTGTGTGGCGGGCCGAATTTGGAGAAACTGGTTGATGGAGACCTTCTTATCTCTCCAGCAGGAATCTCTCGATCCATCACCTTGCACCGCAGTGAGAGGGATAGATTCATACGTCTGTCAATCCTGGACACATAAACCCCAAATTGCTACCCACCCCTCATACCTTTTTACCACCCAGATCTTCCACTCCATCATTTAAGAAAAAAAAACCTCCTCACAGCATCCCCAAAGGTGACATAGGGCCTGAGGGAAATTATTTTTCTCCGGAGATTTAGAAAATGACGAATTTTGATTATTTCCAATTGTGTTGTATATTGTGAATATGTATTGAAAATATTACATTGTTTACAAAACTGATCCAGGATTCTCCGAGGGTTATACTCAGCCAATAATAACTTTAATTCGCATTTATTATTTTAACATTTGGGTGGACACATACACAGGTATACAGACAAAGTTATGGTTATTATTTAAAGATCAATTTAAATAGGTACACATATTTACTGTTTTAGAACTTTCGATCAACGGCAACATTCCCCGTGTCATGCTACGTTGCACAGAAGAACCGTTTGTATAAATTTCCAAATTAACGTTCCTTTCACGAAATTTTACTACAGTATTGAGAAATAAGATCAAATATTACGAAATTTCGTCATGACTTAATATGAATGTTTTCTATTTAATAGTTTGCTGTTCGGACCTACTCTTTTATCTATACCCGAAACTCGGCCCTTCCCGCATTGAAGGGCTGCCTCGGCCAACTGCGAAGCATATTAAATAATTTAACGAGATGTAATCCGGGCAGGTACCCGGAGATCATAACTTTGTGGAGCACGATGTATATTAAGGGTAAACGGGTAATGTACAATACATGGGGAATACATTCAATGTTCAAATAATTATACATTAAACAACAAGGGTAAGCCTACACCGCACCGTTACGCGCGGTGGTTAAAATACAAAATATTGAAATCTCTTATTCATAACTCATTTTATTAGTTATTATACAGGTTTATACTAAGTGGCGTTACGTTAATTATCGGTATTATTTGGAACATTCATTCGAAATAAATAGGCAATAGAAATGTCCAATTTTCGATTGGTGGTTTGTGTGCTTGTGTTATTATTTATATCAACAGAATTGATAATCCCAAGAAGTGTGATCGTTGCCGATTTGAATGAAAATTTAATTTATTTATTTATTGACGCCCTATTGAGCTTTTACAAATCAAATACAAATTTCATTTAAACAACAGTATAACAAAAATAAAAAAAGATTATAAAATATACAAATAAAGCATAAACTCAATATAATAAATAGAAATACATCTAATGCTAATTCCACATGGATGACTTAGTGAATGATGTTGCCTGTTTATATAAGGCATTTCAACTACATAATCAGTGGCGTAGCGTGCCTCGGAGGGGCCCTGTATCAAAATTATTAGTTAAGGCCCTTATTATTGCTCGGTACAATAAGTGATCAGGTATTTTCATGTATTGAAGGTTGCCATTGTTATTTCAAAAAACAAAATTCACCCTTCGCTACTGATAGATAAATAGGTAGTACTTATCATTGCAATATAAATCACTCACAAGCTGGTTGCTGAAAAAATGAAGAAATTTGGGGCCTTTTTTTATAACCTCCTCCCTTTTCTGTTTACTTTTTTCTTTTCAAAGCTCCACTGGTATAATCTCTTTTCCTTTCACACATTCTTTTCACAAATCAAACTAATTAACAAATAAATAATCAGAAGAACAAGATTGTATTGTATTACAATTTAATAAATAACGTTTGAACCGGAATGAAATAAAACGCGTAAATATTACTCTCCGTGGTTTGTCATTGTACGGAAATATTAGATACTCTCCGTGGTTTGTTATTATAAAGGGGGGAATCCAGAAATAACCGACTTAGGATGTTGCCAACTTTTGGGCGCACGCTTAACCCGGGAAAAAAGGTATTGCTTTTTTGACTTTTGTCATTTCTGAAGTTCTATAGGCACGTATGACAGTTTTTATATTTTTTTTCCAAGTTATTTTACAAGTTATAGTTGTAAAAAAATTCACAATGTCTCTTTACATGAGTCATGTTTTATTAAACATTTTCGCAATTTTCACATCGATTTTATCGCTTCAAATATTAGCGCGCTCCTCTAACATTCGTAATTTCATATCTCTTCATTTTCTTCTTTTTGAGCTCGGATGCGGCGCCTTAAGTGACATTGTGGATAACACTTTACTAATTTTTGCTTACTCACGTTAGGGGCCCCTGTAGCCCGGGGGCCCCGTATCATTGATACGGCTGATACGGCGGTACCTACGCCCCTGTAACATAATACTAACAAATCTAAACGAAAACGTGAAAAAGAAAAAAAAAACAGAAAAATAAAAAGGTTACGGTCGCACCTGGGGCTCGAATCCAGGATCTCCTGTCTTACCAGGACGAACGCCGTAACCAACTCAGCCATGGGGACTTGTTTTTAAGTAATTTTTATCGATCTCAGATTTCAAATTCAGAATTTGAAATTGTTCACGCAATATGTAATGGATTGGTATGTAAGCATTCGCAAATATTTTGTGTAGTGCAAATGTTAATAAAATCCAATGGGCAATTATCCCACATATTTAAGCTTCCAATACTTAAATGTTACCATGACCGATATAATTGTGGAAAGAAAAATATCTAACTTCATAAAAGGTGACAGTATGCTTATTGAAGAGAGCTGTTCTATATGTATATTATTCAAAGATTCATATTGTGAAGTGAGGCGTCCAGAACCTGGAGACGTATGGTCCCAACTGCGACGGGTGAGCCCTTGTTTCTTATACTCCAATCTGGCTTATCTTATGTTCCAGAAGCCCAGATTTTAACCACTGACTAATACTCTCCATCAGGTTTGGCGAATGCATACAAAACTTGATAGTCCAACTGGTCCTTTGAGTGTGTGACATGGGGCTTGGCTTGGATCTGCAGCATCTTAAAACACCATTAATAGGAGCCGCAGTTTCGCGATACCAATTATCTTCGACTAAATTTTCCCATATTTTTAGCTGCAACCTTTATAAATACAAGACAAAGTTCTAAAGATTTGGTTTGCACCCTAATGGTATCTCGGAAAAACATATCCGATTTTATTTTTTATGGGGCACCCTTTTCTGAAAGTCTAAATGAATATTCAATTTCTATTGGAATGACTATTGTTATAATAACTTTTAAAAGTTACTCCCATCAAAATAATTAAAGAAGAAAATTGCCTTAAAAGTAAGAGAACCCAATGACCGGATTGATTAAGGTGTTTGTTCCGGTAAAACAAGAGATCCTGGGTTTGAGTCCCAGTCGTGATCGTTGCCATTTTATTTTACTTTTTCATATTTTCGTTTAGATTGAATCTTCTTCTTCGATGGTATATTACTTTGATGGGTAGAACTTTCCAAAGTTATTCCAATTAAAATAGAATTTTAATTTTTCAATACACGGACGTACAAAATACATGGACTTGCCCTAAGCGCTAAAAGGCGTATTATTTCCCCCTTCCATTGGAACCATTTTTCGGAACCGGCTGGGCTTGCGAGAGCCACACGTCAATCTAAAAAATGTGACGTAATCATTCTTGTCCGGACCAGTGTCGAGCTCTCATCGTAAATAACACGGTAAAAATGGTGGCTTGTGCTATAAATACGTGTAAACATAGAAGAGAAAAAGAGAATAAACCCAATTATGGTATTACATTCCATAAGCAAGCATTATTTTACACTATTTTAAGCTAATTCAGATCACATAATATGATCGTTTTTGAACATACACCATAAATATACCAAACCACCCATACATACACTATCACTCCGAGATACATGGCGTGTGCCCGTCACTGTTTACTGGGGTAAGTAAATTATGAAACATTTGTAAAAGTGTATTAACTAACTACAGGAGAAAAATATTGGATTCGACCTTATAGGCGACCTTACTTTGACGTATTTGAACTTCAAATTTGTTCATTGCGTGGTGAGCAATTTGCGCTCCCATGTAAAAAGGTCTATTCATTCAAAAGCAGAGTTTACTTTTAAGAACTAAATGATGATTTTATAGTGCGAGATGCCTATATACTGTCAGATTGAGTTTTGGCGAATCACGTATCACCAAAGCAATCTTCCTGCCCTTCGTCCCGCTGTAGTTGGCTTCTACCCCTCACCTTTATGTTCTGGTCTATCAATATTCATATGTCTATGTTTCAATACAACAAAAAATGTACATTTTAGAGATTAAACTGCGGGAGGTGGAAGGAAGAAAAATTACAACAATTTATTTTCAAAACACCGTTCGATAATATACGGCACTATTATTTATTACTGTAAGTCGGTACTTACACGGATAAATACATTTGTTCAGCATTAATTTGATAGCGTGCAATAATGCAAGCAATGTAAATTTATATTTACTTATCGTTAGGATATTTTGCATCTATGAACAATGGATGAGTGTAATGTATGTTCATTACTGTAGAGCTTTTAAATATCGTATCAGAATTCGAGTGAATAATGTGATTGTTTAATGTTGTGGTTAGCTGGAAGAAATGGGATCTACCCATAAGCAATACCTTTTGTATTTTTTAAATGTACAATAAATATTTTTTTGATTTTGATTTTGATTTTATGACAATGTTTTATTCGCTGATTAAACAAGTATTAGACTCTGAAGAGACAGATCAGATACTTACTTACCTGTCGTTTATGGTCTTTTGGTAATTTACAGAGATAACAGATCAATGAATAATTATTATAAGTAATAATTATTAGCCTGAAACACTCATCTAAATTGAAAAAAATCTTCCGAGAAAAGATACATGCCGCCGACGGGACTTGAACCGTGTCCTTCTGATATCCGGTCAACTGCTCTTTAACCGCTGAGCTACGGCGGCTTATCTCCTACCCGCCAAATAATTCAATTATACTAGTGTTTCATCCAACAATTACTGCTTATTACATTTTTCACCTGCAAACAAACAACTTTATTTAAATGAGAAAGGTATTGTAAGTGCTAGATCTCCCAATAGGTGGCGTCGAGACAAATTATGTATATATTTTTTGGTGAAGTACTTTAACTCGTCAAATATTAATTATAATTTTTTTAAATTGATAAAATAATGATTAAGACAAGATTTTTATGCACAGCACAAATGGTAACAATTATTATAAGTAATGATAATAATAATATAATAACGTAATATTTGTATAGCGCAAATTATTAGCCTGAGGCACTCATTTAAATTGGTAATGGTAATTCACAGTTAATTCATTTAAAAAAAAAAATAGTTCATTTGTCGAACGTTCGAGAGAGGAAGATACTCTCAGTATCGCCCTGGTGTAAGACCACCATTCAGAATTGGAAGTTGCTTGAAATGGCTTTAGCCGTATTTGGTGACCGGATCTGAATAGTCAGGTACTTTCCCACTTTCCTCTTCCCCATCTCCTTCCTCTCCCCCTACATTTAGACTCACAACATACCCGAAAGGGAGATGCCATAGTCTCACTGGCTCCAGATGGGAGCAGCTGGGCGTCTTGTGAGATATTCACAAAAAAAAACTGAAAAAAGTCATCTTTGGGGATCCTGTGAAGGGGATATTTATAGGAAAATGGAGGAGGAAGTTCTGGAAAGGAAAAGGTATAAGGGGTGAGATGGAATCAGGTGTCAATGTGTCCAAGAGTGACGGATATATGAATCCTTCCCTCCCTTTGCGGAGTTTAAATTTAAAAGTTTAAATTTTATAACACATACTTATTAATAATAATAATGAAATAATACACAAATAATATGCTTTATAATTAACGAATAAAACACAAAGGTAGGTAACTGGTGTTTCCATTGCATATTATAGTCCGACTTGCGTATTTTGTAAAGCGAAAAAGAGAAGGGAAGAGAAAGAAATATTAATTATTAATATAATAATAATACACACATATGCTTTATAATAAACGATTAAAACACAAAGGTAGGTAACTGGTGTTTGCATGGCATATTATAGTCCGACTTGCGTATTTTGTAAACGAAGAACGAAAAAGAGAAGGGAAGAGAAAGAAATTATAATTATAATAATTATAGGAAATAAAGGAATAGTATGGTTTGGTGTGTAATTCCAAAAAACCTGATTTCAGAGATACCTCGTTGTAGTAATTTTATTACCCCGTGAAATAAAGATACGTTTTCCCAAAAAATGGTTTTAAACACAAAAAGAAAAAAATGAATTTTATTAAGTGTGAAGTTTGAATAGAATACGAACAGCGTGCTACAATGGGTTTCGCCGATTTAATTTTTTGTTCTTTCTCTCATAAATCAGAAAGGGCCCAAAGGGTAAGTACCCCTATACATATTAGACCCATAAAGTTTATTCAACAAGCACCACAGAGTAAAGAAGATAGGGACCAAGAGAAGCAAATAAGTGGAAATCGGGGGGAGTGGAATGGGGCAACACGGAAAGGGCACAAGGAGTGGAAACCTGGATTAAACGATGAAATTACACATTCATTTACCTACCAATATTACACGGCCAGATTTTTTTTACATTAGTTCCACACAGGAGGCCTAAAGGAAAAATTCCCTTAGGGCCTATGTAATCTTTGGGGATGCAATGCACTGGGTCTTTTTCAGCGAAAGAAGGGGAAAAAGTTCTGGTAAGGAAAAAGGCATGAGAGGAAAAAGGTAGGAATCTGGAGGTCAATGCATCCAGGAGGTCAACGGACGTTTGAAACCTTCCTTCGCACTGCAGTGCAACGATGTTGGGTTGAGAGTTGTTGGAACAAGGGTTGAGGGTGTCCGGCTGGGGTGATTTAGGTTAGGTCTCCCTCAACCAGTCTCTCCCGATCCATTCCGCCACACGGTAGGTGAGCAAACGCATTCGCCACCAAGATCTATTATACAAACCTCACCCCATGAACCCGGGAATCCCTGCTAAGTGACCTGCGACCGGGTTATTGGTTATTTAATACGTTAAGAATTATTATTATATTACACGGACGAAAAAAGATGTGAAAAACCTAACCGACGTATTCTACTCAAGATTTTTTTTTCTTAATATTTCGATAGTTTGAAGGATTTTTCGAAATTCGAATTAATTTAAATGTTTTAGCCATTTTAGTGTCGTGGCAATTCGACGAATCTAACTAGAATCTAAATAGAACAAAACTTTAAACGCATTTTTCTTAAAGCTACTTTCTTCGTAAAGTTTGCCACAAAATCTCAAGTTCTAATCAACCGATTTTCTTGAAATTTGTCTTGAATTTTCTTTATATATCCCTCTACGGTAGAAAGAAACCAACAAAACATAAAATTTTCTACTTTTTACAATTTTTAAAAATTAGGAAAAATTATAAAAATAACTGAAAACATAATTTTTTTTTTCATTTTTCTTGGTTCCTACTTAAATCTCTATTTTCCTACTTTAATGACATTTGTTCTGATAAAGAATTTACTTTTTTTTATTTTTCAGTTCACAGAAGGGTGGAAATCGTGACAAGATGGACACGATTTTTTTCGCCTTCTACTTTAACGACGCGTAATTTCGTGAAATGTATATATATACATATACATTTTTTATTTTTTTATTATTTTTTTGAATTCTTAAAATATAAATAAATAAATTATAAAAAAAGTAATACTTAAAATCTTAATTCTTCTAGACTAGAACACCCCCGGCGTTCTACCACGTCGTGTAAAATTGACCACAACACTCCAAGTAGATCGCGATAAGGTGTCCTGCTAGCACCAGCTACCCGTTATGATTTATGCAAGAAAAAAACATATATACAAACAAGTTCATGCCCAAATATTTTAATGTTTTACGATAACTTTCTAAAGCACTTAATTTTCCACATTATGTAATAATATAACCCAAAAGAGGTTTGTAAGTAAGAAACTTTGAATTTTAAAGTAGTATTTATAGGCCTAATACTTCAATTTTTCAGGGCTTTTGAAAATAATTGAATATTTTATGTATTCTACTCGCAGCATAAATTAAAATTAAAACGTTAATACATTTTTAAGCGTTTAAATTTTCGAACAAAAACTACAAATATTTTGTATTTATTGGTAGTGCTTTTCCTTAAGATTTTTTTTTCAAATGTGTAATTTATACAGCAGAAACTAAAACACTAAAATTTAAACCGATTTACAGTTTGTACGATGTATTAATTTCAGTGGGTGTAATTGTAACCATTCATAATTTCGTCCATGTGCAATTTCGTCGGTGTGTAATTGTGAAACGTGAAATTAACGCCTTGTGAAATTTTGTCATGACAACGGGAACCAGGCGTTTATTGGAAAAGGAGAAAATATTTAAGAAGTTTCACTAGAAGTAATTTTCACTTTGGGTACACGGATATTCTCACAGTACACTTCTATCGGTTTATTGTTCAGTAGCCCAGAGAAACTGGTGGAGTGAGCATTCTTCAACAATAAAATAGTCTGCGGTTTGAACTGGTTCACATTCGCAGTATTTAAGCGTCCTTAAAACCCCATTTGTGCATCACATTCGTGAAATGGCTTTGTCTGCACCAGTTGCGGTTCGGTGTTATCGAGTTTTACTCTTTCTTAACTAAATATTATGTAATTTTTGGTGTAATAAGCAGAACTTGTTATTAAATGATTATTAATTATTAAATGAACTATTTTAATTATTTGTTATTATTTTTAATAACACTTCTTCGCAAATTTAACTTGAAATTATTGTTAATAATTCACCTAAAAATATTGCATTTTGAGTGCCTATTAAAGTTATTTAAAAATTATTGTGTAAGTACATACTGCATCATATCGCTTATCGAAATAATATATATTAGGGAAAATATGTGCTTGAAAAATGAGTAATTGTAATGTTTTGAAAACAGCCTAAATGGTAATAGCTTCGAATTTACTACAAGATCAATTGGATGGAAAAGATTACCCGAGGGTTTATGGTTTATTCCAAAATTCAAACAATTCGGATTGTACGGGGGTTAAAAAATATTCTGCCTATTTTCAATAATAGCACTTAAAATGCGATAAAACACGCCATAACCGGAATATTTCCGCATAAACGTTGAATTATAAATACAATTAAACCGATAAGCAATGTAAATATTGAAAAAAATAATTACTTCATTCAACAAATCGCTTTCGTTATGACAACAACAAATTTAAGCGGGGTCGAATGGCACTTACCGCCCCCTGGGCGCTTTGCCGGTATACTTAAGTGGAATAACAACGTTGGCAAACGGTTAATTAAATTTATCTCCGTAGTCAGGAACTCAAATAATGAAGGTTAGTAAATGGTTAGATTGATAAGGCTTAAGATGTTCGTGTTTGTGGAGAGAGGACTTCGGGGTTTAAAACCGATCATTCAAAAGATGGATGGTTAAGTGTTGAACGATTTGCTGAGAACACCTTGCTTATATGTACGCACATTTTAAGTACTTAGATGCAGGTGGAGTGGGATACAGGAATTTTAGCATTGTCTTCGTAAAACATGGGTTTACAAAAAATCATTTACATAAAATTATGATTACAAGAAGCGTAATTTTGATGTTTACAGGAAAAAATGTTTTCGGAAAACGCTATGAAACCCGCTGGATTGAACGAATAGAGGCCAAGGTACAGCTATAAAAAGTAACGGTTGTGTCATTTTTTTATATCAGTTCAAAAGATATGAATGAAATTTAGCACTTTAAGAAAAAATGGAAAACGATTTATTATAAAAACTGCAGGTTTGCACTTTATCACCAGGTGGCATGGCAAATTATGACATTATACACAAAAAAAGTGGGCGGTGACATTTTTTTAGAAAAATAATGTAATCGGTTCTTGTAATGGCATTGAAATCTGGCATTCAAATAGCATTGAACTGGTATTGAAATCTGGACCATCAAAGGGACTGAAGCACTGATGGATAGAAACACGCATTGACACGGATATTGAAGATATATGAACAGTGACTGTAAGTGCATCGTGAACATATTCTGAGTAGATGACAATGTTAAGGTACTTCATCCAAAAATTGAGAAACGTAAAAGTTTAAAAATAAGGAAACTCCAATATTTTCGACATATAATATTTGATGGAAGATATATAAAAGGAGACGGGTGCAGGACGAAAATGAAACGGGTACTTTCGTTCCCCTGTAAACCATTTATTAGATAGTAACTTAGCAGGAGTTCCCGGGTTTATGGGTGAGGTTTGTCTAAGTCTTGGCGACGCGCGACGTATGCGTTTGCCCAATTCATTCGTCCGTTACTCCTGGACAAATTGACCCAGAGATTCACATCCACACATACCTACCCTTCATACCCTTTTTCTTCCCATAACTCCCCCTCCTTTTTTCCCTTAAAAAGACCCCCCACCCAGCATCCCTGAGGGAAAATATATTCTTCAGGACCTCTCGCGTGGAACTAATAAAAAAAAAAATTGCTCCCGACGATTTGTGGACGTCTGCAGAAACTCTGAAACACCTAGTCTGTGCGAATACAGCGACAACTTTTCATTTTACTTACCAAAATGAATTCCAAAGGGGTCGATAGACAGAGCAATTGAAAGATTGTCAATCGCTCAGCAGAACCATCATTCTGCTGCGTCAATGGTGATTTCCTACGCGCTTGATCAAAACAACCGTCATTCTTCCATCAATAGAAAGTTGCAAATTAATGATAATTTACTTTGTAAAAGTTTAATTAGCAATCATTATCAATCTCATCAAGGACCTAAATTGACATAACCGTTGGCACTTGATCAACTCCGGTCCGCTTTCATAATTGGAGATGTCTTAATAATCATACAGATAGCAGCTGGCTTAGTGCAAGTGGCGCTCTGCGGTCTCAAAGCTGGTAACTGATTTAATCTTGGAAAGCGGTGTAATGATGGGGTGGCTTAAGTTTTAGAATTAGATTCGCTGTCATGATTAAGTTGTCGAATGAAAACTGACCTAAAGTTTAAATTTTTTTAATCTACGTTGATCAGGTACTAAATTGGTGATATTTGATTTCAGAAATAATTATTTCAGGCATATTTAAAATGTGTAGTTTTTTCAGGAACACGGAAAATTCATACTTTTTTTTAAGAATGGGTGCAGCAAATTTGGGAGAAGGGTATGGGTATCGCCGCCCCTGGAACCATTCTCAACCAATCTCTTTTTAATTTTTCCTTGTCAATACAGAGAAGGTACCACTTAAACAAATTTGTATAATTGGTAAGGATGTGGACTTGAATAATATCAAGGAAGTATAAATAAAAACAAGTATACCAACCCGTGTTTCAATAATAACTATGAAAATAAGTCCCGAAAACAATCAACGTTAATTCATTTTAACACAGTACTGATGAGTTGAGGAAATTGTCTTTCGAATTTAAAATGAAATATGTTTCTAAATGTGAATTACTTTGATAAAATCTTGATAAAATAAAATCTGATAAAATACTTCTGAAGAAATATTCGCAATATTATGTTTAAATGCTAGATCGGAGACCACGAGCTAATACATTTTCTATCACTGTGTGACCCACCTTACGCGTAACTTATCCCAGAGTAATTAAAAGTACCTAGTAACTGGACTAGTTTTTCCACCGTTTTGCTGACTAGAGCACTTGGTGGCAAACTTACGACTCGCGGGAAAAGTATAACTTAAGTAAACAAAATTGTTCTGCAGATGGGAAATTTTGTAGGACGAGACGACCTCATCGGGAAAATTGAAGTTTCCATTTACATACAGGTTCTAACATTTATAAACAACAAAAATCATGAAGAACTAAACAAAAACACCATTTTTTGGTACTTGGTTTTCTTTTCTAAGAACAAGACATAGAAAAATAAGAAAGGTAAAGGCCCCATTTGGGGGAAACATGACAAGGGATCGATACAACCTTCAAAACTTATTTACAAGAGTAATCCAATTTGGGAGGCGGTATGGGTACCGCCGCCCCGGGAAACATTTTTTCGATTACCAACACCTCTGCCATAGGTCACCCCAGCGGTGCGCTACGTTTGGTGACTTAGCAGGGGTGCCCGGGTTCATGAGGTGAGGTTTGTCCAGATCCTGGCGGTGGATGCAACTGCCCTCCAACTGCGTGGTATGCCGGATCGGGAGAGACTGTTTGAGGAAGACCTGTAGACCTCTCCAGCAGGACTCCCGGAACATCACCTTACCCGAAGTCACTCTTGGACACACTGACACCCAGATTCCTACCCACCCCTCATACCTTTATCTTTCCCTCCCTTCCTTCCTCTCATTCCTTTCCCTAAAAATACCCTCTACACAGCATCGCCAAAGATGACAGGCCCTGAGGGGAATTATTTTTCTCAAGGCCTCCTGTGTTGAGCTAATTTAAAAAAAATAAAAAATAAAAATTAAAAGTTTTATTTGACCCAATTATGTAAGGGTCGACCATCGCTTGTATATTCTACGCATACAAAGGTCAGACAAAGGGGATAGAAGCCATTTATTGACCTCCCCAAGTGTTCAAAGACAAATAACACACACCTTTTCATTAACCTCTAAGTTTCTGTTTAAGTTAGAGAAGAGCAGAAGGATTTAATGGTGAATAGTAAAGGACAAATGGGGTATAGTTCCCCGGGGAATAAATGCTTAATTCAGTGTTTTTACCGCCGCGTCTCTGGGAATATTAAATCAAGCGCTTGGAAATTTTGTTTGACAACTTTGAAAATCAATTTCCTCGAAGTTTCAATAACTATGTTATTCAGAGGAAGCTGGCACATGACATTTTTACCAAGATAATCAATTTTTTGTAAAAGGAGTACCTCCAATTCAAATATATAGTTTTGATATCTAGGTAAAAACTTTAAATCCTTTTATTTCTTATTTCTTGATTGCATATATATCTTTATGTACATTATGGTAACAAAATAATTTTCTGATGTAAAACAATAATTTTTTTAATAACCATGAAATTTGTTTAATTTGTTAAGACCGACAGGTTTCAAATTAAACTAAACAAAAATGCACTGTGTATAGTGTGTATGCTTAAATATACAAATGGTTCCATTACAACTCAATCAAAATCGTGAAATTTCAACATTAAAAAAGTCATTAATAATTGTGATTTTTTTTAAATTACCCGTAACATTTATCCTAACATAATGTGACCTACTTTTTTGTTCTTTACTTTTAGTTTGAGTTATCCGGTCACCTATACAAATATATAGTGTGACAAAATAAAAAAAAAATAGAATAAAGGAACAGTGAGATAGCACGAAGTTAAAATAAATATCGAAAATGTAACAGAGAGAAAGAGACAAATAATGTGTACACAATGGGTTACCATACTAAATCGAAAGAGACAAAACGTTAACTAAAGAGATGATTAGGTGAAAATGTGAAATTTTACGAGTTAATGGGAAATATACCAGAACATATTGAGACATTGGACACCTTTAAATGATTATTAAGAATGTTACTTTTGGTTTCGGATAACTAATACAAAATAGTACGTCTTACGTCCTACATAGTAGCTAGGACATAGTTACCCGCAAAATTCATCTTGGCGAGGAGAGCATCTATAAAAGCTTTGATGAGAATTTTTTTATTAATTCATTCAGTAATGATTTATAGCCAAAAGTAAACCAATAATTTTTTTATTAATGAATATGGGTGTTGTTATATATTCACAGTGCTGCCCGGAGCAGTGGCGTACCGTGGGGGGGGCAGGGGGGGCGGCCCGCCCCGGGCGGCACTTTTGGGGGGGCGGCAAAATTTCACAATCAATAATCATCTTGTAAAAATTTGGAATGGGGAAGTCGCGGGTTCTATTCTCGCGTCAGGACTTAAAAGTTTTTTCTAGTTTATAGTTTCTTAACATCTTTCTTAAGTTTTATATACTGTTAAAATCAAAATATTAATGACAGACGTTTTGTTTTTATTTCTAACACATACATTATTTTTAAATAAAAATGTAAATGGCAACAGTATCATTTTAGCTCTAATTGATAGTCGATTTGTGTTTTATATTCGTGAAGCTTTGTGCGCCCTGCTGAAAGCGCACAAAAAATTACACTTATACGGTTTTCTTCCACGTATATATCACGGTGATATATTTTAAATTTATTATCACAGAAAAGTTAAATAGCTGACAGGTGTGTGCATACTTATTCGAATTGCAGTTATAAAATTCTAGATGCACACTATCTATGTGCTGCCAGAATCAAAGAAAAACCATTTTTATGTTCTGAGTGAAGTTTTAATTCACCGCATACATATTTAATTAAAAGCAGTTTTGTGTTCAAAATGTATAATTCCAGTTGTGGATTCATCTGACGACACATTTCGAAGGAAAACATTATATTATTTAAAGTGCTTTATAAAATTCTTGCAGACAATTTATGTGCCGCCAGAATCAAAGAAAAAACATTTTCATGTTCCGAGTGTAGTCTTAATTCACCGCTTAGAGATTTAATTAAAACCCCTTTTGTGTTCAGAATGTAAAATTCCAGTTGAGAATTCATCCGACGACACATTTCGAAGAAAAAACTTATTTGAAGTGCTTAATAAAATTCTTCCAGACAAGTTATGTGCCGCCAGAGTCAAATAAAAACCTTTTTCATGTTCTGAGTGTAGTTTTAATTCACCGCATACAGATAAAATTTAAGCCAGTTTTATTGTTTAGAATGTAAAATTCCAATTGTATATATATCTGCTGACATATTTCGAAGGAAAACATAACATTTTTCGAAGTGCAAATATAAAATTCTAGTTGCAGACAATTTATGTGCTGCCAGAACCAAAGAAAAACCGTTTTCACGTTCTGAGTGTAGTTTTAATTCACCGCATACAGATTTAATTAATAAATATTTTAAAAAAAAAGGATCACTACCCCCCCCCCCCTCCCTGAAGAAGTACCTATATAGGGGGGGGGGGGGCGGCAAAATTTTCCTCCGCCCCGGGCGGCTGATACCCACGGTACGCCACTGGCCCGGAGGGATTTGTTAGGCCAAAACTATCTAAACCAAGGCCAGGACACTGAATCAAGTTGGCCTACTATCTATGTAAGACTCTACTATGAAATTATGATATAAGTTTTTATTCAATGATTTATCGACTGAGCGTAGCGAAGTCCTGTTTTAATTGAATCATATGGAATTCCACCGATCCGTAAATTTGTTTTCTACGTTCCGGTTCCAGTTTCAGGTGGGGAAGGTGTTATATACTTTCTGTGGTATGAAGGATTTTACACGTAGTTTCAATACCCTTCAACAGATGTCGTTAGTTTAGATAGTTATGTGTTGTTTTCAAGTGTCTCAACAGATGTCGTTTAACAGTACCTCAGAAGAGGATCATCTATCGTCGTTCGTATCTAATGCACGAACGGTTATATATTAATGGAATTGCGACGGCCGGGCTTCCACAGTGTTTGAATACCCAGTTCAGAATAACATAGAGCCTCCTGTAGTACGGACGTCAGACGTATTTCAAGTAATCTCTATCACTGGGATTAAAGAACATTACTATACCATTTTATCCCGCTAGAGTTCAAATTATGATCGCGGTTCCTAACAACGAGCTGTCAAATCGGAAAAGTCAATATTATGGTACCTACCGGCATGAAGAAAGTTTGAAAAAAATGTCATGTTTTTGAAAAAATTGTATAATTCCTTGAAATAAATATTTTTGTTTTATAATCGAGTAGAAAACCTGCTTACAAATATTATGATTTCATAGTAAATTTTATTTTATTTTTATTTAATTAGAGAAAATTATAAACTTTCGTTTTGGACACGTGGTCTGCTGTTCACAGAACTACTAATATGCAACGTTTTTCTTCACGAAATATGTAATATTTCTTCATGAAAATGAATACATCTTAAGCCGAGACGGTAATAATGTAATAGACCGATAATGATGTATATACGGCAGAAAGGTATACAAATAACATTTTGCAATATTTTATATAAAAAAAAATTTAAATGCCTTCATGGAGTAGGAATACAATAAGGTCGATTGGCTTACTCGTATTAATGTAACACGGTTGTTAGATTTAAACAGAAGAAATTTATTAACGTAAAACAAAAGCATGTTCGTACACTAAGCTTCCCATAACTGATCTTAGATGGTGGTAGTTGCATCATTTTTAATTATTTTATTATCAAAGATTAATACCACCACTTGACAAAATAATAAAAATACACAAAAATAAATATTAGATATGCAATACTACAATACCTTCGATACGTCAATGTACAATACCCATCTTGTTCACAAATTGATAATGTTTAATTTTGCATAAACTCTTTATTAGCATATCTGCTGGCATATCAGAGGTATTTAAATATTCTAAATTGATTAATTTATTTGCTACGGCCTCTCCTATGAAATTCAATTTGGCATCAATATGATTACTACGTCTATGATGAACACAATTTTCAGAAAGTTTTTTAGCACTTTGGCTGTCCTTGTACAATTTAATAGGTTTATCACCTCTACTTATTAGTTCATTTGACAGGATAAAGAAACTTAGAATGCAAATTTTCTCCCTTAAAGGTTTAAATTAGTTTCCATAGGTGTGTCTTCATTTTTACAATTCTTTTACTGATCCTAGATGGCGGTAAATGTATCATTTTAATTATTTTATAATCATAGAATACTTACAACATAATTACACAGAAGGATCTAATATGTATATAAATAAGAGGTGGATTATATTCAATATGCTGGCCTGGGTTGAGATGGTTCTGGTACAGCCCGAGGGCGCAGTAATTAAATGCCAACCCTAATCGTGACACACATACGCTATCCCAATCTCGATAACTCCAGTCGATAAAGAGAAATGAGCCATCCAATGGATCCACAGCCTGGACTTAAGAATTGAACCCAGGGTACCTGTCTAGATTTATATCCACCGATATCGACGATCTTTGGTGGTAATCTTCGCAGAGGTAACGAACAAAAACAACGATTTATAGTCGTTGAGATTCTTGGGGTTGAGATCGGGAAGGTGTTTGGGGTTAGCAATTTCAGTGTCAGGATTAGTACTTTTGAAAGTGGCTTCCTTGATAGGTGTCTTATGACCCGTGTTTCAAATTGACAGATGCCTATTTGAGAAGGGATTTGAATTAAAGATAAAATTTTGAAACGGCTGTTTCGTGGAGACACGTGTTAGTGTAACTATTTCTTATCATTTTGATAGATATTGGAAAGGAAAGTTGTAACAGGAATATTGAGAGTAATTGGGTATTTAAACCTGTTCACTAAGTTTTGGTGGCCTTTCAAAAGGATGATACTGAAATGAATGAAAACTCATAAAGTAAAGACGGGAGAAAGGGAAGAGGAAGGAGTACATGTTTCATCCTATCTGACCAACAAACATAAAAAAGCCACTTCAAGCAACCATCGCCAAGCAATCATTGCCAAGGTTTTGGTTTCTAATGTTGGCGTCGCAAAACCGAGATACTGAGAGTGTCTTTCATTCTGGATTTGTCTTATTTAATAATAAAAATTCGAGTTCCAATACTTATGTAGTTAATTAAATTAGGGAGACGGGTGTGGTTACCGCCGCCTCAGCAACCATTTATTGGGTTACCAACACCACTGTCACCCCAAATGGTTGAATGGTTCGTAAATTTTGATGAATTATCACAGGTGCTCGGGTTCATGGGTGAGGTTTGTCTAGGGCTTGGCGGCAAATGTGTTTGCACACCGCACGGCGGTCTGGATCTGAAGATACTGGTTGAGGGAGACCTAACCTAGACCTCCCCTGTTGGACGCTCTTGACACATCGCCTTGCACCACAGTGGGAGGAATGGATTCATATGTCCGTCACTCCTGGACACATTGACCGTCAGATTTCTACCCACCCCTCATACCTTTTTCCTTCCCAGAACTTCCTCTCTTTTCTTTCCCCAAAAATACCCTATATGCAGCATCCCAAAAGATGACATGTCTGGGGCTAATGTAAAAAAAACTAATCTGCAGTAGTAAATAGTCTTTTTGTACATACGTAGATCCGAAATATACAAATACATTACGAAAATTCATGGCGATACATTACTACATCAATTATAGGAAATAGGAATGATAAATCCACCATGTCGGCATATGTGATATATGTACTACATCATGTACACCATACGCATAGGCTCTCGCGAGTTTTTGAATAAATACCAAGAGAGTAAATAATGCGCAAGATCTGATATTATAGTTGCAATTTAACATAACGTCAGATAAAATCGTACCATATTGCACGTTGAAGTTGTGACATATTATGACGTTAAACCCGTCTATTTACAGCGGCCAGTCATTCAGAAAACGAAAAGATGTGTATCGTGCGTCTTTGTCGTTTTTAATGGGGTTGGGCAAAAGGGGAGATATTGGTTTAATGTATTCAGGACAAATACACCATTCCATTGTTATGAGTCAACAATATCCGTATTTAAACAGGTTCGTATTTACGCAGTTCTTACAAAAACGTGCGTGAACTGTGTATCTTATGAACTTATCTTAGAATACTTTTACGCTTGGAGGTCGAATTTCCATTGGACCATCCTACATCATAAATCTATCTATTTCTTCAATAATTTATTTGACCACGTAATTTATTTCTGTCCATATTTCATGTCACATATTTCATTTCTTAAATTTAAAAAAATATATGTTTTCACTGAATATAATACATAACAATATTGCGAGGCTGAAAAAATAAAAGATTTATTTGCGGCTAATAATTGCCATTTGTATTCCTAATATTTTTTAGAAAGCAGGAAGGATGTAAGAATAAATAAATAACTCCAAAAAGGAAGTAGGTATGTACAATACATTGTAAAAATAAATATTACTATAACAGAGATTTGACCGATCGAGTAAAAGAATAAGTTATTTACTTGTGGTCTGCTTACAATACCACATACGTGATACAAGTAGTCCAGTAATGTATTTTAAAAGGATCGATATGAAAATATTAATATTCATAATATGCATCTGTATTGCACAGAGGAAATAGACTAGCAATATTAAATTTGAAATGCTGTAAAATGTTGCAATAAATCCAAAAATGAGTTAAAAATGTCATAATTCTCCATTTCTTTTTCAAATCTACGTCTTCGAAATATTTCTAGGAAAATAAGTACGTCATTTATGACACGTATTTTAAGCGAATTTTTATTTACTTAAATATAATCATGAAAAATTTACAGAAAAAGTTAAGTATTCTGAAAGATCTATTCAATGTAATTTTATAATAAAATTTGGTAATTAAAGGTCTACAAAAACAGGGTATATTGTTTTGTGAAAAATAAAAAAACTTTCTTTTCGATTTCCTGAAAAAATAACATTAAGTCCTTTACAGTATTTTAAATTTTTATGATCGATTTGTAACCGTGTTCCCGATAATCTAAGAAAAAATCCTAATAAATTTTTTAAACAAAGTTTTTATAAATAACCACGCAAGATTATAATAAAAATTTAATCACCAGTGTAATTGTAGCTGACCGAGGGGAAGAAATAATAATCGTAAAAGTGTACAAACGCTTTGTAAACCATACAAAAATAAGAAATTTATGATAACTTTAGAGTAATCCACGAATTGTAAGGATACCAAAGTATTAAAAAACGACAGTTGCATTTTTGAATAATAGCGACAAAAAATAAATTGTTAATAACGATATTAACATTTATCTGAATTTAGTTACTTATAAAAAATTATGGATATGTTTGCATTCTCATGTAAATGTTTTTTGAAATAAAAGATCCCAGAAACCGTCGGTGTCGTTTTGGTTTTTGATTTTGTTAACATATCAGTTGTTTTGAAGAAGAAAATGTTTTCTTTTTCGGTGCGTGAAATACGTTTATTTAGATTCATTTTCCCTGACTTTGAAAATATGTAAATATTGGATAAGAGTAAAGCTGAAAGGATCCTAGAGTTCGCATGCGAAATACATAAAAAAAACTTTACGTGAGATTGATGATTTTTCCGGCTTAGACATCCCATGCTTCACAACACACAAGGGTTTAACTAAACTCTGTAAAAGCCGAGCCTGCAAAACAAACCAGAAAAAAAGTGTTCTCTTTAAAAATAATAAATTCATTTAAATTTTAAAATGCGGCGCCGCGTTGGTCGAGATTTACCGACATATTTTGTTGATAAAGAATATATTTGAACAGGAGTGAAAAATATCAAATAGTGTTTGGTGACCAGATCTGAATAGCCTGGTACTTTCCTACATTCCTCAACCCCATCTCCTTCCCCCCCCCCCCTACATCCTTAAGTCTCATGAAATATACCGATTGGACGGCTGGGAGCAGTTAGGACTCTTGTGCGGTACCTACTGACATAAAAAAATATTTTCTTGCAATAAAACTGTGGAGTTTTAAATTTAAAACTTGTAGAGTACCTATCTCGGTAAGTGTAGGTACCTGTCTATATTCAAGTGAAGGCTTGTGAAATCTGCTTGCTGAACCTCTTAAAGAGCGTTGACGTTATAAAATTTTTGCAGCCTCTTCTGTCTGGAATATATTTGTCAGTTCACTATTTTCAGAAATTGTAGAAAATATTGGCACCTTGGGACATGAACCCAGGAAACTTTGCTTATATATGGCAAGTGCTCAACCAACTGAGCTAAGTTGTCTTTAATCAATTGGTTACTTTTAACTGTTTCTTACTTCGACTAAGAACTAATAACTTATCTTCATTTTCCTAATGCACATATTATCGGCTGATATCTTTATATATTATGATTGCAAGATTCAACTCGAAATAAATGCTATCTATATATTGTCTGGATAAATTTTTATTCATTTTATTTTAATATGCAACATCTATGGACTTTTTCTGCAAGTCTAGGATGAATATTTATTTTTATTTTTAACTTTATGAGTAAAATCACAAATTTAAATATTTTAATTAAATAAGACAAATTTAATTAAAAGTGACAGAATTGAATATAAACATCTTAGCTCAGTTGGTAGAGCACTCGCCATATAAGCAAAGGGTCCTGAGTTTGAGTCCCAGAGGTGCCAATAACTTTTTCTGATTTTTCTGTCTCCAGATCTTCGATTGAGTTACGCTAATATTGTCTTAATTTAATCAAAATATTATAATTTGAGATTTTACTCATAAAGTTTAAAATTAAAATAAACTCATTACTTTGTAACTTGTTCATTTCGAAAAGAAGTATTAAACATTATAAGTTATCCGGTAAGCATCCATAACAAATTCCCAGCATTTCCAAAATGACGACAAAACTTTAACCTAAGTAAAAAAAACACAATTTCCCTTAGAGCCGATAGTTCCCAAGATAGGGGAGGTTTTGCAAAAGAGTCCCCTGAATGTAATCTCGGAGGGGGAGAAAAAATGAACTCAGCGCGATGTTTGAGCTTCTGCAATCAATATGGAGGTAGCGTTCATTTGCTCTTAGGGGTGCAAAGCGGGGAAGGGATATATATATCGGGTTCTGCAAGGAGAAACAGGATTCTCGCGACTGTAATATCACCTGGAGAAGATATCGCCTACTGCCGACAGGAAAAATCTACCGTTAGGGCTGGGACGGAAATATTTTGATTGGAAATTATTCTATAGAGTTTTTATGGTAAACTTGGGGTGGTGAGAATCTCTCCGCCTGGAAATTGAGTCTTGCAATATTGGGAAGTGCCGTGTAAGATATCCGGGATTGGTTTAGGACATATTTTATGTGGTGTATAGGATAACATATATATTTACAACATCCTTCAACAGATAAAGACATGGATAGTTGTAAGTAGTTTTGAGGTGTCTCAATAGATGTCAGTAGTACCTTAGAAAAAAAGTCGTTCGTGTCTAATGCACAAACGTTTACTGTAATAATACTACTACTTTTACTACCCTACTTTTAATTTTTTTTGTTTATATTTTTTATATTACGTAGATATGTATCTTCTTTTTTTATCGTACTGTATTGATAGTATATATCTCACTGTACTGAAATGTTTGTTGCTTATATTTTTATTTCATTTATATACTTTATTTTATTTCCATTGTAACTTTATTTAGTCTATTTTTTTCTCATTTTAAAGATGTACCTACTGCCTTTATTATTATTTATATAATAGCCTTCTGCGTGTAAAATAAAATAAATAAATAAACAACTAAATAAATTAATGTTCTCGACAACGAGCCTGAAAAAAAATCATTTATCATATTTTGGCTCATAAATATGTAAATTCTACAACTTTAGAAATTCTAAAAATTATAGTACTTTATGAAAAGTACTTTATTAAATCCAAAATTCACTGGGAATTCATGTCATATATTGGTTTATAAACATGTAAATTCTAATTATACAATTGTAAATGTTCTCTAATTTGGCCTGGAAAGAATCTCCTACTTGTGATCTCACTAAAGAAACCACTCATTCACTCTGAATGCAATAAATTAATGTTCTCCAAAATAATCCTTGAAAAAAAATCACATTTGCGATTCTTTTAAAGGGTTCCATGACAGTTCATCCTGCGCCAAATTTATCCGGCGACAGTTCATCCGGCGACAGTTCATCCTGCCGACAGTTCATCCGGCCGACAATTCATCCGGCGACAATTCATCCGGCCTGATCATTTAGAAGATTTTTCCTTCTAGTAAGTATGCAAACGGCCGTACAACCAAAATCGATATACTTATATCTGAAGGCATCTTGAGTGGAAATCCGCTGTAACCTAACCTAACCTAACCTAACAGATGGTGTTAATTTCAGATAAAAAATTTATATTATATGCAAGTAAGTATGTCGTATTTTGTTATTCACGCGTGCTTTTTCGTAGAGTCGAAATTATTGTTAGTAAAAATATTATCCGCTCATGATTTTGGTTGTACAGCCGGAAGAAAAAATCTTTTAAATGATCAGGCCGGATGAATTGTCGCCGGATGAATTGTCGGCCGGATGAACTGTCGGCAGGATGAACTGTCGGCAGGATAAACTGTCGGCAGGATGAACTGTCGCCGGATGAACTATCGCCGGATGAATTGTCGCCGGACGAATTGTCGGGTCACCCTTTTAAAGACATAAAGAAACCATCCCTTCTTCAGAATACAATTTTTAATGTTCTCAAAAGTTGTCTTGACAGAAGCAGCAGAAGCTCATTCCTGTGACATCTTGAACGAAACCATTCCTTGTTAAGAATATTATGAACTAAATATACAATTTGGCTGTCCTGAAATGGGTATCCTTCCCAGTTGGACAGACAAAGTATCATTTTGTAATGCATTCTAATATATATATAAATATGAATAAATAAATAAAATTAAAATAGCCGACGATCCACGATAAACAGCTGTGTCGGGTTCTCTAGTTTCAGAATTACTTACATTTTTATTTTTTATTTTATATGAATACTGCACAAGAGTCCCAACTGCTCCCGACTGAAGCCAGTGAGACTATGGCATCCCCAATTGGGGTATGTTGTAAGTCTTAGGGTAGTGGGGAGGGGAAAGAGATAGGGAAGAGGAAGGTGGGGAAGTACCTGGCTATTCAGATCTGGTCACCAAACACGGCTTATGCCATTTCAAGCAACGTTTCAATTCTGAATGGTGGTCACGATACACGAGGGCAACACTGAAAGTATCTTCCACAACGTGCCGCAAATATACTATATATTATTTTAAATGAATAAATTGTGAAATAACACAAATTAATCAAATAAGATTTATTTGCCACGCCGGGATTTGATTCCGCGACCTTCGGTAAACCAATTTCACCGCATAATCACTAGGATTGAAGAACATTTTAATATCATGTTTTTGATATCCTCCAGGTTCCACATGAGTAACACGAAACAAATTGCAATAACAAACAGTATCTTACACCTACGATTGTAAACACTAATTTCAAATGGTTGTTCAGAAAAATTATCACATGTATATAAAAAAATAAACGCAATTCCCGTCGCCGGGCCGTAGCTGAGCCGAATAAGATATATCTGTTTACTTCAAAGGAAAAAAATAGTACTTTAGAGGAAACAGACAAAGAATATCTTTTCTCACCATTATTTAATGTGTAAGAAAGAGATGTAGCATTATTAGGATAGAGTACTACTTTATTTTTAACTTTATGAGTAAAAACTTAAATTATAATATTTAATTAAATGAAGACAATATTAGCGAAACTCAATCAAAATCTGAAAACAGAAAAATCCGAAAAAGATATTGGTTCCACTGGGACTCGAAACCAGATACCTTAGCGTTCATGGCCAATGCTCTACCGATTGAGCTATGGAACCTGTATCGGTAGAGCATTGGCCATGAATGCTAAGGTATGTGAGTTCGAGTCGTGGAACCAATATCTTTTTCTGGTTTTTCTGTCTTCAGATTTTGATTGAGTTTCGCTAATATTATCTTAATTTAATGAAATAAAGTGCTTCGTTTTATGTTTTTTTTATGCCGTCGCGGTACCGTAATCGTATATCATCACGGTAACAATAAAAGCGCTTTATCCACTACCTCATTACATTTGACTTAATCTTGAATTATACACGGCTTGGTCGAAGATTATACATCAAAATATCACACCAAAAATACACTACTCTTGTATGCTTAGAACATTATTTATTATTTACGTGTGTTCCACTTTACTTTCGTGGAAACTGTCCGTTTCGAAGTTAATCAGGTCTAAAAAATTAACGTGGTGTTATAATCGTTGCCTCGCATTTAAATTTCATACGCTGCAGTCGGGAACTCTCGTTTTTTTTTAATTGGGAAGCAAACGTTACACAGATGAGCTCATTAAACATTTCGTGTATATTCTAATTGCAGGTGCTTTGTAAAATGTACACAGGATGCACAATAATAATTGCATATGCAAGCTGGCTGACCATCACCATTTGATCACCAGAGATCTGCTAAATGAACTGCAATGCACAATATTTATGCAGTGCTTGCCTTTGATGCATTCCCAATGATGGGCTTTTGCATGTAACATCTGTTTTAAATTATTAGACCGGGTGATTTACGCGCATTATTTCAAATTGCTTATCATATCCAGAAATACCACCATTTACTAAATGGTTAAAGCGCTATTTATTAACTGGTTGATGAATTTGAAAAGCTTACTTTCCAGTAGTCAGCTGGCGTGGGTTTAATCTACATGCTGTTCACGCTGTTAATATGCTGTGAAGTGCTGGGTCAGATGCATAAATATGGTTATTTTTTAATAATGTTCAAATTGTTTTAGTTTTTTTCCACCTGCCCAGAGATAGTAGGACTATGGTATCCCCTTTTGTTATGTGTTGAGAGGCCGAAGCAGTAATGCCATGTCCCAAAAGTTAAAAAAAACATATCAGGGGAAATATTTTTTCCAATATTTTGGAGGATAAAAAAAAACATGTAAAAAAACAACGTTTTTCACCAGTTTTTTTTAAAATTTGTAATGATTGAGCTATAATGCTTTATTAAACACATAACTTTTTATTTTTTCTTGAGTAACGGAAAAAAATATGTTTTAAAAAAAAAACCATCCAAAACATTAAATTTATTTTTATTTTTTTACTATTATCAAGTGTAATTTATAGAACTTAATTTAAAAAATAATATTAATGATATTAAAGCATAAATAACTTTTTTAAAAAGTGGAGTGAGAAGAAATTCACGCACAACTCCATTAATATTTTTAAAAAATTTTATACCTACATAGTTAGTGTGGGTGCCTAATTAAAGTTACATGATATATTCATATCATTTTATTAATGTATTTCCTGCCCATTTCAAATACCGTATCAACCGTGATCTATGATCTTTCAAGAAGGCGATACCGAGAGAATCTGCAAAATTACTTTTGAAACCGCTAAAACACCGAAAACTTGCCCGCTTTTAGAACCAAAACGATACAAAATGAAAGGGATTGACATTTTCTGATCGCGCTTTGTACTGAAAGTTTACAGAAATTGAAAATTTTTCGTAAATTTTTTTAACATTACTTAAAATTCTTCGACCGACAAATAGTTTTTACGCTTATTTTAAGTCTCAATAAATTAAAACATTATTAATATTTAATGCTTTACGGTCACGCAATGTGATCGAAAAATGTATAATTTTTTCAGTTTCATTGTGCAGCGATTTGAAATTTTCACGGCCAAAAGCATTATTACCTTCTTCTATTCTCGAAGCAGCGGCCTTCCAAATTAAGTTATATTATATTGAGCAGCGTTTATTTTCTTCTTAAATTTTAACTGCGTTATCTCAAAATTAGTTTCGGCTGGTTCACTCGTACAACCCTGAAAATGTAGTATGGGCGTATATTTAAAATATTTTATTTTCGTAGATAAAGTGGCCTTTGCAAATTTTTAAAATTATAAGTATGTGATCGAATGAGTTGGGTAATGATAATGACTGAAGTGAAAGAAGACGCCTCAAACCACACTGTCAAAATTGGAATCATAATTTTATTTAATCCGTTTAATCACAGGAGAGCATATTTATCACAGCTCACATAGGTCTCATAGAAATAGTTGAGTCTCCCTTACTATCGCAGTGAAAAATATGATCTTAACGGCGTTGAAAATAGAAAACAACACGCTATATACTTAAATCTTAAAGTTTACGACAAAATAATTATAATATACACCTTTATGTAACCAAATTGCCGACCGCAATTTGAAAAAAAAATTATGATACTTTATGAATTCCTTAAGAATTATTTTTACATGAAATGTCAAAAAAATGAGTTTTTTTTTACATGGGCTCCACACAGGAGGCCCCGAGGAAAATAATTTCCCTCAGGGCCTATGTAATCTTTGGGGATGCTGTGTGAAGGTTTTTTTTAAAGGAAAAGAAGCAGAGGAGAGTTCTGGGAAGGAAAAAGGTTTAATGGGTGGGTAGAAATTTGGGGTTCAGCGTGTCCTGGTCATCCGCCGTCAAGACAAACCTCATCATATGTACCCGGGCACCCCTGCTAAATCACCAAACGTAGCGAACCACTTGGGGTGACCTATGGCAGAGGTGTTGGTTAACCAATAAAGGTTCCCGGGGCGGCGGTACCCATTCCCGCCTCCCAAATTGAGATGACGTTATAGTTTATAATTGTTTTGTCTAATAAAATTAGCCTTTTTTTTTAAATTTCGTTATCAGTAATTTTAGTTAATTTTTTAAACTTTGCATTTAAAATTTTATATTTAAAGAATATATGATTTTTTCTAATAATAACACTTTAATGCGTATTTTTAAAAAACAGTTTTTAGATTTCAGATACGTTCACAAATAATTCATTTATTTGAACTTTATTGCAAAACAAAAATATTTTTACCTTCTGACAAAATATACACGAATTTTAAAGGTTGGGACTTTAAACTAGAAAAACGAAAAAAGGGCAGCCCGTGGGAAACACATAATTAAAATAAGGCAGGTTATTGATCATATCAAGAGTCCGAGTTCCGAGCCTGAAAGATAAAATAATATAATATGCCAGGACTGTGGGTTGTGGATTGGCACCTTATCTCTCTAGTCCTACGGAAATTCTGTGGAAAGTGGGTTGATAAATGCGTGGGTTATTTTGTTAGGATTTTATTTTATTTTATTTATCTTGGTTATACCTCTCTTATAATTCTCCCCTCGTTTGCAAGTTGATATTTTGTTTAACAGAGAAAAATATTTTAAACGAATTACCGAAATCTCCCTTTGAATTATGAAAAAAAACAAAGCGCCTCCACAAAATATTTTTTTTTACAAAAAAAACGGTTGTGTTTAAAGCGATCATTATTTTTTCCTTAATTTCAATGAAACTAATTTATTTGCATGGTTAACAGGTTTCTCATTCTATTGTTAATTCGTCTTTTAAATTAATGATTTCTTTACTAAAGAAAATATCCTATCTCATCCAACATAATTGTTTAAATCTGAAATTGCTACGTGGGACGATGTTTTTAATGTCACTATTAAATGGATTGTTGTACACAATGCGAGCTGATTTTGAGGCGTTTAATATATATTATAATATATATTTTTGGTTCCCTGACAGCTCAACAAAGTGGCATTTCAACACTCCTTTGAAAACTCATTGAAAATTATGTAATTTTTTTGAAATACCCCTTACTTAACCTGACGTCTTTACCTATTTAAACCAGTTTTTTTAAATCTCTGTTAATGACTTTTCAAAGTTATAAAGTTGCGTGTTGTTGAGTTGTCGGGTCACCATTTTTTAAAAAATTGTTTGGTGTATTGCACAATGATGACCATCGTGAACGTTCTAAATGATTCTAGAAAAAATCCGCAGGTTGTGTAAGGAGAGAATAGTATATCCCTAGTAGAGCAAGAAAGCTTTGACTTGTTGTTGAAGCATTGAGTAGAGAAAGTGATTAATGAATTAAAAACATCCATTCATGGTTTGGAGATGCTCACACAACGCACTGAGCCGCTCTCAACTACTTACTGCATAAATAAACTAATAACAAAAATAGTTAAAAAGGGTAAAATAAAGTGTATTGAACAAATATTATGACAATACCAGTGTATTTGGGACTTGCCATCTATGTTTTAGTATTTATTAACTTGCGAGTTAGGATCGGCTTGACGAGTTGTGTAAAAAGCGTTTGTGTGATATGCAGGATGCTAAGGGGACGTACCCGACTTACTTTAACTAATGATGTCTGACATTATATGGAGTAAATGAAATTTGATCTTAACTTTTTAGATGTTTTTTTTTTTAAATTTCTGCCTCAAAATTAATTAAAAAATAATTCTTTCATATGTCATCACAGGTCACTTAGTCGAGAAATCAACAAACCCCTTACCCAATACTTTTTATATTTTTTCTGCAAAAAATATGTCACCGGATACCAAAATTTCATTAACATTTTTACTTCAAATAATGTCAGGAATCACTGGTGAAAGTAAGTCATATGTGTCCTTTATCACCCTGTAAAACTATTTTACATTCATGATATTGTATTTCATATGGATATGAAATATTTTCAAGAGCATATCTTTAACAGTCAGTGTTTGGGCAATGTTAAGTGGTCATAAATTAGTCTTTAGGCAATTATTTAATTAAGAGAACGCCACAAACCAAAAATGTATATAAATATTCTTAGTGTGCCTTATATCGCCACGAATATAGGTAATAGCAATATAAATCCCTTGGCAAACGAAGTCTTGAGGTCACGAAGTCAAGCGCAAAAGAGGTTTTTAATTATTTTATAAATATTTTTTTATGTTTTAATCAATTCAAAAGTCACAGATAATTTTAACCATACAATGAATGAATTTTTTTTTCTTTTGCGTTTATACATTTCCAATGAAAAATATTTTTTTAATAGATTACACTCGTATTTTTTAGTATTAACAATTTTATTTTAATTGTACCTACCGAAAACGTTGAGAAATTATAATTTTAACTGATTCTTAATAAAAAAATAATCTAAGATAGTGATTCAGCATTATAATTCGCCTTTTATGGCAATGATCGTTATGATTACGAAATTGAAAGAACCTCGTTTTGATTTTGTTTTCTGGGTTTTCATTTGTCATCAGTCGAAGTAAATTTGGTTGTTCGCAGTTTTAATGGGTTTCTTGGTCCATTAGGCATTAAGAACAAGGGGGCGCTTTTTGCTTGAAATGTGTTAAAAGGTTCTCCGACAAAGATCTACCAACTCAGTCACTCCCTAAATGAATGTTTTTTTGACCATAAATTTCTCGATAGCTACCACATTCACCGAAAAGAAAATATTTAAAAATAAGCCGTTGAATTTCGTAAAGGAACTAACATAATATGTGACATGTATGTAGAAGCTAACCGCTGGAATGCCAACATATTCTTAGCGGATATCTGACGTTTTGCACCGTTGCGTGCCACCATATTCGTAGCGGATATTTTTCTGGTAACTCACGGCACTAGCCTCGATTTTGTGGTATTTTAAACCATGGAAAATGCTTCTAGCATATTTAATTCGCTTGGCAAGGAAATAATGTATCTTTATACTATTTTAACCTGTCGTTTTGTCACTTGCAAACATATATATTTTGCTAACATGACTTTCAAGTACATGAGAGAGACGGGGAGATAGCAGCGTATTTAAACCATTATCTTAGAAAGTCTCGCTCTCTCTTAGCAAAGCTTTCAGCTAGACAAGACATACCTTTCATACGTACTCGATAACTTAATAAATATAATCTATCGACTATGTGCATTATTTCTAACAAGCATACTATAAATACAAGTTTAACAGAAAGTCTTTGTACTGTATTTATTTATAGGGATTGCTTCATACAACTTATTTTTATAGTTGAAAACGTTTATTTAGCTGGAAAATATAATAATATTCATGACTGTTTTCATATTTCTCCATTACATAATTTTTTTTTTATTTCAGAAAAACATGTTTCTCTGAATATATGTAGCTATCATGGAGAAACTGCAAAATAAAGCTATACACAATTTTTATAAATATGTAAACACATTTCCTAGTAAGACAGTACAAATAACAAAAACAAAATTTTGCAAAAAGCAACTAAATCAAGCAACAGCCCGACGCGGGACGCTCGGCATTTTACCAGGCACACAGAGTCGCAGGAGCTTGGCGTTCCACGGGTTAACAATTTAACAAGTCAAAGGCTTGCCATCCGCAAGTATTTAGTGGGAAAAAAAAAGATTTTCTTCCGCTTAGATAAATAAATTTAGTTTGAAAATAAATTGAAGAAATCCAAGGTTAATAAAATTTCAAAAATCATGGAAAAAATAAACAAGACCGAATATACTCGTACAAGATTTGAAATGTTTAGCAGGGAATTACTTCCACAAACAAAAACATCACGTGTTTGAATAATTATAATATTATATCAAAACCATTCATCAATAAAATTATTAAATTTTCGTAGAAATTGATAATCTCAAAATCGGGTAATTCTTGTTTAAGATCTAACCCCCAAAGCCAATAAACCCATAACACAAACATTATTATAATGGTGTATAAACGCAAAACCCATGAATAACACGTGAACTTGTGAACATTGAGGAGTCCTTAATTGGCTCTTGTAAACTGCTTTCCAATGATTATTTGAACTAAATTAATGCATTGTTAATGTTGTTGGCTCAAGTGAGAAGATTGAAGATGAAACGAAAACAGGCTTTAGCTAAGCCTCCCTTGGAAGTGTGGATTAAAGATTTTGAGTGGATGGGTATTTATTTTTTAAAAAGAAAAGTTACCTGGAAATGGTTTTATTACTTTCTCAAAATATTAATTGAAAACACGACAGCCAATTTAAATAATAATAATAATTTTGGTATTTATTTCAGAATGTCAGGAGGTAAGTACAATCCCACACAAACCATAGAGAGTGGGATTGTTGAGTGTGGGAAACACATTTTATTATTTATTGCGTTAAAATATATAAGCCCTCTTCACGAATAATGCGGAAAATTCTTTGTCGAAGTTCGATACACGGATAATACGGAATATTCGGGTCTGGAATATTCTTTTTTAAAGTGAAACTTCTTTAGCACCGTTGTGATCTGAAACTCAATGTAACTGAAATGACACTAAACAAAGAAAAAACACATACATCTATAGGATTTAGCCTGCGAGATAACGAGATTGAATGAAACCTTATAGCTTACCAGTACCTACGAAGCGTCAAGCTGCGCTCATTGGCCACTTTGATTACGAGTTCACTTTTCAAGGCTCGTAATAGTTGATATTGTGTTGGTGAAGTTTCACTTCTACCGCGTGTGAACTGCACTCGATATTTAATTAATAGATAATCAAAAATGACATTAGTCGGAAGTTTTTTTTTTTTTACATTTGCTCTACACAGGAGGCCCTCAGGAGAAAAATTCCCCTCAGGTCCTATGTCATCTTTGGGGATGCTGTGTGGATGGTCTTTTTAGGGAAAGGAAGGAGAGGATGTCGTGGGAAGGAAAAAGGTATGAGGGGTTACAGACGTATGAATCCATCCCTCCAACTGCGGTGCAAGACGATGGGTTGAGAGATGGAAAGGTCAAAAGCTTAACCAGTCTCTCTCGATCCAGCCCGCCATGCAGCAGGTGGGCAGACGCATCCGCCGCCAAGACCTGGACAAACCTCACCCCATGAACCCGGGCACCCCTGCTAAGTCACCAAACGTAGCGAATCACTTGGGGTGATCTATATCAGATGGGTTGGTTATCCAATAAATGGTTCCCGGGGCAGCGGTACCCATACCCGCCTCCCAAATACCAACCATTTAAAAACAATCTGGTCAAAATAAAAGTAAAAGTGCCTAATTCGAATTATTCGCGTACTACTGTTACTGGCTTGATGTTCAAGCACGCATTTTTCTTTTAAATAATGTATACATCCCAAGTTTTTTAATGGTTTGTATTGCAAGCAGGGTTTGTCTAACGGGTATGTGTAATTATTCTAATACCTTTGATTCCATATTCTTCTATTATAAATATAGGTTCAAACTTGTCAATAATGGATTCATTTCATCATTTTTTAAATTTTTCTGTCTCTGATTTTTTAATGAGTTTCGCTAATATTGTAATATTCGCTAATATTAATTAAATATTATAATTTGAGGTTTTACTCACAAAAGTAAAAAAAAAAAAAAATTTAATTAAGTGTTTTTGGAAGTGACCTGCAAGGTATGAATGGTGTCTGTATCTAATTGTAAATAATAAAATTAGATAGAGGCAAAGAACTAAGACATTGTACTCTACAAATTATTCTATTATTACAGAGTGAAATTCTTCCATTATGTTACTGAGGATATTCTGAAAAGCCATCAAATTAAAATATATCAAAGTCTCATTTCCCCATTGATTTAGTCAATTTGTCTACAAATTCGACGTAATATTATTTATGAGGTGAGAACGCACAGTGAAGTTGATGAATGTTATTAGGGTAATCTGACAGGGAAGGTACTCCGATAAACCTATTTTTAAGCGTTTGGATCGCGGACCGCCAATCTGACAAATTGGCCAAGATTACCAAGAAAAATGGTCTGCAAAATCTGGCCATCCAAAGAGCTTTAACGGTAGGTGCTTTTTTGATGAAGATCAACCTGGTTTAGTTAGCTACGTGCTTTTTTATTAATAGTTTTTCAGAAAACAAATGATTAAATAATAATAGATACACATTTTTATGAAAATAACAACGGATAACGCTGTCTGAAAAGTTGGCTAAAGACAGAGGGGACATGGCATAACACCCCATAAATAAATAACGAAAACAATGGGTAGTTACATGTTTAGTAATCTTGAAGCGATTCCCTAACTATTAATATGTGATTATTTATTTTTCTGATGGGTTAACACCCCCCTTATCTTATATGTCACTGAGTCTTTGGATACTTCTCTTTATAATCCACCAGATTTAAAAAAAATTACATTGTATAACCAAAATTTCAACATTTAGCACAACATCTATCCATAAATCTAAAAATGTTTGCATGTATGTATGTCCGCTATGCGTTGCTATATTAAGCACAGGATATGTTTCAAACTTTCAAAATACCTCCTTTCCACCCTGGCGAAGGTTTCTGGATTATTACAACCATGTGACAATATATCTGAAAAGTTTTTTTAATCATTACAAAAATTTCACAATTTGCCAATGACATTTTTAAAACATCGATTGTTCAATCAAAATTCAATATTCGAAGAAACTTTTTAAATTAATGAATTTAATCGAAGTAATCACTTATGGTACTAATCAAAATCGAATACTTTGAATCTAATTGAAAATTATATTATTTTAAATAGGTACCTATGTAAGGTACCAAATTTGATTGATTGTTCTTATTTATTTATTTATTTACGCCCTTTTTCGGGGCTTTTACATATACAATTTAAAAATTACACTTGATTAAATAAAATATAAATACTGTATATTTCTTTTACCAATAAATATAAAAGGTATATATTTCTTTATTAAGAAATATACAGTATTTATTTTACATAACTGAACTGCCTCAGTAACAGCATTTTGTATTTGTCTAAAGATAAATTGAAGATGTCCACAGACTTGGTAAAATTATTTCCCTCCATTAGTATTCTGGGCAAAGAGGAATACATATGGTAGTTAGTTCCAGAATTTCTGCACTGAAATAAATCCTGACTTCTAGTATTACGTAGAGGAATCCGGAAGCTTATTAATTCAAGTAATAAAGAACTATCAACTAAATCATTTAGAATTTTATAAAGAAATACCAAGTCTGTGAAAATTCTTCTGTCTGATAATTTGAGCATATTCATATCATTTAAAATAGTGTTGTAGTTCAACATAATTGCTGGAATACCCATTTTAACATTTAGAAAACGTAAGAATTTATTTTGTATTCTTTCAACAGCTTGTACATGTGTATTATAATATGGGTTCCAGACGGGAAATAAAATACAAAAATGAATCTTTGTAACATAAGCATGTGCACGCGAAATGTTTAAAAATCAGAGAGACATGGGAGGGGAAAGGGAGACGGAAGGGGAAAGGGACGAATGGGAAACGACACACAGGGAGAAACAATTTCTTTATTAGTGGCATAGCAACGCATGCCGGGAACTCGCTAGTATGTTATAAAAATATTCGGCACCGCTGAGTAAGCAATGTTTCGTATTAGTGATAGTGTATAATCATCTTTTGTTTTGAAATATACAGAGCCCTTCAAATGCCATATTGCCATGGCGCCATACAAAAATGCCATATTTTGCCGATTTTTCGGTAACATGCTATATCCTGCCGATTTTTTGGGAAATGCCATGTTTTGCCTTTTTTTTCACCAAACTCCTTTTTTAACAAAAAAAAAATCGAATTGAAAACATGTTAAAACTCTAAGTTTAGTTTTGCTCATTTTAAAATGAGGTGCAAGTCAGAGTCAATGACATGAGGTTTCTGGAACCCAGGCCAGTGTAGAGGGATTAGTGTGAAGGGTGCTCCAGTAGGGCCTTTTGTTAGCAAGACTTTCTAATGGCAATGGGTAAAGCCCATGTGTAAAACCTAATGAAGTGGGGGTGCTTCGTGAATCTTAACCTTTATCCCTTCCCTACACCTCGTTATTCACTCCAACCTTAGCTTTCATACTGAGTGTTAGTATTAGTGACTGAAGTGTTAGTGAATTTGTCGCTTGTTCATTTTTCGCTCGTATTCGATATGCCTAAACTTGCTAGCTCAAGCGTCAGTCTTTACAATAAGTGGATAGATGGAGACAGCGATTTCGTCATAGAGGATGGGAAGATATTCTGCAAGTTGTGTACGAAAATGGTAAGTTTCTAAAACGTCCTATCTTACTTACACCCCTTCCTAAAGGCCATGATTTCAATTTCCACCCAAATTATGTCTAAACCCAGTTTTCAGTCTTGTGCCAGCCAGGGTGTCTACTAAATTTTCCAAATGAAATTCCCGACCTATTCCCAACTTTTTCAAGACTCAAATAATTTTCCCAACCTTTTTTTTTAATGTTTACTATAATTTATTTCTGTAGCGGTCTTTTTATGTGGGAAAATAATTTAACTAAAGTACTAGTAGACACACTGAACAAATTTTCAAAATGCATTACTAATTCCCGACCCCCTCAAATTCCCGACCGATTCCCGACTTTTCCTGACTAGTAGACAGGCCACCGGTGTTTTTATTTTAGCCAGTTCTAAATTCATTTTATTATTGCATTATGATTTCAAGAAAAAAGTGCCAATTAGACCAGCACAAGAGCTCTGTGGTGCACCAGGCAAACAAGAGTGCTCCGAGCTGTGGACGGAAGAAGCAGCAGACTCTGAGGGAAGCTGCAGATGCAGCATCAGATCAGGATATTCAAATAAAATAGCATGTCAGAAGGAGCTTAGTTGAATAATATAATAGTAAGTTAGTACCTGAATTGACAAATCGCCCACTGGTTACATAGAAAACATTTGTTATATTGATTGATATTACAGACGCCAACACAAGAATAGTCATATATAAGAAAATTATATTATACAGGGAGTAATAGGACGTATCCGAAGAGAGCCGATTCCTGAGCATACTTGAAGTAAAAAATGTAAATGCCCTTTGCTGTCCGATGGTATTTCTTTTAATTTAAAAATATGTATCGAGTGATCCGGTGTGGCATAAGCACATCGTCTTGTTCTAACAGCACGGTAACGAAGCAGCGCGCTTGTAATGGAAAATAATATTTTTATCAAATGAAAATAAATATCGTAGGACAGCAAAATAAAATTTTAATTTTTTAACTACGAATTGATATTGCTGGTTAAAATCCTCTCGGTACATGTCGTTACACCCATTTGTAATACATTTTATTTCATATTATCCGGCAGACCGGATCAGGAAATACTGGTTGAGAGAACTGGAAGTTCTTTTGATCTCTTGGAAGACCTTTTCCTTCCCAAAACTTCCTCTCCTTCCTTTCCTGAAATTCTCAGTTGGGCGTTAGTACTGTAACTAAAACAAAAATGAAGAAAAGTGATTATCTTAATTGTGTTATTTGCTTTCTAACTTAAATATATGTATACGGCACATTCCAGAATGCTTGATATTTTCAGTATGTAATCATGTATAAGAAATACCATAATTCAGAACCGAAACATTGCTTGAAATGACTTTAACCGTGTTTTTTTTACCAGATCTGAATAGCAAGATACATATATTGTTACTCTAAGTTCCTAACCTTCTTCTTCCCTCCCAGTACCCTTCAGCCTCATAACTTACCCCATTCGGTGTTGCCATAGTCTCACTGTCTCCGGTTAACGTTAAAAAAATAATAACAATTGTTGTATTATTATTGAAATATTTGTAGAAATATAAAAAAACTGTTATGAAAATGTTAACTAACCGTGCAAAGTAAAAATGACCTAAAAACCTTTGTTCTTCGTTGAAATAAAGTTTTAGTTCAGACTTTCGGAAGTCTATATTGCATTTGTGTGAAAGCCCCGTGAAACTGTTATGTCGCCTATTGTTATGTGTGCTAAGTATTAGGTCGCTAAATGTTATGTGTGCCAAATGTAATGAAACTGCTCGAGTACACCGCGACAATATTACGTGTACTGTTGTTCGGTACCAGACCAATAGGTAAAAATATAGACTCTGAGATTATAAGTATTATATTTAAGGTTCTCGGTGGTCTAAAAAGGTAAAGATAACTTCTGATAAGAAAAATGCTAAAAAATGAAAAATGCTTCTGATTCTAAAACCATGCGACGCGAACTCAGTGTGTGGCAACGATTAGGCTATAAAACCCTACTATTTATTTATAAGTTAAAAAAATAAAAGGTTACCAGATTATATGTTGAACAATCATTATCATCAAACGGTTTTAATAGGTTTGCGTTTGCGTGGTTAAATTTAAGAATCCGACTTCCAACGCATGTCTGCCGCCGCGCCTTACCCCTTGGACCATATAAATGATATAAAAATCCGTGTACGTGGATTTTCAGACAAAGCTACCTTTGCAGTTCGGTTTCTAATTCAAAAATTCATCACAAGATGACGAAACTTTCGTCGGCAAGACGGAAAGGGACGTTCCCTTCCTTGGTATAAGTTTTGCGTATTTGTGAACGGAGTATCTCCCGAATTTCGAAAGATTGACGGTAATACTCAGTTGTATAAAGCGGCTGTATATTTCATATGACGTCATCGTCCGCCCGGTTACTTTTTCGCGGTGACTTGCCATCACTGTCATCACTGGTTGACACGTTGACATTGGATACGAGGAACGGGCTAATTTTGGAACCAGTTCCTATTGGATTTACAAAATGTTCACCAACACTAACTTGGCGAAACCGAACCAAAAGCCGCCCGCAGGGCCCAGCAGTAAAAAACTGCGAAACGGGTTTTTAACTGCTATTGTTAGAATAAATAGTACAAATCATTGCTATCCTACGAGAAACTTCAACGATTTTAGGCTTCCAAAAATAAATTTATTAGGAACACAGAACAATATGTATCATAAAGGTATTAAAATGTTCAATAAAACTAAAGTTTAAGGAAGTAAAAAGTCTTGCAGTTTTCGCGGATTATGTCTCAATGTTGTGAAGTCCAAATTTTACTAAGTAGGTAGTAAATAATATTAAAGTAGTTTTAGAAAAGAATATATCAGATTCAAGATTTTGACTTTGGCAAGCCAAAGTTACAAAATAAACAATTATATAATATTAAATATTCCACTGAGAAAAATTAAATAATTTTAACATGTACGAGGGTCAGTCAGTAAGTAATGCCTCCTATTTTTTTCATTTAACTAACTTTATTTAAGTGAAAAATTTTAATGTGGTGATATTAGTCAAACCTTCTACAATCTGCTGCAGTAGTAAATTTTTGCGTCCACAGGTGCCAGCACTGCAGTCGCTTGCAAAATGGCCGACATCGAAGTTCGTAATAGATAGTGTTCTGTGATTGATTCTTGACTGTAGAAGGTGAAATGCAAAAATTCACATTCATGAAAGACTGAAAAATGAGTACCATGATGCAACAGTGGACGTCAGCTCTGCTAGGCGATGGGTTCGTTACTGTAACAAAGCTAAAGGACAAACACCGCTGGTAGATTGCAGCGACTGCACTCATTCGTGGTGACCCCAAATAACTACAGATGTCGCATTCTCTCCCTCAGTAAAAGCAGTGCAATGACGATTATTCGACAACCAATTTTTCAACAAAAGTTTTGCAAGGTGGGTCCCATTACCAAGAAACCGGCCAGAATAAAAAAAATAACAAAATCACTTGTAGCTCTTAGTTATGGACCAAAGCTGTGGAAATAGACGGAGATTATTTTGAAAAGTAAAAAATTACTCGTCAATAGTGTGATTTTCAAACCATGTAATTGCATTTTTTTCTTGTCAATTAAAGAAGATAAAAAAGGAGGCGTTCTTGTATTCTTGTATGTATTCTTTTACTGCTTGATGAGCGAAGGCGTTGTTATGTTCACAGTTTTTTGACGAATGAATTTATATTCGTAGGTAAACTGTATTTTTTCTGTACGTAAAACTGTACGTTTTATAAACAAAACTTTTACTTCGATGGGATACGTGATATAAACCTTGTTAAAATAACTTCTGTGAATGATTTTCCTATCCTGTATAAATAAGGTTTAATTTATAACTTCAACAGAATGCAAAAATAAGCTAAGCACCTTACTTCAATAAAAACTTCGGTGAATAATCTAGGAAAATATACAACGAACTTTAAAGTAGATTGGTGAGCCTATTATAATTGAACATTATATCTAGGTAAGTATGAGTAGTTTAGCTCCACTGATCAAATATAATTCCTAGAAATGTAATCAACACCGATTTGAAAGAAATTCTTAGGTAGCTATTGATCGTACAAATTCAGACTCTAGAAGGGCCTATGAAATTATTTTTTCTTCCCGAAAACACATTTCGATATTTGAAAATCTTTCAAAAATTTTAGAAGTAGCGGTATAATTTACTTACGTACAAAGATAAAGAAAAAATATTATGCTAGGTTAAGGTTTGCAATCTGCAGGACTTGCGGGATTGAAAAAGTATTGATCTCGCACCAAAAACATTTTTTTTCACATTAACTACATTTATCTTTGGGGATGCTATGTGGAAGGTCTTTTTCAGGAGATGAAGGAGTAAACATGGACCCTGAACCGAATTAAAATAAAAGCAAAGTCGCCAATGTACTTCTATTCATTTATTTGTAAGAAACAAAGAGTTTTTATAGTACAAATATACATTTTTATTTGTTATTTAAACACATACGGCATACATGTGCCATTAACATAATTTAATTTACATATAATAGTACAATACATGCTATGTGAAGCACGTGACTGTAATTATTGTACTTATATAAAATTTAAACTCTTCTTCCATCCACAAGCAAATGCTTTTAATGGAAGACAAGTAATATCATTATATGTAACATTTTTAAGATAAATAAATAAATTTTAAAAAATACATACGAAAGTAACAATATAAATATAAAGTTAAATCTAAAAACAAAAGGTTTAAAAAGGAGTTAAGTTAATAAGTAAAAAAAAGACATTTAAAGTAAAAGTATACCTAAGTATAAACTATAAAATATAAAGAATAATGTAAAAAGTTAAAATAAATAAGTTAAAAGGCAAGAAATAATATATCTAGTAAAAAAGGTAAAATGTATAAACTATAAGATAAAAAAATTGAATTTACAAAAAATATAAATCTAAGACACGATACGCGGTTAAACAAGGTTAAAAATAATAATTTATTGTGCTAATATTGGTTAGAGATAGCAGTTTTATTTTGCCTAAAACTAATAAAAAGGCAAAGGGATGGTGAAGGAGAATATAGGATAAGGATAGGAGATTTACGTAAGACATTTAAACTCCCACACCTAGAAAATGATAACCGATTACTGAAGAGTTAAAACTCAGACCCAAATTTCCCTCATTTTGGAAACGAACAACAATTTTCAAATAACAAATTATTACTGAAACGAATCAATTTTGTTAACATGTAAATTGTGTTTAGGTACGGTATCACTTCTGGAGATTAATTTTACAGTGGTTTAACTCCATTCAATGATGATAATTGTTGTAATAATTCCATGAACTTGTAACTTGTAGGTAAAAGTTTTGAATGGAATCTACTACTGGGTACTTGAAAGTTTGAAATACGTTATTACTCCCATAGTTTCATAAGAGCATTAGCGATATGACTGGATCCTGAATGCTTTACAAACCAATACCTAATGTACATAATATATAGTTTCTGAAGCGCCAGACGCAGGTCAAATCGGGAGGCAAACATTAATACATAACTAGGTTTTGCCCGTTACAAAGCAACTAACGGATTAAAACTAACTTAACTTTAACTTAAAACGTGGGTGGATTGGTATATTTATGGTTAAAACACTAAGCGATTTGACGTGCGAATGTGAACGAAGCGAGGAGCTCTTTTTGGATTAAATATACGAAAAAAAACGATGTTTTAATTTGGATAAAGCGAGGAGTGTGCACCTACAAAGGGCACAGGTAGTCGACCGCTCAATTTCGTACACCCGCTCTCGGGCCGCTTCGGTCGCCCGGCTTAAGGCGTTCAGTACGGGCCTTTTCTCGTAAAAGGGGGCCTGCTCAATTTTTACCTGCACCATTCGGGTTGTGCAGGTCGATACGCGTAATTTGATACCCGTAACGCATAATTTCCTGTTGCAAAGAATTAATACATAATAACAAACTAGTTAATGGTACTAACGGTAAAACTTATTATACCGACCGTTTAATAGATTGAATTTCAGACAAATTTTGCGTAGCTTGTTAGAGTATCTAATTTAATGATAATTTTATTTAATAACGTTATTATATCGAATTTAATAACTTATGCCTTGTTTCGAGATATTCTAGAAGAGGAAACTTTAAAACAGGCTTTGGTTTTAGTACGGGTATCGCTGCCCCGGAAATCATTTATTTGATAACCAAAACCTCTGCCATAGGTCACCCTACGTTTGGTAACTTGGGCCGGATCGGGAGAGATTGGTTGAGGGAGGCCTAACGTAGACCGCTCCAGCCGGACTCTTTCGACCCATCGCCTTGCAACGCAGGGGGTGGGATGGATTCGTGCATTCGTCCCTCCTAGACATATTGAACGCCAGATTCCTACCCAGTCCTCATATCTTTTTCCTTCCCAAAACCTCCCTTACTTCTCCTAAAAGACCCTCCACACAGCTGACATAGAACCTGAGGATTGTTTTCCTCAGGGTCTCTTGTGTGGAGCTATTGTAAAAAAATATTTATGTGAAATACACGTAAAGATTAAATACACAACATATATTTAAAAGCTAACCTATTTGAAGATAATTAATTTTAAGCTACATTCATATTATGCATAATTTTACCATTTCAGATCAACGTATCCGTATGACAAATGCGAATCACAACTCACAACCTTGTATCACCAGCACGTATCATGAATGCTAGTTTGGACGGGTGTGATAACTAGTCTATGATACCCCACTTTGATTCAACTTTTTAAAACATACGCTAATTTTAAAATATGAAATCGGCAGTTTTCGGGCATTCAAGGCGGGAAGGTGGAGGGGAAACGCATGACGGGAAGAGGATATGGGAGGGGAAGAGGAGACGGAAGGGGAACAGACGAATGAGAAAGGACGGGCAGGGAGAAACAATTTCATTATTAAGTGGAATTGCAACGCATGACGGGAACTCGCTAGTAGATTATAAAATAACATTTGAAAATTCTCAACATGTTTCTCAAGTTGCTCAATTTCAAAGAATTTGAAATGATGCGCATCAAAAATGCAGCACTAAAATCATTAAAATATATGTATTCTCCGAGGGCTGCACATAATTATCGCGAGCCGCATGCGGCCCGTGCCAAGTAGGTACATAGTACTCGAGCCCTGCCACACACAAACTAAATCAAACCTACAATTCTGACTATGAAATTGCAAGCACCATTGTTTGTGAAATGCTCTCTAGCTTCTTGGTGGGAATTAATGTCCAAACAATAGTGCAATCCGAGCTACGGGAATATCTCTGGACTCCGACCGCAGTCATTGGGCAAATTGTTATGCCAAAGACAATCCTAGGACCGGAGATGTATTCTTGCATTTTAGATATTCTGGACTACGCAGTACCTTCTCTGTTATACCAGGAATGGCGAACATATGGCATATGTGGCAGGTAGTTATGATTAAGATGTCGCGTCGTTCTATTTGTCGGCCGAACCTTGCGGACCCTTTGTCCTCTGCTACTTAATTTATTTATTTCATTAAAAACCATTAAAATCAAAGTAAAGTAGTTGTTTTCCAAATCCTCCTCAATAGGGATTCCTATTCCGAGTGGGGCTGTAGGTAGTTGCGTTGGTGTTACAATATGATTTCATTATTATTCATCTTAATATTTTTGACTATGTTTGTTGAATATGGGTTGTATGTCTTCTTCTTTCTTGCGCTGTTCCAACTCATTGCCTAGGTAGGCTGTTGGGGTCGGCTCCTCTCGTTCTCAGGTTGTAGCTTCTTCGGTTCTGAGAATCGCCTTCATCCAGGCTGTTTCTCTGAAGTATTTTGTAGCATTGAGTCTTCCAGGAGTTCTTTGGTCTTCCTCAGGATGACTGTCGATGATGTTGGTGTCACTTCATATTATCGATGGTTTCCTCATCTTCATGTTTAAAAGCCACATTTTGACGACGTTTTTAAACTTGTTTAAATCCCTGTAGGGTTTTTAATTCCATTTGGAAGTGCATTACATACATAATTTTTTTAAAATGAAATTTATGGTTTTTCTGGCCAAAAAATGTATTTAATTTTGAGGTGTTCAGTAGATTTGAGATTTTCACCCTTGTTGTGAAGGTGTGTACATTTATATACGAGTTTACGACTTCTAGGCCCCAGACACGCAAATGAAATAGATTATTTCGTCAAGAAAGAATTTCTATTTTTGATAGGATGTTCTTAAATGTCACCCCAAGTAAGACAGAATTGGCCTTATTTCAGGAACCTAGACACATCCCTAACTCTATCCTATCTGTTTAACTTTTCCACACACAATTTCCAAAGCAGTATTCTAATTAAACTTAAACGAGTGTTATAAATATTATTGCTTACCAATAAACTGTTAATATCCCAAGGCTGTGGCAATTGATTCGAAGCACACTCGCGCAAGGAAATAGTACGTAATTGAACAGCGCTTTCCGTTTAAGTAAAGGCACTTAACCATCTCAAACATACATACGTACGTCGACCACAAAGTACAACCTATCGGCTAAGCGCACACTATGCCAGACTATACCACAGGTATCTGTAATGGCATGCATTTCTATACGACCAAGGTAAGCTGTGTCTTTCGCCAGTCAGTTTTCCAAGTTCGGGTATGAATTGTGAGTTAATGATATAAAATGACCATTTTTATTTTATTATTATCTTCCACTGATTACTGCCGCGGAACGAGAGGCTAACTCATCGATTCTCTACCTTTTTAGTGTCGCGACCCCATTAAAAGCCAAAAAATTAAATAAAAAACACTGTATATTTTGAAGTAAATCAAAGTTTTACATTAACCACTGGAGCGCTTTTTGCCACAATATGGCACTATTTAAAATACCTTTTATTGCTTTGCTGCCAATTTTGGCAAATTTTCCCTTATTTGTAAGTAATTACGTAGAAGTTTACGATTTTATAATTTTTTTTTTTTAAATCCTACAAATATGTGATTTTCGACAAAAGATAGATGAATTCATTGGCAATATTTGGTCAGCGTATTGGAACATTGCTAGCCAATCCAAGGTGCCAATCCAAGCCAATAAGCCTCAATAAATATGACTATCCCATCCAAACCATGGTTTCGAAAATTCCCCCATTTTTCCAAAAAGAAATTTCCTCACTTATTCGAATGAGAAACGGACATTGTTCCGTTCCTTCTCAGCTTTTTAAAATTCACATCCTTGACTCCTCAGATTGTACATTCTGTGGTCTGGACGTTGGAATTTTAGATCACATACTTTTTGTTTGTTCCTCTCTAAATAAATATCATCTCTCTTCTATAAACGTTATCTAAAATTGCCTTCCCTCCATTCAACATCTCATCTCTTCTAAGTCTAAACTCTACTCCGATCATCCATATAATTCTGAAATTTGCACATTAAAATAAAATTAATAATTAAATTCACCTGTCCTTTCATTTAAAAAAAGTATTTACACTTGCCACGAAGGCCGATTAGCGACAAGTTTAAACCATAAAGCACGTAACATATTTATTTTCTATTCTCATATTTCTTTTAACTCCAACTTGTTGCTACGTAGGTACTTACTTACCGCGTTTGAACTTGTTGAGTGAACTTTTAGTATTTTAAATGTCGATCCAAAAAAAACCTTGTGAACTGAAAAACCAACTCAAAGGTTGCATTAATTAATTAACATGTATTCATCAATTAGTTCATAAGGAAGCAGCTACCTATAATATGTAACATTTGATTGCATGAAACTTGAAATTAATTAAAGCCCTCCTGGGGGTCGCAACCCCCATTTTGAAAGCCTTTGAGTTAGCTGAATAAATTAGTGTATATATTTGTATAAAACCTTTTATTAAGTATATGTTTTTTTAAAACACATTTTCAACCTATCTACAAACTAAACGGTAAGTTCAATCAGAATATTAAGAAAGTTAAGGTATCAATTACACGAAGATTCCGGCCGTTTTAAATTTACTTTTAATTATTTATCTTGCGAAGGCCACACGTTCAATATTTATCACGACCGATGTCAAGGGCCAGATGTACAGTCGATGCGATTTTTTTTTTTTTGCATTAGCTCCACACAGAAAACCACGAGGAAAATAATTCCCCTCAAGGCCAAGGTCATCTTTGGGGATGCTGTGTGGAGGGTCTTCTTAGGAAAGGAAGGAGAGGAAGTTCTGGGAAGGAAAAGGGTATTAAGAATGGGTAGGAATCTGGGGGTCAGTGTGTTCAGGACTGACGGACGAATTCATCACTCCCACTGCGGTGCAAGGCGATGTTCCGAAAGAATATGTCTGGAGAAATAAAAGGGACTGCCTCAACCATTCTCTCCCGATCCGGTCTGCCATGTAGCTGGTGGGCAGCATATCCGCTGCCAAGACCCGGAAAAACCTAACAACATTAGAAAGAATCATGACTTGAAAATTAAATCTAAACCTTATTAGCCCGCGCACACCGAGAGCGGTCAGGAGTTCCGAGTTCCGGGTTCCGCGTTCGGCGTTCATTAGAATGTACCGAGTCATTAGAATGTATAACAACAACGCACACAGCGGGCTGTCAGACCGCGGCGGTCAAAGCGGAACGTCGCGTTCTAAGAGTTCTTTTTCCGCTGAGACAGGTAACGCCTGAACGCCGACAGAATATTACGAAAACATATCGTATTCGTTACATAATTCGATTAACAAATGAACCTTTCGTATATTTTGTTATTATTTCTAAATACTCCAATGTCTTTTCGTATCCTAAATAAATAAATACATACCTTCAAAATACAGCCAGCCTTTCTTTTGATGAAACACAGTTCCTCCAGTTAGTATTTTGTTTTTGATATCAGGTTTTATGATTTTATACAATTCATTAAAACTATTAAATAAATATAGAATCGTTGTTCATCTTTAAGCAAATCCTGAAAAATACTAGAAGTAAATTCGCCTCGTTCTTCTCGCGTTGTGTTGATTGGGTGCACCCAATACTTTTTTTTATTTATTTATCTCATAACCCTCCTTCAGCCCAATCCGGACTTGGTGCAGCCCAAATGCAGCTAATAAGTAAAACAGTTAAATAACAATGTAGTAAGCTGGGGAGCTGCGTACAAAACAAATCTACTCCCTTTTGAAATTGTGCAACGTCTAATTATGAAAATTATATTGAAAAAACCAAGAGATTATCCAACACTCCTTATTTTTTAAGAATTTAAAGTATTAAAATTTAATGATCTAGTTCGAAAAAAAAATTAATCCAAATAATAAAAGAAAAACAAAATCATAGCTTTTTAACTGAAAGTCGTACTCGTCAAAAACATATATTTCCAACACAAAAATGTAACACGTCATTTGCACAACATCATTACACATATCTAGGAAAAAAATACTTCAATAGCCTACCTGAAAAGATAAGAACAATCGAAGACGATAAATGCCTCCTAAAAGCAATTAAAAAGCAATTCAAAGTAAAAATAACAAATTGATAAAATTATCTTTAAAACTTATATAACTTTTAAATTTGTTTTTTTTAAGTATCTACCATAATTAAATTGTAAGACACAAAATATATTGTGTTAATATCTTTTAAACACACTTTCATCCCGATACTCGTCCCACTTCTAATCACAAGCGTCTGCTACCATTGGAGAGAAATATCATTAAAAAAAAAAAAAATTATATATATATTTATTTATTTATTTTATTTATTTTATTTATTTTATTTATTTTATTTATGTTATTTATTTTATTTATGTTATTTTTTTATTTTATTTATTTTATTTTTTTTATTTATTTTATTTATTTTATTTATTTTATTTATTTTATTTATTTTATTTATTTTGTATAAAAAATATATATATATACATATGCATATTAAACGCTCACCGCAGTAATTAGCTGCTCTGTCTTTTTTTAAAATTGTAATTGGTTGAACACCAATGATTTCGGTTTAAAAACATCATCGCTGCCAGCTCCCGAACGTTTCTTACTCTCTATAGTTTGAGCGTAGAGTTAATTTTTTTAATAGTATCATGGTTTGCAATATTTTCACTTAAAAAAAAAAGTCAGTTGCTTGCCTAATACTTCGCCTGCCTTTTAAAATATTTTTGTAATTTGTTGATGAACTGTCATGCGCAGGCAGCGCTCGTAAATTTATGATAAACTCTTTTAAAACAATCTGGCTCCTTGTACTGGGTTCGGGCAAAACCACCTCACGAGGTTTTGGTTCGGGTGGGGATGTTGCAAATGTCGCGAATTCGTTTATAAATATGTCATCCTCCATTGCCATTTTATTTTTCACGATCCGTGGGCTCACAAATCCGTATTGTGATCCGTCAATTCGCTTTATAAATATCAGAATATTGAATGAATATCTGCGGATCACAATAAATGTTGAACGTGTAGCGTTATGCATTTATTTGTGCTTATTCGTTTTCTTATTATTTTTTGTCCATCTTTTCTTATTTAGAAACATGGAAAGTATATCATTGCACTACCCCAGCATACATTTCGGAATAAACTTTTATTATTATTATTATCAATGCCCTATTATTTGGAATGGTCTATTGTACCTCTTTCATAAATATTTTAGAACTTATTTAAGTGATTCCCTATTATTTTCGTCTTAGAGTGTATGTCAAAAAAGTAATAATTTACTGTGAAGAAACCTAGTAGGATTGTGATGAAAATATGTGCGAATTTGGGAAAGATTTTTTATTGTAGGTATTGTTTTCGTTGTCTTTAATCTAACCTATTTTTTAATTATTTAAAAAAAATTTACTTTAAATTTTATTTGTATTCTCTCGACTACAAAACTAGGCTCGTGCCCGTATCATGATTGTCGTAGTTTAATTTGTAATTTATGTATCTATTTGTTACTAATAAAAAAAATAACAATATTTGAATTTTTTTTTGCTTGTGTTGTGATGGAGGACTTAGCCGGCCGAGGAATTGAACACAGAACGCCTGGGTGGGACCCAAACGCGATGCCAACGCGGCCACCGACCGAAAAAAGAATATTTAATATGAATGAAAACGAAATGAACACTTAAAAAACAAAAAACGCGGATAAACCATATTAAAAATAAACTGATTTATAAAAACAGTCACTTGGAAAAAGTAGATTAAAATACATGCAAAACTGTTCTATCTATAATAAAAAGCGGTTAAAATCAGAGAACTCATTACTATATAGAGTGGTAAGGAGCTTCTAAAGAATAGGAAAATGTATTAAAATTTAAAATAGAAGTGATGAAATATGTGCAGTGTAAATTTTAATCTTGACAAAATTTTCTTTAATCTTTAAAAAAATATTTGTTTTAATGGTTCGTTTTTCTAAGGGAAAACCCAGATTTTCAGCCTTAATGGACGCCACTGCATATTTGAATACCCACAGGGAGATGAAGGTACCTACTTATGGCGCCATTTGAATCAGCTTCGAGCCTTCCTTGGCAGGAGATTAAGTGCCACCGGAATCTGATGTATTGGAACATCAATATTATTCAAGCATATGTGAAATTGATTACGATGTGACGAGACAGAAATCAAAGTGGAAATAGATTACTACTAATTAGAACAATAATGGTACACTGATAAATGGCACGTTACATGTTACAATTAAACGCCAGGCGTTATGTGATTCTGAATGGTACGAGTAGAACGAATTATTAATATGTGATATGTTGTTTACTGAATGGTACAAGGAATTATACATGAGTTTCTTGTATTGTGTATAAATTACACGGTTATATATAAGCGGGCTGTTCAAAAAGTAACGGGAATTTTTAAATTTCGCGGGTTTGGACTGTTTGGGGAGTCCGATTGTCATTTTTTTTTGTTATTTTGGTATACATGCCCATAAAGTATGATAATATTTTCAGCTACATTCATGGTTTAGTTTGTCTATGGCAGCCGATAAGGTTAGACGTGTTTTTATGAGCTTTAGCGATTTTTATTTTCTTTAAATGTGTCAAAGAATTTGTATCAAATTTTGTGTAAAAATGAAATAAAGTGTGTGAAATGTTAACAAAGATTTATGGCGAGTCTGCTACGAGAAAAAAAAGAGTTTATGAGTGGTTCAAGCTTTTTCAAGATGGCCGTAAAGACGCCGGACGCCCTGGCACATCAACAACCGATGGTGTGCTCGTGCTGGGGCGTCCCGGGCGTTCGTCATCTTCAACGACTTCACGGCCATTTTAAAAAGCTTATACCACTCGTAAACTCTTTTTTTCTCGTAGCAGACTCACCATAAACCTTTGTTAACATTTTACTCACTTTGTTACACTTTATTTCATTTTATCTTCACTTTTCACTTTATTTCAACCATTTTTTACTCGTAGCAGCCGTAGGCCTTTGTTAACATTTTACACACTTTGTAATACTTTATTTCATTTTTTACGCAAAATTGGATACAAATTCTTTGATCCATTTAAAAAAAAATTCTCAGAGCTCATAAAAACACGTCTAACCATAGCGGCTGCCACAGACAAACTAAACAAAGAATGTAGCTGAAAAATTGACCATACTTCTTGGGTATGTATACCAAAAAAGAAATTTGAAAATCGGACTCTCCACACCCGCCAAATTAAAAAAATCCCGTTATTTTGTAAACAGCCGACGGATATTTTATTTCACGGTTGTAAATCTTCATTGATGGATAGCGATCATTAAAAGTGTTTTGTACGGAATGTAACATTACTTGCCGAGATTTAAAAAAATGTGCACCAATCAAATACAGATTTTATCGATTGTCTATAATTTTCTTAAAGGTACATCAGTTCTGATTCTGAAAAAGTAACACGCATAAGCACAAGGAAATTATTAATTTTTTTTCGGATCTCTAACTTAGCCGGTCAGTCCTCAACACTCATTTTGTTACAAAATAAAAATTATCAACAAATATAATATGTGTAATCAATAAAATAGTCAACAGAATTATAAATATCTAGGAACAAAATTCTTCAATGAATTACCAGAAAGTACAAGACCCCTTGGTAAAAACTTTAAAGTATTCAAAACACAACAGTTTTAACAATATTCTTGCTAAATAAAATCTCACCCCTATACACAAGAGCATAGCATTTTAGGGGGGCACATCTTTAAATAAAAATATAGATACCTACGTACATAATTATGAAAATATACGCGATTATAATATTAATAATTTGAAATTTGTACAGCGCCGTTTTTGTGAAAAATCACTCTAAGGACATATTACATTTTATCATGAAATTCTTATGCGCTATCTAATTTTATTTATATATTAATAATTTGAATTATTACCTTGTTTACAACAATTATGTTTATATTTTGTATAAATAAATTAAAATAATATTACAGGTACTTAGATAAAAATGAAAGCATTTGTTGTTATAGCACTGTAAAGCAGTATTATAGTCAATGCTGTTAAAAGTGATTTCCTCGTGCGCAATGCATTGAAATACTTTAGATTTAAGCTTCAGCAATTCATGGGAAATTGCTCTGGCTTGTGTGGTGAATACGTAAAAGTTTAACTTTGTCGCAAGGTATACAAAATATTGAAGGATTGGTCTCTGGCATGTTGGCTTACCTGCAAAATGGAAGCGTCTAGGTGCGCAAGCTGTTCTCAGAGATCCCCAGCTATCTCGTGAATTTCATTTCGAAGACATCGTTCTTATGGCTTGATAGTTCATGTTTCGAATCAGTGCTTTTGTACTTTACTGTAGACGATATCCTTCTAGAGAGGGAAAATCTGGATGACGAAAAAACATTCCAAGTCTTGTTCAGCAGATATATCAGTAAACATTGATCGGTGTGACGTCGATATGAACCGTTATATTTATTTATTAAGCAACTCCCGACACAAACAAAGAGCTGATGACCTTGAAACGCCTGAACAGATTTTCTTTAATTTTAGCTAAGAGCCATCTCGATCAGCTCAGCTTTCAAACAATAAAACGCATTATAATCAGTCTATTCGTTTAGGAGCTACTATGCCACAGATAGACAGACAGATATACAGAAACACAGACCCACAGACACACAAACCCACAGACACACAGACGGCGGTCAAAATTATAACACCGCTCCTTGCGTCGGGGGTTAATAACAAAAATACAGTATTTTTTCGGCACGTTCCAGAGTGGTAGATTTTCTCAATATTGCCCTGTTGAAGGAACACCATTCCGATTCGAATCGTTGATTGAAACGGGTATAGCCGTGCTTGGTGATCAGATCTGAATAGCCAAATACTCCTTAAACTTCATCCTCCCTACCTCCTCCCCTTCCTCTCCCTTCAGCCTCACAACATACCACAATTAAAAAGCTTTTTTCAAATGTATACAAAATACAAGCTGGTTCCCGGCATGCGTTGCAATGCCGTTCAACGAAATATATTGATTCTCCCTGCATGTCCTTTCCCGTGCGTCCCCGTTCCCTTCCCCCTTCCCCGCCTTCCCCCATCCTCGTCTCTTCCCTCTCCGTGAACCCCACGTTCCCCGTGCCTTTCCTCTCTGCCGCTAAAATATATGAAATACAAACATTTTCATTTACTTTACAAATTTCAAAACACCATAGCTTACCATTATATATAACCTATGTTACTCACTGATAATGTATCTTTCTATTAGTCAAAGAATTTTTAGAATCAGTTTAGTGGTTAAGGCGTGAAAGTGTAACAAACAAACACACGCACTTTCGCATTTATAATATTATAGTATGTATGTCGGAAGTCAAATATTTTTGGGACCATGTGTTTTTTCAATTCGACATATTATAATGTAAGTATTTGAGAAAAGGAAAAAAAAACTCTGAAACTTAAGTTTTTTTTTTAAAAAGACAAACCTTCCCGGGTTACGTATAAACCGACAATATTTGAAAATCTCCTACTACCACCACAGTAAACCGAAAATGTTGCTTGAGTCGTGATGGAGGACTTAGCCAGCCGAGGAATCGAACACGGAACGCCTGGGTGGGACTCAAATACCGGCGTATATGAGGACGAATAAAAAATGTTGCACAACAAAAAACTAAATACGTGAAAGTGGATAAGACCTTTGATGATTTTTGAAAAACTTCCCCTTAATTGGGGATGTTATAGTATTACGCACTGTTTGGTCCCACATAAAAAATGTTATAATAATGTGGTTTGCAGTTAATTAAAAATGTCCACAGGATATAATTATAAAGTTCTTATCATAATTCAATACGGCTTGCGGATATGTAACATAATGAGTACTTCTGTATGCAAATCCAATCCCATACTCGTTCGATCACCGTAGCGGTGTAATCGTATGCGGATAGTTAAAATCACGTACTCGTGATGCGATGTTCCAATAATTAGATTGCATTCCCGTCGTTAAGGATTGAACAAAGTCCCTAATACCGGGGATAAGAGCAATAGAGCATTCCCCTCACGCGGTGGCGTGCTGTGACCTTTTTCACATTTTACCGAAAAAAGTTTTCAGTCAATTTAAAGCTGTTTACTTATTGTTATTAAGTTTATTTTGGAGAACTCCATTTTCTTTTTTTATTTTTATTCTTATTTAATAATATTATTATTAAATCTATAAAAACAGTTTATTATAAACAAGTCTGCTATGTAATTAATAATAATATGTGTGACAGCTGTTTCGCCCTCCGAATAATGCCCTCAGAGGGCGAAACAGATTTATATGAAAAAATAAATTATAGCAGAGTTTTTTTTTTTTTTTTTTAGAAAGTCTCCATAGAAATCTAGCCACCATTTTTCACATCAAATTGTTGGTAATAAAAACTTTACCGAAAGTTTATCAAATGAACATAAAATAACTCTCTGAGACATGTAAAATAATTATTTCATCGCTGTGAATTGAGCTCACCACATAGGTACGGTGTTTTTTTTTTTTAATGATTTCAAATTATTTTTATTTAAAAAAATATTGTGTTTGGAACCTAACCGGTTTATGATAATAATTTAACTTCTTAGCATTTTTTCGAATTTTGAACATTTGGCTGTCATCAGTTGTTTTGTTTTCTCTCTTAAAAAAATAATCTTTTTTATTATTTTAACTATTATTTTTATGTTTTCTGGTCAATAAAGTGTAGTGTGTTGTTCCCTGAGGATTCTTCTCCCCTCTGATCTTCCAGGAGTCACTTTTCGTCGCTGATTTCCAGATATTTATAACCTTTTTTTCACTACTGTCACTTTCCATACATATTTTTTTTTGTAATTTTGTGAACAATGGAGGAGGATTTCCCTCCTGGACATCCTAAAAAGCCCCCAGATCCTCCCCCTGACCCTCCAGATGGTGAAAATATTGTAATTTCTGACAGTGAATCTGTCATTCTAACTTCCACAAAAAAAAGGAAGTTTAGTCCCTCTTCCCCAGTAAAGCATGACTCTCCTTCTACTTCTCAGTCTCTACCAGATCTTCATCAACCTCCTCCAATCAATTTTTACTCTACTCATTCCTGTGGCCCCTACATTGTTTATGCGCAAAAAACTGAGCAAGGTAAAACCATACATCCTCTTGAATTTGGTAAATTCCTTTCAACCAACAAGAACCTTTCGATTAAGCCCGGAGGTGTAAAAGCCGAGGGTCGCTTCCGAATCTCTGTTGAATTCCTCTCAGGTTCAGCCGCCAACAACTTTATTAAAAACATTTTTATTACATCTAATTCTAAATTCAAGGCGTACATCCCAACTTTCAATGTCACTCGTATGGGCCTGGTCAGGGGTATCTCGACCGATCTGTCCATTCCAGAAATTCTGTCTTCTCTTTCAACCCCTCAACATATTGGCAATCCCATAAAAGCCAGGAGGCTAAATTATAAGGACGCCTCTGAGGGCAATGTTTCCTGGAAGCCCTCCCAATCTGTTGTGATCACATTCGAAGGACAATCTCTTCCCTCCCATATCTATTTATTTTTCAACTCCTTACCAGTTGAAATTTATACTTACCCCACCACCCAATGCTACAATTGCTGCCGTTTTGGTCATACCAAAGCTGCATGCAGATCCCCTCCCAGATGCTTCAAATGTGGAGAAAACCACACGGCTGACCAATGTTCTTCTCTCTCTTCACCTAAATGTTTTAACTGCTCAGGCGCTCATTCCGCCATTCACTCTTCTTGTCCTGAACAAACTCGCCAAAAAAATATAAAAATTTCCATGGCCTCTGAAAACTTGTCTTTTCTGCAGGCTTCTAAACTATTCCCGCCTGTCAAAAAATCTTTTGCCGAGGTTTTATCCAGTAACTCTCCATCCAACCCTCTCCCCTTCTCCTCAACATCTTCTCGATCAACTAAATTTATGTACAAAAACCCTGTCTCTAAACCGGCTCCTGGATACGATCGGCAACAACACAATTCACTTCTCTTAAATCCCAATGGTTCTCCTCTTTCAAATGCCACAAATGGGTGCGCAAACAACTATAATTCGTCCTCAACAAACCATCAAAAGCTTTCTGAACAACTCTCGCAAGATAATTCTTCATTTATACAAACTCTTATTATGCTTCTAATTGACCTAATTTCTTCTCAAACTAATCTACCGTCCAACGCTGCTTCTATTATTTCCACGTTAAAATCATTTGTTCCAAATGGCACTTCAAGATGTCAGAATACTTCAGTGGAATAGCCGCAGTGCTATTTCTAACAAATCGAACCTTCTTAACCTATTAAATTCAAACCTTGTTTCTGTGGCTGCTGTCTCGGAGACATGGTTTACTCCATCCACCCACTTTAATGTGGGAGGGTACTCCTGTCTCCGTGATGATCGCCTGGAAGGTACGGGCGGCGGTGCTGCCCTTTTTATTAAAAAATCCCTTCCGTTTTCCCCAATAAATAATATCAAACCCCCCAATGCTGACTTTCAAATGGTTGCAGCTAAAATAAAGGACACATCCTTTGTTTCTATCTATATTCCCCCATCTTCTCACTTCAATAAGCAAGCTTGGTTACAAATTGTCCGTCAACTAAGCCCTCCATTCTTTTTATTGGGCGATTTTAATGCCCATTCCCCCGTCTGGGGTTCTGCTTTCTCTGATCGAGATGGTCGAAATGTTATGGATTTTTTAGATGAATCCAACCTTTTCCTTTTGAACGACGGATCTCCTACGAGAATCTCTCGCCCCAACACAAACCCTAGTGCAGTGGATCTCTCCATATGCTCTACAAATCTGGCACCTCTCTCCTCGTGGGTGGTGTCCCCCGATCCTTGCTCCAGTGATCATTTCCCGATCACCATCACTTATCAAACTTCTTTCCATTCAGACAAGTCCCATATTTCGACGAAGATTAAAACAAAACACACCAAATGGGACGAATTTAACTCGCATATGGATAAGTTTATACAAAATTTACCCTCTTCCGATGTATTATCTGTCAAAGATGACTACGATAACTTCAAATCGATGCTCATAACTGCAATACATAAATCAAATCCTCCCCCTAAAACCAAATCTCTTAAAAAACTCCCTCCGACTCCCTGGTGGGATGAGGAATGTTCTAAGGTAGTGAGAATTCGGAAAGCTAAATCTCTTTCGTATCGTCACAATATGACTATGGAGAACTATCTTATATACAAAAATGCCGAAGCCAATGCCAAAAGGGTATTGAGGTCAAAAAAAAGATCCGGGTGGTACAACTTTTGCAGTTCAGTATCTCCGAATACTCCAATTTCGGAAGTTTGGTCTATGATTCGAAGATTTCGATCCTCCTTCAGTTCAACATCTCCTCGAGCGTCTCATTCTAAATGGATAGATGAGTTCTTGGACAAAATTGCCCCCCCTTCTGTACCTAACTTAGATGAAATAACTCCCATCCACAACACTCCTATGTCTGATCATTGGCTAGACTCTCCATTCACTTTAATTGAATTAAAAAATTGTTTATCAACAGTCAAAGACTCATCTCCAGGCAGAGATGGTATTCCTTATAGCATTATCAAAAATAGTAATGATAATGTTCTAAATCACTTCCTAAGCATCTTAAATAAAATCTTTCAGTCTGGCATAATGCCTGATGACTGGAGTTCTCAAATAATCATCCCAATCCTAAAATCAAACAAATCACCCAATTCTGGATCCAACTACAGGCCAATTGCTCTTTCATCCACCCTCAGTAAAATTTATGAAAAATTAATTAAAAACCGGTTAGAATTTTTTGTTGAAAGTAATCAGCTTCTCTCTCCATCTCAATTTGGATTTAGGAAAAAAAAATCTACGCAAGATAACCTTGCCATCATCAGCACTGATATTAATTTATCCATTTCTAACCATGAAGTATGTCTTGCAGTCTTTATAGACATAGAAGGTGCCTTTGACAATGTTTCCATCCCAATCCTTAAAAAAAAACTTTTAGGCCTTGGCCTTCCCCCCATGTTTGTCCAATCTATTATTAATCTATTTCTTGATAGAAAAATTTTCATTGAACTACCAGATGTTACTCCTCAGAGTAGATCAATTTGGAAAGGTTTACCCCAAGGCGATGTATTATCCCCTATACTGTATAATATATACACGTACGATATGCATGTCTCTATTCCCCCTCAAGTAAAAGTTATTGAGTTCGCAGATGATTTAGCTTTCTACTTATCATCCAAAATCATCCCACTTGCCGTCAAATATCTTAATGAAGCCATGGATGCCCTTTGCACATGGCTCACTTTAAATGGTCTGGAACTTTCAGTTAAAAAGAGTCAATGTGTCACCTTCTCAAACCGTCATAAAAATCCTCCTGTTCAAATTTTATTTAAAAACTCTCCAATCCCCAACGCCTCTGAAGTAAAATTTTTGGGAGTAACATTTGATAGGAAACTTAAATGGTCTTCCCATATTCACAATATAGTTACTAAATGTGAAAAAAATTTAAATATCATCAGATCATTGACTGGCGTTTGGTGGGGTGCTCACCCTACCTGCATTAAGTTGCTTTACAATGCACTTATTCGAAGTCATCTCGACTATGCCTGCCCACTTTTTAGTACTGCCTCCAAAAATGCACTCAGTAAATTAGACAAAATTCAATCGAAGTCATTGCGAATAATAACTGGAGCGATGCAGTCGTCGCCCATCAATTCCCTTCAAGTGGAATGTTCTGATCCCCCACTTTATTTAAGGCGACAACTGTTTGCTGACAAATTTGTTCTTAAATGTTTAAATTCTAAATGTCATCAGGTTATTCCCAGAGTTTCGTTGTTCAAAGACTCAACACATTCATCTACAATCAGAGCTCGAACTAAACCTCTTCCTGCCATCTGTAAAAATTTTCGCTCTCTCTCGGAGCTTCAAATTATCCAAAATGATCTTCTTCCACTATACAAATTAAAATATAGTCACGTCACCCTATCCCCAACAATTTTGGAAGGGATCGGCATCCTTAAAAGTCATTCCAATCTCCCAGCCCGTACTGTTAATAATATGTTCAATGACATTATTTCTTCTAAATGGCCCAACTCTTCTCTTTTATTTACTGATGGCTCCAAATCTCCTGACTCTCCTAACTGTGGTATAGGTATTAACGTTTACCACAATAATTCTAATGATAGAATATTTTATTCAATTTCAAACCAATTTTCAATATTCTCTGCTGAGTGCATTGCAATAATTGAAGCACTCAAATATATAATCAAAAATAATTGTGAACATTCCCTTGTTCTCTCTGACTCTCTCAGTTCCCTCCAAAAACTTAAATCCTGTCCTCTTCTTCATCCTGATGATCACTTTGTATGCCTCATTAGAGTGCTGATAGCCTCCATTCAAAGCTCTGGAAAAACCGTAATTCTTGTTTGGATCCCTGGACACATTGGCATAGTGGGTAACGATATTGCAGATTCTTTGGCAAAACAAGGAGCGTCCAACCCTATTGTTACCCTCGTAAACCATATTCCCCTATCTGATATTTTTTCCATCATCAAAGATAGATCCCGCAATGTTTGGACAGAATATTGGAACATTGCCAGTCAATCCAAGGGAGCTCGCTACGCCTCAATACAAAGGACTATCCCATCAAAACCGTGGTTTCAAAAATTTCCCCATTTTTCCAAAAAAGAAATTTCCTCACTTATTCGAATGCGAATCGGTCATTGTTCCGTTCCTTCTCACCTTTTTAAAATTCACATCCTTGACTCCCCAGATTGTACGTTCTGTGGTCTAGATGTGGGCTCTTTAGATCACATATTTTTTGGTTGTCCCTCTCTAAATAAATATCCTCTCTTCTATCAAGCGTTATCTAAAATTGCCTCCCCTCCATTCAACATTTCATCTCTTCTAAGTCTGAACTCGACTCCAATCTTCCATATAATTCTGAAATTTGTACATTTAAATAAAATTAATATATAAATTCACCTTTCCCTTTCTCTGTAATTTTAAATGATGGCCTAGAACACCCTTGAAGGGTGAAAGCCAGAAATAATTATAAAAAAAAAACTTCTTAGCATTATATGTTTTTAAAAGAATCTATTACATTCGTGTTTAAACTTTTTTTTTAGAAAATCTGTAAACAGAAAAATCATTAAAAGATATTGGCACCTCTGGAAAATGAACCCAGGACCTTCGGCTTTCCAGGCCGCGACACTACCAACTGAGCTAAGGTGTCCCAGAGGAGCCAATATCTTTTTATGATTTTTCTGTTTCCAGATTTTCGATTAAGTTTCGCTAATATTGTCTTCATTTAATTAAATATCACAACCTTGGGTTTTAATCGTTATGTTAAAAAAAGAGAAATAAATAAATAAAAATAAAATTTAAAAAAATAAAAACCTTTTCGATAGTCCACATAAAAACCATGCGAGACTTTCTGGTATCAATGTGTGGATCGGTATGAAAATACATCGTGTAAGACAGCCACCTTAGTTTTTTTTCTTGCTGTAAAAAATTACTATATGTAAAAATATTTTTATTATTTTTAATTGATAAACTAACATTTTTTAAGACAAGATTTTACGTGACGTTCGGTTTCATAAAATTATTGTTTCCATTAGTTCTCAGCGACATTAATTTCATAAAAATGATACGAAATATTATTGTGATTATCGCTTTTTTGATCACTTACCTACCATTTTATTTCACCCTTGATTTGGTTAGATATGCGAGCATCCAATCAATAGCCGGTTTTGATAATTGGAGTGTGATTCATGAATGCTTCTCTCATTAAATTGTAATCTCACTCACTGCAAACTCAAGCCATCTAGATCTGTTAGCCAGGGCCGGCTGCCCCTTTTTACGTTCTGGGCCCAGGGTTTAGGATTAAATATGTAGGTAAGAGAGCCAACTGCATTTAATTAGAACATAACATTTATTTTTTTCTTCACTGCACACAAAAACAAATAAGGAAAGTACCTTAGACCGTGAAAATCTAAAAACAAACTGTAAATTCATTTTTAAATGTTTAAAAAATATTTTTACATACCAGTAGGATTATGGCATAGAATAAAGAATATATATATGTAATTTTTATTTAATTTTATGAGTAAAACCTTAAATTTTAATATTTAATTAAATGAAGAAATAATTATAAGCGAAACTCAATCGAAAATCTGGAAACAGAAAAATCAGAAAAAGATATTGGCACCTCTGGGACTCGAACCCAGGAGCCGCCCGGAAAGCAAGAGGTCCTGGGTTCGAGTTTCGCTTATATTGTCTTTATTTAATTGAATTGAATATAATATATATTTATATTATATAAAATATAATAAACTTTCCGTTCAAATTTGAATAGAAACAAAATGCGCCACTGACTTAACTTTTTGTTCTAGGTCATTTAGCACGCGGTCTGCCTATCTTACACTATAAATTGTAAATCGCCATCCCATTTGAATTTCGTGTAAGTGGTGAAACACGTTTTTATGGAAATGTACGCCGAAATTAGGCCTATAATTGGATTACGAAACAAGCCCACAAGTCACTTCTTGTGATATTATTTATTCTGTAGAAAGTACTTGTAACTGAAACGAATGCGCGCTGGACCGCACTTCTGAATTTTTTCGTTTTTGCGGTTTTGAATTGAACCCTCATTCTATTTCAAATTTCGTTCATAATAGCATCGTACTTCTTAAATATTAAACTCCGTGTTTCCAAGCATTTATAAAAAAAATACAAGTGTGCAGTTCACACGTGGTAGAAGTAAAACCTTTATATCGTTAATGCTGGACGGCAGTTTCCGTAATACCTACCTCGCCATTCAGGGATTTCGATATTAGACTCTCAATCACAGGAGGTAATAAAAGTAATTATTATCATGCTGTATAAAATTCATAATATATTTATTTTCACTTGCGACAATATTTAAAGATGAATTTACAATAATTAAGAGCTACACGAAACAACCACGAGAAGGCGGTTCTCCAGCGGGAATGGAAACCCGAGCTCGCGGTAAAACGCAAGTCACCGGCGTTTCTAATATTCGGTGTTGCACTCTCAGAAAATATATTTTATGGCTGTTCAGTTTATGCCGAATGTAGGTACCACCACACCTTCATAAAACTAAAATTCGAGAGAATGAGATGAATGCAGAATATCAGAAGTATGATAATTGTAGGATTTATTTATTATAATATTGTTAAAAGGTTTAAAAAATATTTAACATTTTCTTCTACGAACCACTGCACAAAGAGGACACCGATTAGTCTATATCATTCTCTCGTAGGCTAAATCTCAAAGATTTTTGTGTTTGTCTCTGTTTAGTGTCGCTCGTTTCCGTTTCATCGAGTTTCAAATCACAACGGAGCTAAAAAAGTTGTAACTTTAAAAAAAAATCAACGAATGCAATTCACACGCGATAGAAGTGAAACTAGAAAGTCGCTAGATGTCGCTTTCTTTTCATTTGCCTGTTTATTTTAAAGTGGTTTGAAGATTGGATATTGATTTCACAAAAATAAAATGTTTTTTTTGGGATTTCGTAGGATTCGAACATCCGTTCGCTGGAGTCTGTCTCTCTGGCCGCTGAGACTTGTCGAGCGCCTTGCCCGCTGCGCCATCAGATTCTTGAGCCGAAGCGTGAATTTACCGCATTATATTAGAACCGAGGGCCCGACAATAATAAATTTCAGTGACGCATTTCTGTTTCATCCGAATTTCAAATCAAAAACGTATATTTCCCCTTTTCTGTATATAGGCTTAAAATTTTTTATTTTTTTTGAAAAACCGATATTTTAGATTTAGTTAATAACTTTTAGTCCACCGCTGGGTGACGCTATATCTATCAAGGTAATAGAAAGGGTAAGATAGGGATTAAATGTGAGTCTAATGAAAGGAATAGTGTTGTTTATGGCTCGGGAAACGACTATAATACTCCGCGTTAATTGCTATTCAACGGCAAATGGACGGCCTTGCAACAATTACAAAGGGAGGTTTATAGCCACTGAAAAATTTCTCTGAAATAAACAAGATTATAAAATGTTGTTTGTAAAATAAATTAAATGACAATTAACTAAATGTCTGCTTCAGTAAAACCTTCTCGACAATAGCGTGCCGTTACCTTCATTACATCGATTTTCCACGATGATGCTTTTTTTTTTAAATATGACAGCGTTTTCTTTAGGAGTTCCAACGTTTTTGGAAAGTTGTTTATAGACTTTTTGAAGATTAAAGGCACAAACATACTTGCGTGTCGTGGCGTATCGTGACCATAAATAAACCAATCATCCCAACCGACTTACAAATACGTCTCTAACCATAATAAATGCAAGAAAAACGATGTGCTTCTGGCGCGTCACGACACTCCACGACACGCAAGTATGTAACACTTTTCCAAGTTCAAATATATTTTTTTATAAATCTTTGGCTATAAAAAGGTACCTACTAATTTTACTTCTTCAAAGACAGAAGATTTATTTTATGGCACCATTTTATTTCAAAGTTAATAGATTTCATTGTTTTAACTCTCGAAAGGCCAAGATGCCAAACATAACGTCCGTAAGCATATGGGTCGGCCGACAACCCCATGCATTTTTCTATATTATGGGCATTTAATCGATAGAAATGCCTTTTTATTTTTTTTCATAGTTATTTGTCCATTTATTGGACAGAAAAAATTACCTATAGATTGACAAAACTATTTTTTCCTGCGATCAACGATTTTTTCACATTTTTTTAAATGGCACATTATGTATTAATACTTTGCGCAGGAATACCTAAAATACTAAAAATATATTTTATGTGTTTAAGTTTTTATAGGAAATATAGTGATTTTGGGGTCTACCTTCGACACCAGTTGGCTGCAGGAGAGTTAACCACGTTTATTGTTTGTAAAAAAAACGACATGCTTTGAGAGCGATGCTCACTTCATCAGGGCTTACTTAAAACATACTTTAACTAAACACACTTTTATATAGTTTATTAATTTGACCCTAAAATGTTACAGCACGCTAGTGCTCATTTCAAATTTAAAAAAATATAGAAATCATATTAAGGTTGAAAAAAATATTATTACATTAAGTTGGTTTAATTTACAGAGTGTTTCAATTTTAAAGGTGCCCCCCTAGTGAACCATTAATTGGATAAGTAACAAACACCACTATCATAGATCACTCAGAGTGGCACACTATATTTGATGGCTTAGCAGGGATGCCCGGTTTATGGTTGGGGTTAGTCCAGGTCTTGGTGGGGACGTGTAAGCCCACCCGCTGTGTGGCCGGTTGATAGAGCTCCTTTGACCTCTCCAACCGATTACTATCGACCCAATGTATTATATTAGTGGATTTATAAGACACTTATGGGTACACTGACGGCCAGACAGTAGTATGTCTATAGTAATCCAATCCTAATACCCTTTGCCCAGAACCTCCTCTCCATCTTGTCCTTTAAAATATAATTCACACAGCATCTCCAAAGATGATATAAGTCCCGAGGGAAATTATTTTTGAAGACTTGCTAGTCCATAGTTTTAGGAGAGAATGATGAAAACACATTTTTTAAAGAAAGTATAATGTATATGGCGCTTTAATATTGCATCGTAGGAAAACTCCAAAGTCATTTATGTAACACCACCATCATGGATAGTGGGAGACTCCTACCTACCAAGGTGCTGACTTCACTGACGAAACGAAAAATGTTAATGTTTACATTTCGGAGAGAATTGTCATTTTGAGATAAAGGTTAAATTTCACTCGCAACCAAATTCGACCCGGAATCAATATTGAGCTTCGACATTTCTTTAATTTTTTGGCGTTGGGTCATTTGACGTTTTAACGTCTGATTTTCTTTTTTTAGTGATTCATTCATCGCGTCATACCAATCGATTTAAAATAAAAATGGTTTGCATTTGCAATCATTAAGAGTGTTAACACCGAGCTTGCTTTATAGTTAGGTACTCATAAAAAATCATTATACCGAATGATATAATTTACGCCCGGTTACAATGGAGGCCCTGAGTACAATAATTTCTCTCTGGGTCTATGTTATATTTGGGGATGCTAAGTGGAGGGTTCTTTAAAGGAAAGGATGGAGAGGAAGTTCTGGGAAGGAAACGCGAATGAGGGATGGGTAGGAATCTGGACGTTATTGTATCCGGGAGTGATGGACGTATGAATTCATCTTTCCCCCTGCGCAGCTGCGGTGCAATTCCAATCGGTCGAGAGAGTTCAAAGCGTTTAATCAACCGGCCTCTCCCGATCCGACTCGCTACTCAGTTGTCAACAAACATCATCCCTGGCATATCTGCCAAGTCACCAAATGTAGCAAACACTTAGGGTGACCTACGGCAGATGTGTTGGTTATCCAATAAATTGTTCAAGAGGCGGCAGTACGCACACTCGCCTCCCAAATTGAGAGCTATTTAGTCTTCTGAATCCCGAAGTTATTACGTTTGCGAGATCACACACTGAACTTTAGAAAATATTCATTTTCTTCTCACAACTGCTTTTTCAATATCACCTTGTCGGTAAGCCCAGAATAATAGCTCGGAGAAACCAAGCTGGGGTGGGTAAAGGCATTCCGCTGATAGCTCCATTGTAACCTCTCTCTCTTTCTAATCAACGTTCCAAAGTAACTGAAAGAGAGGTTAAACCGAAGCTCTCAATAGCAGGGCCATTCTAGGTAACCGTGGAAGTGCTGAATTATAACTTTGTGTGTGAAATTTTCCACCTGAATTTCGAAAGTAAATTAGAAATGTGGTTTTCGTCAGAGTATTAATTAAAAACTGTTTTTGTTTTTGGTGTTTTACCTTTTACCTTAAGTGATATGTTACGGAAAGCCCTAAAATATTGATAATATTTTTCAATATTTTCTACCGAATTGGCTAGGATAAGTAAAAAACATCGTAAAAACGATTTCGTCGCAATCATCATAATTATATTTGTTTAAACTACTATTTTAATTTAAAAAATATTTAAGTAGGGTCAATTTTCAAAGCGCTGTAATTTTCGATAATTTTGTCCTTTTTAAAATAAATATTTTTAAATAATTACTTAGTTTTAAACCACTTTATTTATTACACAATAGTCAACTAGTTTCAGTTATAAATAAAGTTGGTTTAAACTAAGTAAATTTTCATTTAAATTATAATGTCAAGCCACAGAAATTTTACTTTTTTCGATAATTCAAATTTTTTATTCTTTCAATTAGACTACGATAAAAAACTTTTTTCTTTAAATCATATGAATCAGTCGATAATCAAAATTTCGTAAATTTTTAAATTAATTAAAATTCAATTTAATTTAGTTTATTGGAATTGAATAAAGAGGTGAATTTATGTCCGGAGGTGCACCAAGTTTTATACCTTCAGGCAGTGATCATTGTACCTTTAGACAGTACATTGTAACTTTGCACACAATAGATTTTTGCCAAGAAAACACACTGTTTACAAAACAACTGTTATATCTACCGTTTTATAAATTCTAGGTATGGATTGTATACGTCATCATAATTAAAGGCCTTTAAGTCTTTCGTCATATACGTCATCATAATTAAAGGCCTTTAATTCTCAGCTAGTGGCCGAGAATTCAAATATCGTCGAAAGAAGTTCTAACGATCGTGCAGGGCGGCTCCAATGAGAAAGATTAATTATTCTCCTTACCTGCTTTTAAAAAATTATAACTCAATGTCGATTTTATTTCATTCAAAAATTGCTTTAATTTATACCTACGTTAAAAATGCTGAAAGGCGTGATGATAAAACTATTAAAATTATGTACTTTTTGTAATTATTTTTTGATCATATGTATTTATAATTTTTCAATGATGTATAAGAAAAATAAGAATGTAAAAAAATAAACAAATATATTAGTTTGTAAGACCGTAAATAAATAGACAAACTGAAGTATTTTCGTCACAAAACACGTGCTCGGATCTATTTTTAATGATTTTATTTAAACTAAAAATAAAATTCTGAAACATAGCTTTCCCAGATAATTTATTGATTTATTTTTCTGCATGATTACATGATTTGAAATGCGTTTTGTATAATACAAAATTTTGTTTGAAAATTTAACAAATCTGCCAACGACCTACGGTATACCCTTATTATGCTAAAAATAGACATATTTTCTCATAATAATACAAGATAAAAGAACAATCTGTCGAAATCAATTTATACTTTTTTGTGAGTCAATATGGCTAGAATTTTATTTAAAAATGACATATTTCCGGTTTTGTCTAGTTATTCCCTCTTAATGGTACGACTATGACAGAGAAAATTGTCATCGTCTCGGCGTCACCTCGTCATAACTTTTTGGTATGCACCATTTGTGAAGGAATTTCTTTCCAGGAATTTCCCCAAGTGCTCGGTCCCTAATTGAAATGCATTAGCAGATAGGTAAAGCAAATTACCTACTACCACTTCATTTAAGTTAATTTTGTAATATTTTAAGAATCAATTCGCTCGATTTCATTTTTTTGGGCGTGTCTGTCAGAATCCTCGATTTTCCCGTTCTTCTTCAATTGTTAGTCATTTTCATTTCAGGTGCTGTAGGGCCAATTCGAAATATACATTAATATTTTTTATTCTTATGATATCGATGGTTTAGTTATGTTGGGTTTAAAAGCATTTTTAAATAGTGCTGACATGAGATGTTAATAATTTCTCCTGAAGTCTTTCCAGTCTTTTGAGGTATAATTAGTTGTTTATGCTTAAAATATTCAAATCGTCACAAAAATACATTAAATATATTGTTTAGTGATTTGGCACAAAAAAATGTTGCCTGGTCAGACATACTCTGTTAATATTTAAAAAAATTAATTTACAATGATGTATTGTCTTAGAAATCAAAAGAATCCAGAGGTATAAACATCCATAGGTACAATACTTGACCTTAGATGTAATTTATAGAGTAAGAAGAGATTTTATTTTTATTTTGTTTGAAAAACTGGGTTTCCTCCTACTCACAAGCAATCGGTGTACATTTTTGATCGGTGTACATGTACAATTTGTAGAAATCCGTCACGAAAATCTCTATGTATATAAAAATGTCGCGTCATGATGTAAGCTCCGCAACTAATTAAACAATTTTGATGAAATTTGGCTTATTACTGTGTATAATTGTCCTGTGTGTAGATTCATATTCACGAACAATGGAAAAAAGATCTTAGGACAAGCATGGCTGTTCGCAAAGGAACACCAAAAACGCCCTTTACTTGTACAATCCAAGAAATAGTAAATGGGCCAATCGCCAAAAACTGGGAAATATTTTCACCGACCATTATAGAAAAAAATGGACTTATCGGGTTCCGAGGTAAGAACAAACAGAGTTTTCGTACCCATGTAACTGTGATTAAGGTCAGGGCCGTAAATGGATTTTTAAACCAATGCTGTTCTAAGCTTTTCTGAAAATATTTAATCTTAATCGTGTAAACTTGCTAGTTGAGGATTTATTTACAAAGGTAAATTACTTGCTAGAGATTAAAAACTATTGTTTTGTTGGTCTTGAAAGGAAGTTTGCTTTATGGTGCATTAATTGAGGAAAAATCCGTTGGTAAAAAGTAATAATTAGTAAGTGTAAAGTAAAAAATATTAATTAAAGAGTGAAAAGGTAAAAAATAAAAGATTATATATAATAAATAAAATAGTAAAAAGTTGAGAGCGTAAACTAAAAACAAAGTGTGCAATTCACACGCGGTAGAAATGAACCCTTCAGAAAACTAAAGTAGACAAAAGTGGGGAGGCTACCAGGCACCGCACAAAGAGGAGACCGGTTATACTATCTCATTCTCTCATAGGCCAAATAATATAGCTATAGATGTATATTTTTGTCCCTTTTTAGTGTCGCTATTTTTTGTTTCATCAACGGTGCTAAAGAAGTTTTCATTACATTGTTTTCATTTTTGCTTGGTTTGAAAGCGCCTAAAAGGTGCAAAAAGTATTAAATATGAAATACAAAAGTAAGTAATGCTCTAAATAGGAGTAAAAATAAAATAATAATTTAGGTTAACTATCGGGAGAATCGTATATGTGGTATATATAAAAGCTTCCGAGCTTGTCACATAGAGAGCAGTGCTAAAAATTGTCCCGAAAGTCCGCTAGATGGCAGATAGATATATATTTAGTTCAGAGTTTGGGCACCAGGAGGGCCAAGGGCTGGAGTGCCGTCTGCAGGAGCTCACTCAATTCAGATCTCATTTAGTCAGCTTCCAGTGAGGCCGACTATCGTAGTCACCACTTGTAATTCGCGAAGTATTAAATAAATCCCAGATTAACATAAACAATCTTTCCCAAGAAGAGTTGGAGAACTGTTTGAGTGAACACAATAATATATAAAATAACAATAGGTGAATATTATGGGTTCTGAGTTGTCCAGTCACCGATAAATATTACAATATATCTATGATGTATTTCTAATGGATTGATATTAAAGTGCACCTATGAAGTACTAGTAGGATCATATTATGGTTAAATAATACATTATGGTTACGTAGTATTTTCAGAGACAATTTGTTTTATGCGAATAATATATGAGAATAATATAGATTACAGGCCTGACTGATATTAGAATATTCACTTCTTTTATAATTGCAAATTCACCTTGTGTCGTTATTTTAATTAAATAAAAACAAATCCAATATGTACGATTTTGTTAGGATAAAATATTTGCATGTACACTCTATTATTGTACAGATATTGTGCGCCTTTTTAATATTTTAATAGTGGCGCAAAATATGAGTGTGTCTGTACAGAGAGTAAAGACAGGAACTATATCGCCATCAGGTAGGGCAGCTTTATGGGGCAGGTAACAATAGGGGTTGTAAGAAGGGCTCAACCTACTATATAAATATAATTAAATATAAATAAAAAAATTTAAACATCCTAAAAAAGGCGTTTTTATTTTGAAATTTTAAATGTATACACGACAAATTTGTGTTCTGAAGTACATTTTTTTGGTAAATAATGCAATTTGGGGGGCTGGTATGAGGACCTCCGCCTGTTAACTGTTTATTGGGTAACCAACACCCCAAGTTGGCTCAACAAGGTGACTTAGCAAGGGTGCCTGGGTTTGGGGTGAGGTTTCGTCTGCGTTTGCCCACGTATTGCGTGGCGAGCTTAATGAGGAGAGACTAGTTGCCTCCGGCGAGAGGCATTGTACCTCTCCAGCCGGACCCTCTCTACCAAACGCCTTGCATCGCCGTGGGAGGGACGGATTCATACTTCCGTCACTCCCGGACACATTGACCCCCCAGATTCCTACCCACCTCTAATACCTTTTTGCTTCCCAGAATTGTCTCTTCTTCCTTTCTCTAAAAAGACCCTCCACACAGCATTGTATTTACATGCATAATTAACAGGATATATATTTTTTAATAATTATCGTTAAAGATTGGAATATACTATCATTATCGCCCTGCTGTAAGACCACCATTCAGAATTGAAACGTTACTTAAAATGGCATTAGCCATGCTTGTTAATTAGATCTGAATAGCCAGGTACTTCCCCACCTTCCTCTTACCCATCTCTTTCCCCTCACCACTACCTTCAGCCTCACAACATAATCCAATTGGGGATGCCGTAGATTCACTGGCCCCAGATCCCCAGATGGTTTGGAATAGATGGATTTTTGTGCGATATTCACTTAAAAAAATAATAATAATTCACAAATAAATAAAAATTGCTAAAGATGCCTCAAATGGAGAAAAATCGTTTTCTTTAATGGCCTTTATTGTATATGTTCAGCCCATATCTGTACTAGATATTTATACAACTTTAGACTAAAAAAAATAATTATTCAAATTCGTCAAGTATTTTGGTATCAAATCGAATTTTAAGATTTGTTTAAAAAAAGCCGCGCAGCCGTATTGTCAATAAGACGAACCGCCCTATTTTGCGCGGAATCAAGTATTTTGGGGCCCCAACCCAGAGGTGGTTCCCAATTTACTTTACCTTAAAGAAAACTATAAGACGTACATGGAGACTCAAAAAGGGCCTGAAACTTAGCCACCCATGTAATATTTTTTTAACATTAGTTCCACCCAGGAGGCCCTGAGGAAAAAAATTCCCTCAGGGCCTACGTCATCTTTGGGGATGCTGTATTAGGGGTCTTTTTAGGGACAGGAAGGAGATGAAGTTCTGGGAAATAAAAATATGTAAGGGGTGATTAGGAATCTGGAGTTCAATATGTCTACCCATGCCCCATCCCTCCCACTGAGGTGCAAGATGATGAATCGAGACCAGCAGGAGAGGTCAAAAGATCACCCTCAACCAGTCTCACAGGATCCGAACTGCCACCAGGTGGGCAGACGCATCCGCCGCCAAGACCTAGACAAACCTTACCCCCATGAACCCGGGCACCCTTACTAAGTCACCAAATGTAGCGAACCACTTGGGGTGATCTATGGCAGGGGTGTTGGTTATCCAATAAATGATTCCCAATTCCGCCTCCCAAATCTACGTTAGGATAAATGATTTCGTAACAAAACATCTCCGGAAACCAATAATAACGATTTGGCGTAGAAAAGTCCGTCTGATACGATCTGTGCTTTACCCGTTTAAACAGAAAATGCCAAATCCCACCCCAAAAAGAATAAAGCTGCACACACAGTGTTCACAGTGCACACCCTTCTCATATCGGCTCTGGCTGTTACTGTATCGGGCTCGCACATTTAATTAAGCGATCTCCGAGTCACTTTAAAAACGGGACGGTTTAATCTCTTATCCAGCCTCACTAAGCCAGATTCCCACACTGGGCGGGGAGGAGGTGTGAGGGTAGGGGGAGGTGGCAGGAAACATCCTCATATGAGAAGCCTTCCGCCATGGATCTGGGATCTGGGAACGAAAGGACTGCGAGTAAATTACAATATCTAGATGTTATTTTGAAATGCACTGTATTGATTGGATAGTTAAACAGCTGTTTAATAAACAAAATCGTGGAAGTTCTTTTGACAGCCCTAAAAAGCTGAAAATTGCATAAATATACCTACATAAGAATATGTCGAGAAAATGAAACTTCAAACGAGATAATAAACTATGTATTTCATTTGATTTGTGGGTTATTAATTGCCCTTCCTTCTACTGTATCCAATGATTCTCACAGCGTTACAATGTCCATCATTAGGCCAGATGTGATGCATGGATCCTGTAATGCTGTCCGAAACTTTAGCCAAATTAGGAAGAAGCGCAACACGACCAACAATCCAAAAATCAATTACGATACTAATAATAACCGTGAAAATCTCAAATCATAATATATAATAGTTAGCATGTTCAGAAAGTATGTGTACTGTGACTTTAACGGGCGGTGGTGTTTTAGTGTTTTGAGGATTGGCAACATTGAGTGGTATAGGGGGATCTCCTGACCAGAGCAAGCATAGCAGGAACATTTTTGCGCGTAAATTCACGTTGTAGTATCCAGTTGCGTGAAAGGTGTCGGCGAAAAATCCCGCCAAGTGCTGTGATCCGCTTTTCACTCACTGAAGGAAAAAAAGTGAGAATTTCGGAGCTCTATTGTGACTGAAGATGATAGTGGATAACTCGTTACACGCCTGGGTGTGATGCCTAATGGTGTCACACCCATTCCCCATCTACAAAAAAAATTGGAAACCACAATTTCGGGCAAAAAAATCATGGCCTCAGTGTTTTGGGACCGAAAAGGCATAATTTTGGTCAAATTTCTGCCTCAGGTTGAGACCTTCAATGCACAACTATATTATGATACCCTAAAAAAACTCAAAAGGAGCATTAAAAATAAAAGAAGGGGAATGCTGACCAGAGAAGTGTGTTTGTTTCACGGAAACGTCCGTCCTCATACCGCCTTAACCACCGATAGGCTCTTGGACTCATTTGGTTGGGATTTTTGGATCACCCCCCGTATTCCCCTGACTTTGCATCTTCAGATTATCATCTTTTCACCTTCCCGAAGGCATATATGGATGAAAATAAATTTTCAACCGACGCGACGAGCAGGTGCAGAAAGTGGTTCTCAAGTGGGGAGGATTCTTCGAGGAAAACATAAAGAAACTTGTGCCTCGTCTCACCACATGCATTGAATGGGATTGCGATTATTTGGAAAAAAACAACAAGTGAATCAAGAATATCCTGTATTTTTTTTTCTAATACACTTTTACAAAAAAAAAATCAGTTCACTTGCTTTCTGAACATGCCTCGTATATTAAACCCTTAATCCTTCAAGACGTATGTTTCTGATGTGTCATTTTCCTGCTTATGTATTTATTTAATATCAACGGCATACACATCAATTGCATGTTACAGTTAAATACAAGCAAAAAAAAAACTTGAAATAATCTTTTAAAATAACATCCTAATCAGAGAGTATAAAAAGACCGGAATATAAATGGTTATACCTATAATGAAGATATACAAGTACATACCAAACATATACATAGACTTAGATTAATTAAAAATTGATTCAAAAGATGTGATAGTATAATATCTACCGTGTAACATGCACTAGTACTTAGTTCGGGGAATCCCAGCACAGCCACTTTTTTTCCATTTTATAACCCGAAAATTAATAAATGAACCGAATTAATAAATAAACCTAATACGACTTCCTAATCTCACCTCACTTACACTACCATCTCTACTTACTTAACTACCCTTTAGGTTATATTTTTATATATGCATATAGCAAAATAATGCAATACATTTTACCCAACTGGAAGACGTTGCTGATTTTAGTTGTTTTGAGAACAGTTTTGTGACCAAATGCGTTATAAAAGGGAAATATTTAACATTGAAAGATGTAGGTATACAAATTGCCATCTGAACAATTTTTCTGATAATGGATCGAATGCTAGCGACCTCCGTTTACTCCTAGTTTCTCTTCCTGCCCCGCTTAAAGCTAATCATACACCATTCAGCGAGGGGTGAAATAAATAGCCGAGTTTGGGGATGGCGCCAAATGAAACACTTTATTTTAATCGCAGAAACGCGAGAACCGAGCTCCCTGCACCACCCCTTGAACCAACCCCTGGAGCAGACCCGCTGTTGTTTATTTCCAAAGTTACACTTTAGTTTTCTGCCATTTAGTCCACACATTCATTATATATTCATGTTAATGAACAAGACACCAGTTAAAATCATTGACAATTTGAACATGTTGGTTATTTACTTACGGCCTTGTGCCAATGTGGTGTAATATTATACAATTGATAAACAGCTCTTGTTGTTTTTCGCATATTTGGAGTAAATAAAATAAACTTTGCGAAAACCATATTAATAACCTAAAATACAGCCAAAAAAGTAATACACATTGTTTACACAGCGGAATACAGTAGTTTATTTGTTGTAAAAACTTAAAATTTCTCATCTAATCTCATAAAATTTTCGAAGTATTATAAATATTCTTTATTATAATTCTTCTTTTCAGCTATTTCGGAATTCAGTTAGATTTATTTTTTATTAATACCCATCAAATCGAATCTGAATTTGCACAGTGTAACTAAAAAATCGTTTTATGGTTGGGAATAGTTTATATAGTGCTTATGTTTAATAAAGATATTTTGTTTCAATAAAAACTCACGAATGTTGATCCCTGTAGTCTTGAAATTTATGTAGGTTTGTATTTTTGCTTTTTAATTTCTTGAAATGCACGGTCATTTTCATCATCGATTTTATGAGCCATGTCTTTTTGTCCTAATGATTTTTAATAGTTAAGCCAGGTAGCAGCTCAAGTTTAATGCTGTTTTCCTAAGATTAAAATATCTATTTTTTTTAAGTATGTTAGCATTTGTGAAGCGAAGTCGTACGTGGTGTGAGGTGACTTATTTTTTTCCGATTTGCTTGATTTAAAAAAAATCAGGTTGGACTGTTCGTAGATATTTTACATAGCTCAAAAATAAGTCTCATAAAACTGATACAGCTCCTCTACTGGGTAGGGCATTGTTCATTATTGTTATAATATAATATAAAGCGTAGGTCCAAAAATTGAACCCTAAGGGATACCAGCACAAGACTTTGATAAATTAATATGTCTCTGAAATATGTGAAATTTTGTGATGGAAAATTATGAACACCACATTTTATGCAGTATTTTTAATATCAATTAATTATGTGAATTTCGATTTAATCACGAACATTTGATGAAAATAACCATTCACTTAAATATGTTTAATAATACAATTCTTAGAAGTGAACTATTAATTTACTTTTAAATGATTAATTTACTGATGTTATTATTACAACACGTCTTTCATCGAGTTTGGCTTAGTCTTCAGCGTGAAATTTTCTTATTTGCTTGTCGCCTTGTAATCGAAAATGCCTTGTATGAGATGTCGTTTGTTGAGTTTAGAGGAAAAAGTCTTCAAAGTCTCAAAGTGGGCCAAGAAAGAACGATTTTACACAATTAAAGTGCTGTTTTGGCTTTGGCATACCATCGCTATCACAGTAAGTGTATACCGGGCCATTCCGCCAAGTCCGTTGTATGGCCACACTGGATGGAAATAACGAACTAGAAATGTAAAGCATAATATACATGTAGGTACAGCGCGTATTTATATACATTCATGTACCTATATTATCCATGCACCACGTAGCTCGCTCACCAATTACTCGCGCAATCACAACATTTATCCACTCCGAAATATTACACTATTTTTTATGTTTCCTTCTTAACAAAAAAAAAATTTTTTTTTTTTTTTAGCGCAACATAAATTAATAAATACTATTCAGACTTAATTTTTCATTAGACTAGTCTCTCACGTAGGCTGTATTCACAATGTATTGAAAGTTTTGTAAACATCAATAAAATAAAATTAATTTTTAAATGCAGATTTCTTAATCGAGTCGATATTAAATTCACTGAGAGATCACCATAGGAATTGATCGGAGCGCAATCACAACATATACCCACTCCGAAATATTACACTATTTTTTATGTTTCCTTCTTAACAAAAAAAAATAATATATAAATTTTTTTAGCGTAACATAAATTAATAAATACTATTCAGACTTAATTTTTCATTAGACTAGTCTCTCACGTAGGCTGTATTCATAATGTATTGAAAGTTTTCTAAACATCAATAAATAAAAAATAATTTTTAAATGCAGATTTCTTAATCGAGTCGATATTAAATTCATTGAGAGATCACCATAGGAATTGATCGGGCTCCTTTAACAATAGAAGCGCTGAACATCCTGACACCCCTAAAAGCGCGGATGGGTCAATTACGGCCATTTTAGTTTTGCTACAGTAATGTGATGATATATATTCAAATAAAACTAGTGATTACGAAAGAAAGTTTTTATTACATATGATTTTAGAGTTTCAGCAAGGGATAGATACATGAAAAAATTATAACAAGTGATATGTCTTCCTTTTTTGAGGTATGGCTGCATCAATTTTTCCACTGCGTAATCCCCAAGACGTTCGTCATTTGGCCTGACGTCGTCCTTGCTTAGGTACGAACATGCGTTAACCATATATTTAGAGTCCGTGTTTACAGCCAACCAGAACACTTGTCCGTATTTGTCGGGTATTTTGATTAACTTAGATTAAGTTAAATTCTGATATCCATGACTGGGTCAAAATTGACCAAACCGTACTTAGAGGTGAATTTGGATAAAAAAAGTATGCATATTGCATTTACGTGGTTCAACTTTCGTATAAATAATAATCATCATATTTCTTGAAAAGTCATGAAAAATTACGATTACACGCATAATAAAATATTGAGCAGGAAGAACATCGGAATGGGTCAAATTTGGGTCGCCCGCGCTTCTAGTGTTAATATACTCCAATTAAACACACTGAGAAATCACTACAGGAGTTGATCATTGCATGGACTACTTTAATAGACTGATTGTTCCATGATTTACTGTTGCAAATGTCACACGTTGGTAAATTGGCCACACACCGTCAGATAGGGATAGGTACTTGGAAAGCAGGTTGGGTGGAAGAATGGTGATGTACATAATATATATAGTTGCTTGAACAGCCTAAATAAATGAATAAATAAAATTAAATATTTAATTATTTGCTGCATTATTGTATACTCATCTTCCAAACACAAGCAACTTTTCTAATTTGCATTAAAATCTCAGTTGTTAAAACCTATCGACATTTGAAAAGGTTGGATCAATTTCTGGTTGGAAAATTTAAGGTTAACTTGAACACCACAACACGGGCATGAGCCTAGCATGGTAGTCGAAAAATCCAAAAATTATGTAACCATCAAAGCAATGAATAAAGAAAAATTTAAAAAAAACAACAACAAAAAGTTTGGGCACCAGGACTCGCCAACAACACACTTCTATTCTAAAGTTATACCTCTTCAGTGCATGGCCGTATTATATTTATTCGTTAATCCGGACTCCTGGCAGATGTCGTATTGTTATGGGAAGTTGTAAGGGAGGTATTGCGGTTGAGCCGTTGGGGAGCGGAGTGCGGGTGGCAAAACAACCGTACATATAATATTATAAAGATTATGTTCTAAGTAGGGGCTGTTTCTGATGTGAGTAAGGCGTTGATATTTTTTAGTTTTAGTTCTCCCACAATTGTCTACTTTGGAAATCTCAACAATTTTATAATCTCAACAAGTAACATTGGCGGTTTTCACTAAAGTGCGTGCATGCAAAGATAAGAAAATAAGACGAATTTGTACTATAATTGACACAAACAGTGTGCTTTTCAAATTCCATAAAATACACCCGCCCGTATTAATTAATATATACCTACAGCAGGAGAAAGAGTTCTAGATAAATCTCACAAGTGCGTATCAAAAACCGCAACTATTGGACTTTTGGTTCTAAAAAAAGTTTTTTTTTTAATAAAAAGACAAATAACTTTGTTTACATCACTTTTATTGGTATACAATCAACATGTTTCGTAAACAATGTTTACTTCATCAGAATCAAACGTATACTAACTTAAAAATTAAATATAGATGACACATTGAAGGAAAGGGTAGGAGGGAGGGGGAGAGGTAAGAGTGGGGAAAGTTTATCAATTAGGGATTTTAAAGCCATTAGCAGTGAAAGACCGGTTAAATGGGAAGAGGTTCAACAGAGGGTTTATAAAAATTTGCTGCTTATTAATTATGTCTGCTTTATTATTTACATTTTTTCTAATTTCTAAAATCTCTAAATTATTTATCTGTGATGCCTTATAGCCTGTATGTAATATTTTAAGTCCATGGTTTTTGTCAAAATTATAATTATTTTTTATTAAATGATCTGCGAACTCTGACTCGCTGTTGCCATTTAATGCCCTGAGATGTTCTTTAACCCTTACTTCAAAGTTTCTATTTGTTCTACCTATATAAAAGCTATTACAATCTTTACAATCGAGTTTATAAACGCCCGGTTTTTTTGTTTTGATGTCGCTGTCTTTGTTGTTGAGGATGAATTTTTTAAATTTGTTATTTGTATAAAATGCAGGTTGTATATTACTGGGAATATTTTTGCTAATTATTTTAGACATATCGTTATTAACAAATAGAATTCTACGCCATTGATTATTATTATGTTTAGAAAAAGTTTGAGAATTTCTGTTTATTCTTTTTATTAAAATAAATAAATATTAATTAAAATAAATAATGCCACCACAAAGTGAAAACCTTTTCGAAGAAGTTTTCTTCGAAAAATGAAAAAATAGTTAAAAATAAAACAATAACTTTGTAAACACCACTTTTATTTTTTATATTCTTTATGCCGACCGGATTTCGTTACAACCGTAGCTTCTTCAGGGCAGTACAATCTCTACTGTAGAGATTGTACTGCCCTGAAGAAGCTACGGTTGTAGCGAAACCCAGTCGGCATAAAGAATATAAAAAATAAAAGTAGTGTTTACAAAGTTATGGTTTTATTTTAAATTATAATGTCACATCACAAAGTAACTGCTTCATATGAACAAATAAAAAATAGTTCATACAAACATACTGGTGGCGTTTCGGCGGTAAACCATGTTAGTGTACGCTATGTGCAAAACTTTGGAATTTTTTAAGTGCCCAGGTGCGTAGCGACTATGATATTAGTTAACATAAGATTGGTAAGGAATTACTTTTCTTTCAGAATCGATAGATTATTTTCTAGATTCAGATTCAGAAATAAAATGCCGAAATGTTACTTTTTTGTGAAAAATAGATTTTTTTTTGTGGAAATTGATGTTGAATTTTCAATCACTATTTATGGCATACGAAATTATTTAAATTAACCACTAATACATCGAGTAGCCAAATTCCTTTGTATAAAGGGAAAATATAGGATTTATATTATATGAGTGAATTTTTTCTCCCTTTTAATGAGATATGAACCGCTAATAGTAAGCACCAACAGCAAGTACAGTTTTTTTTTAATTACAAGAGTTTTATTGTATTTATTCCTGATTTTATATATACACCAGAAACTACTTATGCTAAATAGTTCGAGAGAGAAAAACGGAATTTATTAAATAATATTTCTCATTATCGATCATAAAAAATATCAAATAAAATACATGAATATAATGATACATTTATCTGACTCTTGTTTGAATATCGTGCTCGAAAAAATAATTTTTATGGCTTGGTTTTCAATACAAAAACCTTCTCCCTGCTCGTATATAATATTTAACATCAGCGTAGCCACAAATTTTCACCCCTGGGCAAGCCTGTTATCCTGAATCCTGACTCGACCCTGCAAGCAACTAACACACATACTTTCCAAAAAAATCGATGCAAATTTATTGACGTCAGAATACGACTTAGGGCTTACGACTAGCATATAAAGTATAAAGCAATCACTAAAGAAATATAGGTATACGTATATTATTCAGATATCTAAATTCTGAATCGATAATAGATCATATTTTGATCTTATTGATTTATTAATTTTAAAAAAGAAAAGCAAACATTCCGGAAGACGAAAAACCCGAAAACATTTGAAAATCTTCTACTACCTTCTACACGTAATGTTAATAGCCCATTGATGATCTACATGCACTCTTTGCTATAAACGCTTATGGACCTCGATAGTCACAGGTTATCCATAAGCGTGCGATATTATTGTTCTAGTTTGAGTCAGATTAACATAAAATTGTACACAAAGCATACGATTTATACTTTGTCACGGTAAGATAAATAACACTTCAGCGATACGTTACGATAAGAGCGAAATGTCGCGATACGATATGTTCCGATGTTGTTAATAGACTGACGTACAGACTCACGATTCACGATAAGGCGGCACTTGACTTCTGTCTATGCCGTTGCTTAGGTACCTTATTGTGCGGAATACCTGGATTCCTTAATAACATAATCTGGATTCCTTCCGACCCTAAAGGCGACCAGAACACAAATACTCACGAAACCCATCAGCATTATGAAACACGTAAGGTAAGCGAAAAATGTTAGTTGTGTCGTGATTGAGGACTTTGCCGGCCAAGGAAACACGGGACGCCTGAGTGGGACCCAAACGCGATGCCAACTCAGCCACTAACCGGAAATGAAAACGTTAAGTTTTGGGAATATTTTGTGTTAAACTTTATTTCGTCACAGCATTCTTATCAAACGTAATAGACTATCGCCGTAGGCAAAAGGCTACGGTTTGTTTATAAGTTCATGAGCGGTGACGATTTGTCAATAGAATCAATGTTATAAAATTTAAAAAAAGGACGCATAAATTTATAAAAATCATTTTTTAATGCTTTCGATTTTGCTGTCCGGGTTAAATCTTCCCCACAGGTAAAACTAAACCCTTCCACACACTTTTCCACAAATGATCATCTAGTCCAGAGCACTATATAAGTATAATAAATACAAAACAATACAATAACAACATGTCAATCTACCAAAGACCAAATGGGAAAATAATTCACCGATTCCAGATATTTTCATATCAGAGGGTTCGGCTCGGTAGAACTCCTAACTGGACCGAAAAATCCTATTGATCCCTCAATATAAATATTTAAAAAATGTATTTAAAATGACTGATTTTTGCATGTTTATGTATAAATTATTTGACAAATCTAATAAGCCTAAATTTTGAATGATAATGTTTTTATTATTATTTCTTACTATTATTATAATTATCGCACCTTACAAAAAAGAAATGTCTCCATATGCAGCAAATCGATAGGTATTTTTTTTAAGGCCTGAAAATCCCAAACTGTCTGCGCGAACCATGAGCTACTGGCTTTTAATATGATTAATTGACCCAAAAAACGCAATCATCTAAAGATGAATCAAATGGATGTTTGATAGAACTCACAGACGAGAAAAAAACATGACACGATTTTTTCCACCAACTTAGGGAATAAATATTATTTGAGATACCATTCATTTTTTCCCAACTACAAATAATGACTAAATTACATTTACTTACAAAAATAATTAACGTGTGACAAACGCCATTTTATTTTTTGACATTTGGAAGGTCCCTGTTGAAGCTACTCAAAATGTGGCAAACCGACTATTTTCATAATAGTATCATTATTTCTCCACACACTGGCAACACCACAAAAGTTCTCGAAGCTCTGAGAATCTCACAAAAACGCCAATGTGGTTTCTGTATCTGGTTCAATAACACATGTATTTTGTCAATCTACAACCTCCTGATTATTGTCGTGGTTGATAATTTTAAACTTGTACCTAATATGTAAAAAGTAACAAATAAAATCCATATTGGCTATAGAGCCAAGTGTTATTATTAATAAATTCCCGTGACCTTATAGCATTGGAATCTATGTGCTTTTCAGCAGAATATCAAACTGTAATAAGCTGATAAGTAGATGTATTACATAGAAATGGGATAGGTCTACGCCTTTATAATCTTGAAGCACTTGAAATAAAAAAAAACCATTAAAAATAAATAAAACCAAATTACTTAATAAACAATTAGACTTGTCTAACAGCCCATTTATTAAATATTTCCAATACCCCCGCCCGCTTTCACCCCTCCTTGTTAGACACCTCCCACCTCGCCCCCACCTATGTTGACGTTTTCTCTCCCTCTTCAAATTTCTTTTAAATGCCATGTATATCTGTATTGTGTTCCATATATTTTTATTCACCCCTGATGAAGGTTCAGGTCGAACCGAAATCGGTTGGATAAAGAAAAAACGAGTGTGCTTTAGACCACACGACTGAAGTAAAACTTCACTAACGTAGGTATGTCTCCCTCTCACCTTCCGTTCGCCTCGCCCGATCACACTTTTCATAACGCTCTCGTCACGCATTCACCATCTTAAGGCAAGCGTGCGTAAAGGCCCGATAGTTCGCCTCGCCCGAACACCATTCGCCTCGCCCGATCACCGTTCGAATTACAATTTTCGTAACGCATTCACCAGATTACTCCCCAAGTCAAGCGTGCGTTAAGAAGTTTTAGTTCAATATTTTAATATTTTATCAGTGGAATTAAAACAAAGTTATATTATTGTGTTTGTTATAATTACGTATCCACACAAGTTTTGCTACGTGTGAATACTTAAAAAACTTCATAGTTTCTTCATATCGGTCAGTGGTTGATTGGGCATCGCATTCGGGTCCCACCCAGGCGTTACGTGTTCGATTCCTCGGCCCATCACGACTCAAGAAACATTTTCAACTTACTGTGGCGGTAGTAGATATTTTCAAATATTGTCGGGTTTTTGGTAACCCGGGAATGTTTGTCTTTCTTTGAAAAAAAAGATGTCCTCTTCTGCAGATCACAATTTGTTGCAAAGCAGAAACGGGGACTTTTCAACTGTCAAAAAACAAAATGAAACTGAATAGCCAGTTGACGAAAATATGACGTTTGAATTTCTGTGAAATCACCCGCCTAAGGCCCTGTTGTTTCGCAGAAATTCACGTGTGATATCATCTAATTGTAAATTTTTTTTTTTAACACTTGAAAGGTTCCCATTAATTTCCGATTCTAAGTTCATTTCATGCATTTGAATAAATTGTGATCAGCAGAAGAGGTAGGAGAAGAAGACAATCATCATGTTGTTAAGCCTCTCAGCTTATAACTATTTAATAGAAAGCTGAAACTCACCTCGAATCGGGGTTCGGGACCTTTCAAATATCAAAACAATAAAATGGTGCTGTGTGGCCGTTTGATGACTATGTTACATCTGAATTTCTGCGAATCTACAAGGCCTACATCAACTTGTACGTAATCAACGTGTATCCTGCTTTTTCCATCCCTTGTAAAATTTATTTCTAACGTTTGAGGCTTCGTATTAAATTGACCTTAAATCTATTATATTAGAATACTACTTATTACCTTAACTCAATTCTTTACCTTTGTTTTTAGATTTAACTCTACATTTATATGTTACTTTCTCTGTTATTATTGTATATATATAAATATAATTATGTTAATGGTACATGTTGTGCAGTATGTTTTTGAAATAAATAAATAAATAAATCTTTGGTGATATTAATATCTAAAAAACTTGACCTTTAGAATGCTTTTAGAAAACAAATTAAATTGGTTTTGTATTCTGCTTGTAAAACATGGATAATATAAAGCCCAAGGATAATATAAATACACTAGGAATTAAAAATACCCACATTCTTACATGCAGTACCTACTGTCGTCAATATATTTTTCTAATTGTAATTATTATGAAAACGTATTTTATGTTACTTCCTCACAAGTAGGTATCAATGGGAACTTTCAAAGTATCCGAAACGTCACGCGTCGACGAGAATAATTTATCACCCACCTCTGCCGTAGGTCACCCGTCATCCCAAGTGGTTCGCTACGTTTGGAGACTTAGTAGCGGTGCCCGGGTTCATGGGGTGAGATATCTTCAGGTCTTGGAAGCCGATGCGTAGGGCACATCTGCTGCGTGGCGGGTCGGTTCGAGAGAGGCTGGATGAGGGAGACCTTTTCACTCCTCCAACCGGTTTCTCTCGACTGATTCCTTGACCCCCAGATTCCTATCCACCCTCATACTCGTTTCTCTCGCTGACAGGGGCAGTTTGTGGTCTTTTTAACAGGGGGTTCAAAAATTCAAGAGAAGATGTATCTTCATTTTTTATAAGAAAAACTTTCTTGTATAACTTTTTTGTAGGTTATTCTCATCAGTGAAATATATCATAGGAGAAGAAGTTAATAATAATAATCTAAACGAAAATATGAAAGAGAACAAGACACAGAAAACACAAAAAGACAATGGTCCCAGTTGCGACCGTTGTCTTTTTCTGTGTCTTGCTCTCTTTCATATTTTCGTGTAGTTATTATTGTTAACTTCTTCTCCTTTGAAGATGTATCTAATCACGTTGTCCTTCGAATACAGCGGAACTTACACAACTTAAATAAAGTTAGTGTGAGGGGTACCTACATACTGTTGTTTTTAATCACTCGACACAATTATTAGATAACGAGAAAAGTTTTAGTGGAATTTAATTGTTTTATGATGTATTATAATATACGAGCCTGGGTGTGTAATAAACCCAGAACTCTCTGAGCGTAATACCAAAAATACGATTATGAATTAACTTGCGCGGACAATATATCACAAAAAATAATCTGACAAATCTCAAGGGAAAAAACAGAAACACTAACCTTGTATGTTGAAATCCACTTAAATTAAGATCTGAACAATTTTTGTAATTTTGAAATATGCACACAGTTAGTTGTCAACTTTACACAACTAAAATAGAAATCACAATGAATTACAAGATATATGCCAATAAAACTAGCCTTTCCTCACCATAAAGAGACAAGGCTCTTTTGTTTGGTGAGGCAATTTTATCTCAATCAAAATATTATAAGTAAGTAAATATTAAAATACTGCAAACAATATCAAAAAGATAAAAAAACACAAGATTTATCAATAACAATGTTACATTTGAATGTATGTGAAACAATCCGTCCTTGGCAATGGAACTTTGATTTAACATGAAGTTGAAACAATGAAGCAACGCTAAAAAAATCAGAGTGTGCAAATTAAACGCGGTAGAAGAGAAAATTTCAGAAAACTAAAGTAGACAAGAGTGGGGAGACTACGAAGCATTTTGTTTATCAATGTGAAGAATGATTTTTTCCATATTTTTGTCGTCGAATTTCAGTGCATCTTTTCCTAGAAATTTAGTCAATTTATTAATATTTGTGTTTTCTTCTTTGGAGTTGCTAGATATTTCTTTCTTTTGTATTTTCTTTGCCTGTTCATTTTGGAATGGTTGGAAGATTATATATTGATTTATGATTTTTTTTTTTTTGATTTCGTAGGACTTGATCTAAGGTTCGTCAGGCGCTTTATACCGTTAGACGGAAGGAGACTTGCGTGGAGCCGTGGATTTATCGTATTATATTCCAACCGAATACCTGTGAAATAAATAAATATTTTATTACTATCTTATTCTCTTGCAGACTAAATCCTATAGATGTATGTGTTTGTCTCTTTTTAGTATCGCTCATTTCAGTTTCATCGAGTTTCAAATCACAACGGCGCTCAAGAAGTTTTCCCTTCAAAAACGGATAAAAAACGATCGAATATTTCGTTTCTTTTTGTTTTCCGTAGAGTTTTTTTGTTATCAGAGCGTGAAAAGTAATTCGATAAGTGGAAACCGGAAGGGACATAGCGTATATCGAATCTCTATACGCATATATCATATTTGGCCACTTTCCAGAATTGACAAAAAATGGCGGGGATTACACGCGTTCCAGCGCGGAGACTTCCGGTTTCCGGTTATACAATTATTATAGCTGACCATTACGCATTGGAAAAACGTGTTCTTTTTTCGGTGGAGGACTTTTATTATTGATGCTGTTAGGTGGAATTACGATGTCATACGGATTTTATATTCCTTTGAAAATCATTCCAAATTTTATTCCGTGATTTAAAAACTTATATTCAAAACAAAATATAAAATACTGCAGCCCCTTATCAGTTTTATGTAAACGACAACACGTTTTTTTTATCAATGTGAACACTTCACGAAGTCCCAACTGCTCCAAACTGTCTGGAGCCAGTAGACCTGTGGCATCTCCATTTGGGGTTTGTTGTTAGAGTAAAGTAGTGGATGTGGAAGGGAGCTAGGAAAAAGGAAGGTTGGGATGTACCTAGTGATTCAGAAAATATTTTCGTTTCAAGCAACGTTTCGATCCATAAGGTGGTCTTTCACCAGGCAGTACTGAGAGTATCTACCACTCTGAAACGTACCGCAAATTATACTATTTGTTAAAAAAATAACTGTGAAATTCAATCCAAATATATCTATGTAGATACACTAGATACAACATCTCTAACAATGACATGTTTTTCGTTTCTAATAAGGTGATGCACCACGTCTTGTGAAATTCGGGATCAGGCCGCTAACAATAACACTCCTTATGTAGATGGCGATAAGGTTCAAATCCCCGTTTAACATCAGCCGCCTTTTTTGATCTATTCTCGAAAAAACATCACCAAAAAGCGTGTTTTAGTTTGTTTTTTGAAACTCTGGCACAAATATTAAAATCTTTTACGATAATTTTATAAAGAAATTAATTTTCTACATAATACGATAAAATCATAACCCAAAAGGGGATTGTAAGTAGTAGAAATACGGCATCTAAAATATTAATGAGTGATCTAATTTTCAAACCAAAATCACATTATTTTGCATTGCTTAATAGTGCGTCACCTCAAAGCTTCGCCTCAAAAGTAAAATGTACTATGTTAAACTTTAGCCTAACTAACCATAAGAAAACCATGATGTGAGAATATTTCTCGTCACTATATTATATTATATCACCATATTTTTGAAGTTCTAATTTTGCGTTTTATATTATTCCTAAAAAAATTACGAGCATAATACCTCGCTTATTTACACGATGCCTTTTCGTTAAATGTCACCTAAAGGACGCCTAATATTTAATAATCATATATACTATAATTATTTCAAATTACCCATCTGCTCTTTTGTAACGATTTTATAGGGCAGTTTCGTGAAACTTCAGCTCATATGCTCTTCACTCTAAATAGCTAGGGAAGACGAGACGAGAAAAAAAAAAGGTGTATTTTTAACAAAAAACCTGTGTAGCATTATGCTATAAACATAAATGTACCCATTACATATGCTTACGTAGCTGTAAAGCCATTTTAAAGGCCTATCAAACTTTAAACTACTTGAAACCCACCAAAAAACTGAGAAAAAATGAACCACCGGAATATATATAAACCACTTCACTATCAACATGATTTTCCCCCTTGTTAGAAGTTCTAAAGATTATGTTTCTCGTAAATATTACCATAGGCTTTGCTGAAAGGTCCAGAAAAAATAATAAAACTTTACGTAAAGAACAAGAACCATAAAAGCAAGAACACTCCTAGATATAGGCCGGAGTAAACACCAGTAATGACGTAGAGGGCGCCACACAAAAATAAAATCATATTTCAATTTGTATTGGCCATAAAATTCGTCCTCGAGGATCGTAAATCCCCTTGCGGGTGACCGAGGACATGGTAATGCTTTAACAAGTAGAGACATTAGTTCGTCCCATTGAAAAACTCCAAAAATTTTAAAGATTATATTATTAATAGTAACATATGTAACTTAGTAATTATCCATAAAATACTTAGGGTTTCGGTGAAATCTAAAAACAATTATTATATAAACTACATCTACGAAGAAGCCTTTATTACTCTCACTCGTTATTATTATATAGTAGAGTTTGTAGATTCAGATTGTAGTCCCAGCTTGCGAAATTAAAAATTATTAATTTATTATTTATTTCACTTATTGTGTTACTTGGTATTTATCATGAAATATTACAAAATATTTTTTTGGGATGTTTCAGATACCATCAAATGAACCTTATAAAAAACAACCATTTTAAATCAAAACGTTTCTTGAAATGGTTTTAGTCGTATTTGGTGACCAGATCTGAACAGCTAGTACTTCTCAATCAACCTCTTACATTTTCAAATCTATATCTTTGAAAAAAGGTGAATATCGAGCGGCACACATTGTCTTTGCTCCATTTTAAATTTATATTTACCCGGTAAAAAGCCCGTTTAAAGCATATATTTAAATCGGAAGTGGTCCCTTTAGAGACAGCTAATAAACAAACTTCATAGTTGGTTAAAATCGAACAATATTTAAATGTTTTAAAGTGACATTAAAATCTTCAATTACAGAACCAGTGATAATATCATTTCATCTTGGACGCGTACAACCACAGTACCTTGCATGTATCGGTGTAACGGTGCGCGCAACATGACGCATACACACTATCGCATCAAATAAATTACTGTTTACTCAAGCAGGGCTGTCACCCGCAACAAAAATGAATATTAACGAAAACGCCCTCTTATCTATTAATGAAGCAAAAGAACTTATTGACGGCATCCATAATGCAATTACGGATCCATCTCTAAAAATTACTAAAGACCAAATGGCGAAACTCTTGACAAAATTATCTACACTTTCAAGCAAAATGATTGACGTTGGTACCAAGGTTGGAATAATTGAGGGAAAATTGATGACCTATGAAAAAATCATCACCAAACCCCCGCAGGAAACAACTACAGGCGACATAACATATGCAAGCGTAACTGATAAGGGAAAATCAATTTCACCAAAAGAAGCCCTACATACAATCAAGATTATTTCAAACAATAATGAAAGCACTGACCAAATAAAAATTAATATCCAAAAACAAATAAGATTCGGGAAACTAGGAATAGAAGTCTCTGGAATAAAAAAAACAAATAATAATAATGTCATCATCTCTTGCCCCAAAAAAGAGTACGCTGAAAAAATAATGACAGAAATCAACAAAAAAGAAAATAACACCATATCTGCAACAGAAGTAAAAAAGCGGAAGCCTAATGTAATCATCAAAGGAATACATAAAGATTACCACATTCAAGATTTTAATGAAGATTTTATAGAGCAAAACGAAGACATTTGCCAACTTATCAAAGAAGACAGCAAACTCGTGCCCACAAAAATGGCAAATATAAAAAACAAAAGAAGCGATAACCCAACCAACTACGTCCTAGAAACAACCTGTCAAATGAGGAAACTATTAATCGAAAAAGGAAGAATAAACCTGGGATTTATGCGGGTTCACGTAGAAGACTCCAATCCATTGTCCCAATGCTTTCACTGTTTATGGTTCGAACACACTGCAAACAAGTGCCGAAAGAAACTAGAAAAACCCAGATGTCTCCACTGCGCACAAGACCATACTCTAACAAACTGCCCTAATAAAAGTCAATCTCCGACATGCTACAATTGTCTCTCCTATAATAAAATAAGAAATGGGAAAATAAATTTCGACCATAGAGCGAACGACAATAAATGCCACTATATCAAGAAAATGACACAATCTGCATACCAGAAAATCGACTACAATTAAAATGCTATATTCGTTAAAAAAAAACAAGTAAGAAATTAATATTTCAACTTTATTTAGTTAACAGCATATCAACGTCGACACCCTGTTCAATAGCGCCAGTTCAAAACTGCAGTATATACTTAAGTACTTACAACTCCCAGTCGAGCTGCATTATTATTGGTATTATGATTATTATTGTTCCACCCAAGTATAATGATATTAACAGAAACCAGCTATCTATTACCAACAAAACTTACTTCCAAACATATTTATATACACACTTATATATTTTACATAAGACACGTTTTCAAGGTAGGATGAATAATATTATTACGAACGAACTAGAAAACACTTATCATATAGGCAAAAAAGTATGTAATACAGTTGATCAATGCAACCTTCTTTTAAAAAATATGTCAAACTCACTAGTCATTATGCACTTACATATTATGAGTATTTATTAAAACATAATTGAGTTATATTACACCCTTAGCATTTTAAAAACTGAACTCGACTGTATTTTTTTGACCGAGGCCCATCTTAATACTATAAATTTAGATAATATACGAGTATTACCATATTTTCCACGTATATAACCACGAAGACACACATTTACAATAATAATTTCATATCGAATATTTAGAAATGGATGATTTCATTATTCAACATTTAGAAAAAAAAATTAACGTTCACAATTTAATTTGTGACAACTCAAATTACTGTAATACAATACTTCAAATGACTCCAAACTCTTTTTACCGTAATACATTTAAACATACGATCTATAAATAAAAACTTTGACCATTTCCTAGTAAACCTAAATCTATTAAACAAAAATCCGGACATAATCATATTGACTGAAGCCCATTTAAACACTAACTCGATCATCCCAACTCTCCCCAATTACATTAACTTTCAGAGTTCCCATTATATTAACAAAAATAGTGGTATTGTTATATATACTTAGGCAATATATAAAGACGTATGCTTTACTGAAATAAATATGACTAATGCAAACTGTATTATGATAAAATTAAACATTAAAAATTAATTACCTTTTCAAATAATAACAATCTACAGGACACACTCAGCTGTAATACCAACTTTCATAACAGAATTGAATAATATTATTTTAAAAAATAAGTGTACAAATAATTTTCTTATTGGGGATATTAATATAAACATTGCTGAAAATAACCACACTATCGAAAAGGACAATTATATCAACATGATGACCACGTTAAACTTTAAACCCTGCATAAATAGGTATACTAGAGAATTTAATAATCAAATCCCATCGTGTATTGATCATATATGGTGTAATTCCAACTACACTGATAATCTTCAAACAATAATATGGAGAAATAACATAACGGACCATCATACATGTATACTTAACTTCAACATAGAAAAGCAAAAAATAGAAAATAATAGTAATGATTCTGCCTTTCCTAAAATAAGAATAAACCAACAAATACTATATGAAAAACTGTCTCACGAAACATGGGAATGTGCACTTAACACAGAAGATGTAAATATAAGTGCATTAAAATTCCATGACACCTTCCAAAAACATATAAAAGATTCAAGCTGTGAAATACCAAGCAAAACATAGGTATAAAAATAAATTTCGTAAACTTAAACCATGGATCACTCACGGCCTAGTGGTGTCTATAAGAGAAAAAGAAAATTTATTTAAACTAACAAAAAAATATCCACTAAATGATTCAATAATCGCACACTTTAAAAAATACAGAAACAAACTGACGGCACTAATTAAAACTACCAAAGAAGGATTCTATTAACAAAAGGTATTGAATTCAGGTACCAGCAGTAAAATAATTTGAAAAACAATCAATGAAATAATTGACAAAAAAAGGAAAACAAGTGACATCTTAAAGCTACATATTAATAATAATATGGTACAAGTTTCTGAAAACCCAAAACACTATGCGAATGCTTTCAATACTTTTTTTTCTAATGTGGGAAAAAATCTCGCAAACAAAATAACTAATAACATAAATAATACTACCTCTACCTTAGAAAATAAAATAACATCATCCAAAAAAACGGTAGGAAAATTCGAAACAGTAACTGAACAAGATATTGTTGATATAATAAAAGATCTAAAAACTGAGTCAGCACCAGGTTTCGATGGGATCACTGTTGAAAACCTAAAAAAACATCTTAACTTTTTGAAAAAGCCTATAACTTACATCATAAACAATAGTCTTAAAAAAGGAATCTTTCCATCTATATACAAAAAACTATTATTACACCGATTTACAAATCAGGTGACTAAGAAATTAATAACTACCGACTTATATCAGTTTTGTCAAATATCTCAAAAAATTTTGAAAAAGTAGCTAAAAAACAACTTCAAAATTTTATTGGAATGAATAATATATTGAGTGACCAACAATTTGGATTTCGCGAAAAAATAAGCACCAAGACGCAATCACAGATTTAACATCAAAAATATACCAAGCACTAGACAAAGGGAAAAAATCTCTTGCAATATTTATAGATCTAAAGAAAGCTTTTGATAGCGTAAGTCACAAAAAAATAATATACAAACTTAACGAAATCGGAATTACAAATAACGCCAAAATATGGATTGAAAGTGTCCTGAATTCTAGAAATCAATATGTAAAAATAAACAATACTCTTAGTGAACCAAATACAAGCGACTTTGGGATACTACAAGGCACCATTTTGGGCCCTCTTCTATTCATATTATATGTTAATAATATCTTTGAATTGCCAATAACCGGAAAACTCATTTCATATGCAGATGATACTGCCATTATATTCCAAGCAAACACATGGAATGAAATTGAAATAACTGCTAACCATGACATTAATATGCTAAAAGAGTGGTTTGACAAAAATTTATTAACATTGAATATTGAAAAAACACATTATATACTTTTTAATACAAATAACAAAAAATAGCTCCTACCACGTTAAATATTAAAATTCATGCAAAAAAATGTAGTACTAAAATATTAACATGTCAAAATATTGACTGTTTGTGCATAACAAATAAAAAAGAAATTAAATATCTAGGTATTATAATAGATAATAACCTCAAATGGAAGACTCAAATTACCAACATTATAAATAGATTAAGAAAACTTATATACATATTTATTAACTTAAGAAATATACTAAACTTAAAAATTCTTAAAAATATATACTACGCTCTAGCCCATTCAATAATACAATATGGTATAGTTGCTTGGGGGGGAGTATACAAAACCTCAATTTTGCCACTCGAAATTACTCAGAGACTATTAATCAAAATTATTACTAAAAAACCATCAGATTATTCACAACTTTTTCAAGACTTTCAAGTCCCACCTCTAAAAAACACGTACATAAAAAAATACGCTGCTTCAAATACAGAAAGATCACTCGAAGAAGTTGCACGCCTTAGTACGCGTTGAGAGCAATAGACAAAACACAGCGGGTCGCTTATGCACGCCATTGATGCGTACCAGTTTTGGACAACACTACTACACGTACAACGGAGTGGTGTGGTTTAATCAACTTGGGACAGAGCTAAGATTAGAATCTGATTACAATAAATTAAAAAATAAATTAAATAATAATATCATAAATAAATTAGCTAATTAGAATCAGTAAATATCTCATTGATTTTTTATAGATACTATCACTTTTTTTTCTGCCTTTTCAAACGAACAATACACTCTCTCTCTCTCTCTCTCGGTTATGCATTATATATTATATATTTAAAGAACTGTCTTTTTTTTAAATATATGTTATCTGTTCTTCATGCATTATATATTATATATTTAAAGAACTGTCTTTTTTTAAATATATGTTATCTGTTCTTCAGTGCATAAATGTACGCTAATAAATTGAGTGTATATAGTTTTAATTATAGGTATAATTCTAGAAATTAAACAAATCTTGAAAAAATTCCCTCCCTAAACACGAGTTATTCTCAATTAGGGAGGTATTAAATTAAATCAAGAAACATGTTATATACTTACCAATACAAATATAAAAAAGTTACATTAAAAAGTTGTAAACAATATGAATTATGTACTATGTTAATATTTCTTTAAATAAATAAAAAAAAAAAATATATATATATATATATATATATATATATCTTCTTTCTTTCCTACTGTCTTCAGTCTCACAACACACCACAATCGGGGATTCTATAGTCTCATTGGCTGCGGACTGTGGGGAGCGATTAGACTCCTGTGCAGTATTTACATAAAAAGAATCTGTGGTGTAAGTATCATAAAAAATAAATTTATTTTTCTTTTGCAATATTTTCTAGTCATATTCTAGTCATGTTTTGTTTAGATTTATCAGAATTATCTTATTATTTATCAGTATTATTTTATTTTTCAATAACATATTACATTGATAAGCATACCCCTCAAAAGGTATTCGAATAAAACTGAATAGCTTAATTATATTTTGAATGATTGAAAATCCGAACTCTTTATTTCGAAATCATCGAAAATATCCAACACAATCCTTATCCTTTTATACAAAATAATATTTTTATATTTAAAAAATAAATAACTTGAACACAACAATACGATCGAAAAAAATGTTTAACGTAAGAGTGCACAAAATATATCATATAATAACTTTATTTTTATTTTTTATTATTATTAATGAAGCTTTTGTGCATAAAATAATTCAGGTTTTATAGTGGATTATTTTGGGTCTTATGGTTTATAATGCTCTTTCATGGAAGAGGAGTGTACTTTTGGAAAACAATATTTGGCCGTGCATACTTTTGTGAAATAGCTTACATTTCTGTTATTAGTAAATTATTGGATTTTTAAGGTTTATGTTACCATTACGGCAATAATACCGTTATTTAATAATTCTACTTTACCGTACATTTTTACAATTAATTAAATAAAGATGAATTTCCTCTCATTAAAACTAAAAACGTTTATTGGATTAAAACTTTCAACCAAATTCACGGAAAACATTTTTTGTACTAAGGTTGGTTGATCCGAATGTTTTCGATAAAGTTAAATCCAGGCCAAACTAACTAAAACTACAAAAACCAACTACCACAGCCTAATTACCACTGCCAAGCTGCTTTTTCCAAAAGTTCCAAAAAACAGGATGCTGGAAAAATAAAATTAAAAAAATGTTTTTATAAAAGTAGTTCCGAAGCCATTAAAACTTTTTTTATGGATTTGCCATCCAAAGTACGTCACGTTTAATACCATAAGCTACTTATTTAGTTTTTCCGAAAAATCCGATTCGAGGCAAACCCTGACGCACTCTGTGAATATAAAACATGAAAAAGGTAAACTTCAATTAGATAGTTAAAGCCGAAATAATCCGACATTGAAAGTAAGCCGACACCCGTGTAAAAAATGTGGTATTAAGTGAAAAAAATGATTCATCGCATAAGAGTTTAAATGTATTCAGAGCTAGTGGAACTACAGCTTTCAAATTTTGGGAAAAATTGTGAAGGAAGTTGGAAATTGAAGGCAAAAAGAAGGTGATGGTCATGTAACAGGTCTCTAAACTTGGCTAGAATGTTGTTTATTTTTGTAGCTATCAAATCTTGATTGTAAGTCACCAGTTTAAGCTCTTAATTGTAATTGACTTATAATAAATCTTAGCTGAAATTAGATAAAATTTTGAGTGATAACTTATATTTTAAATCAATAAGTTGTAACACGTCCTTATGGTGATTATTTTCCCTTGATACGGCAAAATATATATAATCGAATCAACATTACAACACAACTTTATATTTTAAAACTGTTTCAGGTTTTAAAGTCATTTAAATTTTTTTGTTTACTGTTTTAAACAATTTGGAATTGACAACCAAAAACGTCTCAATAAATAGTTAAAAAATATTAAATTAAAGGGTGTTTTTCAGCATAAATTCTTTAACCTTTATCTTATCACTGAAACTTTAAACCAGTGTTTTGCAACTACGATTTTAAACTAACTGGTGACTTACAACAAAGATTTATAACCAGTGTATTATATTAACGACTAACAACAAAGATTTACGACAAGTGACAAAGATTTGTATAAATGAAAGATAAAGATGCTTCTGCGACTAACTAAACAAAAAAATACTATCGAATATTAAACACACGAAGAATGATGACAACATACATTCAACGAAACCTAAAACATTTTCATATATCAATAACATTTCTCAATACCAAATTGAAAAAACAAACCTATATCACTTTGAGCACCAAGATCCGAAATGATTACTGACAATAAATCGTAAAAAAACGTGAACAAAAAAAAAAACACGACGAAACTTGTCATTTTCCACTGGTCATAAATTCCGCATAAATAATATGACGAGAGATGCGGAGCTCGTCGATTCCTTCCGAATATATTACTCGGGTATATAACCTTTCTTGAATCGATTCCTTTGTTATCTTCCCCAAACCACTGGCTCGACTAATAAAGCGTTCCCATAAAATCCAATCTTATTCATGAGCCGCCCGGTACTACAGAAGTAAGGGACACAGGTCCTGTATTGTTCTTCTACGTAGGCATACTAAACACCAGCAGAACTGCGGATTTATGTACGGAGGATAACCCAACAATTGGTCATTTTACGAAAATATATCGTCCGCCTCGTGGCAAAGTCCACTAAGTCACGTTTTTTCATGAAATGACTTAAGTATTAGGTCTTATGTAAAAAATCGTCCTCTTTCGACTGGCATACTCCATTAGGTCGTATATGGAATCGTTTTCGATTTAAAAGTGTTTTTAAATTTACCATAAGTCATAGATCCGATATTATTGACAAGCAAAACACATTAAGTCAAACATTATACTCTAAATGTCAATAATACATCAATTTAGACCGTTAAAACGCAAGCAAAATCCTCTAAGTCAGCTTTAAAATATTTAAAACACAAGCAAAATACACAAAATCAGCTTTAAAATAATCTAAAAGGCATTTCGCGGCATTAATTTTAACAATTTAACAATAATATTAACAAGCAAAGTACACTAAGTCATTATTGACTGGTAAAACCCACTAAGTCTGGCTCATTTTTTTGTAAATCTTTGATTATAGGTTGCTGTTATTGCTTTTAACTAATATTTTGTATTGATAAGGTACTTAAGAGTTCATTCTAAATTACAAAATATTTTAAAATACATATTTTGGAGATATTCATCCACTTATAGCCTTTCCAAAATTGCTCAATATTCAAATGCGATTATCTCAGGATTGTGTTTTAGTGACTTAGAGGACTTTGTCAGTAGGCCGACGATATATTATATATGAATTTATAAAGGCTGTTTATAACGGTAACAAATAAAATAAAAAAATAACATAAAACATATGAGGATCAAAGGAAAGTTTTTTTAAAAATTTAATCTAAAGACGACTACTAAGTAATAGAAAATCATGTGTTTTTGGTTTGAAAGATAGATTAATTTGGGAGGCGAGTATGGGTATCCCCGCACGGAAACCAATTATTGGATAATCAATACCTCTGCCATAGGTCACCCCAAGTGGTTCGCTACGTTTGGTGACTTAGCAGGGGTGCCCAGGTTCATGGGATGAGGTTTGTCGAGGTCTTGGTTGCCGATGTTTCGCTACGTTTGGTGACTGGGGTGGTTCATAGTGTAAAGTTTGTCCGAGTCTTGGCGGAGGATGCGTCTGCCCACCAGCTGCATGACAGGGCGGATTGGAAGAGAATGGCTGAGGGAGTCCCTTTGACTTCTCCAGCCGCATTCTCTCGGAATATCTCCTTGCACTATGCATGATTCATACGTCCGTCACTCCTGGACACACTGACCCTTCCCATTCCCTGATGCCATTTTCCTTCCCAGAACTTCCTCTCCTTCCTTTTCAAAATTGACCCTCCACACAGCATCCCTAAAGATGACATGAGGGGAATTATTCTTCATGGCCTCCTTTGTGGACCTAATGTAAAAAAAGATTGCTAAGAATACCTTCTTTCATTAAATTCTGCGAGTGCTTTAGATACCTTCTTTAATTAAATTATGCGGCGTAGAACACATATTACTAAGCCTTTGAAGTAATCGAGTATTTTTTTATTAGTATTTTTATAAGCCCAGAAACAATACACTATCAGGCTTATAAAAACGGCTTTAAAGTTCAAAATCTTCTACTTATGATCCCCTTTCAGTTGTGTATAATGTGGAAAATTTAATTCTTTAGAAAATAATCATAAAGGATTTAAATGTTAGTGCCTGAGCTTCCGCAAAATAAAATAGAACATACTTTTTGGCGACGTTTTTTTTTTGTGAATAAATCAAAGCAGGCGGCAGGTGTGAAACGGGAATTTAAACTTTATCGCCATCTACGTAAGAAGTATTTTTGTTAGCGGCCTGATCCCAAATTTTACACGATGCACGTGAGGCATCATGTTAATTGGAGAATTTACACACATAAAAAAATCTATCATACTTTTTTCGGTTTAAAGTGCGTGGATGTGAAATATTCCTGCAAAGGAAAATGATTTTCAAAATCGGAACTGATCAATTCGGACAAGCGATAAAGTAGATAAAAAATATTTTGTTTTAATAATAATTCAACATCAGAAATGTGTATTTCGTTTGTATATATTTTTTACAGATTAAAACCCTCACTAATGATTTTTAAAGTTCATTCGAAAGGTAATTATATAATCGTCTCTCTAATTTTTCGGCAGCAAATAATATTGTTGCGTAAAAAATTTGTACATAAAAATGCAAAAGTCGGTCATTTTAAATACATGTAGGATTACGAAAGATTTTTTAAATATTTATATTGAGGGATCAGTAGGATTTATCGGACCAGTTAGGATTTCATCAGAGCCGAACCCTCTGATATGAAAATATCTGGAGTCGGTGAAATATTTTCCCATTATGTTTCTGGTGGATTGACGTATTGTTCTTGTATTGTTTTATTCTTATATAGTGCACTTACATTGCGTTCATTTACTAGATATTCATTTGTGGAAAAGTGTGTGGAAGGGTTTAGTCTTTCATTTGGGAAAGATTCAACCCGGACATAAAATCTGGAGCACCGTAAAAATATTATAACGAAAACTGAAAATATTTTCATATATATTTTTGATAACCAATTATCCTGAGGCAAATATTTTATAATTACTTTGCAAATCCGATCCTTAAAATTGACGTGATTTTTCACGAGTTCGCGCTAGTATTTATAATAAAATTTATACCATAATTTTGCAGCATATAAGTTCTTCAGTGAATTGCAAAAAAGCGAAATTTTTCAAGGCTTAAAAAGAAGTAACTACTAAAATCATTGTTATTATGAAGATGTAAAAATACGAGACTTCAAGGAGAATATTTTTTATGGCTTCGATACCTTCATGAATGGTAGAAATGCAGTTTCGGTGAAGTTATTCAATGTTCAGGGCTGCAGTCTGCCGGGAGAACATTGCCTTGGTGATAGTTAACCTCCGATAGGAGAGAGCACCATAAAAAAGAACATTGTGTGCTCTAATAAAGCACCTGAAACAGGTAAAACCTAAATTGAATAATTTAGTTTTATCCATAACAATAATTAACAAACCAAATTTTGTTTTGCAAATTCCTTCAGAAATTATTGTTTTTAATGGAATATAATTAGATGTCTCATGGTCAGATACAGTGAAAAGTTTATGATAATTAATTTATTGATAACCCTTAATATTTTGTGTTTTATGTTCCGTATCGACCAGACTATCTAAATCAATCACGAAATTCGTGTTGAATAGCGTTAGTTAAAAAAATCTATATCCATGACAGCAGTTTTCACCTTTGGACAGAAATATCACGAATAAAAAATATCTGATAAATATTTAAATAAAATACCTTAATTTTTTTTTAATTTTTTAAAAATATTTTTTAATTACTTTGCAAGTTGTACCCAACAATGAAATATTCATTGCTGAAGAATAAAACCCAACAATGAAATATTAATTGTTGAAGAATATAATACTAATGAATCTAAACGAAACATGGTACAGAACAGGACACAAAATAAAAAGGTAATGGTGGCAACTGGGAATCAAAACCTGGATCTCAATCCACTCGGTCGCGGGAACCCAATTTTTGTCGATATCTCATTTCAAATTAAGAATTAAAAATATTATCTTCAATAAACGTTCTCCTATTTGTTGGCTGCTTTATTTTTGAGTGATTACAAAGATTAAAGGAATTTATACATAAACCAATATATAATATGTAAATCCTGGGTTTCATTTCTCATTCTCAGTTGCGACCGTTACCTTTATATTTTCTGTATCTTTCTGTGATTTTTTAGTATTTTCTTCTTCAATGAATAAGAAAAACATTTTTTGTCAAAACTAAAATTATCTAGTCACTGTTATCATTGAAATCTTCAAAGTATTATCTAGGCTGAGGAAAATTATTTCGTGAGAAAAACTTTCGTTATACAGTTGGTTATATCATAAAAAAGCATAAATATACCTAGACCAAAACGATGCGAGGTCTCAATATAAACATAGAAAAACAACATGGTAAAATGAATGATTAATTGAAAGATTCGCCGCGAAAATCTGTATAATGGGAGATTTCGCACGCGAACTGGAGATTAGGGAAATTAGATAGGTATTATGGGAGCAGAGTTTCGTGCGATATTTTATCAAAACATTCTCTCAAATTCAGCCAGCGCTCCACAACTATCAGGGATGATCGATTGTGTCTATAACCCCCACATTTTTTTTTAAAGTTTAAAAATGAAGAGATGGTCGATAGCCCGATGAGAAGAATGCTCCGACGAATGAATTTCGCATTTCAACCTATTTTATTGTACCTAGCTTGTACATATTATACCGAATAACTCCCGTTAATATTTGTTTAATTTATTAGCCACATCATTCTCTCAACTTTGGCAACACTAGCGGCTAGCCTCATGGCCGCCAGCCGACAACTATAGGCATTTCGAATTTCTCCGGGCTCCGAAGGATAGTGCTATCCCATCTGACGTTCTCCCATATTTCAATAAATAAAATTGTAGCCTTCTTAGAGAGGTTCACGGGGTGAGATATGTCCAGGTATTGGCGGCGGATGTATCTGCCCACTACCTGCGTGGTAAGTCGGACCGGGAGAGACTGACTGCGGGAGACCTTGTAACCTCTCAAGCAGAACTCTTTTGGAACATCGCCTTGCACCGCAGTGGACGAAAAATGCATTCATACTTCTGAACCCACAGATCCCCAGATTTTTACCAACCTCTCTTCGTACCTTATCCTTCCCAGAATTTCCTCTTCTTCCTTTCCTTTAAAAAATCCTCCACACAGTACACCCAAAGATTACCTAGGCCCTGAGAGAAAATATTTTCCTTAGGGCCTTCTATGTGGAGCTATTGTAAAAAAAATGATATAAGTGAACAGAAATTGTGGTTCTAATTTTTTTTATTTATTTACGGCATTTTACTAGAAATTAATGTAAGTTTTAAAAAACATATTTTTTTGGTTTTTCAGAACTATTAAGCGCAATTAAGCAGTTTGTCGACACGGTGTCAATTACAACGTTTACAATTACGTATGTATGTTTATGTTAAATTACAATGTTTGTTCAATTAAAATGTAAACATATTTTTATTTATTTACTAATTATAATATACAAAACTATACAGACTGACACTATAAGTATAAAGTATAAGGCATCTCTGCTTAGTACCTATGTTTTTAGCATGTATCTGAATCTATTTGGTGAATCAGAATTTTTTAAACTACTTGGTAACAATTTAGTTGTGTTAATTATTTGGATCTTGGCAGCGGATGCGTTTGCTCACCAACGCATGGCAGGTCGGATCGGGCGCGGCTGGTTGAGAGAGAACTTTTGACCTCACCAGCAGGGTTGCCTCGGAACATCGCCTTGCACCGCAGTGGGATGGAGAGATTCACACGTCTGTCACTCCTGGAAAACTCACTTCTATAAAATGAGAAATATATGAACAAATTAAATTAAATAGCAGCCGGTGTAAAATATAAAATAACTTCTAAAAATAAATATGTTAAAAAAATACGAAAAAACTTTTACGTTTTTAATGACGTACCTACAGGGTTCACACATTATTAAAAACAACCCAAATGTCAGCGACACTATTTATTTGAATTTCATGGACATTATTACAGCTTTGTTACTCCGTGATCGATCTATTACACAGATTTTATTTGTACTGGTGTTATTATTTTTCGTTTCCTTGGTGATGTATTTATTAACCGTTTCTTTAGTGATGTCTTTATTTACCGTTTCCTTGGTGATGTATTTATTTATACTCGGTAGGCACTGCGATGTTCTTCCCATTACAATACCAATAAAAACAAAGAAAAAATGCATATTCTCTACTCGTACATTTCGTAGAAGTTTTAATGAAGATTTCATTTCATCATTAATAAGGAATCTCTAAATAAGTATGTCTACAAAATTCCCAAATCTATTACTAAAATTATGCAGCCGAGTTATGGGAGTGTGAACCTAATAATTTGTGCTTAAGTTGTCACAGGAAAGGATAGCATTTTATCTCTACTTCCGGTCTGTACATTTAATTTTATTTTGGCGGGAAATTCAGGGCAGTAAAAATAAAGGGGTGAAATATTTTTCTGGGATTCAAAGTAGTAGAAATCTCACTTCTCAGTCACGATCCCAATGTAAAAAATCAATTCAACAAACACACTATCGTATTTATTGTATGAATATGCGCTGAACGCTTAAATACTTAATACCAGAGATTTTCAATAAATTCAACACATTTTGTAAACCTCAGAGTAATGAGAGACCCTGCCCCAAAAATACTAAGCGTTTGTTAATAAGTGACGAATAAACGTATCTCTGAACATCTCAACGTACCCACCTGCCTAATAATTTGTATTTAGGTAGGTACATTGAGATATACTATCTTATATTTTTATTACGTAAACATGCATTAAAAATTAAAAAAAAATTTTTTGGTAGAACCTAACAGACAAGCCGTCATGTGACAGCTTTGTGGGAGTACATAAAACTTGTATTAAAAAAAATATTTTCTTGTATTAAATAAAAAAAAAAAAAAAATTAAAAGTTAGAATAACGAAGTCAGAGATAGGTAAAACGCCTCTCTGACAGTGTAACAAAACGCTGTAAAACCAAAGTTATTAAATAAACTACTCGAGACGGCGAAGGAAATGAACTATCATGAAATAAAAGTCCGAAAATTTTTAAAAGAACATAATACTGCCGTATTAAGTAAAAAAACACAGTACCCTTCTTGAGGGTATCAAGGAAGAAACTGTGTTTGTATTTACCACAACGCATGCACGAAAACTAGAAAAGTGATCTGCAGGTCAATCGTCGGTTTTAGATCATTTTTATGGCTAATGCGTTGAAAAGGGATTACTTAACATACCTAGAAATAAGGTATCTCAATAATCTGTTGATTCGACAATTGGGCATTACAAGTAGTTAAGAGTGGGAAACAGTAATAGCAATTCTCTTATCTTATAATCTTGTCTCTCGGCAATTGAGACCAATGGATGAAACATCTCGAAAGGTGCGAATACCTATCTAACAATCGACAAATAAATACTTCAACTGTTTACATTAATTGCAAAAAAAATTCTAAGTGCCTTAAAGTAAAATGTCTGAGCTTGAAATTCAAGCCATTCTTTTGATGCTCTCGTTCTATTTCCAGTTTATTTGCTCTATCTTATTATTTGATAAAACCTTCTCGTATATCGAGTATTGTAGAGTATGCATATCGATGGCAGATTTAAACCAGCTTCAGTCCTCCGTGTCGCGACAATCGGGTGGGGGTTGCGGGCTATGTGACCCGGGATTGTGAGCTCCAGGGGTGAGGCAGGTTTTTCCTTCCCGCCCGACTGTTAGGACCGACTCCACAGGTTTGTTTTACTTGCAGATTTTCGGGAGCTTTGGCAAAGTCCGAGGTTTATGCTCACATTTCGGAGCTTATATTATCCGTAGAGCGGCTATATCGTTCCGGCCAGCGAAGCGAGATAAGAATTAAGTGAATTTGTTTTTCCGACTTCATAAGCCGGCGGAATGAATGCTAATGGGGGCGGATATAAAAATGAGCACCTTGCTTATGGCGTGTTTAAATGGAGGTCATTAGTTCTCGTTTCGAGTAATAATTTCTTAAGATTATATAATACATAATGCTGCCTTTTTTAAATGCTCTCTGTTCAAAAATGTAATTATTTTAAAATAAATATATTTACTCCTTTGGGAATGCTGTTGACTTTACGTTATGTTAACTTTATTATTAGTATAACCATTGTCCCTTAAATTTGCAAAATCTGTTCCGGACTAACTTTGGAGGTTTTAAAGTCCAAATTTCAGCCCGAATACGATCTCAATTTCATTTATTAAGAAGGTGTACACTTGGGATTCGAAAAGACCATGTTGAGGGTGAAACATAAAAGCCGATATTGATCACTGCAAATATTGAACAAATGCTGATGTTAGGCTCGCGTTTGGCGTGTCTCTAGGCTTTGTACCGGCAACAAAGGGATTTGTATGACGGAAATTCTTCTTTACAAAAGCAAGCAAATTTTACGTCTGCAAGTGGTTTATTCATTGCTATTTTTGTGGTAGATTCTCTTACTATCGCTAGGTGAAATACAAAAGATCAAACATTTAATTTTACTCGAAGTGGCTTGATCTGAATGCTAGGTTGGTTCTAAACTCAACTCCTGCTTTTCCCCACTGTTTTCAGCCTTATAAGATACCCCATTGGGTGTTGTAATAGTGAAATATTGGCTTCGGGCAGTTGAAACCAATTTATCATTCTTGTATCTACTTGTAATACCACCTGAAATTTAACTTAAGATCAGGGGACTGAGCATCGAGAAAACGATAACTTTACAATATCAATAGGCGTAACTTCCGAAGAATTTATATCAATATATATGTTAACAGCTAAATCGATAGTGACAGGCGAATGACTGAATCGATATATATATATTTTAAAGAAAGACAAACATTCCCGGTTACGAATAACCCGACAAAATTTGAAAATTTCGTACTACTTACTGTGACTAAGCCAGCGGAGGAATCGAATACGGTACCCAAACGCGATGTCATTTTAATAAATTGGCAATATTGAATTGAAATACTAACATCAATATGCATCGGCAGTCTGGATTTATTTTTGATACGGACGATTCGGAATGAATTAGTTAGTGAGGTCTTTATTCGTATTTCAACAATTTTCGGTTCTCACAGATCTAACGAAATAAATTGACTCAGTCTTAGGTGCACTATTTAAGAGCGTATAACCAGAGAAAACCAGAAATATGTCATTTTTAAATCAGTGTTTAGACGTATTAACTCTTTTCCAAAAAAAATATAAATTGATTCCGAAAGACTATTCTTTTATCTAGGTATGTTTTAAATTTTGAGAAATTTTTTTATCTTTTAGTATAATAAGGTTATACCGTAGATAACTGGCAGATTTGTTAGATTTTCAAAAAAGATTTTATATTATACAACACCTATTTCAAATCATATAATCATGCAGTAAAATAAATCAAAACATTATCTGGTAAACATATGTAACAGAATTTTAATTTTAGTTTAAATAAAATCATTAAAAAATATTTACGTACATGTGTTTCTTGACGAAAATTGGTCCATTTGTGTATTTATTTGCGCACTTAAAGTCTGATAGGTTTCAGATTTTTTAACATTCTTATTTTGCTCAGACACTATTAAAAAAATGATAAATAATTATGATCAAAAAATAATTACAAAAAGAACATAATTTTAATAGTTTTATCAACACGCCTTTCAGCATTTTTGGATGTAGGTATAAATTAAAGCAAATTTGGAATGAAATAAAATCGATACTGAGTTATAATTTAAAAAATCTGGTACGGAGACTAATTAATCTTTCTCTTTGGAACCGCCCTGTACGATTGTAAGAACATCTTTCGACGAAATGTGATTTTTCGGCCGCTTGCTGGTTAAACGCTCTTATTTATATGGATCACGTATATGACTTCTTTCAATTCTAAGAGGTTCATTAGTTCAATCCGTTCATTAAATAAGCCAGTAATTTTGCATAACGAACAACAGTTAACCGAAACTGATCTAATAATATGAAGACCACGCTCAAATTTATCAATCGTTGATCGGAATATCTGTGTTAATCGTTGACCGTGCTCGCAAATATTGATAACATATTTAATTTATTTATTTTGGAGGTGGGTATGGGTACCGCTGCCCCGGGAACCATTTACTGGATAACCAACACATCTGCCATAAGTCACGTAAGCTCGCTACGATTGGTGGCTTAAAAGGGGTGCCCGGGTTCGTGGGGTGAGGTTTGTCGAATTCTTGGCGGCGGATGCGTCTGCCCGCATTCCAAAAAACTCCCTCAACTAGACACTGGTTGAGGGAGTCCTTAAGACCTCTCTAGCAGGACTCTTTCGGAACATTGTCTTGCACCGCAGTCGGAGGGATAGATTCATACGTCCGTCTCTACTACACAAACTGACCCCCAGATTCTTCCCCATCCCTCACCTTTCCTTTCCCATAAATGATCCTTCACATAGCATCCCCAAATTCTTCTTTGGGGATCCTGTGTGAAATTAAATTAGTTATTAAATTGAATTAGTTATTAGTTTATTAGTTAAAGGCATTTTTACATTAGCTCCACACAGGAGGCCCTGATACGATACGATACGATTGTACCACCCCAGCCAGGAGCACTCCTGTCCCGGTGAGACCGGTACACCAGAGGGGCACTGATTTGTTAGGACTAGGAACATGTGCTCTGAGGATAGGATATAGGCTGTAGTTTAATCGACCGGTATACTCCGCAACCTAAGAAAAAATAATGGAATTTAGGATGGGCAGGAACAAAGGAATGTATTGAGCGCTAATTTTATTTTCTTCATGCCTTCCTTTTTCTTGCTTCTTTTTGGCTTTTTTTGGATACTCCTGTCTGTTCTTGACTCTTCTTGTCTCTTGTTATCCTTTACTTTTCTTGCTTCTTGACCTTGAAATTGACTGACGGGAATTATTTTTCTAAGGCCTCCTGTGTGGAGGTAATGTAAAAAAAGAAACGGATTTGTTCAATATGGTATTGATATAGGGTTTTATCGATCGTCCATACTATGTAGATCTCCAGAAAATTAACAAAAAAATTATAAAACAACCAAATACAAGTCTAATATTGAAGACTCCATTCAAATTTGATCATGAACCGAATAAGAAGTTCATGCAACCGAATATCCTTGGTCAAATAACTTTACTAATTTGGGTATCACAAATACGAGACGTCTTCACCGTGGCTTTTAATTATTCCTACATTTTTAATTAAAGGAAATGGTTCATACCTAGCGAGTGAGTTGTCAGATAGGTGAATTATTTTACGACTCAAAATCCGGCGGTGAAAATTAATGACTGTTTCGGCTTACGTCTTGTGGTCGCCTTATTAAATTATGTTAATTCTTCTCCCCAAAGTAAGGCGGAGATTTGCGGAGTTTTTCCAAGCCGAGATAAGCCATGAAACAGTAATGAAATTTTATAAATTTGTTCAGTTTTTAAGCCGACGTATAAGATACAAGTATAATGTAATACACATTTTATGTGTTTACTTCTGGAAGTTGAGTGGCTATAAATGTTACAAACTCATTTTTTGTTCCTAAATTATCTATAATCTACATATTATTATTATTGACTTGAATGTTGGATGATTATTCTATCAATCTCAAAGAAAGAATGTTAAAATGTGTTTAATCTTGGTATTTATGTATTATTTTTGCATGTATATTGTAAGCGTTTATGTTCCTCCTGCTTCTGTCTCGACACAGGTATGTCCTGGTGAGACAGGCATCGTTAAAACATATGTCATCAAACTTTATATAGATAAATAAATAAATATGAAATATGCGGACTTTGTAAAGATATATTAAAGAAAAAAAAATAATACATCGACGCTGGAAAGGAAGAGTGACTAAAACGCCACATCGGGTGAAAATGGGTTAACGCAGTCCAATTTAGTTTTTTTTCTCCGTCGATTTTCAGTGCGATCCGAGCACCCTTATGGCGCTTTAGTCACCACAAATTGGCTACTTTTTTGAAATAGCATCGACTTACATGACAGTAAATATTGTCTTTTTATCTGAATGTGACTTAAGTTAACTTAGATTATGTGTGGTAGAAGGTCACATCACTCTTCCTTTCCAGTATTTTGTCCAAATTGTTTGGAAGCTTTTATTACCTTCCATGTTTTAGGATAACATGTAGAATTAGCTTTTTTCCTTACCATGAAATGGCAATGGAAGTTACTTAAGCACATGTTCCCTATCGTAATAAAGTATATAATTCACATTAGTATTACTTCCCTACCCGTTTAAATAATGCATAGGTTGTTAAGTCAAAAATGTCATATTAAAAATCACTAACAATGTCGCTTAAGGTGTTTTTCCTTTCCAAAAAAAATAAGACTTGTCGCTTTAGTTAATTATGCTTGCCACGTTTTATAGTTGATTTGGCGAATACATCATTTTATATATGAACATTATTTTGCTGATTTTGCTTAGATCTACCATTTGACGATAGATTTAATCGGAAGCACCCACCTACATATATATATAGAGTTCCGGATTTCACGGGCGCTTTAGTCGTCCAAAAACAGTGCGGGTGAACGCACGACATAATATTGAGATTTAATTAAATTGTGTACAAATAACACCATTCCATCTCGTTATCACAATGAATATAAATTCGAAATTATTAACTTTAAAGATATGCTTTTGGAATCAGACATTGAAGATCCAGAACGTAAAAATTAACAGTTGATCTAAGTGTCTTTATTTATTTTTGTAATTTTATTTTTATTTGTAATTAATAGGTGCACCTTACTAGCTTGTTTTAATTTATGTTAAAATTGTAGACCTGAAGGGTGTAGGTTGTTCATTATTAGTTTTGTTAAAAATTTTATGGCTTTCACCCATAAAGGGATGATTATTAGAATATATCGTTATTTGCTCAAAATTATGTTGACCTGCAGAGTTTAGGCCATTAAACCATTAAAAAAAAATTGCTTAAAATAGGGCCTAAGTTATGACCGACCACAAGTATTGTATTCAATTTGGGAGGCGGATATGGGTACCGCCGCCCCGGGAAACATTTACTGGATAACCAACACATCTGTCATAGTGGTCACCCCAAGGTTTGGTGATTTAGCAGTGGTGTCCGGATTCATGGGGTGAAGTTTGTCCGGGTATTAGCAGCGGATGCGTCTGCCCACCAGCTGTATGGCAGGCCGGACTGGAAGAGAGAGGTTAAGAGAGTCTCTTTGACTTCTCCAGCCGTATCCAGTCCCAGATATAACATATACCCATCCCTAATACCCTTTTCCTTCCCAGAACTTCCTTTCCTTCCTTTACTAAAAAGACCCAACGTCTAATCTAGAATCTGTAGTTAAAGTTGAGACATAGGTATTTCATTAAATTAACTGCAGGACTAACATACCAATGCTGATGCCCCTGGTAAGGCTTACTTTATTAAATTAATGCTTCGCAGGAAATGTGGATATTTTACACATTTCCCTCAACAACTCTAAGCACGAACTTTAACTTTTTAGACTTTAACTTTTTACTATGTATGTTACTATGTGAAACCTTTTTAGTTCTACGTATGAAATTTCCTATGTTTTTTATAGTTTTTTGTACTGCTTTTGCAAAATAAAATAATGTTGTTGCCGAGCAACGAACAACCATAAACATACTATTTTTATCCGATTTTATACAATGCTAACACCGTCCACCACTCCCTGGCTGGGTGCATGATGATGCACATTCATTCCGGTTTTAGCGTTCATTCCTTCTGCCTGCTTTTTCTCTAAACAATATAATTGTTAAATCTGTTCTAATTATTGTAACACAAAGTTTCATTGGAAATATATTTGACTCACGTTAAATCAAGAGTTATTATTGATAACCTCCACAACACACGTATTCAGTTTACAGACGTTGCAAGGTTTGTAAACTGTCAAACCCTCTGGATAAAATATCAAAATATACCAATATTGCCAAAATGTATTTATAAATAGGAAATAAGACACCGACACTTTTTTCCAACAATTTGTTGTTTTGTCACTATTTTCTTTTCAATTATTATTATTTCCGCAAGATCTAGAAAGTCCTGGTTTTGTAAGGCTCAGCTAAGTCAATTTTCTAATGAAATACATTGTTCTTTTCACAGAAGGAATTCCAATACCCTGTCTTGCCGAATTTATATAAAAAGCTCTCCAAAAAGCCTCGAATCCGACCAAAATATAAACTCCGATGTAGACAATACAACGTAAAAAGTTTTAAAGAGAAATAATCCCTGTAATTCACGTGATTAAATCCTTGTATTTGACTTGATATCTTAACATAACTAATTGTATTTAGATTTTCTTATTATAACGAAATAAATGAACTATCATTATGCTTGTAAAGCTTATTTACTTGGTGGCTAGTGGCTAGGCACAGATGACAGAGAGAAAATTCACTGAATACTCCTGTCTTTCTCTATTTGTTGAGCTACATTCCCAAATCATCTCATCGTCACTTTCTTACTCTCATTCATTACGTTTACGGTGTGCGTTTTTCAATATTCTTCCAAACCTTCAATTGCCTAATCCAACATCTGCTAACATATTCCAATTGAAAATGCATTTCAACATTTCACCACCCCTTTGAAAAGTTATTAAAGAAATGAAAAAATATTAAAAAATATATCTTATGATCTAACCTAACATAACCGATTTTTTAAATATTTTTTTTTACCACTTTTAATGATTTTTCAAGGGAGATGGTGAAGCTGTATGATTATGAGTTGTCCGGTCACCGAAGATGCCATACTACCACTGGTTTCAGACAATTCGAGTTCGAAAGTTGGGACTTGGGATTCACACGAAAAAATAAAATAATAATTTTTAGTCAACCTGATGTTTCCATGTTTAAATGTATCTTTTTTAAACGCATTCTGTTTAAATTAGGTATCAGCGTATTAATGGATGAGTAGGTAGTAGGTAGTAGTAGTTTTATAAATACTTTAACATAAAACAGATAACTAAAGGACATGCGTTTAATATTAATTATAGAACTTACCTAAATATAATTATATAATCCAGCATTTTATAAATCTATAAAATTAATTTAAATTCATTCCACTGAGTTTTAAGCTGATGCTTTTGTAGCACAAATCCATATAATTTTAATTGTTAATTTTCAAATAGATTTTACGTGCAAATGCCTGAAATGTATTTTAATGGTTTTTTGCTCTTTAATCTAGATTTACTCCACTTTATAAAACATAATGAATCATTAAGCCAAATAATTACACACCAGAAAATCTAAAGTATTATTGTAAATAAAATTATTTTAGTTTTGTGGTTCACGCTTTGATTTTTTTAAATTCCAAAGACTTTTAGCTACCAAAAATTATAGAACCAACCAAAAATAGCTACTAATTCAACCAGAATTATAGAACTACCAAAAATAGCTACTAATTCATCAAAAGACTAATATTAAGAAAGGAACTCTACAATATTATTGCAACCTACTTTTCCACACTTAACAGTGCAACCGTTGGCTAATATCCTAAGCAAGCCTGAGCAAACTGTGCCATTAAAAGTTATTAAAATAATATAAAGCGAAAGCAATTAAAATTTTACTCTCTGTTTTATAATGCTTACCTTTTATTATTATAAAGATTCTTCCGGTAGTTTACGTAAACAAAATGGTTTGCTCCTACCAAGAGCATTACTTCCTTTTAATGCCTTAGTTTTAAACTGATATTGTCATTGCAGAAGAGGGATTTCATTTTACTGAACTTTTTATATTTAACACTTTTGAACTTTTATGCGTTTTTCAGATATTTTCTTTACATATTTTACAGTTTATGCATTTTACTTTTAACTATTTTATTTCAAAATTAATAAAATACTTAGTTTTAACATCTTTTATTTTTATAAAACTAACATGTTTCTTTCAATGCTTAACTTTTAAAAGTTTTAATAACCTAATGAAGTAACCATTGCTCACGAAATATGCTTTTTAAATAATAAAAGTGGATGAAACTAAGTATTGTTTAAATTTTACCACAAAATAAGTATGTTGGGTTTGAAGAAACTGTTTTATTTATAAAATTTTTACTTATTAGTTATTATGTACTTTTTAATTGTTAATTTTTACGTTACAGTTTCTCTTACATTTTTATACTATTAAATTATTTATGTCGTTGTCTTATTAATTATGTTAATGGCACATGTTGTGTCGTGTACATGGAAATAAATAAATAATTATTATGTAATATTTTTATTAAATCAAACAAAAAATTTAACATACAAAAAGTCAAAAAAAGGCGACTCCAAAAGAATTATATTTTTTTACTTCCTTCAGGCTCGTAGGTACCAAAATATTGAAAAAATTTGAATTATAATGTTGAAATAAATACAATTGAAATAAAAATAATTATTGCAAATGCAAATACAAATTTGCAGAGAGAAAAAAATGTCTTCACGTAAATGTTAAAAATATATATAAATTCCTTTTACTATCTTACCTACCTACATTGTTCATTAAAGAGAAAAATAAATAATTCAATATATCGAAGTAACATGCTAATACTAATTAATGTATTCAAGTAAGATTATTTTGTTATGCAAACAGCATTGAAGATATTATTTTCAGAATCATTAAATTGTGTACGCAAAGGAGTACCTAATACCTGTTTTTTGTTAGGTTGAAATAATGTTTTCAAAAACATTACTGCCTTTGAAATTTCTTGAAAAAATTCTTCTAACCTTTGATGAAAATAATGATGAGAAATAATGAGTACAAAGGACAAATTCTGCAGTCCTATGTTTCCTATGGAACGCACCGTATAATTGAATTTCTTCTTGTTGAAAACGTACGCGTTGGATGTTACAGGGTTTTTCCAGAAAACCGCCGTTCTAAGGGTGTGAGATTTTATTTTCAATTGAGGATGGAAATGAATTCTTGGAAAAGTAAAATGCTTTCCAATAAGTTTTAACCCCTTTTTATCGTAAACTGGACAAAACTATTATCAAAAAATATAGTTTTCGGAAGTGAGAACGCAAAACGTCAGTTGTTTCGCAGAATTTAAAAAATTCATCGAACGCCTATTAACTTCGATAATTTTCAAGTTTTCTGTAAGTGCACTTCAGGTTCTGTTATTATTCAATTATAGGCCAGTTGTTTCGCAGAATAAGAATAATAATAGAACTAAGATAGAACTTTCTCAGCCCTTGAATATTAACTTTGAAATTCTATGTATTATTCAAAACAATTGGCTCGTAATGTGTGTTCTTAATAAAAACATGATAATTTTTATATTTTCAATGGATAATATAGTTAATTTTTGCTGCCGTTTTAACAATAGTTAGGTTGATTTTTACGGTGGTGTAATGGTCAGCAGGGTTAGTTGCCTTCCAAAAATTTACCCATCTGAATATATTTTATGTTTAAATATCCTTTTTATATTATGTTTCGCAGTTTTTCAGGGGTTTGCACAAGTCTAAGATAATTTTTTTTTTCATTTTATTTTTCGAAATGTGTCCTGCCTCTGAGAGCTCAGTTATAGCACGTATTTTTATTAAATGCATTTTGGAGTTAATACCAAGAATATATTAATTATGCAAAGATGAAAATGTGTTGGCAACCGCAAAGTTGGTACGTGATATTTATTAACTTCACTCTGGACAAAAATCTGAAAAAATCTGGGGTGATATACGAATGCTTTTCACATTAATTCCACACATGTTGCTCAAAGAGGTAAAGGAGGGGAAAATAGTTTGTCTTAGGTATTATTTTTTCTTTGGGGATGCTGTGTGGAGAGTCTTTTAAAGGAAAATAAAAAAGAGGTGATTCTGGGGGTCAGTGTGTCCAGGAGTGATGCATGAATCCATCCCTTCCACTGCTGTGCAAGACGATGAGTCGACAGAGTCCGACCGGAGAGGTCAAAGGGTCTCCCTCAACCCGACCTATTCCGATCCGTCATGCCTCATAGTTGTTGGGCAGACGCATCTACTTCCAAAATCAGAAAAAACCTCACCAACCACATCTCCAACCATGCGTAATCAAGTTAGCAATAATACCAAGTGCCTGCGAACACTTTGGAGACTCAATACTCAATATAATTTAAAGAAGTCTTTGATAGAAAGAATAAAAGATAGTCACAATTAAAGATGTCACCAGTCATACCATTACTGGCCACTGCTATCCACGAAGCCACGAAGCCACAAAGCCACGAAGTCACGTAGCCACGAAGCCATGAAGCCAAGAAGCCACGAAGTCACGAAGCCACGAAGCCATGAAGCCACGATGCCAAGAAATCACAAAGCCATGAAGCCACGTAGCCACAAAGCCACCAAGCAAGTTGTTACGTAATTCATTTAAAAAAAATAGAGCCCTTTTCTCAGTTCCATTAACGCAATTAATTTAAAAAAAAATAGAGCCCTTTACTCAGTTCCAAGCTTTATGTACCAATACTCTGTAAGCACAGATGATAAAAAAATTGTCATGAAGCATTAATATAAAGGAAAGGATTGTATACATGGCTTGTATATATGTTCAGGAAAAAAATACTAATTATTATTATATAAGTCATTTGAGTTTTTGCGAATTTCCCCAGAGCGTTGAAGACCAAGACTCAAATAAAGGTAATTATTTGGTGATCAGAATCAAGAATATGTGAAAGTCTTTGACACTTTAAAAGTAAACAGATAATTATCGATATTTCCTGTATTTTATATGTAAGCAGCGTGGTTTTTTTATATCGTTTTATTACGATTTTACGATGTTCAAAAATAATTTCGACTTATGGAAGATGACGTAGATTTTTTGGGGACATAGGTTACGTTTACAAAATACATTATTATTTATATTATTCTTAGACTCTCGTTTCAGTGGAACTCTAAAAGAATGGCTTCGCTTTCAATAATGAAAACGTTAAATTATATTGTTATTAGAAGGAAAGGATCAATAATTTATTTTACTCGATGTCAAATAATGAAAGACGATTTCATCGTTCAATTATAAGCTCAAGAATTTTGATTAAACTTTTTGGTGGTAAAATAATTTTTTTTCGAAAAAGTGAAAATTAATACCGAGAGAAAACCCAATTAGATTCCATCTAGGTATGCTTTTTTTAAATGAAGGGTATTAAATGAAGAAATAATTATCTATATTGAAATCAATACTGGGAGTGGATATCGGGGAATGAATATTGGCAAAATTGTAGCAAGGCCTTTTTTCGAAGGGAAAGAAAACTTCCCTTCTTTGTTCAAGTCAATAGATTTGCGGTTCGAATCTGAAAAAGGGTTCATTTCATCGTCTGGGGGTCAAAAAGGGTGTGAGGCATTCAGGGAACCACCAAAGACCGTTCCTCCATTTCCTATAATTTAAAGTGACAGGTATCAAGATAGCAATGTAACCGTTAGATATGTGAAAAAGTATTATAAAATATCTTTTCAATTACCGAGAAAGAAGCCGATCCGAATTTTCAAAAAGGACGATAAATTCTCAATAAAACCCACAACATGTCTCTCTTGAGGCAGAAAAAAGCAGATTTTCGTGGAAAATGCGTGCGAAAACATTATATACCAGAATATTATTTGTACACGCGTAGTTATATTATAACCGGGAACCCCTCCAAGACGGTTGAATCTGTGCAAATAATCATGATGTCGGATCGTACCAGTAAAAAATTCTAACTGCTTCAGATGTCACACAGACAGATGTTAAGTCAAGCGGCATTTTCTTTGAAAATGAAAAGTATCTGCTAGCTGAGAGAAAGATTTTTCAAAATTAAGCGAAACAAACCTCTCACTTAAATTCATTCTACGAATACTCTTTCCCTACAGACAATCGCCGTTTCCTGTATTTCCGATTCACAAAGTTCTCAGTAATATTATTTAATTCAGCCAGTAATTAAATTAATCAAAAGAGCGAATAAAGAAAGGCAGCAATTTAATTTATTTTTCGGTGTTGGCTTCTCTTTTACGTAGAGTTTGTCCACAAACAGGGCTAAAAACAAGGCTCGCAGTTCGCAGTCAAACCCACCAAAGGGTTGGCGTTCCAGCCCATTTCCTCTACCCTTGTATCACCCGACCATCTTACCCTCGGTCCGAATAATCACAAGGTTCATTATTCCCGAAGACACAGCCTTTTGGAATATTCTAGGAAGTTGTTGAATCGAACAATGCAGACTAGTTTTTATTTTATGAAAACATTGGATGTTTAATCAACGTTGATGCGACGTTCTGCACAAATTAATTCTCGTTGGAATAAGTTAGCTGAGTGATTTATGACAAGAGTCTTATTCAAATTCTTAGCGTTTGTTGAAAATTCAGTAAATTCAACAAGTAGTGGTAAAGCCTAACCGCAATGAGATATTTCGGTGCCCTGGACATTTATTCAGGCATATCTGTATTTTGTATTGATCTCAGTTCTGGAACAAACTGTCACGGCTTATGTCTATTATGCCAACATTTTTAAAGTGTTCACTCCTTTCTCTCTCTATAATATTATCTTCATTAGAGCCAAGCACAGAAGTTACGATACTGTAGGGCTTAAGCATATTTTTAAAAATGCGGTTGCACAATTAAATTTGCCGACATAATGCCTCTTTTTTAGCTTTATTTCTCTAGTTTTCATGTGTAAATCGTCTTTTGTTGTCGGTGCGCGTTCTTACCTGCAAAAAGTCAATTTTATTGAGAAAAATAAAATATGATGAATTTTAGTAAAAATAGCAATAATATTTGGATTATAATATCATAATATTTGGCACCGTTTTCGTGAAAAATCACTACACGAGGGTTAAGTAGTTTTTTTCTGAGGCTCCATCCAAAGATGATTTAATGCCTTTCAGATGATGCCGCCAATCCCGCTTTCCTTGTACAGACCTGACGAAGTTTGGATTCCAACAAAATGTAGTAGTCAACTGAAGTATATGTTACTTATTTTATTTAGAGTTACTCTGGTCCAAAAAAAGTTGTGTTTAATTATTGAAATTAATATCACAACCCCAAATGAAAACATGAAACAGATTAAGACACAGAAAATCAAAAAGTACCTACCTACTGTCTTACTGGGATATGTCTAATTTTATGCATATTTATCAAACTCATACTTTCCCATTGAAATTTATTGTTATTACCTTCAATAAATTATTTTCCATATTGCTATCTGCCACCTTTGAGTCAAAGTACAATATTCTATCCGAATTTGATTTGATTTTTATAGATGGTACGTATCTATTTTTTGTGTCCATTGTTTCATATCTTCATTGAGAATAAATGGACGTATTTAATTTCAATAATTAAATATTACAATGAAGTATTATAAGTGCTTCAATTAGTTAAACCTGATTTAAATATGTATTTAAGATTTGAAATAATATTAAAAGAAGTCCCTTATGAATAAAAAAACAACCTTTGAACCGGCTCTGTAGAAACATTCCAATCAGGAAAAAATCAAATATAAGAGTCGAAATGTAAGTTGAGAAGACTTTTTTTTTTAGGCCAACCAGTTGCCGCATTATAAAAGAAATTACATTTCATGTGCGAACATTTTTAACAAGTCAAGATCATTAATCTGGATTCGGGGTATCCTTGGTTAGAGACGTACCTACATTTCGTCGCGTAATATTGCTGCCATTTCGTCGGTATCGATCTGAGTTGAAGGCTGAAAAATGGCCTGCCATTTGTCAGAGGCAGCCACACGTCTCCCGCAGGCAAATACTTCCAGCGAACAATGGCTCAATCGGAAAGGTCTGATCCTGTAACCTGCCACTTCATAATCTGGAATACTGGAATTTCCCACTGGGCCTTTAGACGGTGTTCCAGAAATGCAATTTCTTTGCCTGGCGGGTGAATGAGAGCACGTCCTGTTAAGATGGTCACAAGTCAAAATCACAATATTTTAATGGCGAAAGTACTAAACGATTGCTCAGTTTGAACTTATTAGCAATGAAATTACATTACAACCAGAACCTTTATTGTTTGTTTGTCCGTTATTGATAAAATTAACAGACCATGGAACAAGTAGTAAACACTCTTTTGTGTCCAGTAAACGTTGTTCGTGAATGAAAAATATAGGCATTCAAAGAATATGAGTGAATGAACGAAATAAATATGGTATCGAGATTCGTTTTCGTATTTAAAAGTTGCGGAGAATACTACATTCTACATCTTAAGTGTAATTGAAATAAAAAGATACACACATTCGCTTGAATGCCGAACATTGTACGAGACGACCTACTTGAAGTAGTCCTCATACTTATGTGTTGCTACGTTCGCTATCTGGGTTTCTTTAATGGTCCTTAAAATCTTCGGGAAACAATCGAAATAGTTGTCTTATTTTACAATAATAAGTAATTTGCGTGTATTTACGAATAAAATGTTATTCCTTGGCGTATACCATTGTTTGATGTGTAATTAACCACTTTCAAATCACGTTGTGGCACTCAATCAAGGATATTTTGGCAATTTGGTTAGAGAGTTAGAGATAACATAAAAACCTCACGCGATGCGTGAAAGTTTGGTACTAAAACCACTGAATCGAAAGTACGAAAATTACCTTTTCTTTCGCTTGCCACTTTTGAGATCTCTAAAACATGTCTATAGTTTTGTGATGTCATTGCTAATAAGCGATTATATCGATGTCATCTTTTTTTCAGCATTCTCACGAGATGAACATACTTATATGTTGGAAGATGGATAGCTTTAAAAATAATTGTAAATATTTAAGAAGATTATGTATTTCGTTGGAAACTTTTTTTGTCGTAAAGTAAAATACATAAACAGATTAATAAAATATTTATAAAATAAAACGGTGTGGATCACTTTTATTCTAATTCCTATTGCCGGCCAGGATTCGCAAATACCACAGCTTCTTCAGAGCTGTATTGTATAATACTACCGTCATTCGAAAGAAAACTGCTAGAAATTGTCAACGGTCACATTCTGATATACGAAACCATTCATGTTTATCAACCTATTATAATAAAAACTACATCAGAATGTGACCATTAAAAATTTTTCAGCTGTCTTATTGCTTATGACGGCAGATTATTTGACTCGAAGTTTTATACTGCCCTGACAAGGATACGATAGAATCAAAACCTGGTTGGCAACAGGTATGAAAAATAAAAACGATGTTAACATTCATTGATTTATTTTAATCTAGCGATTTCCCGGCTTGTTTCTCCTTGCGTGTCCTTTCCCATTCGTCCCGTTCCCCTTTCGCCGCTCCTTTCCCTCACGCTTTTCCCCTCCACCTTCCTTGCCTTCCAGTCCCAATGCATTCAGATTTCAAACAGTTCACGTGCCAGCTATTCAAATTTTTTTATTCAAATTTTCATTTTTCATAAATTACTAATATTCATTTTTGTATATTACAAGAACAATCAATCATATTTGATACCTAACCTATTTAAAATGCCCTAATTCTTACTTAATGCCTACTACCCACTTCAAGTAAATACATTAATTTAAAGAATTTATTCGAAAATTGAATTTTGATTAAACAATTCATAGTTTACAAAATGTCATTCTCAAATTGCGACATGTTTGATAGTTTTGCAAGAATTTTTGTAATGATTAAAAAACTTTTCAGATGTATTGTCATGTGGTTAATAGTCCAAAAACCTTCGCGGGGGTTGAAATAATGTATTTCAAACATGTCCTATTCTTAATGAAGCAATGCATCGACACCTTACTTATTTACATATTTATGAGCAAGCATTTTTGATTTTTATAGATTATAATGTCACATCACTAAGTACCTATATGGTTCGTAAGAAAAATTTAATAATAATCCACCTCGTTGTGAGTTAAAAACATTCTTGACGAATAAAAATAATTCTTAAGTTAGTTATATCAAAATATTGGATTTAATTTAAAAAAAACGTCCAAGGACGCTTTCAATTTAATATTATCTAATATGATACAAATTTAATTTCTGCTGACAAAGTGCTTACATTAGCTTAGCGCGCAAAATTTTTTAAAATGTTTTAAAATATAAAAGAATGTCAAATTTTAAAATGGAGTTCTAAGAAAGAAACTGAATAATAATTCTTTACAGTTAAACTATTAATAAGAGACCGTAGCTTGTGTAGTAATTTCGTATAATAATAATTTTGTTGTTGGGAACATTATACATAGATGAGACATTCAGCGAATAAATTGGTTCAACGGAATCGTAGGTTAGTTTTTATTGTTCAAAATTTTTTAATAATGACACGGCTTGTGAACTTTAAACTGGTAAAAATTTTCATTAAACAAATATATAATAAAAAAATTAAAAAAATAAAAATCTAAAAATATGATCGAATGAAAGCAGGGAAATTATTTCGCTTTAAACTCGAGACGGATCCAGAAATTGAAAAAAATATTAATTTTTTTTTTTTGGCTGTTGAACATAGGTACATTTGTACGTCGATGATATTTTTATCAAATCTTCTTTTAAAGTTTTTCTGCATCGAATGTTTCTCAAAGACTAATAACGAAAAAAAAAATTATTACTACAGAAAAATAATTTACTTCTTTTGGTTTATCAGTATTTGTTCCGATTTTGTTTTTTCTATAATTAAAAAAAAAAAAAAAAAATTGATTATGAAAAAATCAATATGAATAAAAACATTTCTTTTTATTACATTTCACAAGCTTCTGCGAAAAAAAAAGTTTTTTTTTCAGAAATTGTTAAAAGGTATATTTAAAATTTCGAAAGATCGTCGGAACTTTAAATTACGTGTTTTAATGTCATTCAATTTTTATTGTGTCCTGGGCTTTAAACGGCCATTAGTTTATGAACTCCCTATCAACAAATCGAAATGCAAAATCGCTAGGGGCTCCATCGAAACCTTTCTCTATCTCTCTCTGTTTTCAGTTTTGCCACTAAAAAAATTAGAATTAAAATATTTTGCTGATTCTGAAATCGATAAAATTTAAATTTAGGAAAAATTTTCACAATTTTTTTTTTTTAAATGAAGAAAATTAAAATGTTTTTATTATAGAAAGAGTATCTCCATTTCTCTATTAGTACAACAACAACAACAACAACCGTCGACCGTTGCTGGACGTATCAAAGTAGGATGGAAAAGGATGAAACCAAGGGCTTGAGTAAAAGGAAAGGACGGTCTGACGGCCGAGCCTTTCGACGCGGGGGCTTCAGTTAGAATTCACTTTCCCGAAGGCCTGTTCGTGCATGAGTTGAACACGAATCTCGGAGAATTATGTACGGGATAGCGCCTTTATAGTATGTCTCTATGGTTGGGAAGCAGAAGAATGACGAAGAAAAAAACATAATGACATTGTCAACAGGACGGTGAACAGTGACAGTGAATTGAATCACGGGTCTCAATTTGAACAGAATTGATAACGCCGCTACGCACCCAATGTCTTTGGGCATTTGCTGGGTAAGAGGGGACTGCGGACGGGTGTTCCAAACTAGTTCGAAAAACATTTTTGAAACATTCGATTCCATCGGTGCGCGTGCATAAAAACAATCAAAGTGTCATATTTAAATGATTATCCTGTACCTTCATATAAAGCATACATAATAGATATTTTTTAAATTACAGTACCAACCTGAAAATAAAATAAACGTTAATAATATATTAATAATTCTTCCCTTCAGTGCCTCTACCTTCTCAGAAGATCCAGCGTCAATCACGCAAAGGGCTTAAGCCAAATACAATGTATAAAATGAATTTAAAATTGTCATTGAATTGAATTATATTTGGCAAAATTTATTAGCACTTTTAGGAAAACAGGTTAAATTAAGGAAAAATGCTATTTTAATGCGTTAGGAGAAGATACGATGTAATTAGTTTGTGTTTGCTATTTAAAATTAGTTAATTAATTAAATAAATTAACGGAACGAAGAATTATTTGCGATTTAATCTGTTTGGTTAAAATTTTGCATTATCAGCAGGCTTCAATACTTTTTTGTGACTGAATGGAGCTGTTTTATATGTAGTATAGTGAAGAGCCAGAACAGTAGATATTTTCAGTATCGCGCCCCGGTTATAGACAAACATTCCCGGGCAACCCAACAATGTTTGAAAATCTCCTACTACCACCACAGAAAGCCGAAAATGTCGCTTGTTTTGTGATGGAGGACTTAGCCAGCCGAGGAATCAAACACGGGACGCCTGGGTGGGACCCAAACACGATGCCCACTCAACCACTGACCGGTCAAAACTTCCCCGTCTTCCTTTCCCCATCTCCTCCTCAGTTTTGTCAGCTTCACAATTTACCGCAATTGGGAATCTCACAGTCTTACTGGCTCCTGGCAGTGGGGACAGTTGCGTGGTACGTAGATAAAAATAATAATATTAACGACCCATTCTTACAAAAAACGTGTGTGGTTTAGACTACACAACTGAAGTAAAACTTCACTAACTTATATCTCCCTCTTATCCTTATCCTTATCCTTATCCTTATCCTTATCCTTATCCTTATCCTTATCCTTATCCTTATCCTTATCCTTATCCTTATCCTTATCCTTATCCTTATCCTTATCCTTATCCTTATCCTTATCCTTATCCTTATCCTTATCCTTATCCTTATCCTTATCCTTATCCTTATCCTTATCCTTATCCTTATCCTTATCCTTATCCTTATCCTTATCCTTATCCTTATCCTTATCCTTATCCTTATCCTTATCCTTATCCTTATCCTTATCCTTATCCTTATCCTTATCCTTATCCTTATCCTTATCCTTATCCTTATCCTTATCCTTATCCTTATCCTTATCCTTATCCTTATCCTTATCCTTATCCTTATCCTTATCCTTATCCTTATAACTCCCCAAGTCAATCGTGAGTGTAACGTGTGCAACTTGTGCAAGTAACCAAGTGATCCTCCAGTGCCATAAAAGCGATTCGCACTAAAACAGGCATTGTAAAAAATAAGATAAATCAGATTCTTTCCCAATTTTACTATTCACCACGCTTCTCCCGTAGTTTTTACTAGTTTTTGACAACAGTCCAGTTTTGTCCCCTTTTTGTATAAAAAATACAAATAGCGGACAAATATTGCGACTACATTCTTTTTGGATACTTTTTGGTGATATTTCTCTTTCATATTTGTAATGCTTATAAATATATTTATATTATGATGTTGTCCTTCCTGGAATCAGGTTGTAAGGATAATGTTGTAACTTCTGGTAAAAAAAACTCCATTGAAATAAAAATAATACCCCGCCATGAACAGTGACACAAAGGTAAGGGCGGAAAGTAAAGTGAAAAGGTTACGATCTAATTTATTCATGCTTAGTGGATTTAATAGGATTTATGCAAATAGTTCAGCCTGGTGTGCAGCATTCGTGGCTCGTAAGACGGGAGAATTGTAAAAAGATTTATGAGGGCAAAATAGAAGGGATTAGGAACCGTGCCAAAAATATGGCAAAATGACGGCCTAGTTTGATAATCAGATTTTAAAAAATACTTGTTTGCATTTATGCAGCTAAAATGGTCATTACACATTCTCCGATATTTTGATGGTTGAACATAATAACGCCCTCGTTATTTAGTTAGTTTGTTATACTCGTTCGGTTTCCTTGGCTGGGACAGAAGGACTGAGTTATCTCTCATACATCTGAGGGGACCTTGAGATGTATGAGGGACGCTCAAAATCAGTAAACCTGAAAAAATTGAGGGAGGCCGGAAGCAAGAATTTATTTTATTCGAAATAATAAAAAAAACATATATTGGATAACCAACGTTTGGTTATCCAATGTATGTGGTTTTCAAACAGCTACCTTTGGTAACTTAGCAGGGACGTTCGGGTTCATGTGGTAAGGTTTTTGAAGGTTTTGGAGGTCGATGTGACTGCACACCTGCTGCGTGGATCGAAAGAAACTGGTTGAGGTGGACTTTTGTCCTCTTCAGACAGAATCCCTTGAACCATCGCCTTGCACCGCAGTGATGGATTCATGCGTACATCACTCCTGGACACCCTAACCCCCAGAATCCCACCCACCCCTCATTCATATTTCCTTCCTAGAACTTCCTCTTCGTCTTTTCCTTAAAAAATCCTCCACACAGATGACTTAGGCCCTGAGAGAAATTATTTTCCTCGTGGCCTCCTGTGTGGAGCTAAAAACTGACTAACTAACCATCACGCTGTTTCCCCGCAGGGGTAGGCAGAGAGGACGGACCGCCAAACAACTCGGTCTTGGCACACACTCCTTGCCTCGTTAACATTCATACATCGTCTCATACATGCTCTTATATTATTCTGACTCTTGACATGGCCCGACTCAAGTATCTGATTCACTTGGTCGTACCATGTCTTTCTCGGGCGTCCCCGACTTCTTCTACCATTCATATTTGCGTCATATATTCTCCTAACACTCCTATCCTCGTTCATTCTCTCTACATGCCCGAACCATCGGAGCGTTCCTTTCTTGATCTTATTCATTACGCTTACGTCAGCCTTGCATTCTTTGCGGATCTCCGCGTTTCTCTGGAGCTAATGTAAAAAAAAACTGTAATTTAATCCTAAATTTTAATAATCCTCAAATAAATTAAAATATTGAATTGGACCTTTTACGTTGTGCAACAATCCAATTATTTTACTTTTATATATAAGTAGTTATGAAGATGTTTCACTTTGCGAAAATGTATGATTTTCTATTACCCATAAAGCAAATAAATGTATTGATTTTTAAAATAAGCAATTAGCCATTTTGTAGACAGCTACATAGAGAATAAAAAAATAAAAACATTTTAATGAATGGTAAGGACACAGACGATAGGCAGACGGGAATTTATTCACTCCAATGCAGTGACTGTCCCGCGTATTATATAGGCAAAACGGCTCGTAACATAAACACCCGTGTCAAGGAACATCTAAGATGTTTACACAATAATGGATTCTCGGAATTTGCAAATCACCTCATTGAAACAGACCATAAATTCGACAAAGATTCGAGCGTCGCACTAATGCATAGAAATACGATGGGGATCAGATTGGATATTTTAGAAGCACTAGAATTAAGGAAGAAGAAAAACATTAATAGTAAGGTAATTAATAATCAAATAAATTTAAATTTAAATCCAAAACAAAGCTTGTTCCCTATTGACAAATTACATTTCCCTTCCCTTCCTTATTCTCCATCTACACTTACGCCTACTTCTTCCTCCACTTTAGGAGTCCAATCCATTTTTTAAAAACATATATTATCTGTAACAATGTAACTTAATTTTAGTGGAGTTATTATACTGCCCTAAAGAAGCTACGGTGGTAGCGAAACCCGGTTGGCATAAAGTATAGAAAATAAAAGTGGTGTTTACAAAGTTATTGTTTAAAAAAAAAACAATGTTGGGTAGATATTACTATTTGTGAAAACACTCCTTAATTACCCAGCCACAAACCTTTAATAACAATTATAGAATAACGCGATGTAATAACTTATTTGTGACCGAGTGCCCTGGTTAAGTTTTAAGCCTTAGATTTGGGGTTTTGAATAGAACCGGCACCTAATGGGTCAGTCTGCTTCGGATTGCCGATATTATAATGAATTGCCAACGATTGTTGTTTTAGTTATGTACTTGTCGTGAGATCTTCTGCTGTACAAGTTTTCTAATTACAAACTTTAGATTGATTTCCCGATCGGATTGAAATTATTATTGATTATAACTATGATTTAAATTAAATGCTTTGTTGAATAACTTATTGGAACTTATGAAGAAGTTTATCCGGTGATTAAAAGCTTTGGCTCGAAATATGAGCCACTAAAAATATTAATTAATACATTTTTTGTAGTTATGTTTAAAAGAATGATTAAAAATTCCGAGTTGCTAATAACCTGACCACATTTGGGAATTTCCTATTACCATAACTATAAGCGGAAGATGTTGCTTTTGCAATGATGTAGGACTTAGCCAACCAAGGAATTGAACCTAAGACTCGTGTTGGATACCCGTCGAATTATTCAACTACCGTTGCTAAAATTATCTAACGCAGTTTTCATTGATTCACTTTTATTCTTTCTACTAAATTTATCACAAAATAAACACAAACCATTTGTGCGCTTGAAATCGGATTAGATAAGTTTAAATAAACTTTATAAACTTAATTTTATTACATTAAAAAATTACAGAAAAAAATTATTTCATAGAGCGCGGGTAGGTACCTACCGCCCTTGTGATTTTCCACAAAAACGGCGCTACCAAATTTTAGTTTTCACTGATTTCAAAGCATGACTCCGTTGCTAAGTGACTGCCAAGATCATTTTTTTTAAAGTCAACTCCTCACAGCAGGCCCTGAGGAAAATAATTTCCCTCAGTGCTTAAGTCATCTCTAGGGATGCTTTAGGATGAGGGTCTTTTTCAGAACAGGAAGGAGTGAATATGGGTTTCTTCCAGATCCGGCTAGCAAATCATTCCACAGCCAAATAAACGACTCGTTGTCATGTGACAAATGTCAACCACATATAAATGGTGGTCGCGGGTGTGGTGTGTTTTCCGACCATAAACCGGTGTCGAAGGGATAAATTACGCTACTTCCTCGGAGCATCTTCCATTTAAATACCGATAGAATAAAGAGAGCATTTTAACCAGATGCTTTTAGAGATTGCAAATCCGTTTGTTAAAATAGAGGACTTTATGAACAGTGTCAGACGTCGAGGGTTGACGAAATTCGAAGGAAAAATAAGGTGTTAAAATATATTTGGACATAAGCGAATGACGCATTCAAAGATAATAAGAACCTGAATTTTTTTTCGGCAAGTCAACTTATTTTCTCTTTAATTAAATGAAGACAATGTGAGCGAAACTCAATCGAAAATCTGGAAACAGAAAAATCAGAAAAAGATTATGGCACCTCAGGACCTCTCGCTTATCCACCAAATTATCTTCATTTTCTTAACGCGTGTTTTTTTTTTTCTGCTGCCAAACTAAAAACAAAATAAAAAATGGAACTAACATCTCAACCTTTGATAAATCAGCAAAAATCGAAAGAGAAATTAGTGGGAAATCGGGTGGAGCCAGTTACCGATTACTGCTTCGAAAATAATAATACATAGTTTATAGAATGCTAACAAAACATATTTTAATCTCTTGTTAGAGTCATAACTGGATCGAAGTAATCTAAAAGTTCTACTTATAATTAATTAATTATAAAGGAAATTCAGTCGAATTCCAACGCGTAATTAAAAGCAAATAAAATGAAAATTTACTTCTGTATGAAGTTCATTTTCCGCTGCGGTCCCAATCTGTGAAAATGCAAAAATGCATCAAAGGAGGTTTCGTGCATTATCAAAAGCTTTCACACAAAGATTTTGCATGTGTTAAAAGAGCGACTTTGAGGTTATGTGAAAAAAGCCTGCAGGAAAGAGGAGATTAAAGAGCCTGTCACAACTTTTTCCATTTGTGCTCCTATTTCTACAACAGCTTTAAAAACTGTGTTTATTTTCGGAAGCAAACAACTGACAGAGGTGCCGTACACAACTTTTTTTACATGTTCGCATTGTGTTTTGTTTGCTTTGCTCGCATTGTTTTGTGATATTTAAGCTCTGGAATGCCTGGGGCTGTATTGTTCAATTTAAAACTGAACATTTGTGGTGGTGAATCTGGACATGGTAATTTGCATTTAGTTACCAGCATTTAAATTAATCTAACAAATCTACAAAGTTGTCCCTTAGTTTCATACGTACAATTTTTGAAATATTCTAACCAATATTATAAATGCCAAAGTGTTTTTTTTGTCCGTCTTTCCGTCGCAACGGGGCTACCGATCGACGTGATTTTATTTGTGGAGATAGTTCGAGGACTGAGTTGTGACGTAGGCTACTTTTCATCCCAAAAATAGTTTGATTTCTGTGGAAAAAATATTTAGTTCATTTATTTCATCCTAATACCATACGAGCGAAGTCACTGGTAAAAGCTAGTTATTTATAAAATCTTTCGGAGATTTTATAAGTACAATTTTTGGCAAATGATCAATAGAAATCTGCTATCACATTTATTCGGCAACTAGACAATTGTAAGATATCTGATCGTAGTTATTATTGTATATCTGGTTAGATATACAATTTATTGTTTTAGAAAATATCTATGTACATAAGTATAACTATGATTTTTTCGAAGCTGTCAACATTTTTAATCAATGGTAACGGGACCACACTACGCGTTGAAAGAATATAGCAATTCATTCTGTGTTGATCACTGACTGTAAATAGTTCATAGTTTCTATATTATTCCTAACCTCGTTTTTCAAACTCTTCTGTTTAAAATACGTAATTCATAGTTTCTAAAATGTAATCAATAATATAAATAATAAGAGAGCAAACGCGGTACTGGCCGCGGTACACAAAATAAAACGTATTTTTAATTGTATTTGATACCTATAGTAGAATGGATCAAAATGGCATATTGCAGTGCTATCTTATTTCCCTTTCAATATCTATTTAATAATAATAAAATATTTTCTAAAATAAAATTATAGCTTTATCGTGATTCATTTTTGTTTTTTTTTATCGTGTGGTGCTTCATTAACCAGTGCTACAGTATCCATCAGCAGGGTAGATGATTTGAAAATGAATACTGATTGAAAAATAATCAAAACATCTATTTGAAATCCTTCGTGTCAGTAAAAATGTAAGTTTTGCAATAAAAAAAGGCTTTGACAAAATACTTAATAAATCATGAGGCGGCATGGCAAAAACATTGTTTCTTTAGTAAGTAGCGCTATAAATCAGTCAGCTCCGAATACTTGGTGAGGTGTTTCCTCGTAAATTCACCATCGCAACATGAGGTTAGCTGCTAGCTTCCTAGAAGCTAGGTCTACCGAATGAGAGGAATATAATACCGTAGTTATTTTAGAAATAATAGTAGGTTTAGGTTTTGAACGTTGAAGAGATTGCTACAAAATAATTGCTATTGATCCGAATACGACAAAGGGGTATATTTATTTTCACGTTTTTTATTATTTAAAAAAATTAAGCAAAAATTACGATGATTATAGCATTTTTATTTTATTTTTAATTTGACGAATAAATTTTCTATAGCGAGTCAAAGTTTCCCATTTTTGAATTACCGCTAAACGATATTTTGGGACGGGGCTATCGTGTGACGTCATGAGCGTGGGCGCTCACTGACAGTGATTATTTATGCTGGCTAAGCTGAGCGACGCTTGTTACGTCACAATCCGATTTGCCAACCACTGGCTGTTTTGATTTTGTCAGTTTTAGATCGTTTTTAAAATCAATTATATTGAATGAAAACATAAAAAATAAACATTTTTAGTATGATGATTAAAATCAGAAAAAATATTTTTAAACATTCCGTACATTTTCAACAGAATCCCTCGTTTGTGGAAATACCCCATTCAACATTATTAGTAGTTACTATTTGTCTATGTATTCAAAAATTCAAGTTAGTGTACCTAATATTTGATTTTTTAAAAATTAATGCCACCAATATTATACGAGCATAGGTTAAAGATGTTGTTATTGAGCGACAGGAGACATTTTTCATGTACCATGCCTGCTCTAAACTATCGCCGAAACATCTCGTTCGTAAAAGAAATCGTAGGTCAGGTACATTGTTAAAAATTAGTACAATTTGAATGTATTATTCGGTCCTTTTGAGGTTTATAACGTAACTAGATACTCTCATTGTTTCTCCGGTGAAATGTCACCATTTTTATAAATGAAATGTTGATTAAAAAGATTTTAGTCTAGTTTGTTGCTTTTAACTTTTTATATGAATATACCACACTGCTCCGTCCGTAGCTTTAATTGGGGCATGTAATGAGGCTTAATGAAATAGGATGAGAAAGAGAGAGATGGGGAAGGGAAGGGGGAATATATGTGGCTATTCAAATCTGGTCACCAAACACGGCTAAAGCCGTATCAAGCAACGTTTTAATTCTGAATGATGGTCTTATATCGGGGCGATACTGAGAGAATCTTTCACTCTGGAACGTGCCGCAATTATATTAGGTATATGTTATTTTTATTTAATTAATTGTGAATAACACAAATTAATCAAATAAATTTTTATTTTTATTTTTAACTTTTATGAGTAAAAACTCAAATTATAATATTTAATTAATGAAGACAATATTAGCGAAAATCAATCAAAATCCCAGTCCGAGTCCCAGTGGAACCAATATCTTTTTCTGATTTTTCTGTCTTCAGATTTTGATTGAGTTTCGCTAATATTGTCTTCATTTAATTAAATAAATTTTATTTGCGCACGCTGGGATTTGAACCCGCTACTTTCGGATTGCTATTCGAGAGCATAACCCCTCGACCACGGAGGCAGTCGATAGTGACCAGATCTAAAAAAACTAACTAACATCTTCCCCCTCACATATTCTTCTTCTTCCACAGCAGCCTCACAACACATCCAAAGTTGATCATCATTTGATTATTTCTACATAGAATAAAAAAGAAAACTAGAAAAAAACCCTCCATTCAAATTTGAATGTTAACAAATATAACCAAGTGCTTCGTCTCACACTCGCCTGACATCGTAGATCTCACCCCTTTTGAATTTCGTGAAAACAGATTTGTATTAGAAATTATTAAGTCCCACATGATAAATATTTTATATTGGGATCACGAAATACGCCCACATGGCATTTCTCATGGATTGAAATCTTTTGCTCCGTTTTGACTAACAATATTTTATTTTCAGCTGAATTTACGCTAATGGTTACAACGATTACCTACTCAGTTAAGAAAATAGCTGTTTGTCTGAAGACTTCAATGAGGACAAATTGAAAGATTATTGGAACTAATCAAGTGACCCAATTCTTTTATATCGTTTATTAGCCAAAGAACTAGAATCTGTGGGAAAAAATTAGATGTTTGTTAAAATCTCAATGGCGGTTTTGATTTATCACTCGTGGTATTCCCAAAGATGAAGCGAGAATATATAGATACTTCTGCCATCAGAACGCGCCAATCAACAAAGCGACTTAACTTCTTAAGAGGAAACCCAGTCGTGGATAAATTTTAACTATAGGTATTTTATCAAACTGTTGCTGTCACTATCGCTCTTACTCCCCCAATACTGAGTGTATTGTAGGTGATAATACCTAAATAAAATCATCAAAATCGAAATTTTTTATTCCCCATTTTTCTCCTTCAAACCTGAAACGATTTTTAAGATTTTTTTACTAACTGTACTAGGAAAATATGTCTGGACGTTTTGCTTTTTTAAAAAATAGATTGGTTTGTTTGTATGCTAAACGTCTGTTGATAGCGTTCAAACCAGGCAATTTTTAACGATTTTTGGATGTTCTTAAACTCCCATAAGAAGTAACTTATCAAAAAAACAAAAAGTACCTACACGCTAGTGGTCCATATCTATATTATGTAAAAACATATTTGCAGTAGTGTCAAAATCCATAGAGGTAATTGGAAAACTGGACACTATGAAAAATCAGCACATATGTATATATATTTTTAAAATAATGTTTCGTTTTACCTAGGTATACAACGTTTTAAAAATAAAAGTAAACGTTTAGTAGGCAATGATTTTATTGTTTATTTTAAAAAAAAATTTGATTTAATAAGTTATTAAAATATTATTAGATACTATACAGGATGTAACATTACATACCCGAAGGATTTTATTCAGCGATTCCTGAGAATGTTTGCAGTAAAGAAACGTATGTAGATGTCGTTTTGCCGTCCGATGATATTTTACAGTTCTGTTACACTGATGCTGGGACGAGATGTAGTGCATATTACGTGACTGTATCCAACTACTCAGTTACGACATTGAAGGAAAAAATATTTTTCTGTTAATGAAAAAAAAAATCATTGGACAACTACATTTTTTACTCAAAATCATTCTGAGGAATCGCCGCGCGCCGGTTAAAAGCCTTCAGGTGATGTATGAAGAAGTATTATAATGCTATTAAAGATTTTTGACCCCAAAAATTAATTTAACAGAAGAATTAATTAAATAAAGAATCGACTGTGAGAGTGAAGATTAACAAATTAAGTACACGCAAGAAAAACATTGTCAAATATGTTTGTGAAAAATGTAATTGTTGAGAGCAATGCACCAAACGCAATGAATGCCACATTTTGAACAGAATGTGAAGTTTTATGGTGTTAATGACGTTGCAAGTAAACACAAAATACAAATATTCAATTAGTGTTCATAGTAATTAAAATCAACTCATTTTCGAAACCAACCTTTGTTTCCAAGAATGATTTATTTACATATCAATGTCCACCAAATCTAAAAATTAATTACTTCGGACATAAAGCACATTGTGGTAAATTACTGATTAAAATCTTCGCCTTTTCCGAAACGCCAAATTGTTTATTTACTGTGTGAAAACTCATTTTGCGAAATTGAATTTCTTTTTATCTCCGTTGAAATTGAATACCGGACATAAATTGGTTGGTTTGGAATCGGATTTTGGCTCCTGAATGTTTCCATTTTCATCAATTTAAATATTCAATTACCGCAATAAATACAACCAATTTTTATCATTTGAATGATCCGGAGAAAACGGTTAAACATTTAGTTTACTAAGTTAATAAGTGCATTATAATTATTTATCCATTATCTTTAGTGAATGTACAAGATTTATCGTCGATCACGTTATAACACCGCTTTAGATGAAGCCATACTATGTCATGCAAAATCATACAAAATCATAAGTTTTTGTTTTGAAAATTTGATCGCTTAGAAGAAAGATGTTACATTAAAGAATTAAATAAGCATGTGTAGAACATATCTTGGCCCTTTAAAATATCGGTCTTTTTTTCTAAGTCTCTTTTAATAAGCCTAGAAAAAAAAAATTGGTCTATAAAATATCACTTTCAAATGCAAACTCTCCTACTTATAAACCCCTTTTTGGGTATGGTTTTATTGTTAAATGTAGCAAATTCAGTTTCTTTTATAATAATTGCAAAAGAATTATATTTACGCCCGAACTTCACAAAATAAAATATAATATGCATTTTTGCATTGTTATTTTTCACATCTATCAATACGGCGGCAGTCGACGAATTTGGATTTTCAAAGTGAACCCTATCCACCTAAGAACTACTGACTTGCCACACCCATTTTGTACCATATCCGGCCCCGGCCGGAGCGGGGAATAGACGTTAGGCTCCGCGTCGCTTGGTTCCGTGAAATCAATTTTAAATTTCCGTTTTATTACAATAAACAATGCGTAAAAAAGGAGTTAATGTTTTTTACAGGTCTTTACGTAATCAACATGTAAAAAAATCTCAAATACCTTTTCCAACCTTTCCAAAAGCGTTTTCTGCAAGTATCTTTAAACACCTCCCATAAAAGGGCGTGAATTCCGATTTCGATTTTTTCCTGGACTCTTGGATTACCTTAACTTATTTTCCGGAGAAATAAAGGGCCTTATTTATTTGAAAAAACAGTACAAAAACTAGTACATTACAAAAGCGGTAAAGAAAATTACATACTAAATACATTTACATTAAAGGTACATGCAGTTAAAACATAAGTGATATTTCACGTGTTGAAGGACATGTGGAAATATCTACATTTCTTGCGAGGTAGTTAATTAACCTAGTGAGTCTTCTCAGGAGCATCACCATTAGTAAGTTAGTTCAGCGCCTGGGAAGAATCAAAAGCCTGTGTTGGCGGCCTCGCGTGACAAAGAATCCTATTCTACCCAGTTTATCTTTAACCGATATAAAACCAATTAGAAGCTTATATTATGCTTATAAGCCATCAGCAGTAATGCGACATCTCTTCTGCAACTAAGGCTGCAGACACCCAGCATTCCCGAGATAAATGCTGTTGAAAAAAACCATGGGTAAAATCTAACTCTCTCGTAAGAGGTATCGTAAAAATTTCTTTTGTATTTTCTCGACCATCAATAAATAGACGATGTCTTCTGACCCCCATATCTGAGACCCACTCTCGAGAATGCTACGCACTAAGCTAAAGTAAAGCAGCCTAATTGTGTATGACAAAACCCAAAATTTTTGTGGCTGATTTACAGATATTTTCAATATGAGCATGAAATGTCAAGCGAGCGTCATACACAATTTCAAAGTCCTTGCAAGTTGCCATATGTTTCAATGATGTGTCTTTCATTTTATAATTAAAATATAATGGTCTTTTGTGATCTCGTAAAGCACAATTAGTGATCAGTTATGTTTTCAAGTAATTTTTTGGTTTGGTTATTGTACTTTTATATTCAATGTCCACTCAGAATGTTTCTTATTTCTGAACTCAAACTGCCTCTAGTTCTATATTATATTTTAATTTTAATGTTCTTCTTTTAATAGCACGGTTATTGTTTATTATTATGGTCCTATGATAAAACAGCACTGTCATTGTTAATTTCGTTCTCTTGGCATTGCTTGTATATTCTGTTGATTATTGGTTTCATATTATTTGATAAATATTTTGTAAGGACTCGTTAGGAGCACTGTAGGATTATTATAAGTTTTTTTATAGTTTAGCGCACTTGAGGTGAAATACCAAAAAACTGCCCTGTATAAATTTTTAACTATTATCATTACTGGAGAAGTATTTTTTTCGGTAACACACAAACAAGGCTGAGAAATAATGAGATATACGAGACATGAGAAATAAATAATATTCTATTCATTTTTCTTCAAATAATAATAAGAGCATTCAAAAATTATAATAAATTTATTCTGATTACTAAATATAACTTTTGTACAAACATTTAATACCAATCATAGATAAGTAATATTATCATTGATTATTATTTTGTAACCAAAATTTGTATAAAAAGAGCGGTGATTGGTCAAAACATTTTTTTGTCTATTCAAACCATGCGTAGTTTTAAAGAAATTCTAATTTGTACCCTGAAGATGCTTGTTTTAAGTGAAACCGGTCAGTAGTAATAAATAAAATGAATTTCGAGATTATAAACAATGTAATTGTTTAATTTCATAAAAAAATCTCATATTTTAAAATACGCCGTCTTATAATGTGACCGACGATAATTTTCCTGGTTTTTATAAAAAAAAAACATGTTACAAAAACTTTTTCATATCAACTAAGATTTCTTATACATAATTTCTGTACCTTAAAGGATAAACCACATAACTATAGACTTAGCTATGGACTTACGTGGTTTATCCTTTAGGGTTCAGATTTATTTACCATTCTGTGGCCTGCAAAAGCTATCTGTAATGCTTTTTTTTTATTTTTTGCATAACTGACTATCATTATTTCTTAAGAGTATGTTATCTTTGGGGGTGCTATTTGAAGGGTATTTTTAAGGGGAGATATGAGAAGAATTTCTGAGAAGGAAAATAAGTGAGAGTTGGATAGAAATCTTGAGGCAGTGGGTCCAGGAGTGATGTATGTGTAAATCCATCCCTTTCACTGCAATGCAAGGCTAAAGGTCCAGAGAGTCCGGTTGAAGAGGTCAAGGGGTCTCTCCCATCATTATTGTATTCCTACGAATGTTTTGAGGTGGTGGGTAAGCTGTTGGTGTATTGCCACTACATTACTACATTTCGTGTACGTGACATTTTACGCCACCCTCACCCCCACAGAAAACGAAACTGTTCTAAGGATTTTTCTCATATCTAGGCACCCCCAAAAGCATTTTGAAAATAAAAATGCTTACAAACAAATACATACGATTAATTAATAAATGCAATCAACTTGGTACCTACTTTATCGTTTTTTTTTTATTGTTTTCCAATGACGTTATATATTATAAATAGACTCGCCATAGTCTCACATACTCACAATATAATGTGGAAAGCAAGCAACACTCTTTTGTTTTCAGCGGTTTTCAGTATAATTTCTAAATTCAAAAGTTTATTCCTGTGTGATAAAGATAGACAATCAAAGAATGTGTGTGTATGAATGTCATAGATGTATGGTCGGGCGGCATATTAATTTCTTCGCCGAATACTGATTTCACATCACGGACGTGACTGAGAGAACAAGATACTCTCACTCGGTTAAACTATGCGCAGGGAAGGGTAAGGCCTAAGCTTCACGAGCGGTTCTCCCGCCGCGGTTTCCCGTGGCAGACACAATTTAGTATGAGCGTTGTATGGCGCAAACTACACGAGCGATTCTCCCGCCGCGGGAAACCGCCACATCAAACTACGCAGGCGGTCTCCAGCGATTGCATCATTTCCTGCGAGAGAGAGTTGTTTGGTCGTGCGCGTAAAGGATTGGGCGTTTTCCCGCGGCGGTAGAACCGCTCGTGTAGCTTAGGTCTTAGGCCTAAAGACGGGTAAAACGAGACACACGGGAGGGCATTTTGGCGCTTTGCAATACAATTTACTTAGGTACTGGTAAGTGCTGGTAAGACACTACCTAACTCGACGCGTAGCAGTTTAGTACTAAAGTACTAGAAATAGAGACCGGTACAATTGTCTTGTATTTGGCTTCCCATTGAGATTTCTACCCCGCGTCCAGTATTGATGTCATTGTTTATTTCCTATCAAATCGAATTTGGAATATCATAGTCAAATGAACGCATTATGCATGAATACGTAGGAATATTTCACATCAATCGTGCACGTAACAACAACAAAAATATGTATGTTTTATTATGTTATGTTATTTATTTACTTTGTTAACTTGCGAGATATAGGAAATTGATACTTTTCTGTAATACATTAGCCTGTTATGTTCAAACCTGCTTCAAAGCCACATTTAACATAGCCTAGTACGAGTAAATACATATCTACTACAATAATGGTTAATCGGAAGATAACAGAGTATCAGATATTTACATTTGTAAATAAAATTGGGAAAAGTTAAGGTAACAAGTCTGTATACTCGTATATAAAAATGAATGTAGGTATATTTGCTTGTTTGCTTGTATGTATGTATGTAAGTTTGTTCCTTATACGTGGCTAATCCATTCATCCGATTGCGATGAAACTTTGGGGATTTGATTTTCGCATGCCCGCGATAGTTGCTATACATAATAGTAACCTTTAACGTCCTGAAATTATGCGTTGCTAAACCATTCATCCGATTGCGTTGAACCTTTTGGGGATTTGATGTGCGCATGCCCGCGATGGTTTCTATATATAATAAAATTATTTCCTACACCATTCATCGCGATTGCGATAAAACTTTAGTGACTTGTTGTGCGCACGCCATCGATGGTGTCTATATATAGTGGTAAGCTCTTGCGTTATGAAATTATTCCCTAAACAAATTATTCGATTGCGATGAATCTTTGGTGAGTTATTGTAAGCACAACCGCGAAGGTTTCTATGTTTACTGGTGAGCTCTCGCATTATGAAATTTGCATGAAAAATTGCAATATGTGGCACGCGAGCTGTTTGAAAACTAAATGTACCGGGGCTGAATATAAAGTACGCGGGAGGGAGGAGGGGAACGCGGGAGGCGGGTTCGCAGGACGGGGGAAGCGAGAGAGGGGAGTGGAGAGAGGGAAGGCGGAGAAGGTGGGATGGGAACGCGTGAAGGGAAGAGGTCGCGGGAGAGGAAGGGGAGGCAGAAGGGGAATGGAACAAATTGGAAAGGACACGCAGAGCGACACAATTTCTTTATTAAGTGGCATTAATGTTTTCAAACAAACTTCTAGGAAATTGGAAGTGTACCTTACACTCGTCAAATTCGGTAATCAACAACAAACTAATATAAAATGTATCACAAAATAAATACTTCCGAACTTTGGCAAACGACAAATGGGATCCGTCTCACGAAATAAGGGTTCACATTGAGAAGGTTACGAAGAGCTTAATTAAGATCAAGAAACTATTGTGTAACCGTGACCAAAAACTTTATTTGAGAATAAGAATGGTTCGATGAAACGCTTTCGGGAAATTTAAAAAACAAACAAGTCAAATTGGCACGCAAAGAGAAAGCAGCTTTTGAAATTTAGGTCTCTAAATACCCTGTCACAAAGGGTAGCTGTGAGAATAGTTTTTTGGTGGTAATCCTTTTTTCAAATATGCAAGAGCGAGACGGCAGATGCATAAATAGTATAAAAGCTGATGTTTGTTACTGCTAGCTCTCTTTCAGCTCCTAGCTAGCACTTTGCTGTACAACACATTCGTGTCCTAACTGTGCAAATATAAGTTTATACTCGTCCACGCGCGTTATCATTTTGAAGAGTTCCCTGATAAAGTAAAAGATCATCATCCTAGTTCATAAAATAACAGTAATTATTGCAGATAATCTTCCACAAAATACTGAAAGTTTCAGAGAGCTGGTAAAGAAAGACGCCTCGTTTATTCAAACTTAATTGATTGGGTCAATTAGGTCAAATAATACTGTGCTGCGGCATACGTGTTGCTTGAGATGGCTTTAGCCGTGTTTTTCTTCCGTGTTTCACCTTCCTCTTCCTCATCTCCTCCCCCCCCACTTGCTTTCAGCCTCACGACATACCCCAATTCGGGATGCCATAGTCTCACTAGTTCTAGACGGGAGCAGTTGAGACTCTTGTGAGGTATTCACATTTTAAAAAATACAGGGTAAAGTTCCCTAAATAAAACCGACTGTTAAGTGGCTGAGTGGGCGTTGCGTTTGTGTCCCACCCGGGCGTCACGTGCACGATCCTCGGCTGGCTAAGTCCTTCATTACGATACAAGAAACATTTTCCGCTTACTGTGGTAGTAGTAGGAGATTTTAAAACATTTTGGTTTTATTCGTAACCCGGGAATGTTTGTCTTTCTTTTAAAAAAATGCGAACTCCAATGGGAGAGGAAACTCGAAAAAGAATTAATGTTTAAAAATCACTGCTATTTAACATTCATATCAAAATGATAGATTATTCAAGAAATTTTCAGAAATGGTTAAAATAAATAAAAAAAACTCTGGAATATTTTATTCCTACCTATTTTTGAAAAGAATGGTTACGCCAATACACATACCTACACATACACATACCTACATAGCACGCATACATACTGTTACTGCTTGGGATTGGTATTAATATTGTTGCAAATCCTGTCCTACCTTGTTCCAAAATCCGCACCTAAAAATATTATCACCACGTGCTCCAGTCTGCAATTAACAGCCCGCGCCGCAACATACCCTATAGCCACTGTGCTCCCGCTACCTGTAAATCGATATTAACATAATTCCGCCGTGTAAACGAAATGCACGCCTATTGCTGTTTCTGTGCCTATTGGATGGGGAGAAAGCAGACAAAATTTCCAGCATACAAGTTCTTTATCCTGTTCGGTGAGTCCTTTCCTTTATATGCAGCATACGTTTTTTCTCATTTCAAGCAGTAACAGTACCACAAAAATCAAGGTCCTTCGTCAGTCAATCTTCGCACATATCAAATCCACTCTACACACACTATCTCATTCATCTTGATCCAAACGAGCCGGACATTTTTGAATCATAATATTAGTAGATAATAATCCAGCAGAGTGTGATTACGTTTTAAAATACCGCATATAAATAATTACCCGGATTCCCGCAGTTTGATATACCTACATGAGTAATTTTGTTTCTTTATACCTATCGTATTATGGTTGGAAATAACATATTTACCCGCTGTTAGAATAAATAAGTACAAGACACTGCTTTGATATTTATTTCTGATAACTCATGTAATTGTATCTTGCTAATCAAATCGCATTACCTACCTTATAAATAATACGATTATTTCTTAATATTCGTATTGTTTATATTATTGGATATATCATTACAAATAAAATAATTCGATCGTAAAATTTATAATATGTTAATGATAATAAACGCAAAATAAAAATAACTTTGTTTACCCACGTAGTGCACGGCGCATTCGTTAACCTCTCACAGCTCACTAGTCAATTTAACCCCGTGCGGTGATCACTGTGAATTAATTGAATATTCATTAAATATTAATTAATTAATTCCGCATAAATAATACAGACACATTATTTTAACCGCATTTTTAGTTGTTTATCGTCTCATATTTTGTAAAATATAACCGGAATAAATAAAATGGCTACAAGCGCGTCATCCGGGTCGTCTCGGAACGAAAGACGTCTCAAACGTTTAAATGCTAAACTATCAGCTAGCTTTGCAAGCTTACAGTCGGTGTATGACAAGATAAGGAAAGCTTCGGAAAGCATTAGCAATCGCCAATCTTTTTTGTCAGGCGCAACTACTGTTGAAAAAATTCGTTCTGAATTTATAATAATTTTAGATGAAAAGGTGGATTGCGAACTGGAATTGAATCCGGAAGCAATTGCTGAATACTCTCAATTAAATGCATTTGAAGAACTCTTCGGGGTTATTAAATATACCGAAGCAAATATGCTGTCCAATCCAATTGCGAAACCTCGCCGTCAAATTAAGTTACCGCCTTTGGAAATAGCGTGCTTCGACGGAAAATTAGATAATTGGCCTCTTTTCTATGAAACATATAATTCGGTTATACATTTGAATGATTCTCTGGATAATGCTGAAAAGATGCAGTATCTGATGTCTAAATTAACCGGAAAAGCATTAAATATTTGCAAAACTATTACGCCTACTGGTACAAATTATCAAGTTATTTGGGACGCATTGTGTACTAAGTATAATGATCAACGCGTTCTTGCTGAATCATACTTTGACCGATTGCTGAAATTGCCTCCAGTTAACTCGGCCACGCCCGCTTCTTTAGAGAATTTCGCAGATGCATACTCCGCTAACATCGCCGCGCTGAAACAATTAAAAATAAAAGACCTCGCAGAATTCATATTGCTACAACTGGGTCTTAAACGGCTTGACATAGAGACTGTAAAGGCTTTCGAATCTTCTATTAAAAATAATGAAAATTTACCTTCCAGCGCGGAACTAATCGACTTTGTAAGACAACAGCAACGAATTCTCAACCGAGCGCAAATCACGCAACCGACCTCGAGCCGCCTTGGCTCAAATATTAATTATACCGCTAAACCGCAAAAAACAAATTCCGCAAAGGCATTTATTAATTTCGAAAAAATCGATAATCACTCCATCGAAATTTGTTTTTGTTGTCAAAAGGGATCGCACCCTTTATACCAATGTTCTAAATTCACAAGTCTAGAACCACGCGATCGTTTTAACTTTATTAAGTCATCGAATATTCGAGTTTGTGTGAACTGCCTCAGTACTAGGCACAACACGAAAGCTTGTAAATCAAAGAGTACATGCAAAACATGCGCGCTCAACCATCATAGTTTATTGCATTTCAAACAAATTGATGGGCGGAAGTCACAAACAGACCCAATACCATCTCCCGCGTTACAAGCAGATGCCGATAATGATAACTTAAATTCTTTGAATCCGGTTTCGCTATGTGTAACAAATTCATGCCCTAGTGCAAATACTACTGCACTCTTAGGAACGGCTGTTTGCACTACCAGAGACGCTAAGGGCCAGGTACAGACGATACGGGCTCTAATAGATAGCGGCTCCCAAAGGGACATAATTACGCGCAAATGCTGTTCACGCTTGAATCTTACGGTGCGGTCATCTCCAAGTACTTACGTCACGGGAATAGGTGACGTAAGAAATGTGACAAATGGCGTAACTTGCTTAAAATTACATTCCCGCTATGACATCACTCAGTCGTATACGATTAAACCATATGTAGTAGAAACTATAACCAGTGAGTTGCCTACTGTTAACATTAACCGTTCCTCTTTGTCGTATCTTGACAATTTGCCCTTAGCAGACACAACATTCTGTACGCCCGGTGAGATTGATATTATCTTGGGATGTGACATATTTGCTCGCATTCTAAAGGCAAACAAAATATCAGGTTCTCTCGGCCAGCCATTATTGAAACCACTTTGGGATATCTCATCTTGGGTACTGCCCCAACGATGATTGAAAACCCAAGTATAAACGCCACGCAATCATTTTGTACGTTCACGCAAAATAATGATTTTTGCCTGTCGCGCTTCTTCGAATTGGAAGACATTCCAGATGAGAAGTTTTTAACGCCTGATGAACAAGAATGTGAGGACATTTTTAAACTCACTAGCTCTCGTGACACGGCAGGTCGTTATATCGTCGCGTTGCCGTTTCGAAACAGTCCCTCTGTTCTCGGTGAATTGTTACCCGCCGCCAAACGCAGGTTTCGATCTCTCGAACGCCGCTTGATATCTCAACCCGCAATCAAGTTAGAATATGACAAAATATTATGCGAATACCTACAGAAAGGGTACATTTCGCCGGTCGACAATTCTGACTTACCTCATTACGTTATACCGCATCATATTGTAGTTCGTGAAGATAAACTTACTACTAAAATTCGCATGGTGCTAGACGCGAGTATGAAATCCGATTCGGGTTATTTGCTTAATGACATCCTACATACCGGAAAGAATTTGCAAGGTGATTTGTTTCGCATTATCCTCAATTTACATTAACTAAAAAATAAAAACATTGAACAAATAGCTATATTAGCGAAACTAAAAACGACAAAAATAATTATTGTGTGTGCATACATCCCCCCCCCAAGCTAGTGTTGATGTGTATTGTAAACATTGTGATGAAATTGAATCATTGAAATTGAAATATCCTGATGCAAAATTGATAATTTTTGGGGATTTTAATCTTCCAAATGTAAACTGGGCACAACCCACTGAATCTTCAAATCCCATTTCTGCCAAAGCCCAATTAATCATTGATACCATTAACTTTATCAATCTTAAACAATTAAATCATGTTAAAAATATAAATGATAGAATTCTTGATCTTGTCATATCAAACATTAATAATAGTAATGTCAGCGAATCGCAAGAATCAATAGTATCCATTGACTCTCATCATCCCCCATTACAAGCGATCATTTATTTGGCCCCCATTGAACTCCTTACCCCCCAATCTCCTATTCACGCACCAAACTACAAGAAAGCTGATTATAAACAAGTGCGATTATATCTGTCTTCACTCAATTGGTCCCCCATTTTTATGTCAACAAATGTAGAAGAAGCAACAAATGTGTTTAATTCAATCCTTTATAATACCATTGAAAATTGCATACCAACATCTATTGTAAAACGAAACGATTGTTACCCAAAATGGGTTAGTACTGAACTAAAAAAACTCATTCAATGTAAAAAATAGCTCACATTAACTATAAATCCAATAACTCTATTGACTGCTATAAAATTTTTTCTGATTTACGAAATAAATGTAAAAGTCTATCTAAAAAATGCCATTCAGATTATATTACGGATGTAGAGCAGACTATCAAGTCAAATCCAAAACATTTCTGGAATTATGTGAAGTCTCTTAAAGACAATAACGGCTGTCCTAGATCAATGTATTCAGGGCGCAAACATGCTGACAATGATCAAGAAATAGTTGATCTCTTTGCTGATTATTTCTCAAGTGTTTATGAACACAATAATGATAATGTGACTTTACCTGAATTTAAATACACCAATGTAACTGATATATCAACATGCCACATTTCCCTGGATGATGTTAATAAAAAGATCAGATCTCTAGATTGTAATAAGGGGTCAGGTTCTGACAAAATTCCACCGGTATTCATAAAGGAATGCTCTCAGTTTATAGCAGCTCCTCTTCAACACATATTTAATCTGTCACTCCGAACTGGAATATTTCCTGGTCCTTGGAAACTTAATCACTTGACACCTGTATTTAAATTAGGTGAAAAAAATTATGTTCTAAATTATAGACCAATTTGCATACTGTCTACCATCCCGAAAATGTTTGAAAGTATTGTCTTAGATAAGATTGCTGTTAAGTTTAGGCATATTATTACTCCAGAACAGCATGGTTTTGTAACCGGTCGGTCAACCACAACCAATCTTCTATTATATGAACACTATATCTATGAAGCTTTCACGTCTCGTGCACAAGTAGATTCAATATATACTGACTTTTCAAAAGCCTTTGATAAAGTAAATATTGATATCCTTCTCGCGAAACTGCAAGCCCTTGGTATACATGGATCATTCCTAAAATGGTTGAATAGTTACCTCTGTAACCGTGAACTCATGGTAAAATTAAATAATAAATTTTCGTATAAATTTAAAGTAACTTCGGGAGTTCCTCAAGGCTCTCATCTGGGCCCACTTCTCTTCATTTTATTTATAAATGATCTATCTTTATGTTTCGATGATGTTAAATTCATTCTATTCGCAGATGACCTAAAGCTTTTTAAGATCATAAAATCTTTAAATAATAATAATAATAATAAAAGTTAATGTTTAAATAATAATAATAATAATAAAGTTAATTCCTCAAAAATGATGCACTTATCCTTCAGCAAAATTTAGACAGACTTGCTAGCTGGTGTGAAATAAATAAATTATTCCTAAACGTAAAAAAATGTTTCCACATGTGTTTTTACCGCTCACGGATTCCAATATCTACATCGTATTTAATTAACAATAATGAAATTGCATTAGTACCATTTATCAAAGACCTTGGTGTTATTTTTGACCGGAAACTTACATTTGATCGTCACTGTGAAACAATTTCCAATAAGGCCATGCAAATTCTAGGTTTTGTAATACGTAACACAATGACTTTTCAAAACATTGAGTCAATTAAGCTACTTTACTGCTCTCTTGTAAGATCGCAGCTGGAATATGCATCTCCTGTATGGTCACCGATTTATACCTGTAACTTACACCGTTTGGAGAGAGCACAAAGAAAATTCCTTCGATATGTTCAATTCAAATTGAGACAGCCTGTAATTGAAATACGCTACAATGCATTAATGTCTGATCTGAACCTACCACTACTTTCTACCCGGCGTACTATTAATGACATTCTTATACTTTTTAAATTACTGAACAATCTCATAGACTGCCCTCAAATGTTAAGTGTTATAAATATTCGTGTCCCTGTTAAATCAACTCGACTCCACCACCTTTTCCACAGTGACAATCATAGCACTAACTACTCCTATCATTCACCGTTAGTGCGTTTTCACCGAACTGCCAATACGTATACAGACCTTTTCGATATTTTCAAAACCTCATCATCTTGCATCAAAGAAAAAATAACTAGTTATTTATGTAACTGATATGTTTGTATAATGATAAATATTTGTTGTACTAATATACATCGTATGTATGTACTGTATGTTATTCTATATATATATGTAATGTTTGTAAATGTTCGATACACCTGTATTATGTATGTAATAGCCCTATGTACGGGCGTTTAAATAATAAATAAATAAATAAATAAATAAATAAATAATTTCCGATTGTTCGCAATAGCTATAACCGCTGACATAAAACAAATGTACCCACAAATCGTAGTGCAAGAAGAATGCCGTCGTTATCAGCGCATGCTGTATAGATTTAATAATAGTGACCCTTTACAATTGTTCGAATTTAATCGCGTCACTTTCGGCATGTCTTGTAGCCCATTTTTGGCCATGCGTTCACTGCGCCAACTCGCAACGCATGAAAAACCTCGTTTCCCACTCGCGGCAAACTTGGTGGAAAATGGCTCATTCTACATGGATGATTTCGTCACCAGTTGCTCATCAGTCGAGGAAGCTACCGAGTTGTCGACGGAATTAATTCAGTTATTCGCTGCCGGAGGATTCGACCTTGTACGATTCTCTTCTAATTCTCCAAAGTTTTTATCCACGATTCCTACAGCTCGTCGTGCTAAGGAACATGTGGAATTTAATCCCGATGAAAACCTAAAAATACTAGGGCTTCATTGGATACCCGCTTCTGATCATTTTGTATTTGTCGTACACACCGACGAAAGAACGTGTACTAAACGAAACATTCTCTCAATGATTGCTCGTCTTTGGGATTTGATGGGTTTCGCCTCACCAGTTGTATTATTGGCTAAGCTGATAATTAAATCTCTATGGGAGTATAACCTGGATTGGGACGATACTCCTCCTGAAACAGTTGTCACACTTTGGCGACAGTTTAAAAAGGAATTGCCATTACTGCAATCTATTAAAATTCCTCATTTTTTAGGAATCGAACCCCAATGTGTATTAACGCTTATCGGGTTTTCAGACGCAAGCGAACGCGCATATGGAGGTGTTATTTACTTACATGTTTACTGTCCGAATACTGATAAAACCACAATTAATTTATTATGCGCTAAATCCAAGGTCGCTCCGGCTAAGACGATTTCACTTGCGCGATTAGAACTATGTGGAGCGCTAGTACTTGCACGATTAATGCATACGGTCAGTAATACCTACACATCAAATTCGAAAGCTCATACGACTTTAGCTTTTTGCGACAGCACGGTTGCTCTAGCTTCGATAAATTCACCGCCTGCAAAATGGCAGACCTTCGTTGCCAACCGTGTCTCACAAATACAAAACCATCTTGGGGCTGAATGCTTCCATTATATAAGAGGTCGAGACAATCCCACCGACTGCTTATCGCGGGGTCTTACTCCCGCTCAGCTAATAGACCATCCGTTATGGTTTAACGGTCCCGTATTTGCCCAATTACCTAAAAGTGATTGGCCTTTACAACGTTTTGATACGAAATCAGTATCTGATCCACCCGAATTAAAAACAAAAATTTTGATGTCCGTTCAAGACAATAACCGCCCCAAAACAATCGCTCCACCGTTATTGTGTGCACTAGCTTCTCGTGTTAGTTCATGGCCGAAATTAATTTGAATAGTAATTTATGTTTTTCGTTTCATTAAGAAATTACCACGAGCATTCGAATTAAGCCATATCTTAGTTGCAGAAGTCGCTGTTATAAATTCTATACAGCAAGAACATTTCTCCGAAGACATAAATAAAGGCAGTCAAAGATGGGAAGAAGGTTCGGCGAGCGATTGCAAAATTAAATCCGTTTCTTCATGACGGAATTCTAAGAGTAGGAGGCAGATTGAGTAACGCTGAAACAGAATTTGACAGTCGTCATCCCATTCTATTGCCCGCTCGGGATAATGTAGTCAATTTAATAATAGACTACTATCATCTAAAGAACATACCGCAGGGCAGTTGTTAAACTCTGTCCCTTACCGTCACAATAGATTTAACGACATCTTAGAAGTTAGTTCATAATACTTTTATTTTTTAAAAAATCAATAAGATTAGTTTCATTGTTAAATAGGTACCAAACCCTACTTCTAGTTTTATCTACCGCCGGTTCAGTATTATTTATTTAATCCTTGCAAATCATATTTTTTCGTTTCAATGTTTTTTATTTTTTATTTTCCTTGCTATATCAGTCATTTTGACCATTTGGTTAAAGCATTTATATAACTTACATAATATTTACTTAACTTTTAATTACATTCTACCGCGTGTCATTACAATTTTTGTTTGCGCATTAAAGCGTATTGGCACTCTTTTGGTTTATGGAAGTGGATTCTTTCATCCCCTTCCAGGCGGGGGGCATGGTTACGCCAATACACATACCTACACATACACATACCTACATAGCACGCATACATACTGTTACTGCTTGGGATTGGTATTAATATTGTTGCAAATCCTGTCCTACCTTGTTCCAAAATCCGCACCTAAAAATATTATCACCACGTGCTCCAGTCTGCAATTAACAGCCCGCGCCGCAACATACCCTATAGCCACTGTGCTCCCGCTACCTGTAAATCGATATTAACATAATTCCGCCGTGTAAACGAAACGCACGCCTATTGCTGTTTCTGTGCCTATTGGATGGGGAGAAAGCAGACAAAATTGCCAGCATACAAGTTCTTTATCCTGTTCGGTGAGTCCTTTCCTTTATATGCAGCATACGTTTTTTCTCATTTCAAGCAGTAACAGTACCACAAAAATCAAGGTCCTTCGTCAGTCAATCTTCGCACATATCAAATCCACTCTACACACACTATCTCATTCAAAGAATAAATTTTAGTTATTCTCTAAATACTAATATTACATGACAGACCCACAGATATCTTTTCGAAGAAGTAATTAAATTTATCACCGTATTTATTTTATAATTTGAACGACATTTCAACGAACTTGATTGTAGTCAAAAAATTATTCATATATTTTAATTTTGATTGTGAGAAATAATTAACATGCACGTTGATCTACAAAAAAAAAATCCAAACTCTAATTAGTATATTTGAAAGCTTATTTGTAAATCTTTTTTTTTTAATATTTAAAACTTTATTGCGTAGTTGTAATTTTTGTAAAAAATCTTTTATCTTTCTAAGGCACATAATTTTTATGCTAATTATTTTTGGTGAATAATAAACAAAATGTTAATTAAATTTACTACTTACACTAAACCGAAAAGAATTAATATTATGAGTTAGTTTTTATTTCACTTCTTCAAACACAGAAAACTTAAAATTATTTAGTATTTCTAAATAATAAGAACAGAGATTTAAAAATACAAAACTCTAGAATCTATAAATTGAAGTGTAATGATTGTGGATTCTTTTATATACGTAAAACTTCGAGAAACTTTGAAATAAGGTTAAGGGAACATATGAGATGTTTAAACAATAATAGTTTCTCGAAGTTTGCCAATCATTTAATAGTGCAATTGAGTTACCGCATTGTGATTTTAATGGTGTTCATTTCGTAAAATTTGACATATTTGAAATTAGAAAGAGCGTAAATACGAATTTAAATATTGTAGATAATCAAAAAAATATTTTTAAATGACCCTTTTTTAAACTTGTTCCTTTTGTAAATTATGAACTACTACCCCCTTCCCACTCTCACCTTTCCACTGACACCTTTAAGTTTATGTCTATTGTTATAATTAGTTGTAAGTGAGCATTGCTCACGAAAAATGTCTGTTTTTTATAAATAACTAGCTGACCCGGAAAATTTCGTACCGCCTCAGAATCAGTAAGTAATCAGGTTGTGTTAACTTATTAGCTGAATTACATTCAGTTTTTTTATTAACTTACAAATTACACATTGAAGCAATTATCGATGCGCAACTGTCCGTGCTTTGTTTTTGTCAGTATAAGATATGGCGTTATGTACGGATTTATATTTTTTGTGATTTTCTTATTTTTCCACTTACTTACGGGAATTGCGTTTAAATTTCTTTATAAGTGTGAGGGAGATTTATTATAATTGTTCTATTTTTCCTTTGGAAGGGTGCAGACACACGTTCACCGTTTGTCTCATTTTCGACTATTGACTTTTAGTATATAAGAAAAAGGGACAGCATTATATGTTTAAGAACAAAAGCAAAACAATCAGCGCATTGACCTTTGACATTTTTGGAATTCACTCACACTTCAATATTATTTTTATGAAAATATTGCTGCAGCTCTTTCAAAAGATGAGAATTCGTTCCATACAAAATGTACGAGGAAAATAATTTTCTTCATAATTTCTTAATTTCTAATAACCCGGCTTTGTTTTAAGATCAACTTGGTTAAAACAATTAACCTATTAATTTTGTTTCATTATTTTTAATATTTAGTAAGATGTTTCATAAGTGATTTATTTCTGAACTAAGCCTATGTAAATGAAAGTTCACCGTATTTCTGAATATCAATTGTGTCACGGATGTCACAAGGCTCTGCGCCGTGACTCCTGGGAGGTCCTGTCAGATGTCTCGGCATGTTCCTTTGATCTTCCGGTTCCCGGGCTTTAGAAGAGGCACCGGATAATTTTAGGGGACAGGTCCTAGGGGAGGTTGACAACCTGTTCTGTCATCGTACAGCAGGGTGTCTGTGGTAAGCCGTTGGCTGGGCTATGAATAAAATAAAGGCAGCCGATTTTAGCCAAGTAAGGGATAGTTTGTTGTGAGTGTACGTCATTTTCAGGTAGGTCTTCCCACATACAAAAAACTCTAATATGTAAAAGGTATTGTGATTTAAAAATCTCTATTCAATAAACGTATATTATTCTGAAAACAAACTGGTTTCACTCTGATCCGCTCACCTTCGGACTGGTATATGTTAAACATAAAAAATGCATATTGCATTCATATATGTATATTTATAATATCAAGGAGGATTGATTCTAAATTTATGACGTTATGATTTAAAAAATAATATTTTACTACATGTTAAAATAACTTTTAAAGCAACTAAAGCAATAAATAACTCAGGTATGCCTCATACGTCATACGTACATCTAGTAATGTTACATTGTCATGTAAACAAGCTTATGAGTCCGAGTGACCTCGTTGAACAGTACCGATTCAATCGACATGAATTAGAAAAAGATGTTTACGGAAAACAAAGATTTGGGACGAACCCGGGAACAATTATTGGATAACCAAAAACCCTGACATAGGTCACCCCAATTAGATCGTTACGTTTGGTAACTTAGCGCAATGTACGGGTTCATGGGTTGAGTTTTGTCTAGGTCCTGGCGGCATATGCGTTTGTCAATCTACTGCGTGGCAAATCGGAAGAGGCTGGTTTATGGAGACCTTTCCACCTCTCCAGCCGGACTCTCTCGACCCATCGTCTTGTACCACAGTGCGAGAGATGGATTCATTCGTCCGTCATACCTGGACACATTGACCCCCGATTCCTCCCCACTTCTCAACCTTTTTCCTTCTCAGAATTTCTCTTTCATAAAAAAACCCTCCGCACAGTAACTTCAAAGATGACATTAGAAAATTGTTTTTCTCAGGGCGTCCTGTGTGGAGCTAACGAAAAAAATAATGAATGTGACCGTTCATGTTTTATTTGTTGTTTTCGAACCTTCACAAAAAGCTCAAAATATTGAAATATTATTTACAAAAATGATTTGGACCTAAATAAACGTATGGTTTGTAAATATACATTTGTGGAATTTATACAAAGTACGTGATTATATTATTATAATAAAACCATTAAAAATTACTAAGAGAATGCCATTAGCGTAATGAAAATTAAACCCCAGGACTGGTCTGAGGGGGGTAGGTGTCTACTTCTAAATCTAAAGAGGTTGCCAGCCTCTACCACAGCCTTTACCAATTTTCTTTATGACATTTTTTGACAGGCTATGAAGTGGTGAGAAATTAAGTGCACGGTCTCAGAAATGGCAGCCCAAAACTGACACGTAATAAAATTGTCAGGCGTCGAATGCTTTTATAAAAGGGGTTTTTTAGTTTAAAGATTACTACCTTGGTTAAGAAATTAAAAAAATTAAAGCACCTTCTGAGAAACGGATTTTTTTTTTGTAATATGAATACTCCCAACTGCTCTCTGGAGCCAGTAATACTAGAGCAACCTTGATAATTAAAAGATAGTCAAGGAGATGGGATTGAGTAAGGTTGACGAGTAAATTGCTGTTCAGATCTGGTCACCAAACACGGCTAAAGCTATTTCAAGCAACGCTTCATTTTTAAATGGTGGTCTTAACCCCAGGGCGATATTGAGAGTATTTTCCACTCAGGAACGTGCCGCAAATACCTATACTATATCTTTATTATTATTAATTAATTAATTATTAAATACCTTCCACAAAGTAACCTAATAAAATGTATTTGCGCACGCCGGGTTTGAACTCGCGATCTATGGATTGTGAGTCGAGAGTCTTACCCCTCAACCACGGAGGCCGACAAAAATTATGTTAAAAATTTAGTACGTATTAATTTGGTTGAACCTGCGTTATGTTGACCGTTCATCCTTATTTAATAAAAAAACATAACCCAGTTTTCAGATTCTTACCCACCCCTCATATCATTTTCCTTCCTTTTTTCCCCTTACCATAACCCTTTTCCCTAAAAAGACCCTCCACATAGCATCCCTAAAGATTTAGAGCCACCTGCATGCAGAATAATTTCACTTAGGGCCTATGTCATCTTTGGGGTTGCTGTGTGTTGTGGAAAGGAAAAAGTGAACCTGGGCCTTGAAAAGACCCGTGTATTAGGAGGGAGGAAACACAGAGGCCGACAAATCGTTGCACAGCCAAATTGTGGAACTCAAGAACGAGTCATAAAAACCTTTTTCACGTGACAAAAGTCAACTATGGACAAACATGTTGGGCGCGCGTAAAAGTGTTAACCGACTGTGCACAGGTGGCGAGGGAATCAATGACGCTAGTTCCTTGGAGCATTTTCCATTGAAATACTGGTAGTAATTTTTTAAAATGTTTTTAAAAGGTTTTTTTACATAGGTTCACAGGAAAGTAAAGTTATGTTCAATATACTCTGACATGTGATGTGTTTGCATTTTCCAAACTTTAATCAATGTTCAAGCAGTGAAAACTTTAGTCGAAGGATGTACGCAAGGTATTTCTTATATATAGCTGTAGTTTGAGATTCAATAACTTAAACTCTGTGTCTAATCCCCAGATAAGACGATCAATTATGCCGTATCTAATTAATTTCTTATCACAAAAAAAACTACGTGATCGATCGACAATAATAATGTGCTGTGTGACTTGTATTTGGTGTCATATACCTACCAAAATATATATTCAAGCAAAAAGAAACACACAAATGGAACATTAAAACTGAACCAATAAGGAAATTAAAAAATAGTGAAAAAAAAATTAAATTTTACCTGAAATTGGATAGATTTATTTTAAAATTATAAAATTCATAATGCCAGAGGTCACTAGTATATGTATATAGAAACCTTCGCGGGGGAGCGCACAACGACTCACCAAAGTTTCATCGTAATCGGATGAATGGTTTAATTAATCAAATTTGGTACCTAACGTAGGTAAGAGTACATATTTAAAATACCTATAATAATTCCTGATTAGATTCAAAGTATTCGACTTGGCCGAGTACTGAGTATCATAGGTGAGTAGTGAGTTCTCTAAATAAATTAATTAATTTAAAGAGTTTATTCGAAAATTGAATTTTGATTAAGAACCATTGATGTTTTGCAAAACGTCATTATCAAAGTGTAACATGCTTGTCAGTTTCGTAAATGTTTTTGTAATGATTAAAAAAAAATCAGATGTATTGTCATACGGTAATGAAATAATCCAAAAACCTCCACGAGGGTGATAAGAAGATATTTAGAAAGTTTCAAACATTTCTTATCTCACTAATATTATAAGCGCGAAAGTTTGTATGGATATATTTTGTGTTTGTTACTCCTTCACGCAAAAACTACTGAGTGGATTTTAATGAAACTTATTCGTCAGAATAACATATAGGTTATATATAATAGTAAGCTCTGGCGTTATGAAATTTGTATAAATGAAAATGTGTGTAATTCATATATTTTAGCGGCAGGGAGGAAGGCTGGGGGAGGGGAACGGGGGAGGTGGAGTTCGCGGAGAGGGAAGAGACAAGGGAGAGGGAAGACGGGAAAGGTGGAATTGAACGGGGTCGCACGGGAAAGGACATGCAGGGAGAATCAATTTATTTATTTGAATGGCCTTGCAACGCGTGCCGGGGACCATCTAGTACTTAATATAGCAATATATAAGGACAAAAAAACACCCATGCAAGCAAACATACATTCATTTTTATATATCTAGATATAATAATATTCATCGGTTTGTGTAGGCTTTGATTTACAGGCATTTTGTTCTGCGGTAATCGTTCAGTGATTCACGATTATTCACTTTCAATAAACGCTATCACGAAGCTTTTAAGCCCCCAGAAGCATTAGAATGTTTATCATTAACTAATACCGTAAAGCTGCCGAAGCCGTTTATCTCAGAGGCCTCGCGTAAGGAGCAGGGATACCGTATGATATTAAGTATTTACATCTGGGACGAGGGGGTTCCCAAAGGCTCGAGAAGGCCTCTTTAATGCAGGGATGAAATAACCCACCGATCTTAATTTGAAAGCTGTTGTAAAATGTGTGCTTTTAAGTTAAAATATATTAAATTTTTGGCGCAATTAAGTTTGGTTTATTTAATGACAGATTATAATCTCTAAGACTGGAGAAAATTTTCTTCTCTTCTAATAAATAATGTGTTTGTTAGCTTGATTCAAAGTGTTTTGATTATTTCAATTGTATTAAAAAGACACAGAAAAACAGAAAAAGGTAATGGTTGCAACTGGGACTCAAAGTGAGTGAGTCCTAGTAGAGACCATTATCTTTTTCTGTGTCATGTTGCCTTTCATATTTCCGTTTAGATTATTATTGTTATCTTCTTCTTCAATTATATATTACATTGGTGGGAATCACCTTATAAAAAAGAGAATTTTTCTCATTAAAATTGGACTGTAAAACAATAAGAAGAAATATTTCGTTGCGTTTTTTATCACCGAGAAAAAGAGAGACGAGAGAAAAACCTACCTTCAAAGGATAGATGATTTAGTATTTCATCCACTGGTCACTTAGGAGAGTTAGACCCTTTGGTTTACATAAAGCATATCGTATAAAACGTATATAAGAGCGATTTTGCAAGAGTTTCAAATTACTGGCGTGGTCATGATCGCTACAATGTTTCAACTGATGTCTAGGTATTCTTATCACATGTATATAACATGTCATAACCAGCAAAAGTGGGTAGTGTTTTATGTCATCTTCTTCTATTCGGCTTCTCAAGAAAGGCCGTGTGAGGAAAGGAGAGGGACAATGGGAGATGACAAAACATTGAACAGGACCTTGGGAAAAGTCCCTGTTTCAATACTAAACAATGGCATTACAATGTGTGATTGAAAGATATATTTTAGAATAATGTTTTGACGATAATTCAATAATATATTGAAAGCTTTGGAAATCTTATGTTTAATTTTTTTATTAGATTTAGAGCTTCGTCGCATGCGCCCTACGCGAGACGCTGCTGTACCAAATTCACGGAACCAAGAAGCCAATGTCTACTAATATGCTGACTCATAGATATCACCATGTAACCGACCAGCGGCTGTCTGGCACCTGGACATGTAGGTATTTCCCAGAGTTCGTAGGTATGCATTTCACTGCAGCAAGTTCAATAGGAGATGTTGAAGTTAAATTATTGGAATTCAACTGAGGCCAAGCCCGTCGACTGTAATGGTGGGAAGAAAAATGTTTAGTATAAAAGGCATGAGATTAGATCATTACATTTAGTATAATATTTGTACCGGCGTGAATTAAAAAGTCTGCCAATCACCCGTCTTTAGCATGGTAGTGAAGTCACAGCCATAATCTGACTCCTATAGTTTCACAGCATTTCGACAGGCCCGAAGAACACTGTCGGGTCACATGAAAATTGAAAGTAGTTTTTTTGGCTCATTTTAATTTCCATACCTATGATGATCTAGAAGTCTATTTTTCCGAGATTTTGATTCAAATTAAATGAAATTCAAAATATCAAAAAAACATTATATTTCTTCATCTCAAAAAAGGTAAAAATGTAGAAGCAAAACTGTAAACAGCTCTACTGCAAAACTATAAAAACCCTAGATTTGAAAAATTCATTCAATTTCAAAGATAGTATTCAAGTTCTGTGAAAGACCTATTCAAGTACTTTCATTATTCCAGTACTGTGAAACATCCGGTCCATGATGAAATAATAACGGAACTTTCATAAATGTTTAAAAAATTTGATGAATTATTTAAATTCCGTAGTATACCTAGTCAGGGAAGAGCTACTACCAATAACACATTTGTTTTAAATAATTATTTGAAAAAAATGTTACAGAAATAATATTCGGGGATTTTAATGAAAGCTTTTTATAAAGGTTTGCGGAGAATTCTGTCAAAATAATGTTTTGCCACTTTTCGACGTTGTTAAAATCAAAATCTCTAGAGAGTGCGTTCCGCAGTGTTTCAAAACTCGACAGAATTTCACTGAAATTCAGTCTGAAAGGAAAATGAAAAATTCTGCCTAATTTTATTTATTATGTACATATATAATATACCTACATGTTCATACGAGAAATTTAAAAATTACCCTGTACCTGACAAAAATCAATACGACCGCGTTCTGTCATATTCAGACATTTTTAAACATTTAAACTTTCAACTTTGTATACATCGAAAATGAATTCGAAGAACACGATAAGCATCTAACGACCTCCGTGGGTGAGTAGTGATTTCACCGACTCTCAACATATAGGTTTAATATTATCAATAATATATCTCATAGGTCATCCCAAGTGGTTCGCTTTGTTTAGTGACTTAGCAGGGGTTCCCGGGATCATGGGATGAGTTTTGTCTAGGTAACATTGAAAAATAATTTGAAAAACGCGCCAGCGTCTAACGACCTCCGTGAGCATGTGGTTATTTCACCGGCTTTACAATAGCTAATATAACCTTTTTTTAAATAGCATAATTAGCTTAGATGCGTTTAAAGTGCTCTTTCTCAAGTAGGTACTGATGTGGTTTAAGCTACATTTCTAACTTTTATAACGTTTTGTGATTATATCTAGAAAGACTTTCCAACTTATTGTATCCATCGTATAATTATCCTTTTTTTCCATTCTTCCCTCTTTCTACTAGCCTTGAAAGCCACTTTAGATAAACACACTTATGAAAAAAAAAGTTTAAGCGTGGAGAATATTAAAAAAAAACACTGCATATTAAATTCTTCCGCATATTTTATGTCCGGGTTAAATCTTCCCCACAGGAAAAACTAAACCCTTCCACACACTTTTCCACAAATGATCATCTAGTCAATCCACGCTATGTAAGTGCACTATATAAGTATAATAAATACAAAACAATGCAAGAACAACATGTCAATCTACCAGAGACCAAATGGGAAAATAATTCAAATAATTCACCGAGATAATTTCATATCAGAGGGTTCGGCTCGGTAGAACTCCTAACTGGACCGATAAATCCTACTGATCGCTCAATATAAATATTAAAAAAATCTTTCGTAATCCTATATGTATTTAAAATGACTGATTTTTGCATTTTTGTATAATAAATAAATTCTTTGACAAATCTAATGAGCCTAAATTTTGAATGAGAGAGCTAGATATAATGCCAGTAGCCGAAATAACAAATGGTAATATTTTTATATAGGTAGTAATAATTTTTTATTCACTTCTTCTAAAACAGCAAACTTATTTTGTGGCACCATTTTAATTCAAATTAATAAGTTAATTTGAGAGATTAGAAAGAGTGTGAATGCGAATTTGAATATTATGAATACCTAATCAAAAATTATTTTAAAATGATCCAATATTAAACTTATTTCCTTTTGTAAATTGTTCCATATTGTCCCTACCCATTTTAATTTTTTCCATTATTACGATTGTCAATGTTTATTATTTGTCTAAGTTTGTTATTTTTTCTTTGACACTACGTTCTATGTCTATATTTAAAAATTAGTATTATTTAACCCTGATGAAGTAAGCTTGGCTTACGAAACATGTCGGTTTTTTATAATCAATTATAGTGGTAAAAACAAAGTAATTTATTATTTATAATATAAATAATATAATATAATTAAAAAAAAAATAATATAAAAAATGAAAATCATATAATTTATTTGAAATTTATAATTACTATTTTATCCTTCATTGCTATTGACATTATATTTCTATAATTTTTGCACATAAATATAATTAAATTATTAAAACATTGACAATGTTTGTTTTTGAAACCAAATCGTACTCAGGTAAAAGTTTTGTAAATACTTTACGCTTCATAAATTCTACAATTATAATATCCGTGATTTCTCACGGGTTTAAGGTAGTTCTATTTTAAAAGCCCAGTTTGCAACATATCTTGTCCGTGCAACCCAGTTACCAATTCCCAATCACGGAGATCGGGTTTACGTTTGTTGTTGTATCTCCGGCACTCGGGATAAATCCTTCAGGTGCACCCCGTGAAATTACCGAGGGTTGGTCGGGAGGAAGTAAGCCTGGGGAGGGTTCAAAGAGGAAACCTTTCCGACAACAAATCAGAGATGTTTGCCGTGGGAAAGTTTCAAGTCTCCTCGACAAGGCAACGGACGCAAACTAACTCGGCTCCGTCTCCAGCCACTATATGCACTGAAATGATGGAAACATTTCTTTTGCAAGGAGAATAATTGAAATGTTTTTCAAGGAAATGCGGCTGAATGGGTTTTATACTTGGGAAATCTTAAGATAGAGATACATACAGCTAGATGAACCTACATAATTGTTACCTTCAATGTCGAAATAGCCGTTGCTTTTGTAAAAATATATGCTGGTAAAATAATTCCAAGAGTCATGCCTGATAGGGTCCGTGGGAACCGGCGATACTTAAACGATTACTTTGGGAATACATTAATGTATTTTTATTTATTTAATGCTTTATTAAGTATTCCCAAACATCTCAGAAATAGTAAACCATAAGCCATAAACAAAACCTCTATTTTTTATCTCACAAAATGTTACGTTTTTTTATTATTGCGTTAAACATAAAATATAATATTATCATAAACAAAATGACAGATTTTGTGTTTTATAGAAACTATTTTTCAATGCTTAAGTTTGGAATTTTTTTTTTGATATTTATTTTAGAATATTAAAGTTTTAAAAATGTTACAAAGAAAAAAAAAACTTAACATAGGTACACGATATAGAAATGCTAACATATAGATCTAACTTTTAAAATATCAACACAATAATCTAAATAAATATCTAATCAATATTAAAAAGAAAGAAAAAATGTCTGTATACCTCAATAAAACCAATGAATAAAATCATTTCAAAAACTGTCATGATATCGGGATGCAGAATAATGTTCAGTATAGAAATGAAGGAAGTTAATATTTTGAATTGATCGCCTGTAGGGAAGTCCTACTTTAATTCGAATGTAAGAAGATAATTTATTGAATGTTGTCTCTATTTTAACCCTGATTTAAACGATTTGCATTTTTATGTTCAATTTTGTGAATTATAGACTTCGTCTAGTGAGGCGGGTAACTTAGTAACATCATCATAACATTTCATCTCAATAAACTCCGGTTGCCAGCAATCATCACCTCCCAGGATTCGTGAATTCAATTCCTCGGCCGGCTTAGTTTTCCGTCACAACACGAGCCACATTTTTCGCTTAGGTACTATGGTAGTGGTAGGAGATTTTCAAAAATTGTCAGTTAATTCGTAACCCGAGAATGTTAGTCTTTCTTTGAAAAAAAAGAAGAAAAGGTAATTGAGGTAATAGTTAAAGGTAATAAAAGTAATATTCTAGCACAATGCGGCATTTCTTTTAGAAAGTATAGTCAGAAACCATCACCGTCGACTTAACTAGGAAAGTTTTCTGACCGCGGTAAAGTTTGCACGGATTGACTATCCCGGTCCATTGAAATGCCGCTGGCGCATCATTCGCGACAGAGTTTTTCTAGAGTTCTGCATTGAATTTGGGAAACCATCTTACGTAACGACAGAGTGAGAAAATTTAGAGAAAATATAAGAAAATCAAATGCATTCAACAATTATACTAGAATGGTGGTAGAGCTGCGTAAAAACAAAATGTTAATTCTAATCATGTAATATTTCTGTAGTGAATTATGGAAACATTTCAACGCAAGTACTTAACTATAATTAAATTCAAAATAATGATAAAAATATTAATAATCTAACAAACTTAATGTGACTAAGATAGTTGTTCATTCTCGTAAAGATTGAAGTCCTGGGAATAACCAAAACGCGTAGAATACGCTTAATTACGGAGGCAATTGAAATTCACAAAAATTTAAAAATTCCCATTAATATTAATAAAGATGACAAGCGACGAGACAAAGCTAAAAAATTCTTGGTATCCGGTAATTGACGGCAATACCAAAACTAAACGCAGAAAACCATTTTAACCCTGGAGTGGTCGCTTGTATTACATATGTAATCCACTCAAGCAAAATTAAAGATTCATCAAAAACGGATGGCGCGAATCATTTTATCTTCCGTGTACTTTAAGTTGGATAACACACGGACGTGTTCAGCTCAGAGCTGGTGTCGGGCAAGAGTTGATTATGTTACAGGAGCTCCGCAAAGTCGATGGTCTACACCTGTAATCCGCGCGACCAATTACGTAACACATACAAGAAAAGTGTATGGAAAATGTAAAAATATATTTTTTCCTAATCGTTCTATAATTTCATGTTTATCCTGCTCAGAAATTAGCAATTAAATTAGTATTATGTAATTTTTTTTTTGTTATATCAATAAAAGTGAAAGACGTAATTTTTGGTTTAAAAAAGACGTTATTTATGTTTTGCTTAGGTAATTGTGAAAAACATAGAAGTTATGTTTAATATAGGTTGCTTATTTATAATAAACAAAACTTAGATTATAAGATTTAAACATAAATACACAATAATTCTAAATGATTTCACTTATTTTTTTTTAGTTTAAAAATGGCCTACATGTGTAATCTACGCGACTGCTGGCGTTACTTTTAAGAGCGCGACCACTGCAGATTTTACTGTAATATCAGCTCGTAGAGGATTGGAGCCGGCAACACTGTATCGCGTCTACATACATAAGCACACACTTTACCAGAATCTTCGATTACGCATCGAAACGTTGGCTAAAAAAAAGGTAGTACTACAATATGGCATAATACCCCAAAAATAAAACACGATAATGTACGATAAGTGCATGTACCTTAATGTGTAAAAGTGGCTAGGTTGTGTCGTAATGTGACTTAGTCATATCACCTTTTAGATTCTTCCTTCACAATAAATTAATCTTTAATTCGTACGATATCAGTAATAAATAACTCGAAATTTTAAAAAAACCTAATATACTTCGTCAGACTTTTATATTTATTATGTACACCCTTTGAATACATAAGCAATTGAAAATTATTATCTTAGTGACTATATAGCTTAAATTATTTGTAAACGGAAGTGGCGCCCTCTGTTATTTTCTCAGAAAACCGATAAAGTTTTCAAACAGTATCCCCGATGAGAAAATGTCAAAAGGAAAATGTACAAAAGTTGCTGTTTCATTGTATCAAAAACTTTTATACAATTCCCCGACCCATTTTCCTGGTAAAATTTTTCCGATATTAAAAAAATTCAGTGTTTCTATGAAAAAAATTCAAATAACAAAATGGAAAGGAAAAATGACTAACCAGTTATTATATTTTCAAAATTCAAAAATTTTAATTTAGAAAAAAAAATCTAACTTATGAAACCTTACTTCATGTACGAAGTTATTTTGTCACGTTTGTTTGTCCCGATGGAAGGAACCGGATATTTTTGGAATCGGATTTTTTTTCTTTTATAAAATTACAACGAGAAAAAATGTAAGTATTTAAAATGATATATGGAATTTAATATAAATAGTACTCTTTAAATTTTAGAGCTCTCAAACTGATTTGGTTAAAAATTTGCACAAAAACCCACGGCAGCGGGTAATTTATTGAATAGTAATTTATGAGGAGCTAATCGAACGTAAGCAAAAACAAAACAAAAATCAGTGCTTCGTGCCACATTTACATATAGGAATTAATTTTGAATGATTAATGATAAAGACCTTTTGTGTGTCCAGGCCGTTAGAACGAGATTTTTGATAGGCGTGACTCGAATCGAACTCCTGCCACCTATAAAAATATTTCAGATGAGGATATTTGACATATATGCAGAACAACAGTAAGTACCGAACAGTTTTTTTTCCCACAATTTCAGAAGGAAGGTTTCAAATTATTTGCCATCCAGGCAATATGTGTTTATTTAATACTGGGCCAAAGAAAAACGACCAGGTTTTGAAAAATGTAATAAAAGTAAATACAAATTTTAAATATTATAAAGTTTTGCAATTGTATTTCAGTTTTGATTATTGTGTTCAAGACCTGGAATTGTGGGTAAGTCACATTTCGATGACTTATTAATTTTATTATTTTTAATTATACAATTGATTTTCTAAATTAATTGGTATAAAATTGATTAACTTAAAAAAAAATGAGGTTAACCTTCCTTCGATCATGTCGAATTTGTCTTTTTGTTTTAATGGCCTGAATACTATTTAAATTGATATTCGTTAAAATCCGCTTAATCCGACCTAAAACATCATGCAAATAAAAATTTAGGAGGGGTAAATAAGATTATCAAAATATTTTAAAATCAAAAAGCTGGATGAGAGTCGACTTTTGCAAAGAAATTCAAAAGAAATTTATATCTTTCCTGTCTGTTTTCAATATGTGTACGGGGTAATACTACGTGATACTATCCTTTGAATATATGATAAGGCTTTTTGAATTGAGCAATAAAATTGCATGGGACATATTTCATCTAGAAGTTCATCAAATATTCATTCCACCTGCAGTCTTATCCGCATAAGCAGTGAATCTTTCCGGATACATACTGTACATATAGGTCGCAAGTGTTGTGTACTGCAGTGGCTTTACGAAAGCCTGAAGAAGAGTCCCAAGAGATCTAACTTCCATGAGGATGCAACTTAGGATCGACGTTAAATTGAGGTGAAGCCGAGTTATAAATTCATTAGATGTATTGCTTTTGGTAGTCAGTGGAGAATAGGTAGCGAATTTTATGATATTTATGGATTACTTAATATGTGTATCGATGGGACCGAATAACAGATGGCTGAATGAACACGGTTGTTTATATGCGCTTCATAGCGGCAAGATATGTTGTTGCATGCTTAATAGTTTTAGCGAAAGGTGGAAGATACGAGTATTAAAAAGTTTTGACAAAAGCGTAATGGTACGAAATTTTATTATCAATTGTTTGTGAATTAGGAGTGTTTCCTTCAGTGAAATTAATAATTTTGAAAAAGCGATGTTTCTTTGTGCAATTTAAATAGAGAGATGTCCATTTGCATGCCATAAAAAGATTAAAATATAGTAAAAATTGCAAGAAAAAGTGAATTATTATATAAAATCTTCAGAAAAAAATATTATCAGGTTATTTTGAAAGATGAAAGATGCTTTCGCCAAAGATTGTGATTCTACATTTTGAAAATTACAAAGGGTAGATAACAAATATTATAATCAATAATTATCAGCCTGAAACACTCATCTACATTGAAAAAATCTTCCGAGAAAAGATACTGGCCGCCAACGGGAATTGAACCCGTGACCATCTGATTGCCGGTCAGCAGCTCTGACCACTGAGCTATGGCGGCTTAAGCTATGATAATTATTGATTATAATATTTGTTATCTACCCTTTGTGCTATGCATAAAAATCTTGTTTAAACGTTAGTTTATCAATTAAAAATAATAATTGAAAATTAAATTTTACTCATGAAAATGAAATCTAAAATACACATTGATTTGAATTCTTGAAAACGTGTAAATTTTTCAAAAGTTTACGTAGAAGTTCTTGTAATATTGTCGGAGTTCTTGTTGTTGTTGTCGGAGCCATAATGTTGAATACTCTGAATATGGTTTGTACAATATTCGTTCTACATATTTCAATTTCTAATAATTTTTCTGTAAAAACGATTAAAAGATCAACCATTCTAAATTTAATGCAGCTATTTATCGTGATAAATAAATGCATTAAATTGTGAATGATAGATGCCATTTATGAGAAAGAGATAAATGTCAAAATTTATAATAGAGTAGTCTTAGATGTATCCAAAAATAATAATAATATTACAATCCGACGATGGAATTACATAATTATCATAAACACCAGCAATAAACATGCTTCGTCATGGAGTGGGGACAAAATTACTGTTGACGTGTAACTTGTTGTGTTTTATCAACATTTAACTAAGAAAACCATAACTGAAATATTTTTGTATCGTATTGCTCAAGTTGATCCCTTGTAATACGTATGTTTTAACGGTACCTATCCTCTCCACATGCCGAAAAAAACGTTATTTATATAAATTGAATGAAAATAGTTAGATATGTAGTTAGTAAATAGTTAATGATTAAAATGATATTTTTTGTTCCTTTATTTTGATATGCTACTGGTACTGAAGCTTGCAATGATTTTTGGTTCTGATAATGACGCATGTTTTGTAAAGTTAATTATTAGAATTTAATCATGCCCATGAGTAATTAAAACAAGAATTTAAATTAAATTGTTTTCAAGATTTTAAAAAAATATGCGTGTTTAACATTACGCTTTAAGTTTGTAAACCATGTAATAAGTCAAAAGTCTAAAGGGGATCTAGACTTCCCTGAAAGCTGTGAACTGAAAACTCACGCTCCAGAAAGCTCTGATGGCAAGTCGTACGATAGATCCTAATAAGGAATGCGGAAATGAAACCTTAATGCTTTTCATTCTTCTTTAAATGCATATACTGGCTACTACTGCCATAAGACTTTAAAGGAAATGTTCCTTGGCACTCATCCAAATGTCGGTATTAAGCGGATGAGAGAAATTATTACATTTGGATTTCGAGAAGGAAGTGTTTTGTTAGCTGAATTTGTAAAAACTATCGAAAATATCGAGTTTAGAGTTTATCACAGGAAGTAAGCTGGTATAATGGTAACCATGATAATGTAATGAAGGAGAACGTCTTTCCATTGTCTGCCTTTGTTTCCTGTTATCTGGTTGATTTAATATCGGTCGGAAAAAACAGTGACATTAATAAAGAAAAACTTAACATCAATTCTGTATTGAATATTGCATAATGCAGAAAACCAGCCAACAAATTATTATTTACTGCTCAAAAAATAAAGATTGAAAAAAAATTTAATTCAGCAATAACTCCGAGAAATGTAACGAAGAATATCAAGGATTGTGTTTCTTTATAAATTAGAATACATTTTAGTGTCCCCCTGGTGAGAAAAAAACTTTCAGAATCGAATTGATACACGAAATGATTCTAGTTCATCTTAGCAAAACGTTTAAAACACCTAGACCTTCACCTTTATTTTTTTAAAGGGATACCTACCTTGCAAGAGTCCCTCTGCTCCCAATCGTTGGGAGACAGTGATAGCATGTCATACCCAATTATTGGGGTATGTTGTGAGGCTGTAGGTATTGGGAAGGGAAATTAGATTGGGAGAGGAAGGTGGGGGAGAGGAAGGTGGGGGAGAGGAAGGTGGGGAAGTCCCTGGCTCTACAGATCTGATCACCAAACACGGATAAAGTTATTCTAAACATAGTTTCAATTCTGAATGGAGGCCTTTCACCACGGCGATGCTAAGTGTATTTTTGACTCTGGAAGGTGCCGCAGATAAACCATTTTAACATTTTTTATTGAATTAATTATGCACCAACACAAATTACCAATTTATCAAATAAAATTTATTTTGGGATGAAATGATTTAAATGGGATTTGAACTCGTGGCCTCCGGATTCGGAGCCGAGAGCCTTAACCCTCGACCACGGAGGCCACCCATTTCCGCCAGGTAGCGAGACTTCTGGATGGATCAAAGTCATGGTAGTTTATTATTATTTATGCCAATCGAAATGAAAAAAAATATAAAAAGTTAGACGGGAAATATTTAGTCCAAAGATGCACGCAGTAAACAGGATCACTTATATATTTGCATAATTATATTACGTAACCCTCGACATCAAAGAGTTACCCATATTATATAGGCTTACTCAACCACCGCTAAAGTTAACGGTTAACTTTGAAATTACCTGCAAACATTTGTAAAACATAAATATATATAAAGTGCTGGATCAACGAAATCTGGCGCCCAGTGCAGTAAGTACGATGGCGCCCGCCCCACTTTTTTTTATCTATTCAAATAAAAAACTCTTTACTTCGTACATATATTTTTTTTAAATGTTTACTTGAGTTTAGGTACCTAACAGATTTTCGAAAACCTACCTAAGTGGTATGCAGTTTAAGCTGACTCAAAATCACTACACTCAAGGCAAAAACTAAAACTATGTAAATTGACTAACATGACAATTTAAAACGTAAAATATGCACAAAGTAAAATAAATATATTTTAAATATTTGTTTGGTATTTATAATAATATTCAATATTATGTTAAATAATATTCAACATTGTGTATTTGTCTTTGTCTGGGTTGGGAGAGGGAAGACTGGTGAAAAATGCCTTTAGCTACTTAATAAAGGTGTTGTATAATATTTAAAAAATTAACAAATCTGCCAACGACCGTCGTCGGTTTAACTTTAGTATAATGAAAATAAACATAATTTAAAATAAAACAATAACTTTGTACACACCACATTTATTTTGTATACTTTATCGTCGCTTTAGTTCGTATTTGTCCAACAGACCATTAGAAAATTTTACAAAAGGAGAAGGTTTTCTTTCAGTATTTCAATAAAACATTATAGTAGGTTTTTAGTTAAAGCTATTTCCATATTCCTATTTAGTTTAAATAAATCTTGAATAAGTAGTTAAATATCATTTTTTATACTTTATTTTTAATTTTAAAGTAGAGATTGAACAAAAACTAAAATGGTCTGTCGGACCAATAAGAACTGAGGCAACGTTATGCCGACCGGGTTTCGCTACAACCGTAGCTTCTTAAGGGCACTATAATACTCATTAAGTTACATGTGTGTTAAGAGGAATATAAACGCTAGAAATATTTCGATTCTCACGCCTGCAAAAATTTGAAATCGATCGTCTTATTTGCGCGCGGCAAGTAAGCGAAAAAGTGGTTTTTATTCATTTTGTGCATAATTTTATTAGAATGAAAAAAAGGTAGAATATGGAAAACCTCAAAAATAGTCTTAGCCATAAAGAATTTTTTTTTTAATTTTTTTCTTGAATTAATTTATAGTTAAGTCATGAAAAAACATTTCTTTTAGTGGTTTATGCTTATATTTTTTGTTATTTTTTATTTATTTATATGCCGGCAACCCGGGAGTTTATTGTAATAATAATATCTTGTACAAAACAAGTAACCCGCCTCACTAGACTCAGTCTGTTCCGAGACGGGTACAATGGGGTATGTAAATAATAATTTTAGTGTAATTCAAATTCATAGAAAAGCTAGTTAAAGCATCAATTTATCCGTAGCATATTTTTTGATGTTCATACTGTAAGTCGATTCATCGTAAAGATTAATCTAAATAGTATCTTAATAGGATTTCACGTATAACTTCATCTTAAAGATAATATATGATTTAACAAAATGGGCTGGACTTCTCAAGTGAAGGAGGAAAAAGGCATAAGATGGGGAATTGGCAAGGGAACGGGCGTGTTCTTTGTCAATAGGGAACAATCTTAATATGGGACTTTTATTTCAATTTAGTTGGGTATTAACTACCTTACTTTTACTGTTCATGGCTTTCCTTAGTTAAAGTGCCTCTAAATTGTCCAACCTTATACCCATGTTGTTTTTATGAATTAGGGTGACGCCCGAGTTTTTATAAAATTTATGGTCTTTTTCGATCAAGTGGTTATCAAATTCCGAAAATCCAGAGTTGTGCAAACATCTACATTAGATTAAATATTAAATATATGAAATCTGTAAAAAACATTCTGAGACAAATTTGAAAATCGGAAACCGTCAAATACAGTTAAGCCACAAGTTAAGCCACCGCTACCCTAATTTCTACCAATTTCTTGCATAATATCCCCCTTAAGCATTTGAAGCTTATTTTCACGTCTGATTCAGTTATTTTACAAGTTATATGTATGAAAAAATTCACAGTGTTTCTTTAAATGCTGTTTTGGACAGCCCTCATGATATTTTTGCTCTATTTTAACGAGTCGTGTTTTATTAACATTTTCACAATTTTGGCTTCAATTTTATTTTTTTAAATATTAGCTCACACTCTCCAATATTAGTAATTACATATCTCACCATCTTCTTCTTTTTGAGCGGGGATGCGGCGCCTTAAAAGGTTGGTATTGCTAACGCATAATAATTATTTGTATCTATGAGTATTTTTTAAATGAGGGAATATTGTAAATTTTAATTCAATCTTTATTTCTCACGGCGCCTCTTCGGAGTTGGCGCCAGGTTTTTTGCACATTTTTAAACGTATCGCAGGTCCGGCGCTGTATATTATAACCTGCTATTCACACTTGCTTGCCCTTAGCCCCGTGGCCGTTTCGCCCTGCCGCGGCCGCCAGTTAAGCAGTAAGCAGCGGTCGTGCTAAGCTAAGCTTCATGCGCACAGGCAGGTCAGACCGTAACATGCCAACTGCACCGCAAAGCTCGCCGTACTTATATTAAGCTTGCTTAAATATATACATTCATATATTTGCGGGGTAAAAATAAGCTCTCTGAAAGGAGCTTGTAATTTGAGATAGAGATTTTCAACCAAAATTACAAGCTTCGTGAAGAGAATCACATAGATATTTTTTTATCTCTCATTTGTGAACACTTTCTGTATCTTTAATTACTTGGTGGTATGGTGGACTGATGGCATTACAATTTTGGATGCAAGAATGGTAAATGGCCGCCCCGGGAAACATTTGTTGGATAACCAAAACCTCTGCCATAGGCCATCACAAGTGGTTCGCCACGTTTGGTGACTTATCAGGAATGCCTGGGTTCGTGGAGTGAGGTTTTTCCTTATCTGCGGATGCGTCTGCCTACCATCGGAAGGGACTGGTTGAGGGAGACATTTTAATCTCTCCAGCGGAATTCTCTCGCAACATCGACTCATCGCAGTGGGAGGGATGGATTCATATGTTCGTAATTCCTGGACGTACTGACCCCCAGATTCCAACCAACCCTCATACCCTTTCCTTCCCAGAACTTCATCTCCTTATGTTCCTAAATATACCCTCTAAACAGCATTCCCAAAGATGATACAGGTCTTGAGTGATTTTTCCCTCGGGGCTTCTTGTGTGGAGCTAACGTAAAACAAAAAAAATGTATTTCTGCCATTCAACCGAGGCTATTGAAGTTGGAATAACAAAAATATTGAATTCTTTCCACGTGATTAGAATTAGTCACGATATTCAAGTACCTAACCTTTCAAAATATCGTCGTTGGAATATAATGTTAGTGTCAGTTAAAACCGTATTCGAAAAATTAAAATATAACTAACTAACTAAAACTAACTAACTATCACGCCGTTTCCCCGTAGGCGTAGGCAGAGAGGACGGACCGCTAAACAACTCGGTCTTGGCACACACTCCTTGCCTCGTTCACATTCATACATGCTCTTCTATTATTCTGACTCTTGACACGGCCCGACTCAAGTATCTGATTCACTTGGCAGTGTCATGTCTTTCTCGGGCGTCCCCGACTTCTTCTACCATTCACATTTGCGTAATCTATTCTCCTTACACTCTTTTCCTCGTTCATTCGCTATACATGCCCGAACCATCGGAGCCCTTTCTTGATCTTACTCATTGCGCTATTATTGTTATTGATACCTATAATACCTACATATATTTATTATAATATATATTTATTTTAATACATTAGGTTACTCCCTAAGAGCCATGATTTTAACATCAGTGGGAATTTTGTTGTAGAGCAATTTTCTTTAAATTCGTATGGCAGTTTGTTAAATATTAATGGTATAATATTTTTAAGAGTTCTTTGACCATATTTATTTTGAAACACAGGTACTTTCATTCCTTTATTTTGTATGAGACGCGTATTGTGTACATGATCCACCATTGTTTTATATGGACTGTCGGATATATGCTGCAATACAATTTTTTGTCACATAATAGCACGCACAGGTAACACATTGATTGATTTATATACGATACTAATGTCTCGCCTTTGGTTAAAAATGGTTTTATTTACTAGCAACTTTACCATGGCGTTTTGAATCATTTGTACATGTTTTATGCTGGTTTTACATGATTGACCCCCAAGATGTTATCTGCAATATATATATATATATGTTAATTTTTTACTCATTCGTTTTTTGACTCATTATCATTCAGTTCAACATCTAATACAGTGTTGTTTACATTATTATTATATTTTCTCTTGTTCTCATAATCATCAGTTTGTTTAAACCAGCATTTCTCTTCAGAGTGGAAACGGCTACCTTTATTTAATTTTTCACAAGTTTTGCAGGACTTAATTTTTATCAACTATTACTTTTTTAACAAATGTTTTTCTCTTGAATTTATCATAATTATTTTTATTGACTGTTTTTTCATGTTTACCAATTTCATTGAATAGATTTGCAGTCGATGTTATAGATTCCTTATCCATTTTTTACATTATATAATCTGGTAGACCCATTACAATAATATTAATCAATGTCTGTGTGTCAATATTTTTATTTATCTCTAATAACAATATTTCTCTCTTTGTGGCATATTACGTATCGTAATGAACCTCCTTGAAATTTAAAGGCAAATGCAAATTTAACTTGTGACCAACCTTTGTTTCCATATGTTTCACAAAAATTTGTTTTCCACATTGCCCATTGAGCGTTTACTGTATATTTTATTAACATACTAGTGTACCAATCTAGGCACTGTTTTTCAAGTAAATACTTTAAAGTCTCAATTTTTTCTGCCTCCTTTAATATCTCGAAACGTGTACATTCATTTTCAAAATCATTGATCCATTGGTGTACATTTGATGTTTTTTCCTGAAAACTTCTCGAGTAAAAATCTTTCTGCTATTTTTCCTAGATTTTTATTTTCAGTACTAATATTATTGTCAGAAAGTTTCGTGTCATATATAATTTCTTCCAGGTATTGGTCACCAAATTGTAAATTCTCACCTTCATCTAAGTAAATTTTCCTCAAATCTTGGGTTAAGGGAAACCATATTTTCCGTGTTTGATATCTTTTCTTTAGAGAATTCTTAATTTTTTTATAAACATCCGTAGTCGTTATGGCGGTATGTTTGCTTGCATGTTTTAAATCATCAGGAATATCAAATATATGTACATCGGATGTCTCGATTGAGGTTACGCAGATCACATTGCTTTTTCCATCCGATGCTGCTGACACTGTAAATGTGAATCTTAATTTTTCCATTTCTAAGGTTATTGTTTCTCTTCACTAAAATTGTAGTTTTATAAGACAATTTGTCTATTTGTTGTAATTTTTTATTAATAATGTGACATACAAATATCATGAGTTGCTTTGCTGACAAAGAAACTACAATTAAAGTTATTTGTCCGTCTTCAAAATATTATATCACTTTGTAATTATAAACTTATTTTTCAATCTTCTTATTACTTCAATCTGTGCTACCCAGCTAGACAACAAAACAACCTTCATCCGTCATTTTCTGTCTCCATGACAAGACCTTTTTAAAATACGAACATAAAGGAAACCTATGCATTTCTAGGTAGGTATTCCTTTACATATATATATATTTTTTTTTTAATATTAAAAAAAAATAGCTCTTTCTTACCATGCATTAAATTTCAAGTATGTGATTAATGTATTGCTGTTTTTTAACTGTTTCATGATATGTATTAAAGAAAAAAAAAAATATAAATAAATATTTTTCCTATTCTGCATCACAATGTTGGTAGGTATGTTATATGTGTATTTGTGTATGTTGTTGGTACGCTAACGCGTTTATGATTATTTTATTTGTAGTTGTAACTAATCTGCGGAGCTAATCTCCTGCTGATAAGCTACTTGCAGTAGCTTAGCGGGTAAGAAATTCCAATTGTATGAATTTTTTTATACAATAATAAAAAAAGATACATTTTGGTGTATTAAATATACAGATGGTATAAATGTGAAAAGTTTTGGTAGGGAAAGAAATGAAAGAAAATTGGGGAAATTAGACATGTCGCTTTTTTATTTGAATACCGCATAAGGCTACCAACTGTTCACTGGAGCCAGTGAGACCATGGCTTCACCAATTGGGGTATGTTGTGAGGCTGAAGCGCCGAAGGTAGTGGGGAAGGGATGGAGATGAGGATAAGGAAGGTGGGGAAGTACCTACCTGTTCAGATCTGGTTACCAAATACGACTAAAGCCATTTCAAGCAGCTTTGCATTCTGAATGGTGGTCATTCAGGACAATACTGCGAGTATCTTCCACTCTGGAAATCTTCCCTTCTGGTAGGAATAATAAAAAAATGCACCAGAACATAAATCTTGTTACAGAAAAATTATCTGATAATGCGATTATTTTTCATTACGGATTATCAAAAAAACATCTTATTTAATTTTTTTAAATTTTCCGATCTCTGGATAAACTCTCAGATACACTATTAAAACTATTCGAAAGCACCCTCAGTCCTTTCTGACTGTCGGTTCTCTTTAACCATTTCTATCTCACCATTTTCTCGATGCAGATGACCAATTTCAATAATTTATTTGAATTTTGATAGCCCTCCGAAAGCCCCAGAAAATCAATCATTTGGTTTTCAGAATAAAATGGCATCTCAGGAAATAAAACGCAGACCACCTTGCCAAACAAGGCGCGTTCAACCGATCACCCACCAATTTTATCCCCCAAAGAATGTTTTTCGATCATCAAAGACCTCTAAAGAATCCTCACGGAATGTGATGAATTTTGGCACGAGTACCATTAATCAAACAATAGCAAACTTGGTCACAATTCAAAGAGATATATAAATTAAACCATGGATTCGGAAATTTCATCTATCGAAATTCACGGCATTAGAAAATTCCTTCGAATCTTCCCACCTTTTTAATATTCTAGTTGATGACTTCCTAGATTGTACTCACTGTGGCCTTGAAGTGGGATCCTTTGATCTCATATTCCTTCATTGAAGGCAAGAGAATAGGGACTCACACAAATACCCCATTTTCTATTAGAATTTGCTAATATTGCTTAGTTTTATTGTATTAAAATAAAATAAAGAATTATGCATATTTAACACGAAAAAACTGAATTTAATATCCAGACCATGTGAATATTTCAAATAATAGAAAATAAAAACATAATTTTTCCCCCCAAAAAACCCACTTTGTATCGATGGCTAAGAAAATCACTAAAGGGCATCACATCACACGGATAAAAGTTCGTAAATTTCCTATTGTTTGTGAGTTCTTGTTTCCAAGATTGTTTATAAAATCTTTAATAAAACGTAGCGCTATACGTAATTTAATCCAATGAATGGTTCCCAATGTTATCCAATGAATGGTTCCCGGGTCGGTGATTACCGTACCCGCCTCTAAAATATACGTATATTTTAGAGGCGGGTACGGTAATCACCGACCCGGGAACCATTCATTGGATAACATTGAATCCGGTAGATCCGACGATGTGTGACACACATCGTCGGATGTACCGGATCTGCCCTGATGATGGACACTGTAACGCTGTCCGAAACGTCGGCTACAGAAGGAGGTAGCGCAACACGGCATAACACCCCAAAAACTAACAACAAAAATACGTATATTTCGTTTAAGAAACATACAATAAAGTTTTATAAAATAAATATTACAAAATTTTCACCACCATCACTGGATGAAGGCGACATTTATTATGTATGCTCAAAAGCATTTCCTAATTATTATCATTTTTTTTTTTAAATTGAATTGGTTCGCATATGAATACAAAATAATATGAATAAATGAGTGACGTTATTGATTAATACTAATTCATTCAATGATGTTACATAATGAGAATTAATGCTAATTGATTCAATTATGTTACATAATGAGGATAAATTTTAATTGATTCAATTATGTTACATAATAAGGATTAATGCTAATTGATTCAATAATGTTACATAATGAGGATTAATGCTAATTGATTAAAAAATGTTACATAATGATGATTAATGCTAATTGATTCAAAAATGTTACATAATGAGCATGAATGCAAATTGATTCAAAAATGTTACATAATGAGGATTAATGCTAATTGGTGCAATAATGTTACATAATGAGGATTAATGCTAACTAGTGCAATAATATTACATAATAAGGATTAATTCTAATTGATTCAATAATGTTACATAATGAGGATTAGTGCTAATTGATTCAATAATGTTACATAATGAGGATTAATGCTAATTGGTGCAATAATGTTACATAATGAGGATTAACGTTAATTAATTCAATAATGAAGTCACGAAGAACAAAAAAGACAAAACAAATAATGCACATATCCATCCATTCCATACATGTGGCGGGTGGGCGAGAAGCATGGATATGATTATTTATTTTGCAAAACTAAAATTTTATTCTAAATTTTGCACACTTGACCTTCAAAACAAGAGAAAGACACCATCTGTCTATACGAAATTTCTAAAGAGTCGCAACTGTTGCCGTCTTTAGCCAGTGAGACTATGGCATCACCAATTGGGTAAATTGTGAGGTGAGGGGGAGGGGAAGGAGATGAAGGTGAGAAACCTGGCTGTTCAGATCTGGCCATTACAACAATTCAATTCTGAATGGTGGTCGGACACCAGAGCGATACTGGGAGTTTCCTGCACTATAGAACATGCAACAAATATAGGGGAGACCTTTACAAAACCGTATACCGGGGTAAAATCGTATTACTCTAAAAAGCCTTATTACTTTAAATATTCCTGCCCCGCACTCCACCCCCTGTACGACTCCAAAACCAACGCAAGTCAGCAAAAACTTTTCGGTGTCTGCGCGCTGGCGAAATACAACATGTTTTAAGTTTTTCGGTATCCTGATGTAATTTTTTATGAATATTAAATTGTTTAGTATTGAAGTATCCTCAGAAGCAGCAGAAGCATATAGAGTGCCGAAATTAAATAAATACAGGAACAATCAAGGTTTGGGTTTATCTGCGACAAAAGGCCTAAGCCACTTAAAGACTGCATTTTCATCATTTTTTATAAGGTATACGGTTTTACCCACCCCCATGGAGCAAAATCGGAAATATTAGAGGTCTTATATATTTTTTCGTACATTTGTGTCATGTATCTTTTGTGTTTTGTTCATTAGTAAATTCATGAATTAAAAATAATACTTATAAACCGAATTTTATTCTAATTTACTAAACTGCAGAGCTTCTACCTTAGGTTTACGGTTTTGGACAGGTCTCCCCTACTATCTATTATATATTATTTTTAGTTAATTAATTGTAAAAAAAACACAAAATAATCGAATAAAATTTATTTGCGCACGCCGGGATTTGACTCGATCATGGAAACCGTGAGAGAGGAAATTAAATCACTGTCTACAATTGATTTCGAAAAACTCTGCGTAAAGCCCGGGCAAGGGCGGTGACTTCAGCTAGTTGTATACAATTATGCTTGTTAAGTTTTAACCTTCTTATTCAAAACCTCATTATTAAGTGAAATAGGCTGCTTCGCCATAAACTGGGTGCATTACTAGCACTGGTTTTCATTCTTAACTAAACTACGTGTAAAAAGATATGTTATTCTTTTACAGTGATATATGTTGAGGTTGCAGTGTTTCCAAGCTACATTATCGCAATGTAGTGCGATTTTCTTTACTCCGGCGAGCACATAATGCCCATTTAGCTTGTTATTTCATAACTGAAAGCTGACCTCGTTTAAGAAAAATGTGGCCTTTCATGTTCTCAGAAGGTACTATAAAGTTCATTTCATATTCCTTTTGGAAACCTTTGAAAAATCGCATTAAATCATAGTATCACGCTAAAAAAAATGGCCTAGAATAAATGAAATGCATTTTCCGAGTACATCTTTACCTTCCAATCCACGATTTATTTCCAATTTAAACATAAGTTATTGTTTCGGTGACAGAGTTTCTGGTTTAAAAAAATATTGCTGCTTTTTATTTTACCAAAGGACTAAAATAGAACCTGTTATTTTGTATTCTTATTTAACTATAAGCCGTATTTCAGCAGGTCAAATTAAAAAAAAATATAAATAAAACACACACAATGAGTAAGCACATTATAGAAAATTGACATAGAAGAATAACATTACAAGTTACTACAATACAAAGGAAAAAAATACATAGACGGATAGATACATGTAAGAAAAGCAACATACTTATAGGCATATTTTTACATAAGATTACATACATACAATCAATTGATAATATAAAGGGGATTAGAAATAATAACAATATAAAAATCTTATCACTTTTTTAGCGTTTTATGGGCATTGGCATCTTATTAAATATTATAGATAGGTACACAATTAGTGGATGTCCGTCGTCCGTATTTATATTTTATTTTTGAAACTTAAACTATTTATGAGCTAAGGAGCTTTTAAAAACAATTTTATTATTATTATTCATAGGCGTGATGGTGCACTTTTTTAAATTGTGCAATTTAACATGAAGAGTAGTAAAACTTCGAGGAATCTGGGTAGAGAGAGTATTGTGAATTGTGTAATGTTATTGTTATTAGAAGTTGCGTAAACATGATAGTTCAAATTACTAATTAATCAAGGCGATGTACGGCGCCATGGAACATTCTGAATAGGGTGAAATCTCACACCCCTTATGAGGTTGGCGATAAGGATTAAACAAAAACCAACTCGAAAGGCAAATTTTATTTTATTTTGGAAAATTTAGGCAAAAATATTGATATTTTTTCCGTCAATTTTTTAAAGAACTTAATTTTCTACTTTAAAAAATAAAACCGTATGCGAAAAGCGGTTTGGAAGAAGGAGATTTTGAACTTTAAAGCCGTTTTTATGGACCTAATACTTTTGACGATATCCATTGTAGAGGGTTAAGGCTCTCGACTAGCAATCCGAAGGTTCCGGGTAAAAACCCGAAGGCGTATTCCGAAAATCTCTCAAATTCAAAACGGTTCATTCAAACAAACCACCATATAGTTTTTGGTAATACACATGTATAGGTTTTGGTAATACGCAACCCGGCCCGGCGTGCGCAAATAAATTTTGTTTGATTAATTTTTGTCATTTCATAATTAATTAATAATATATAGTATATTTGCTGCGCGTTACTGAGTGGAAAATACTCTCGGTTTCACCCTGGCATAAGACCAGGACGGGAGCAGTTGGGACTGGTGTGCGGTGGTATAAAAAAAACAGTATTTGTTATGTTTCTAAGCGATCACATTTTCAAAATAAAACAGATGATTAAACCATTATTTTAATAAAAATTATCTACGTGCTTCAGAACCAAAGGTTCCTCCAACAGAAACAAAGTACACAGATGAAGGAACAAAGTACACAGATGAAGGAACAAAACAAAAGAAATAAAATACATGCATTGTTTATTGTTATACAACCTTATCCGTTTGGTTTACTATCATGAAAGCTAAATGCATACAAATACATTATATTATACATATGTTTGCATGAAACTAGTTGCTCGTGTCTTACAATCCATTATTTATACCCCGGTCTGGAGATTCCCTTTCCATACTATCATGTATCATACATATGATAATAGTATACAACTAATTGCTTTGAGGTTCTAAACTTGCTATCTAGGTAACTACCTCGCAAATCCCATGCAAGTGAGGATGATAATGTACCATACACTTCTGTATTGGCGTACTCCTTGGTTCTCCCACATTAATACGTACCTACATACAACTCATACAATAAATATTCCTGTACATAATGTTTTATTATTCCGTCATTGAAGTACTGTACGTGAATAACATACCGTTCCATATTTTCTTGTTTAGGTCCCGATGTCTTCTCCAATCTATTTGTACGTCAAAATATAATTTCCCAACTCGCTGTTATGTGAACAGGATTTTTCTTTCGCTTTAAGAAATGGACCCAAAAAAGTACAGGGCATTTTGTTATGTTTTTCAGTACATTTTATTACCACGTCGGTATTAGCCTTGCGTAAAGGAATATGATTATGATCGCGAAATTACAAATATAAACATTTAAAGGAATGTTAAGAAATGTAAACGTAAAGTAAAGTAATGTAAAGGAACACGATCGTTAAATTTCAAATATATATATATCTAATTATTAAATGGGATGCCATTGCCCCTCTGGCTCCGGACAAATAAAAATGTGTATAAAAAGTTTATTTGGTACGTTAATACTTCCTTATATTTTTATCAGCGAAAACATGTTTTTAGACTTAATGTTTTATTTTAGCACTCTTTCTTTTTTTATGTATCTTTGTAAAGCTGTTTGTTTTCCAAATAAAGATATTATTATTATTTTTTTTATTATAAATACTTTCTCCTATTGACTTTCTGTCTGCGGCTGTTTTTTTTCCTTCAAGACTGTTCAGAAAAGTTATATATTCTTTCATGTTTACCACTGACATTCTATCAACAACATTATTTAAATGCAATGATCGTGAGGCGAAGACAGACCATCAACCGATACTTTACGATAAATTGTTCTACTTAGTATTGTAATTAATTTTGAATGAAAAAGCTGAAATGCATTTTTTTCTTCTCCGACGTAAATTGTTGTCTTTTATATTGCATGAGTAGCTGACCCGGCGAACTTCGTACCGCCTCAGAATCAATAACTGTTGTGTTAACTTATTAAGAACTAGCTGGTTCCCGGCATGCGTTGCTATGCCATTAAAAGAAATAAATTGTTTATCCCTAAATGTTTAGCGTTAATATATAAATAAATAAATGGATATGCTCATGCGTCCCTTTTCCTTCCAGCGTTCCCCTTCCATCCTTTTGACATTGACTCCCCTCCCGTCCGGCCCGTATCCCAGTGACGCCTAGATCGCATAAGATGTTGCCTAGCTAGCCGAGCGGGGTGACCGGCGACCACGCAATTTTTTTCTAATACTTACATTTTTAAACTTGTGATATCTTTCGAATGGGATGTCCGAAATGAATAATTCAAAAAGTTATATAAAGGCATTAAAGCAGTCTTGAATATGAAGTAATTTATTTGGATAAGGATTAATACCAATATACAAATAAAGAGCATTTTCTAGCGGTGGCCTTTCAATTAAACTTAAAAACTAAAAGAACTATTATTGTGGCATAACTATAATAGTTAGACATATTTTGTCGCTACACTTTGTAAATAATGATGTGTTCTGCAAAGTCGTGGTACATTATTTTATTCTATCATCAATATTTTTTGCAGCGCACGCGATGTAAAGAATATTTTAGGTTTTTTTTTTACACCTTGGGTTACATTATGGGAGTTTTAGTAAGGATCCCTAATTTTTTTGAAAATATAATATAGCCTATGTCACCCGGGGATAGTGTAGCTTCCCACCGGTGAAAGAATTTTTCAAATAGATTTAGTAGTTTCGGAGCCTATTCAATGCAAACAAACAAACAAACAAATCTTATCTCTTTATATAGTGTCTTAGATTAGAACTTAATAAAGAATTAGCTGAATTAAATACAGTTTTTTTTATTAAGTTTAAAATTACACAATGAAGCAATTATCGATGCGCAACTGTCCGTGTTTTGTTTTTGTCAGTATCAGAGATGGCATTATGTACGAATTTATAGTTTTTGTGATTTTTTTTACTTTTCCACTTACTTACGGAAATTGCGTTTCATTTTCTTTTTACGTGTGAGGAAGATTTATTATAATTATTGTATTTTTACTTTGGAGGGGTGCAGACATACGTTCACCGTTGTCTCATTTTCGACTATTGACATTTAGTGTGTAAGAAAGAGGAGCGGCTTTATATGTCTAAGAATAAAAGCAAAACAATCAGCCCGTTGACATTTGACATTTTTGAATTTTTGGAATTCACCTCACTATTCAAAATTATACTTATCAAAATATTGCTGTAGCTCTTTCAAAAGATGAGAATTTCTTCCATACAAAATGAATGATGAAAAGAATTTTCTACATAATTATTTTTTTCGTGAATTTTTCCGATGTTTTAATAGCTATTCTGCTATTCGGGGCGGAGACAAATTCAATAAATCAAAGATCATAAAAATCATATATAAGTTATAAATGGTCTAACTAACCCGTCTTTTTTATATATTAAGATTAAGTTAAATCAAATAATTAAGCGTGTTTAGTTAAACTAAAACTTGACTAGAAATGCTAATCAAAACTATTATAGTAAAAACTACTGCCTAATTAAGAGCTACAAATTAAAGCAAAAACTGTTCACCCAACAGTCGACGCCTCGTAATTCGGCAAACTTCATTAGCAGTCTTGAGCGTGGTAATAAATAATAAGCCTTGGCTTAAGATGAACACAATGCCGGCTGGTTGCTGCTCGCTAGTAATGCAAGTGGGCTTTGCAAATTGCAGGCGTTTAAGGGTGTTTAGTACGCGGGCGCTGATAGTGAGAGGCGGCCGTAAATCACCTGGCTTTCTGTTCTGCGCTGCACCGTGAAATAATGTATAGCCCCCGGGGTATTTTTGCGCAAATGTATGTAGTAGTTTTGAAAGTTAAGGCGGCGCTTTAATAAATTTACGAAATTAATATTTTTGTTTATTGTTTTTCTGGGGCTGCCTTTCGTTGGAATTTATTTATGTTTCGCCAACTTAAATGACGAATGGTTTTAGCAAACATTTGGTTTAGTACGTTTTCATAAATCAGAATCATAACACAAAATTCGCGTCGCAGAAAGGATTTGAGTCCGACACCTTAGGCAGTTCGGCTTTATCAACTATTGACCTGATTAACATTTTATCTTTCCCAATTTTTTTTATTCATTAGCTCACCACAAAAAGTCCCGAGGAAAATGATCTCTCAGGGCGTATGTCATATTTGGCGATGCTGTGTGGAGGGTCTTTTTATGAAACAAAGGAGCGGAAGTTCTGGGAGGAAAAGGTAGGAATCTGGGGGCCAGTGTGATCTAGTCAAATCTTATCCCATGAACCCGGCCAACCCTGCTAAGTCACCAAGCGAAGCGAGTGACCTGTGGCAGAAGTTTTGATTATTAAATAAATGGTTCCAGGAGAGCGGTACCCTTGGCAGCCTCCCAAATTTACCTTGAAGATCATTTATTTAAAAAATGGTGTTAAGGAAGGTACGTGACTTACTTCAACCAGTGATTCCGAACATTATTGCGATCAAAAATGATAACGAAATTTAAGTTTCCGGTGTCTTGTTTTTTTCCAATTTTCTTTCTTCAAAACCTAAAAAACAACATGAAAAAATTTCTTCCCCATGTTATCACTGTTCACTCAGCGAATAACCACCCAACTCCTCACCCCGACCCTAACTGTCCATTTCCTACTGATGTTTAGTGTTGAGGTTAAAAACATGGCGATAAAGTGGTATAATTATATATTGCAAGACGTGATCAACAGTATGTGGTAACGACATTATTTAATCATTGAAAACAATATTGACGACTATCAAAAACCAAATGTTACATTTATTGCAAATATTACATTTTGAAGTTTTACACATTTTTTCATTTGAGAGTCGTTAATTTTGTCTTCGATGACTAAAAATTACATTTTGAGGTTTTACTTAATGTCATTTAAAAAAATAAACGTAATCTTAATTATTTCATTATAATTTTTTTCAAGAAAGACAAATATTCTCTGGTTACGAATAACCAGAAAGCTTTACTCGCGTGATAATGGAGTAGGTACTTAGCTTGGTAGATGATAGAACCCAATACGCCAAGGTAGGGACTCAACGTGCTCATATTATTTGCCCTGATAATGATAATGTCTTAAATGTCACGATAATGTCTTAATCCTTCACGGAATGAGTCTATTGTAATTCATCGGGAAGTTGTGATTGTGAAATATTTCTGCATCGGCACGTTGATATACTCTAAGTGATCATAGGGGGCTCCATCGAAGCCAGAGTTAAGTTAGCCTCTCAGAAGTTGGACGTACTAAGCTTATCAACCCTACAGTGGTCGCACTCTTCAAAGTAACGTCAGTGGTCGCATGGATCACATAGGTAGACCATTTTTAAACTAAAAAAAGTAAATGAAATTATTAAGAATTCCTGTGTATTTATGTTTTAATCTTATAATCTAAGCATTGTTTATTAGAAATAAGCAACATATTATATTAAACATAACTTCTAATATTTTTCACAATTAACCAAAACATAAATGACCTCTTTTTTAAAATAAAAATTACATCTTTCACTTTTCTTATGTATATTATTATTAAATATATAACAAAAAAAGTAAGCACATACACTAATTTAATTGCTGATTTCTGAGCAGGATACACATAAAATTATAGAATAATCACATTTTTTTGCATTTTGCATACACTTTTCGAGTGCTACGTAGTTGGTCATTACAGGTGTAGACCATGGACTTTGCGGAGCTCCTGTTGCACAACCAATACCTGCATGATACCAGCGCTGAACTGAACGCATCCGTGAATTATCCAACTTAAAGTACACGGAAGACGAAATGATTCGCGCCATCCGTTTTTGAGGAATTTTTAATTTTGCATGAGTGGATTAAATATGTATTAAATCCGCACGACCACTCCAAGGCTAAAATTGTAAGAGCGCCCAACGGTTGAATTTGGCAGTCACCTCTAGTATGGAGTCTCAAAATATCTGAAAAACCCTCGACGCAAGCCAGGTAGCCACTCTCCCGCTTTCTTCTTCCCCATCTCTTTCCCCTCCCTTTCCCTTCAGCCTCACAACATACCCCATTTGGGGATATCATAGTCTAATTGGCTCCAGATGGGAGCAGCTGGGACTTTTATGAGGTATTCACATAAAAAAACAAAGTTTCTTAGCTTTCATCCTGGCTAATAAAGTATAACAAGTTATGTAAAAATACTATCGTTTTTAAGAAAGCAATCACATTAGAAAGATTGACATTATTTTTATTCCATTTATAAAGAGCTTTTGCCCCCGGCTTCGCTCGCATATTCGCCCCCCCCCCGCCCCACAACCCCCCTCCACCCTCCTGATTCCCCCCCCAACTCCCCCCCTCCCCCTCCTGCTTCCCCCCCCTCCCCCAGCACTACTCCTTCCCCTCCCCCAATCAATCAACAATCAAATACGCTCCGTTTCGCATTCATAATATTTTTATTATATTATTAGTATAGCTGTTGGCTTAGATCAAAATATAGATAAGTACCTATTTTATATTTGTATCTACACTAAATATTCATATTAGAATACTCATATTTGAATTTTCGCTATCAAAGAAATCCCCATAGAAACCTAAACAAATAACAAAATGACAGCCCACTTCAAACATTTACTTAGCAATACGCTTTGCCAATAAACGTATAATAAATAATTTCATAACGCTACAGCTTATTTATAGCGCCAGAGCTTACCAATATATCACTGCCTATGTTACTCGCAAATTATGTAGCTTTCGATTAGTGAAAGAATTTTAATATTCCATTCGGTATTTATTTCGTGAAAGAGTAAGACACATCCATCCATACAAACATTCGCATTTATAATATTAGTAAGATTGTACTTAAAAAATTAATTGAAAAAAATACACAAATTATTCATATCCGTTACATAAAATCTTGTTGGATTTATTACTCGTTCAAATGGCCGTCTTCACATTCAAGCGGCTATTTGCTCACGGGCCAAATGAACACACGTTAAAGGCCCGCCCGCTACCGCCACCGCCGCTCGTTTGGCCTTCTAGCAGCGCCATCTTGGCTATTTCACCTCTATAATTGATTCATCTGTCATAAAGTTTCCCGCTTCGAACCGAGTCGAGGCAAATTCGCCTCTGGTGGATGCAGAGGGAACTATTTTATTAAATTCTGAGGTGGTGCTGGCTGGAAATGATTTTCGTAGACCTGCCTCAATAGTTGAGATGTTTTTGATAAAATTATTCTTGTTGATGGCAATTTTTTTTTACATTAACTAGAAAATAATTTCCTTCAGGGCCTACGTCATCTTTGGGATGCTGTGCAGCAGATCTTTTCGTGGTAAGGAAGGAGTGAACCTAGTTCTTGAATATCCAATTGGGTAGGAGAAAGGAAACTGTTCCACAGCCGAGATGTTGAACTCAAGAACGAGTCTTAGAAGCGACCCGTTTTCGTGTGACAAATCTTAACTGTATAAAAGTGTTTGGCGCGCGTTTGGCGTGTTTCCCGACTGTACACCAGCGCGTCATTGAACAGGTATTGAAGGAATCAATGACGCTAGTTCCTCTAAGCATCTTCCATTGAAATACAGGTGAAACAAGGACAGCATTCCCACCCGATGCCTGTGCTCTAAAGATTGCCTACAAGAATCTATCAAACGGACCACCACAGTGGTTGCAAATACTCATTTTCATCTCATAAATCTATAAATTCTTTGTTTCTTATCATAATAAAAAATGGTGTGCTGATTAAGAACTAAACAATCTTCATATTTCTTATTTGGATTAACTGAATTGAAAAAAATTATTTTGATGTTAAACATGTCATTTAAAAAAATATATAATTTACGTGCACTGCGACAAGTTAATTTTAAAAAAAAAATCCGCAGACTTTTTTTAATTAACACATTAAAAAAATGTTTCTAATATAAAATGGTGTTTTAATATCCACAGGTGCAAACCCTGCGACCAGTTGAAAGTTTACCCGAACTTTGGCAAAATCCGGCTTAGGTGTCATTGGAGATTATAAATCACTATAATTTAAAACATAATATTAATAAAAATTATTAAAGCCTAAAAACAACTTTCGTGGTGATATACCGGGTGTCCGGGGGAAAATTGCATTTACTTAGGGAGGTGATTCTACATGATATTGTAAGTAAAAAAGAAAAATAACTTTTTTCGAAATTCCAACTTTTAATGGTAGTTTTGTGGTAGAAAGATAAAATTAGACCGGCGTGTGCCACTAGCTTTATTATTTTCGCTGTTACGATACGCGCCAAGTACAACAATGCAACGTTGCCACAATCGTACCCGGCAGGCTCTTAGCAAGTAAGATTGTACCTCACACTAACGATTTTTAGTAGGTACGTCTTTTTGTATGGGAAAAAAGTTTTAAAATCTGAAAAAGTTGTTAATCTTTTTAATTCTACCATCATGTAGAATCACCTCCCGAAGTTAGTGTACTTTACCCCCGAACATCCTGTATAATAAGTTATATATAAACTAGTTCAAATGCTTTATATTTTTACCATGAAATATGGAATAGAGACTATATTTTTGTAAACATTTAATTATTTAGAAAAATCAATTTGTTTTTTGTTGCTCGTTTTCAAATTTCTTGTGTCAAAATTACAATTAACCGAAGTATGGTTTTTATTACACCTTTGGAAGCAGTTTTATCCACGGTAACCTTAATGAGTATTTATGTATTCTAAAGTTCATTATTGCGTGCATTGATGAGATGGAATATTTGAAATTAGCGTTAAATACTAATTTGATTGGTAACGATGATCAGACTAACGAATGTCATACTCTTATTGCTAAAACATAATATACATTTTGAACCACTCAAAATCATGGAAATATCAATGGAAAATATTTTTATCGCTAATACTAACTAGTTTTCACGACACGCCATTGCCTAGGGCGCCAAAAAAACACAAAAGCAAATAACGACATTCACGCCATCGGCAATACTGTCATTCACTGGGAACTAAATCGTTTTTTATTTCACTGGTTCAGTTCGTTGAAAAATGTACAGTGTTTTAATAGACTAATTTCATATTTATTTTGTCGTTGGAAAACAGATTGTTTTCCAGTTAAAACACAAAAATACTCGAATTCTGACTTCTGGGAAATAATAAAACTATCCAATAAATTAAAAAAAAAAAAACGAGTTTGCTTTAGACCACACGACTGAAGTAAAACTTCACTAACTTATATCTCCTTCTCAACTTCCGTTCGCCTCGCCCGACCGTTCGCCTCACCCGATCACCATTCGCCTTACCCGATCACCGTTCGCATCACACATTTCTAAACGCATTCACCAGCTTACTCCCCAAGTCAAGCGTGCATAAACGCCCGACCGTTCGCCCGATCACCGTTCGCATCACACCTTTCGTAACGCATTCACCAGCTTACTCCCCAAGTCAAGCGTGCGTAAAGAAGTTTTACTTCAAAAAAATTGAATAGGTATCTACTCCCCTTTCAGACTAATTTGTTTGCTTTTGAGAACTACTCATATACGTCTAATATACATCGTTGTATCTCCCATCCTATGATAGTCGTAGGAAACTTTGATATAAATGGTGTTATAAAAATAAAACAACACCCTTTTTATTCAAATTTATAAGTTAACAACAAAATAATTCAAATATACAACTTAATGAAATCATAATTTAGGACTACAATTTGAAAAAACCTTTATTAAATTTTGTGAATTTTGTTAATTATTTTTATATGAAACTACGAGGCGTATCAAGAAATTAAGTGTACTGAATTTTTATCTTTTTTTAAAAAGAGTGTATTAGACAAGAAAATAGACAATATTGTTGCTACACTTTTTCCATATAATTGCGAACCCGTTCAATGCATTTGGTGAGCCGTGGCACAAGTTTCTTTATGCCTTCCTCGAAGAATTCTCCCGCCAGCTCCTTCCCCACTTCAGGACCACTTTCTGCACCTGCTTGTCTATTGAAAATTTATTTTTATCCATACATGCCTTTAAAAAGGTGAAAATATTACAATCTGAAGACGCCAAGTGAGGAGATTACGGGGAGTGGTTCAAAACATCCCAATCAAATGAGTCCATGATCGTATTGGTGGCTAAGGCTGTGTGAGGTCTGACGTTTTCGTGAAAAAAAGCACACTTCTCTGGTTAGCATTCCCATTCTTTTGTTTTGAATGCTGCTTTTGAGTTTTTTCAGGGTACACAATATTGTTTTGCATTCTGAAAGACAAGAATGGATAAGAAGGGTGGGTAAGCAGTTAGAAGATTCAAGAACAGACAAGAGGAGACAAGTAGAGTCAAGAAGGGGCGAAAAGATGAAAGATACAATATATGGCAAGAAGATGCAAGAAGAGGCAAGAGGATCCAGAAGAGGCAAGAAGTGACAAGAAAAGCCAAGAAGGGCCATGAATAACCATGAAGAGAAGATCCACGACGAGCCAAGTGAAGACGAGAAAAAGCAAGAAGAGAGGAGAAGAGACAAGAAGATTAAATAAGAGATGAGAAGATTCAAGAAGAGGCAAAAAGAGACAAGACGAGCCAAGGAGAGGCAAGAGGATTTAAGAATATACAGGAAATGCCAAGAAGAGACGATAATGTTCCAGAAGAGACAAGAAGAGCCTAGAAGAGACGAGAAGATCCAATTAGAGTCAAGAAGATGCAAGTAGAGCCAATAACGAGAGAATCAGATGCAAGGAGAGCCAAGAAGAGACAATGAGAGACAGGAAGTAGCAAGAAGAGCCAAAGAGAGCCCAGAAGAGATGAGAAGATTCAAGAAGAGGCAAGAAGAGCCGAGTCGAGCTGAGGAAGAGTCGAGAAGATCCAAGAAGAGACGAAAGGAGCCATGAAGTGACAATAAGAACCCAGAAGAAAAGAAGGAAGAACAACCAGAAACAAAATAAGCGAAAGGCGAGAAACGATATTTATATATAGCTCAATCATTTCCTTTATTCCTGCCCATCCTATATTCCAATATTGGCTCTAGGTTGCCATGTATGCCAGTCGATTAAACTCCAACCTCCTTCCTATCCTCAGAGCACGTGTTCCAGTCCTAACAAACAGTGCCCCCTGGTGTACCGGTCTCACCGGGACAGGAGTGCTCCTGACTGGGGTGGTACAACCGTATCGTATCGGTACACAATATTGTTTTGCATTGATGGTCTCAACTTGAGGCCGAAATTCGAAAATGATGCCTTTTCGGTCCCAAAACACTGAGGACATGATTTTTTTGCCCATAATTGTGGTTTTCAATTTTTTGACAGATGGGGAATTGGTGTGACGCCACTTTGACGACTGTTTTTTTTCCAGGCATATCACCCACTATCATCTCCAGTCACAATAATGCTTAGAAATCCTCGCCTTTTTTTCTTGTAGGTGTTATTCCTTCTGTGAGTAAAAAGCGGATAACAGCACTTGGCGGGATTTTGCCGACATCTTTCACGCAACTGGATAGTATAAATCGTGAGTTTACATACTATCACGTTCCTGCGATGCTCGTTCTGGTCAGAAGACCTCTTTCTACCACTTAGTACCGCCAACCCCCAAAAAACAAAAAACCACGGCCCGTTTTGGTCACAATACACTTACTTTCTGGATATGCAACGTACAAAAAGTAATTTAAAAAAATTTTGTTGCATTAATTTTTTTTAATATTTCTGATAGTAAAATAAGATTTTTTTAAAACTTTTAATAACAGTGTTATGGTTTTCGGATATATTCAGAAATATAAAAAATATACTACTTATTTGGATTTTTTTGCAAAACAGAAATATTTTAAGCTTCGGATAGAGGACAAAATATGCCCGAGGCCTAAGGGGTTAATCAGATACTGCATTCATTAGAAGTTTTCCTTGACGTAGTAAGCTTTGTCAGAATATCAGTTTTGTCTTGTGGTACCTAACCTAAAAAGGTCATGGCGTCTACTATAGAAGGCAAAAAATATAAGCTAATACCATTCCAAGTAATAAATTATTTACAATACATTTTTTGTCAAACATATTATATCTATTAAATGATAATATTACTAAGATCACATTCCACTCTGTGCTTATAATGTTTATGCTTTGAGCCCACCCAAATTCTAAAGAAAGTCTACTTTCAAATCCAAATAACTGTTGTGGTTTTAAAAGAAATTTGACTTTATCATTATCGTCAAACAATAATAATACTAAGCAGGTACTTAATATCTACCCATTTAATAAATAAAAAAAACTGTAAACGTGACGACGGAATAAAACTAGACGATTTCACGTATGAACAAAGAAAATTTACTGAACTTAATGTAACTTAATAAACGGCCAACATCTTCAAACGGAACGTAACAAACGAATTGATATACTGATTTTCATTTCATGCCAAATGATTTAATTAAAACAAGAAAAATCTCTAAAACAACTAAAATCTCTAAAACCAATATGAATATATTTTAATTTTGGACTTAGATAGTATTATCTAGTGTAATGTTATATTTGGTACCAAACTCTGGTTCCATAATGTCGCAAATATTTTATCTGAATTAAATTTAATATTATTTATTTATTTATTATTATTATGAAAGTATTTTTTTAGATTTTTTCTTATAGTGACAGCTGATTCGGCGTACAAGGCCATTTTTAGACAGTTTGAAACTGTAAGCCGAAACAGCTGTCAAAACAGTTTGTAATGCGAAACAGCTGTCACAATTATAAAAACTAAAATAATTGCAGAACTTGATAATAACACTATTAAATTGAATTTAAATTTTAGCTAAAAATAAATCAAATGGAGTTCTACAAATTAAACACAAAGGCAATTAACAAGTTTCAGAAGTGCCAATTTTATATTGTTGCTTTTATACAATGTTTTAATGCTATTTGCATAGATTTTTTCCAGCTCAACAAAAAAAGGAAATTAAGGATTTAAAATAAATACCTACTGTGCCTCCTGCGAGGATTGAACTCACGACCCCTGGTTTACGAGACCAGTGCTCTACCACTGAGCTAAAGAGGCAGTTAATTACTTAATATACATACCATAAATAAGACCCTACAACGAAACACATAATAGGTTCCCACCATGAAATATACTTATTGATTGTAAATTGTTTTCACCAATGTATCTAATATACTATTTATTTCTGTTTATAAATGAATAAACCGTTGATTAAGAATAATTAGTAACAGTCTGAAGATGGTTTTAACAAGCTGAAACCGGTTACGGTCAACCAAATTAAAGTGGAAATAAGTTTCATATTAATATTTATTTTATTACATTATTATAATTGGTATATTCCTTCAATTTGACAAACACATAAGGACTAAATTGATAGAAAAAAATTATAGTCATTATTCACGCAGAAAATCTCTCATTATTACCAAAGATTTCCCTTATATAAATTATAAAATAGACCAACCTCTGAGATTGGTTTTCTGGAAAGATGTAGGTTTGGGAAGGTAATAAAGTAAGTAAACCCGCCACTGACAAACGAGTCTCGGTGGTTTAAATAAATTTACTGTTAGGTAGATCTGATGGGATTTCTAACATTCCAATATCCGGTTAGTTCCAATATCTTAGCGGGATCTGATTCCGGGAATATCTTCGGAATCCGCCTCATATATTATTTATATAATTCAAATCCTCGTAAACTCCTGATTGCTTGAAATGGTCTAGTAATCTGCTTGGGAAAATCAGAAATAAAATACAGTTAACTTGCATCAAATATGATAGTTTTGAATTTTTGGTGTGTTGTTCTTGATAGAGGCTTTGGAAAAAAAAAATTTCGACCTAGGCGGATCTCCGGATCTTTACCAAAAATCCAAAAAACTGCGAAATTATTAATATTTTTTTCGGTTTTTCTAATTATGACTCGGAAGGACTATGTTTCAGCAATTATTTACTACTTTTTAAAGATGACTAAAATACCATAATTTATATATAATAGTTAAGAAAATTTAATGATTCCAAACCTGGCATCAGTAGAGCCCCCCCACCCAAATGATAATCGCTTTTAAAAAATTGAAAATGCCATTGAATGTTACTAGTAATATTAAAACAAGATTAGTTAGATTTTCAAGGTTAGTTGCCAAGATTAATTATTTGATTGATTTTTTTTTGTAAATGTAATAACCCTCTTAGTACACAAATGATAACCACGAAAGATTTTCCACGAAATCGGCGCTGTAAATAGATTAGCAAATTATTATTTAAATTTCCCTTAAGTCTGTATCTGATGATGCTATAAGCAAAACTGTAGTAATATATAAAATCTTAAAAAGAAAGATTAACATTCCCGGGTTACAATATTTTAAAATATCCTACTACCACCACAATAAGCGGAAATGTTGCTTGTGTCGTGATGGAGGACTTAGCCAGCCGAGGAATCGTATACGGGACTCCTGGGTGGGACCTAAACGCGATGCCACTGAACTATTTTTACTACATTGGAGGGGACCCCATCACTTTCCCAACTTTGATTTCCTCCTTCACCGCACACGTCAAGACTATACATTTTTGTTGAACGAAGCTACATTTATTTGAGCACCCTCCAATGTCCATGCATACTGGGTTAGTAAGCAGTATCCAAGTACTTACATTAACATTATTATTATTGTTTTATTATACATTAGCTCCACACAGGAGGCCCTGAGGAAAATAATTCCCCTCAGGGCCTATGTCATCTTTAGGGATGCTGTGTGGAGGGTATTTCAAGGGAAAGGAAGGAGAGGAAAGGAAAAAGGTATGAGGTGTGGGAAGGAATCTGGGGTTCAGTGTGCCCAGGAGTTACAGACGTATGAATCCAACCCTCCAACTGCGGTGCAAGGCGATGGATTGAGAGATGGAAAGGTCAAAAGCTCAACCAATCTCTCTCGATCCGGCCCGCCATGCAGCAAGTGGGCAGACGCATCCGCTGCCAATACCTGGACAAACCTCACCCCATAAACCCATTATACAAAAGATAAATAGAAGTAGTAGTCCGCGGAATAATTCTTCTGAAATAGGTAACATAAAATAGAGATAATAGTGTTAGTAAAAGAAAAAGGAAAATAACGACTATAACCAATCGAAGAAACCTTCTGAAAATAAAATAAGTAATGAGGAAAAAAACAGTTTTATGATTATGTTATAATGCAAGTAATTACTTTAATAACAGAAAGAAAATAAAATATATATAAAAAGAAAAGAACAACCAGAGAATGTATTCCATAGACCACCGGGCAGTCCCAATGAGAATGCGCATAGCTATCGGCCCAACCGCAGACGATGCTCGAATTCCGCGCCCTTTAGCCGTCTCCCCGATTTTGCCTTGAGGAAAAGATGAGCTTCGGGTTACTGGGGGACTATTTTAGTATGGGTGTATTATACCTATTAAAAATATCTATTTTAATTACTCCTTTATAACAAAAACAAACAACTGATTGGCCAAACCAAATATTTTTCCCCGTGTCTATAACCATTTTTTGTACATCATTTATACAAAAAAAAACCGTAAAGATACGTTTATTGAAAAATATACTTAATGCTCTCTCTTATAAATAAAAACTTAATAACGAGTGCCTTTAGTACCGTTTGCAGTAAGTGTTTAGTATTTTTTTCATGAAAAATTAACTGTTTTTAGGAGGTTAAATAATAAAAGGACAAAAATCTATATTTTATCAAATGTGGGTAGCTCCACAAAGGACTAATACCTTTTTACAGATTTTTTCTAAGAACATAATTAAGCCTTTTGAATAAATTTTACCAAGCCATTAATTAGGCTCTTCAGTAAATTAAGAAGAAATTTATCAGCCTCTAATAAGCTGAGAATTATAAGAACACCGTTATAACTTTCCGCGTCAAATTCATATTCCTTAACGTTTGAAGTGTTATTTCTTTGAAATTTATTTTCGGATATTTCATTGTTCACCGCGTAAATTAAAATTCCTTGAAACGAAATCAATGTTTGATGTAGGTATAAGTTTTGAATTTGATAAGACGTTAACTGACTTCGGCAAAACTCGCGTCTTAGGTTTATTAATCAACGGGAGTTTGGAATTCCTCGTGTCCGCAACCAATGAAGAGCTTAATCGACGGAAGTGTGTTTTGGTGTATACATAGTAAGGTCAATTATGCCTTATTTCATGTGAAATTGATTTACGTTGGGGTCGTTGGGTAAATTTGATATTTTTATTATATTTTTTTATTTATATTTATAATTATCAATTAAAAATAATAATTAATAATTGACGAGTTAAAGAATTTCACCAACAAATGTAGACATAATTGGTCTCGACGCCACCTAGTGGGGGATTTAGTACTTACAATTCCTTTCTCATATAAAAATAAAGTTAGTTGTTTGCAGGTGGATAAATGTAATAAAAAGTGATTGTTGAATGAAAAACTAGTATATTTTGAATTATTTGGCGGGCAGGAGATAAGCCGGTAGCTCTGTGATCCAGCAGTTGACCGGAAATCAGAAGAACGCGGGTTTGAGTCCCGTCGGCGGCATGTATCTTTTCTCGGGAGATTTTTTCAATGTAGATGAGTGTTTCAGGCTAATAATTATTACTTATAATAATTTGATATTCATTTGTTTAGTATTTCACATTAGATGAACATAAAATTAATTAATTAACGAATGAATAGTTTGATGTTTTGATATTTTATTTACACAAATCGCGATGGTTTATATTGCACGTGCAACAATAATTTGATTGGTTTCACCTTTTGTTCACTATATAAATATGTTTTTTTACATTAGCTCCACACAGGAGCCCCTGAGGAAAATAATTATCTTCAGAGCTTACGTCATCTTTGGGGATGCTGTGTGGATGGTATTTTAGAAAAGGAAAGAGAGGAAGTTTTGGGAAGGGAAAACATATGAGGGATGGAAAGGAATTTGGGAGTCAATGTGTCCGGGAGTAACGGATGTACGAATCCAACCTTCCCTCTGCGGTGTAAGGCGATGTTCAGAGAGAGTCTTGCTGGAGAGAAAAACCAACGTCAAGAATGACTTGATTATATAATACTGCAACCATGAAGACTTGGATATATTTTCCCTTCCCAGAACTTTATTTCCTTAAATAGAACCTCCATACAGCATACCCTGGTTTGGTGTTAATGTAAAAAAAATTATCAATTTCATTTGGCTAGGAATCAAGGTATCACATTATTACATTATCAGTTTTATTTAAAAACTCCTCACACTTCTAGTAATTTTCCATTCAGTGCCCGCAGCGAAGCGGCCATTTTTTTATCTAATAATTCCTGGCGTCTCTCCCCGTCCGAGCCAGCAGCAGTGGAATTTCCCGCTTTGCCCGCGAAACTAAAGCGCCAAACGTCACGTCAATGGCGTATACATTTCCCGCGTGAAATATTGCACGGCCCTCGGTATGCAGCGCCACGTGCTGGTAGGCTTTTGAACTACATCAGTACACGGTGTACGTTATACGTGTACGTTTGCCGAGTAGTGCCTCTTTACTTTTCAGAATTTTGCGCTGGAACTTTATAAAGGGAGCTATAGTATTTGGATTTCAACACCGGGAAATGTACATTTGAATCATGTAATTTTTTTTAAATGCTGATGTTGAACCCCGTGCGGAAACAGAAAAATATTTATGGATTTAATTTTGCGTATCCGTAATTTCACTAAGCAATTATATTATCAAAACAGTTGAATCAATTGCTTAATATTATTTGCATATGACCTCAGAATATTTGCGCCACGTTCCAGAATTGAAGATACTCTCAGTATCGCCCTGGTGTAAGAACACCATTCCAAATTGAATTTTTTTTAAAATAATTATCAGTCACTCACAAATACTTGTCAAAATTGTATCTAAAATCGTGATTTGAAAAAAAAAATAAAGCCATTTGACTAAGTAAATAAACATTCATTTTGGTTAAGTATTTTGACCTCAAATCCATAATTTATGTTTTGTTCGTAAAAGCCATTCAAAAAGTCATTCCACCTATGCTTTTGGTGCCTTCGGAAGAAATGAAACAATGTGATATTCTGCACCACTAAAGTCGAATTATTATAAATTAGTATTGACCAAGTTGATAAGCTAATAGCTAATACAAACTTATTGTATAAACATTCTACACAATTACCTATCCCATTCTCCACTCTGCGTTTATTTTGACACCTGGTATAACGTATGTCCCTGTACCATACAATCTAGATAAAGCAAGAAGGTATCTAAATTACCTATTTTAAAGCTGTTATTACTTTTAAATAAATTTCAAATGTACATATTACCTTCCTAGCCGCATCTTAGGAGGACAATCTAATGCCTAAAGTAATATTAGTAAATTACATAAAATGGCAGAGTTGGTTTAATCTCTTAAACTGAAAGTACCGAATATGTTTTCGGGTCGGCTTATGCGGTATCTAGCGTTTCGGTACCAAGAGTGTCGTTAGTACAATACGAGAAAGTACTTAGCCTTTAATTTCAAATTATTTCACTTCGGTAAATTAAATTGGCTTTAGGCAATCTCTGCATTCAAATAGGAATATGCTGGGCATGCGGCACAGATAACGGATGACAGTTGGAATTCACATAATATTAGAGCTCATAGTTGGGGATGAGATACAGGGTCGGCCTGAGATGGGCTGACGACCCGAAGTTATCTACCAGATTCAAATGCGCGATACCCGCAAATAATCGATGTTAAACTGCTACAGAAGAAAAAATCAACAATTAAAAAAATGAAACACAATCAAATTTTGAAAACTTGTTGAGGATCCAATAATACATATTTTTGCTGTTAATCTTGGATGAAATAGATCGCACATTCAAAAATAAAGATTTACATGATGTGATGAAAGTTAAACACGACATAATATTTAAAATAATAGTAAAGTACCAAAATGGTTACCTACCCTTACAGCCGTATATAAAACATGCAGATAAATAAATAGTTTAACAAAATCCTTACAAATAATATAAACAACCGATAACCTTCAAAGAGAATTGTAAACATTTTATTGTTGAGTTTGTGGTGTACATTTGTATAGCGAGGAATGTTTAAAATTTTATGTCATACCCAATGTGTGATATTCCATGGTAAGTTATTAAATACATTGAGGTCCTTTTGGAAGGTATAATTATACTTTCGGTTTTAGGAGCTTTGTGTAAATCTTGTTTTATGTGTTTATGAGAACTTAAGTGGAAATTAAATTTATCTGCAGATGACCGTACTTTTAGGCATAGACAATAAAGATTAAAATAATATCTAACATGTCTAATTTCATTTTCATACTTTTTAATCAGGATAACACAATTGTAACATTGAAAAAAATATACGTTAATCCAACCTACTATCCTTTATAAGTTGTTATCGCACAAGAGTCAGTGGGTCAGGGTTTTCATGTAATTTCTAAATTAAAATATTTTTAAAGGCTAAATTAAGTGGGGATAGGCAAGAGATAGGGAAAAGAAAGTTTAGAAACTACATGGCTATTAAGCATGCGTAGGCAAAAAATCAGCGAACACGGCTTGAAGTTTCGATTTAAATTAGAGGTGTGCAGTTGATTTTTTTTTCCGAAATAACGGAAACCGTTTAGATTTCTCATTTAGTTACTCGAAACCGTTAAAAAAATCTTTAAAATTCTTATGTTTTAATCGCAGTTTTCTAACTGAGTGTTACGTTTCTTGCTAACTGTATTAACCTTTATAAAAGTATTTATTACTCTGAAAATTTTCTCGGTGTTTGAAATTGTTTCGTCCCGGGTTACGTCGTTTCGAGTACAACCTTACGACGAGTCTTTTTCAAAAGCTTTTCGTGGGTATTGATCTATTCATAAGGATTCTCAAAGGGCAACATTTTCTAAATAATATGTGGCTGGGTTTGGATTTTGTTAATCATATGTGGCAGTTGTTGGCAGTTGGCAATTTTCAAACACTCTATTGGAATCATTTCAAGCCATTTAATTGTGGGATTAGATAAGTGGTTTTCCCAAAATCCGTTTGATTCATTAAACAGTTACTAAAAAACTGTTTCACCATATTTTACCCACCTCTAATATTGATTGGTCTTCCATCATCGGAACTGTATAAAAGCATCTGCCACTCGGACCCCTTTTTCAAAGTGCCACGGGGAACTATGTTTCTGAAGTAAACCATTTTTAAACCATTAAAAAAAAGCATGCTTAAACTTTGTCCGAATGACAGGGCTCCCAAACCAACCGACAAGAGCAGGTATTCCGCGTACCCCACGCAGAGCTAATTGCTAACTTCACGTTATTAATCACCCGGCTCTTGACTTTAGTTGGTTCCGTGTCCTAGCGCCGCGACCCTTCTTTTGCAAAGCCTGCTGTAAGGAGATTTATTTCTTCTTCACCCCACGTTACACATTATGAGAGCGAAAACTTTCGCAGACATTAATCAATTGTTGGGAAATTGAAATATCTCGATTCGAGGAAAGTTAATTTGGTGACGCTTAAACCATACAAACCATGCATGGGTCTGAAATTCTAAGTAAGCTAGCTTTAGGCTCAAATATGGTGGGTATAAAAATATGTATGTTATAAATTTGATCCCGTTTTTCCACAAAGTTCATAATAATTATCAGATGCGGCCTAGCATTTTTTGTGGTAAAGAGCAGACTTGTAGGTATACTTAAGCTACGGAAACACATGCTCATTATTCGCACGATCTCTTGCTACTTACTAATGAGCAAATTATTCCTAGCAGCATGTGTGTCACGCCCAAATGAGCATGCTCACAAATCAACCGGCTGTTGATTTGTGGACATGCTCATTGATTCGAGCGTAGAAGGGGCATGGTCAATTATGTCATCAATTATATCATCAAGGAGCATGCTCAATTATGAGCATGTGTGGCAGTACTATTAAAAATCTACCACCAAACGAGTAATTTCAGCATGCCAAATATTATAAGCAGGTATACAAGCATCCTATACAGAATATACAAGCAATATAAATCTACCATATTTTACATATCATTAGCTTTATATGCGAGGTCCTGAGGAAAATAATTCCCCTCAGAACCAATGTCATCATTGGTAATGCTATGTGGATGATATTTTTAGGAAAAAAAGGGAGTTAGTTCTGAGAAGGAAAGGATGTGAAGGTTGGGTAGGAATCTGGAGGTTAGTGCGACCAAGAGAGAAGGACGTATGAATCCATTCCTCATACTCAACTAGTCTCTCCCGACCAGGCCTACCACGTAGTTGTTAGGCAGAGGCATCCGCAGCCAAGATCCGTACAAACCTCACCCGTGAATCCGGGCACCCCTGCTAAGCCATCAATCGTAGTGAACCACGTGTTGTGACCTACGGCAGAGGTTTTGGTGATCGACTAAATTATTCCCGGAGCGACGGTATCCACACAAGTACATATAGTAAGTGGGTTCACCACAATTTTATAATACCTTCAGAAGGAAAAACAGCAAAAAATCAGAGTGTGCAATTCACACGCGTTAGAAGTGAAACTAGAAAGTCACTAGATGATGCTTTCTTTTCTTTTGCTTCTTTATTTTAAAGTGGTTTGAAGATTGGATATTGATTTCACAAAAATAAAAATGTTTTTTTTTTTTGATTTCGTAGGATTTCAACCTCCGTTCGCTGGATTTCTATCTCTCTGGCCGCTGAGACTTGTCAAGCGCCTTACCCGCTGCACAAGTGCGTATTTACCGCATAATATTAGAACAAACGATCCGTTAAATAATACATTTTTGTGACGCACTTCCGTTTTATCCGAATTTCAAATTTAAAAAATTTCTATAATGGCTAAAGAAATTTCTCTTCAATGAAAATTTTTATTTTAATCATGTAATAAAAAATAAAAAAAACTAAACATTAAATGTAGATCTAAACACAAAACTTGGTAACAATTAAAAAGAAGACCATGAACGATTTATTTTCTATGCTTTTTTAAGAAAATGGGTGCTCAATCGTCACCCTAATCAAGAGAAACAAAAATACTGTTTATTTTTAAACCATTTGTTTCAATTTTAACATGTTGTTTTACCGTGAGATAAGATAAACTAAAATATATTAGTTGATGATGGCGTAATCGTGAACTAAGGCAATATCTTTGTTATCTAAAATTGCCTCATCTCATCTCTTCTAAGTCTGAACTCGTCTCCAATCTTCCATATAATTCCTAAATTTGCACATTTAAATAAATATAATGTATAAATTCACCATTCCTTTCTATGTAATTTTAAATGATGGCCTAGAATACCCTTGAAGTGTGAAAGCCAGAAATAATGGAAACAAATCTGACTATCCCTCCTACACTGTTGTAATGTAACCTGAAACTAAATACACACCTTTTATAAAACTATAGGCATTCTCAGAACAGGAAATCCTAGTGAGAAGAACTGTGAAAGAAATTGAATTTATACTTATTTTGTACTTTATACCTACATCATCATCAACTTTGCCATTGAAACTAATAAAAATAAAAATAAACAGCCCCCTCCTTTTCGCCAACTTCTCTTAAATCTGTAAGAGTTCACTTTGGAACGTAAAATTAATGCGACGAAATATTTCTTTTCTTATACAATAGGTATATGCCCAGAATACTTTGAAGGAAAATAGTAATTAAGTCAGTGGACATCTTCAATTTATCACTAAACAAATACAAAATGTTCTTGCTGAAGCAATTCAGTTATGTGCAATCAATACTGTATAATTTTTTACTTTAAACATGTAAATGCCTCTAAAAAGAGTGTTAATAAATAAATACAGTTATCGTAAAGTTTTTAACTTTTTATGTATTTGAATTTAACTTTTGTTTTTGAGCGAATATATCGAATGTGTTTTAGTAACGAAGTGATATATTGGAAGTTGAAATTAACCCACTTCCCGGCATCCAATAGACCTGAAACTAGCTAGATAAACTCATTCGACGACAATGCTTCTACGAGTATCAACTTTTAGTAGCAACAACTCCCACACACGCGGACATATAGAATTTCTCTGAAATTCGATGACATTACAGCAGTTAACATACGAAATAAATGTCGGTCTTACCCAACCGCGATTCGACTTAGTTCAATCCTCACATAAACCTTAAGTTTAAAAGGACATTTGAAAAAAGATACATTAAAGCAAAGAAAAAATATGTTTTTACGGGTTGTTTTTCTTTATGAGGTATATTGTATTATTAATTAATTTGTTATTATTTTATAAATATCATATACCGATACCGTTTTCGAAATACTATACGATAAATGCATAAAAACATATTTTAAAAGAATGCGTTCAAATTTTATTTCAGGAAAAGTGGACTTATTACTGAAGAATTCAAAATTAATAAATTAGATTAGGACAGAAGTCAGGCTGTCGTGCGACCAATGTGTGAAGCGATTACCATAACACGACTAAGCGAATGATTGTAGTCCTCCTAAGAGATTAATGATGTGACTCCTAAAAGACCAATTACTTAATAACAGTTATTATTTGTAAACCAATATCCTTTGAACTAACTGCAAGAATATTTCCCTTCCAAGGAATACGCCCATCAAGATAAATTATTGTCGCTTCTAGTCTTCCCCTAATGTTGGGAATCGGTTTTCTGTTTTTTCCAGACTTTAAAATTCCAATTTATATTTCCTAACAAAGTCGTTACAATGGTAATGATTTCATTTCGGTGTACATTTACTCATCCCATCGTCGTTGTTAAAAATGACGTTATGGCGTAATACTCGACTGAAACCTTTGACTGTGACACTAAGCTTTTCATAAAATGTGAATTATTAATTTACTTTATTTTTATTCTGTTTTTTATTTTTTATCTCGTCCATATATTCTTTACGTTTTGTTTTACTTCTTTCTCTTCACGGTTTTTGTTATTTCTCATTATTGTTTAGCAAGATAAATCGCAAACTATGTACTCTGAGAGCATTTTTGACTGGATTACGTTCTCCCAATGCTAATTATATAACTTTATCATCCCGGTCAGTAGTTGAGTGGGCATTGCGCTTGGGTCCCACCTGGGCGTCGCGTGTTCGAATCCTCGGCTGGCTAAGTCGTCCATCACAACACAAGCAACATTTTCGGCTTTCTGTGGTAGTAGTAGAAGATTTTCAAATATTGTTGGGTTATTCGTTACCCGGGAATATTTGTCTTTCTTTTTAAAAAAATCATGGTAATGCTCTGTAAGTATTTCAAAAGGATAACAAAATAGCGATTTTTTTAATTCCACAAAAGATCTACTTCGATTTGCTTATAAGCAAAAGCATAAAATTGGATGGCAGTGAGGCATGGAACTGGCAGAGGAAGGATGAAAGCAGATTGAATGCTGTAGAAATGAGATCCCTGAAGCGAATGTGTGGTAAAACCATGTACGATCGTGAGAGAAACGTGGATATCCGCAAAGAATGCAAGGCTGATGTAAGCGTGATGTGTAAGATTAAGAAAGGGACTCTCCGATGGTTTGGGCATGTAGAGCGAATGAACGAGGAAAGGAGTGTAAGGAGAATATATGATGCAAATGTGAATGGTAGAAGAAGTCGGGGACGCCCGAGGAAGACATGGCACGACCAAGTGAATCAGATACTTGAGTCGGGCCGTGTCAAGAGTCAGAATAATAGAAGAGCATGTATGAATGTGAACGAGGCAAGGAGTGTGTGCCAAGACCGAGTTGTTTGGCGGTCCGTCCTCTCTGCCTACGCCTACGGGGAAACGGCGTGATGGTTAGTTAGTTTTAGTTATTTAGTTATATTTTAATTTTTCGAATACCATTTTAACCGACACTAACATTATATTCCAACGACGATATTTTGAAAGGTTAGGTTAGGTAATAAAACGATTTTTTAAGATTGGTAAATATTCTAAGTATCGCCCGGGTGAACGACACCATTCAGAATCGAAAAGTTGCTTGAAAAGGTTTGGTGACCGCTTCTGCAGTGCCAGGTACTTCCCAGCTTTCTTTTTCCCATCTTCTTCTCCCCACGACCTCCAGCTTCATAACATACACCAAAATTGAGGATTACATAGTCCGGTTCTAGTATTTGGGCTTTTGGTGCGAAAACAGAATTAAAAATGATTAAAATATATTTAAATACTTAAATGATAATGACAATAAGTTAACCGTCATTTTCTTTCACCTCGTATACCAAGTTATTTTACACAGCATAGTGTTGAAATGATTGCATTAATATCACATACTAGCTAAAAGTCCAGGCGTTGCCCTGCTGCAGAGTTTTTGTGAAATCAAAAGTAGACAGTTATTTTCCTCTCATTTTGAACGTGTAATTACATCAAGAATGTTAAAAATTCTATTTGGTATGTGAAAATCTAATATGGAGATAGAGTAAGCTTCCTCGTTTTAAGGGTCAAGTGAACAAACCAATTCCACACCGCTTGCCCGCCACAGACACTCTTCTTTATATACATAAATAAATGGAAGAGAGAAATAATTCTAACTTTTAATAATATATAAACTACATAATTTTCTACTTAATATTTGATTAAATAGGTACCAACGTTAATGGTGCTCTAATAATAATAATTGTACCAAATACTTATTTTGCTCTTTTCTGAAGTTATAGAAACCTTTAGGCTTTTCGCTTTCCCGAGTCTTTGAAGGTGAATAAATCCGAAATAGAAAAGGGACGTCTTTGAGTAGGTATGTGATTTGATTTCCGATCGACGATATCGTTAAATAAGTGAAATAAAAGTTGTTTTAACTGATTGAATTTCATCCTACATATATCAGTGATGTGCATAATCGAAAAACCTTTTTAGGAAACATAAAAATAATCGAATAATTTTTAAATGAATCAGCAATTTTTTTTTATAACCTTTCAAAAGCGACGGAATTCAGTAGTTCGATAGTTTTAAGTATGCTTAGGATTCAGATTATTAAATATCTTACAGCAATAAACAAATTTTGCGTACACAAATTTTAATTATATTTAACGTTCGTTTTACATATAAAAAATAAATAACAGTCATAAAAATCACACAAATCTGACAGGAGATCACGTCCGTTATTTAATAAGGAATCGCTCGGCAGGTGGAAAAATTCTCTTTTAATTGCATCCATATCAGTTAATTTTAAAGGAAGTGAGAAGAAATTTTGAAATATAATAGGATATTTGTATCACTACTTTATCTTTAATAAAAATGTCCGGAACGTGAAACAATGGCATAAACGTTTGGGTAATGTTGTGAGCATGACGTAAGTGGGAGAAGGAAGAAGCTGGGGAAGATGAAGATTGGGTAGCACCCGGCTATTGAGATCAGATCACTAAAAATAATGTGCCATTTCCAGTAACGCGCAATGTTTCGTTTCGGTCGATATTTAGAATATTTTCTACTCGCACTATGTAGGTAGTCACCATAGACATATGAATATTACTAGACCTACCCTAAGTGATAAAAGCGTATTATTTCCCCCTCTAATTGGAACCATTCCATTGGAACCGGCTGGGATCGAGTATGGCTTCGCGTTAATCTAAAAAATGTGACGTTATCATTATTCTGCGAGCCAGCATCGAGCACTCATCGGTGCATTTTTCGAAATAACACGGTAAAAAAGTGGCTTGTGTTTTAAAAACGTGTAAAAATAGAAGTGAAAAAGAGAATAAACCCAATTGTCGTATTACATTCCATAGGCAAGCATTATTTTACTTTATTAAAGCTAATTCATATCACACAATATGATCGTTTTTGTAACATATGGGTACTATCACTCGAGATACATGGCGTGTGCCCGCGCTGTTTACTGGGGTAAGTAAGTAACCAAACATTTGTAAAAGTGTTAAAACTAAATACGGCAACAAAATATTGGTCTCAATCGAAAATAGGCGACCTTACTTTGGTGTGTTTGGACTTCGCAAATTTGTACGTTACGCGGCGAGCAATTCGCGCACCCATGTAAAAAGGTCTATTAATTTAAAATCAGAGTTTACTTTTAAGAACTAAATGGTGATATTATAATGCGAGGTGCATATATACTGTCAGATTGAGTTTTGACGAATCACATATCGCTAAATTCCCGCTTTCCCGCTCTTCGTCCCGCTGTAGTTGGTTTCTACCCCTCACCTTTCTGTTCTGGTCTAGTAATATTCACTTGTCTATGGTAGTCACCCTTTGAATCTTAAGGGCATTTAACCAGCCAGCGGCCAAGAATTCAAATTTCGTCGAAAGATGTTCTTAAGATCGTACAGGGCGGTTCCAATGAGAAATATTAGTTATTCTCCGTACTAGTTTTTTAAAAATGTAACTCAATATCGATCTTATTTCATTCATAATTTGCTTTATCTTAAACCTACATTAAAAAACGGTGAAAGGCGTGATGATAAAACTATTAAAATTATGTACTTTTTGTAATTATTTTTTGATCATAAGTATTTATAATTTCTCAATAATGTCTAAGCAAAATTATAATGTAAAAAAATCTTAAATACATTAGTTTTGTAAGACCGTAAATAAATGGACAAACTAGAGTATTTTCGTCACAAAAAGCGTGCGCGGATTTTTTTTTTAATGATTTTATTTAAACGAAAATTAAAGTTTTGAAACATAGCTTTCCCAGATAATTTATTAATTTGTTTTAGTGCATGATTATGTGATTTGAAATGTGTGCTGTATAATACAAAATTTTGATTGAAAAACATAAAATAACACATCTGCAAACGACCTACGGTGTAACCTTATTATGCTAAAAATAAACATATTTTCTCATAATTTAAAACATAACTTTGCCAGATAAAAGAAAAATCTTTCAAAATCAATTTATACTTTTTATGGAAAAGAGTCAATACGGCTAAAATTTTATTTATAAATGACATATTTCCGGGTTTGTCTGGTTATTAAGTTTTTGCTATTTTAATAATGAAATATTTCGATTATCAAATCGACACTCTCGAATAATCCCATCACTAGCCCACGCGGTTTTGACTTATACCTTCTTGTTTACAAAGGTAAGCCGAAAAGGGGTTTTATTTTAGTTGTAAGTCAGAGGAAACCCGACTTTATTTATACAAGGAACTTATCCGTCAGCAACGTTTTCATTACACGAGTTTTCATTGCCTGCTAAGTACTAAGATATATTCACGTCGTGTTTTAACCTTCCGTTATTCCAAACTTTCTAATGTTATTGCTTGTAAGGCCAAAATACAATATTATCTTTTTTAACAAGTTAAAATCTGATTTTGTTAACAAACCTTTGCACTTATTTATTAATACTTTTCCTATCTTTTTCGTGTGCGGAAATACCTTGTAGGGGAAAACAACAAATTGACAAAAATAAATACAGTTGTTTCTTTGCCAGAAGAACAGCGTAAGTTTTATCTTAAATCCAATAAATTTTATGTCACGTAGGTTTTTTGAAAATGGATCACAAAGGTGTGTATGCTACTATGAATGCTTGAAAATCGGTATTTCGGAGTATTTTCCGAGATGGTTGTTTAAAATTTTGAAATTTAAGCATTTGCCAGCTTTTTCAGCGACCTTTCCTAACCATCCTCACCTTAAATAATATTTGACTTAATTGTTTCTCCCTGCATGTCCTTTCCCGTGTGTCCCAGTTCCCCTCCCGCTCCATCGTCCCGCCAACTCCCCTCAAGCGTTCCATATATTCAGTCCCAGTACATTCAGTTTTCAAACAGCTCGCGTGCCACATATTACATTTTTTTTTATTATAAATTTAATTTTTCATACATTAAAAATATAATTTTTGTATACTATGAGAATAATCATTCCAATTAGGTACCTAACATACGTACCTATTTAAAATATTTATAATTCTTTATTCGATTCAAAGTATTAGGCGAGTACTTCAAATAAATTTAAAGAGTTTCGAAAACTGAATTTTGATTTAACAATCATGGTTTTGCAAAAATTTCATTCTCAAATTATGACATTTTTGATCCCGGGCACCCCTGCTAAGTCACCAAACTTCAGCAAACAGCGAACCACTTGGGGTGACCTGTGGCAAAAGTGCTGGTTTTCCGATAAATGTATTTGATTTTAAAAGTTCTGTATCGTCGACACGTGCTTTCATAAGGCGAAATAGCCATCAAGCTTTGTTATTTTTTTACATTAACTCCACACAGAAGGCCCTAAAAAAATTATTTCCCTCAGGGCCTATGTCATCTTTGAAAATGTTGTGTGGAGGATTTTTTTGTGGAGAGGAAGGAGTTAACATAGGTCTTGAAGAGACCCGTGTTGTAGGAAGGAGGAAACACAGAGCTGTTGAACTCAAGAACGAGTCGTAGAAACGACGCGTTTTCACGTGACAAATGTCAACCATGCACATATGTTGGGCGCGTATTTGTCGTGTTTCCCGTCTATGTGCCAATGCTGAGGGGACCAATAATCCTAGTTCCACGGAGTATCTTCCATTGTAATACCCGTAGAACAAGGACAGAATTCCCACCTGACGCATGCGCTCTAAAGATTGCAATCCATTTTTTAAATAACGAGAATCTATCAAATGAACCAACCGTTTCTGCACAGAGTATATTAGGTATGTAGATCAGGTCAGAAGGTTGCGTGTTCAAATCACGTCGGGGTCACCACTGTAGATCACGTCAGAAGGTTGCGTGTTCAGATCACGTCGGGGTCACCACTGTAAGTATTCGGATACTACGCCGGAGAGGATGGACAGCAAACTCAGCAGAAGGTTTAAATATATTTAATGGTGAAACAAATTAAATACGTGTAAAATGCAAAGTCAATAAGATTCAGTACAGCGTGTTCGCGAGGGAGTGAGTCGGTCGTGTCGAAGCGAGACAGTCGTGACGGAGAGAGTGTGTCTTGTCGGAGAGAGTGAGTGAGTGAGTAATCTTCCTCCGTTTATATAGGTGATGATCCTTTTGTTCTCGTTTCCATGGTGGGGGTAAAGCGTCTGGACCTCGAACCCGCAGGATCGCTGACGGTGTCATTTTATTTATTATTTTAGCACGAGTACAGTATTTCGTCTACCGGGTCATCATTGAATGAATATTTTGCAATGCCTTTGCCTGATCAGCGGTTTTCGTCTCGGGTGTCATTGATCGATATTTAAATTAGTGTTTCGTAATGTATTGCTGTCTGATTGTTGATTCAGCTTTCTTCGCATTCCCGCTCGTGTTGATTTTATGGTTTTGAGGTCAGCATCCTGCAAAGGTATTTAGCTGCGGTGGCAAGCTGCTACAGGGTCCGCCCCCAGTGAGGTGGAGCCTCACGATTCGTTAGGGTTGCGTCGGTCCGCCGCTGACCCTCAGTTCCTCCAATGCTTGACTTCTGTAATGCTTCCGACATCTCCTCCAAGTGTAGTATATGCCCGCCAGTAGCACTGCTACTGACAGTATGATAAGAGTCGTCCATTGCAATCGGTTTGTTTCCACATGGATGTCTCCTGTCTGGGCGATGATGACTTCTTCTTTGCTTGATGCTTGTCCCATGATAAAGGTGTGCTTGTTGTCGACTGAAGTAATTTTTGATTTGTAGCTCCTTTTATAATACGATTGTTTCGAAATAATTTTATAAAAAAAATTTGCTGACGGAATCATCTTGTATGTGCCCTCCTTTTGAGGTTTTGTTTAAAACAGCTGTGTGCGTCATTTCGTTATCGCACGATTGTTTACGTTTGCCGGTGTCGTAATGCTTGGTGAATGAACTTGCCATTGTGTCGTCCGTCAGCTGTTTTTACTATTATGTTTTGTTTCGGGTTTCGCTTACGCAATCGTTTATTCATAACAATATTTCTGCATTGTATTTGATTTTAAACTTTGTTATTCTTTCCACGATAATATATTATGCTTGATATTTTTCGGGAAATCTGACGCTCCTTCCACTCCTTGTTATCCTTGAACTTGATTCTTGGTCCGTTATCTTTACCGCTGTGTTCTTATCTGGTACTGACACGGCTGATGGCGTTGTTGAAGGGATTATAGTTGATTTTCCTTCCTCGATAATGTATGCTGGTTTGATTCGGTCTATGGTAACTGCTTTTTCTTTCCCTTTATGAGAATGACGTATGTTCTCCCATTGCGTTTTATAACCTCGTATGGACCGCTATACGATTGTTGTAGTGGTCCACGAATAGTGTCGTCTCGTAACAGAACGTGGGTGGTCGAATGAAGATCTTTGAATATGAAGGTTCGTCTACTGTTATGTTGTGTTCCTTCTACTGGTCGGAGATTTTGCATTTGTTGACTTAGGATTTTCACAAAACCAGTTAAGTCATCCTTATCGGAAGATCTCGCGTTCAAGAATTCTCCTGGAAGGCGAAGCGGCTCTCCATATACAAGGTCTGCTGATGTGCATTTCAAGTCTTCTCGCCAAGCAGCTCGTATTCCCATCAGCACGGTTGGTAATGTCTCTGTCCATCGGTTAGTCTGGTGGCATGGACTGTTCTTGATGTGACTGCGTAGTCAACTTGTTTTATGTAACAAGGACTGTAAATTCGAATGTCAATGTTGGATCGTTGTTGAATCTCCATAACTTGCGATGAAATGATGATGATGGGCCTGGGCATCTTTAGAGTAGGCTGGTTGCTGGATGCTGTCTATTGGTTGATGCGCAATTCGTGTTGATGTTTCTCAAGTTACTATACGTTGTTACAATGAGGAAATCAGAAAATGCGGCTTAGTCGCCGGTTGCAAGTCTGGCGTCAGACTGCGGAACCGTTTACTGCCTGCTATACGCGTAGAGCAGAGGCAGTTGAATGCTAGACGTAAGTTTTAGCAGTGTGGATGAGTAGACAGCGATCGGCGTTACAGGAGTTGTCCTCGACTGCGTAGGTACCGTTGTTGTGTAGGAGTTGTTTTCGACTACACGCCAGATAAAGATGGTTAGGATGCCCGTTGTTGTTGTCGTTGTCGATGTTGTTATTGTTGTCGCGGTGATCATTGTTTAAACAGCAATGGAGTGGTGATGACCAGCAGGTTTCGGTAGGTCTGGCGATTTCCATTCGCACCATGGTCTCGAACTCCTTTTTTGCGGCGTGGAATCTCTTTGGTGCGAGCCGTCTGGGTCTTCCGCTGACGGGGGTCCTGGAGTCGTTCGAATATGGTGTTGGTTGCGTGCCGGGTCTCTCTCATCTGTCCATCGGGGCGAGTTAGGTCGGATTAGTTAGGTCGAGTTAGTTACATCTCCGGGTCGTCTGGGCAGAACGGCGGGATCCTCACCGCCACTCTGTTAATTTCGGCAGCCGCGTTTCCACTCGGTTTTGGCTGCTGCATTTTGGCGCTGTCTTTACTTCGTTGCTGGTGCTGTCACTGGACCTCTCGTTGGCTTAATTGGTTGATTCTGAAGGCGATGTTGCGTGTGTTCGTCGGGGGTCACCACTGTAGGTATTCGGATACTACGCCGGAGAGGATGGACAGCAAACTCAGCAGAAGGTTTAAATATATTTAATGGTGAAACAAATTAAATACGTGTAAAATGCAAAGTCAATAAGATTCAGTACAGCGTGTTCGCGAGGGAGCGAGTCGGTCGTGTCGAAGCGAGACGGTCGTGACGGAGAGAGTGTGTCTTGTCGGAGAGAGTGAGTGAGTGAGTAATCTTCCTCCGTTTATATAGGTGATGATCCCTTTGTTCTCGTTTCCATGGTGGGGGTAAAGCGTCTGGACCTCGAACCCGCAGGATCGCTGACGGTGTCATTTTATTTATTATTTTAGCACGAGTACAGTATTTCGTCTACCGGGTCATCATTGAATGAATATTTTGCAATGCCTTTGCCTGATCAGCGGTTTTCGTCTCGGGTGTCATTGATCGATATTTAAATTAGTGTTTCGTAATGTATTGCTGTCTGATTGTTGATTCAGCTTTCTTCGCATTCCCGCTCGTGTTGATTTTATGGTTTTGAGGTCAGCATCCTGCAAAGGTATTTAGCTGCGGTGGCAAGCTGCTACAGGTATATTGTGGCTCCAGACCATGGGGGGCTGCCAAATTCAGCCGTGATTTGACGCTACTCAGAATTCGCATTTAAAAATACGTTTTTGAGGTATTTCATATGTTTTATTTATTCAACTAAAACATAATAAATAAATAAATCAGTGTTTGAATCAGCGACCCTCGGGAATTGCGTATGGATCATTACACTCATCGTGCACATATTACAAAATGTCGTTAAACCCATTTTTCGCTTCAATAATCCACCGAAGTCCAATATAATGATTTGAATTCCTCCGAGGATTTTTCGAGTCGATGAACGACGGGATAACGATACGGGTTAGGTTTTACGATATCACATTTATTTTTACCTGTTTGATTCAGCAAAATACTCGTAAAACAATAAAATCCACGTACAATAAAAGTTGTTAGAACAAGAATCACTTACGTCCGCTATTTTTTAACCAGCTTTACTTGGCCTTGTAACGAAAACAAAACAATATAAAATAAGCAAAAAAAAATTCTTAAAAAATGAAAGATTCTAAATTCATACACATTTATACATAATACACTATGGTATTAGGTACATGGTGGGGTTGAACTTTTAAAAATCACACACAATTACTTCACATCGCATAAAAAATCATAGTAAAAACAATTCTATATGAGCTATTACAGACATTACGGTTATCTTTTTGAAGTGAAAACCTATTTAGCACCAACGTGATTTGAAACTTGATGAAACTAAAGCAAGCGAAACTAAAAATAGACAAATACATACATCTATAGGATTTAGCCTGCAAGTTAATGAAATAGAATATTCAGTGTCTTCTTTGTGCGGTTCTTCGTAGCCTATCGGTTTCCTCTTTGTGCGGTGCTTCGTAAAATAAAATTTAAAATATGTTTTTTAACTTACAATATTATAATAAATAAACCTTACAACTATCCTACCCCCGTTACTCTGCATTCATCTCATTCTCTCGAAGTTTAGTTTTCTGAAGGTCTCACTTCAACCGCGTGTGAACTGCACACATGTTTTTATTTTTCTGCATCTTGTTCTGTATTATTATCTTCTTCTTCAATGACGTATTACAGATGTATTAATCGGAACATCAATTTCAAGAAATTAAAATAATATAAAAACTGAGAGCATTATCTGTTTACAAACGCAACATTACAAATTTTGAAAGATAATTGAACATTATAATTTGATTTTTCTGTGCTGTGCGTTAGTCCTGCGTGAAATCTCGTTCAATGAGCTCTTGTTTGTATTCAATTTAAGTGAAACTTTCAAAATTGTAGTTTGTGCAATGATTGTGTGTAGAATTCAGATAAGCGATAAAATAGGTACCTAAGATATAATTTTTGAAAAGAAAATTATTTTTGTTGTATTTTTCAAATTAGAAACATATGACTGGTCAGTGCTAGTATTCTGAATAATAATGCATCTTTTAAAAAATCGAAATCTCGATAATCATCAATTATCCCATTTACAATAGGTAATTTTTTTTTTAAAAACAAAAATTTTATCGAATCCTTAAAAATTAAAAAAAAAATCATAATCTTCTGATTAAATCTCTCAAAATTAAAATAAATAACAATTTTTCACCTTAAGAAACACTAAAAATGTAAAAAGAATATTAAAGCATAATACACCCATTACCACAATAAAATAACTCCCCCCCTTATACACACTAACTTAGCTTACTTAACTATTGCACACATTGAAACACAATTTTTTTGGAACGATTTATTTATTTATTTTATTTGAACACTAGCTGGGTTACCCGGCTTCGCTCAGGACAATAAGATAGTGTTCTGGAATGTTGCACAATGATGTTCCCGATTCCCTATTCCTGATCATTCCACGACATACTCCGCCACTCCTTCCACAACTTTCTACAGCTCTATGGAACCTTCTAGAACTTTCCGGAAGACTGTTCTAGAAATTTCAAGAGGGCGAAACTTTCAGCCCTTATATCTTTAAAAGCACGCCCTTTGGGTAAAAACGGATACCCTTATTCCCTGGGGGGGGATAGAGATCTACCACACCATATAACTCCCTTGATCGAACCGGGACTCGTTTCTGAGTTTTTTCGAGCTGCAAGTTTTTTTGGACTTTCTTTTATAATATATGCCATATTCAAATAAATAAAATGTTACTCCTTACATGTCCTTTCCCGTGCGTTCCCCTCCAGCGTTCCACTTCCACCTTCCCCACCACCGCTCTCCCGCTCTCCCGTCCCGCCAACCCCCCTGGCACTGCATTTCTTGACTCCTCTCCCGCCCGGCCCGTAGCCGAAACTTTTTTCTAATACTAACAATTTTAAACTCGTGATATCTTTCTAATTAAATATCCGAATTGAAAAATTCAAAAAGTTAAATAAAGGTATTAAAACTGTCTTGAATATGAAGTAATTTATTTTGATGAGGATTAACACCAATATACAAATAAAGAGCCTTTTCAATCGGCAACATTTAAATAAAAATTTTAAAATAAATGAAAACTTATTGTGGCATAACCATAATAGTTAGACATATGCTGTTGCGACTTTTTTTGTAAATAATGATGTGTTCTATAAAGTCGTAGTACATTATTTTATTCTATCATCAATAGTTTTCGCAGCGCACGTGATTTAAAGAATATTTTAGGTAATTTTTTTACACTCTGGGTTACATTATTGAAGTTTTAGTAAGGATCCCTAATTTTTTTGAAAATATAATATAGCCTATGTCACCCGGGGATAGTGTAGCTTCCCAACAGTGAAAGAATTTTTCAAATCGGTTCAGTAGTTTCGGAGCCTATTCGATGCAAACAAACACACAAACAAACAAACAAACAAATCTTTCCTCTTTATATAGTGTGTTAGATTAGATATAGTGTGTTAGATAAAATACAGATACATTATAAGAAAGCTTTGACTGTAGTTATCCCGTTTTAATTTACATTTATCCCGTTTTAGTTCACATTAGATAGCTCGCAGTTATGGAATCATTTAAAATTTCACTGTAATAATATTTCACAGCAATAAACAGAAATAACTGCATAACGATGCACATAAGATTTGTTTTTTTTTTAATATAAAAAATACTGTCAAATAAACAAAAGACGAAAAAAGTCACTGGATTTTTTACATCTGGAATTCAACTTTTGAGAAAGACTTGATAAAAAGACTTGAGAAAGAGATTGATATATTTTTTGTTAAAATATTACACATCTAGCACGCATGCATGTTTCATCTACCCTAGAAATTAATATTTTTGATAATAATTTTTATACATTTTTCTTAAATAAATATATTAAAAAAAAATTTAGATTATCTTTATGATCATCGGCAGGATTATCTACAGAATAATCGAATCATCTATGAGGTTTGTATGATTGATGTGTAGTGTAAGGTGTGTGGTAATTCAAATAAGTAATTTGTAGTTAAAAAAAGTCGGGGGACCAATCGGATCGCCGTGAGACTGCAGAACTGTGTCTTTGTTCGACCTCCACATATCTACATATTAAGGCTCGATCGTGATTATGCGTATTTTTGCCTCCGTCCATATTTTATTTGCGTGTTTACAGATTAACCTAAAACCAGTGGACTAAATTAACATATTATTAATGTATTTATCCGTACATACATTACATTGGATGTGTTCTTTTTAAGACTTTCCACATAACGAATCAAAATATCCAGGAATGATATGATTCCTATACACAAATATCGTAATAATGCCAAAATTTCGACAACATTTAAATAATCTAAATTTTCAAAATATTAATTTTTGTAATTCGTTATTGATGGATCGCAATCTTACTCGACGAAGAAACTTTGGTTAGAACACTTAGGAAAAAGAAGGTAATGGTAACAAATCGAGAAGTTCGTTACTCTTTATTTGACTTTTTCGTTCTGGGAAGAGAACGACCCTAATAACTGTCATTTAAAAACCAACATTGGACTTAAAAATGACTTCGTTCATTCTTCAAGTCGCTTAGTATTCCACAGTCCTGTATTTCTATCCAATCGTATTAAATTCTCCATAAAACAATTTTTGGACGCTCGTCAAAGCGAGAGTTGTTTCAAAGTAACCACACAAATTAAACTTGTATCATTTCTACAGTACACTTGTATATTTCTGCAGTACAGACATACTTACGCATCAGCTATACATTTCTGAACTTTTCTGTAATGAATAATATAGGACAGCGGCTTTTAAATGACTTGCGAAAAATAAAATTCGTGTTATCGAGCTTGGTAAAGTCGGTATCTGGTCAGTTAACCAATTACGTAACTGTAGAAAAATGTTTAAAAAAGCAATATGCCTAAAATTTAATCAGCATTGACCACCCATCTAGATTTACAACTTAAAAGCGTCAGGTTCGTAACTTAACTAAAACCTACTGTCATTTATGTTTTCTTAATATATGATCAAGCAGTTCTCTCTCAGTCGGGAATAAAGGGTATTATTGCGAGCAGGGCCGGATTAACCGTGTCGGGGCCCCTAGGCAATGCACGTCTCGGGGCCCCTTTATCAATGGTGGACTAACGGGGGGGGAGGGGGTCCGGTCCTGGGGCCTCCAGTCCTGGGGCCTCCAAACGCCCCCTTGTTCCCTTGATCAAATCCTAAACAAGGCTTTAAGGCAGCAGGACGATAAAAAAAATGTATTTTTTTTATTTCATTTTCTGATAGATGCATTTGTTAAAAATGCTCTCACCAAATGTTTTAATGTGGCTCGTTCTGCTTTGCCACCACGGGCCTCTGACGGGCTTAGTCCGCCACTGCACTTTGCCCGTTTCTTATATCCAAAATTATTTTATTTCTACCACAACGTAATTTTATTCATAATTAATCTGTTTTTTTAAATACATCACGAAGGTATGCCATCACCAAGCAGATAGGTAGTGCACACTAAAGCTTGTACAACATTTATATTTTAAACATATAATTAGAAATAAAAGCAAAAAAAACTCAAACAAAACAAATTCTAAAATAAACCACACACGGCACACACAATCACATCCCCATTGATACTAAGTAATGCTGCTTAATGAGAAGAAGGAAAGTAAAATACAACTACGTTTAAATATTTATTTGAATTACTGATTTTTTTTTATTATTTGTGAATGATATGAACATTAGTTATTGGGTTATAACAGTAAGTACTTGCTCACCATTGACGCAAGTCATTTTTTCTCGGGGCGCGGGGCCCCCAGCCGATGCGGCGCCTCTAGGCAGTTGCCTACTCTGCCTAAAGGATAATCCGGTACTGATTGCGAGTGATTCGTAAATACACCGACAGTCGGTTTGTTGTGGTGTTAGTTGTTTAAACCCGTTGGTTTATAAGTATCTACAAAAGGATTCCTTGAATCCGGGACAAACAAAATCTACAAACCTAAACATGGTGACCGGCCGGTCGCCAAATAGAGTAAAAAGTGCAAAATCATCAGGCAAACATGTTATTGTAAAACAAACTGAGACTAATTCTCTAACGGAGTGTGTTTTTACTGAATGTTACCTGAAAACTTAATAATACGCCTCATTACAAAAGTATGGTCTACCGTAGGTAACACAGAGAGAATTTCCCGCTCTAAAAAGCATAATTTTTTTTTTTTTTATTTCAATTTACGTAATCATAGGTTCACCAACAACTCGTGTTGGGTAAATTCGTGTTATTTCTCGTTAATATTGATATTATAATAGTTGATATATCAATATATTGATATTATTAAATCGTTGATATTATAATAAAAAAACACAAATAAAACTTATTTCCACTCAATTTCTTTTTTGACCGTAACCGGTTTCAGCTTGTTAAAGCCATCTTCAGACTGGCAGAAATTATTCTTAATCTAGAAATCTAGACTTTTGTACAGATAATTTGGGCGGAAAATATTCAAAATGATCACCAAAAAATTACGAAAGATTGGAAGAAAATTTTTTATATCGCGTTGTCGCTCGAGTGGGACACATGTATTAGATAGGAGTAGGGATAGTATTACATACTAGCTTTTATCCGCGGCTTCACTCTCATGGTATAGGGGAAAATTACTGTATAAAAATTTTTCCCACTGGAACGAAATGTTTTTTCCGGGATAAAAAGTAGCCTATGTCATTTCCCAGTCCTCCAATTATCTCTGTTTAAAAAAATCACATTGATCGGTCGCTCCATTTATATTATTACAGAGAGTTCATGGTATGCGTTGCTCTCCCATTTAATAAAGAAATTATTTCTCCCTGCGTGTCCTTTCCCATTCGTCCCGTTCCCCTTCCGCCTCCCCTTCCTATCCCACTTCCCCTCCCACTCCGCCTCCTACACCTTCCCTCTCCACATTCCACAAATTTACTAATACCAGATCTCACCAGTAGTTTTATACAAACCTTCTTCTGACAATACCGAACATAATTTTTTTTTATCGAATTTGGTGCAGTCGTTCGGAAGTTATGCGCGTACATAAATTTCGGCGATTCATTTTTAGAGGTAGATATTAACTACGACGCCAACATCGTTTCCAAGGCAACAATTTTGTTTTGCTTACATTTGCAAACTCGATTTTGTTAGGGATAGATAACGTATGATAAATAATTTCATAACGCCAGAGCACATTATATAAAGCCTATTTTACTTGCATGTAATGTAGTTTTCTATTAGTGAAATAATTTTAACAACTGTTTTATTGTTTAGGCGCAAACACACGCAGTCTCGCATTTATAATATTAGTATAGATAATATATAATATATAGATGAAGGACTCTATTAAAACAAATACATTTTTTTAAACGTGTGATAACATTTTATTATATAAAACAAAGTCGGGTTAGTTACACTATTTATAACTCGAGAACGGCTGGGCCGATTTTGATAATCTTTGATTTCTTGGATTTGTCGCCGCCCGGATAACATATTAACTATTAACATACAGTTCATGGTAGCTTTTTGTTTGACAAGCCTCCAAAGAGCACACAAACCTCAAGAGCTCGGAGAGCTTTGAAGCAAAGAATGGACGGTTACCTCCAGAGTGTTTTCTCTTGGGGTAAGAATAACCTCGTCGAATTTAATGTTTAAAAGACCCAATCCTGTTTGATAACGTCTAAAAGGGATCGAAATGATAATTTAGTCTCCTTCAACGGAAGCATTCTTCCGAACAGGACCTCCATTGGTATGCTTGGTGTAACTCTAAGTGACCAGCTCAGGTATGGGGGCTCCATCGAAACCAGAGTTAAGTTAGCCTCTCAGAAACTGGGCGTATTGTACAGGGCCCGCAAATACTTTATTAGTACACAACTGCTAACCCTGTACAAATCGCAAGTGCGCCCCACGGTTGAATTTGGCAGCCACCTCTGGTCTGGAGCTCCAAAATACCTAAAAAAAAAACCTTGAATCTGTGCAGAAACGGGCGGTCCGTTTGATAGAGTCTCCTATCTTAACAGACGGATTGCAACCTTTAGAGCACAGGCGTCAGGTGGGAATGTTCTACCGGTATTACAATGGAAGATGCTCCGAGGAACTAGTGTCATAGATCCCCTTGGCACCGGTGCATAGTCGGGAAACACGCAAAACACGTGCCCAACATTTGTACACTGTTGACGTTAGTCACATGAGAACGGGTCGTTTTTACGACTCGTTCTTGAGTTCAACAGCTCGGTTGTGGAACGATTTGCCGGCCTCTGTGTTTCCCTCCTCCTACAACATGGGTCTCTTCAAGACTTATGTTCACTCCTTCCTTTCCTCAAAAATACCCTCCACACAGCATCCACAAAGATGACATGGGCCCTGAGGGAAATTATTTTCCTTAGGGCCTCCTGTGTGAAGTTAATGTAAAAAAAAAACAATAATTAACGAAAAAAATAGTTATTAAGAAAATTCTTTTCCCATACATTTTGTATCGAACGAATACTCATATTTTGAAAGAGCAGCGGGAATTTTGTGATCTATAATATTGAGAAGTGAGTGAATTCCAAAAATTCAAAAACGTCAAATTTCAATGCGCTGATTATTTTGCATTTGTTCTTAATCATATAATGCTGCCCCTCTTTCTTACACACTAAATGTCAATAGTCGAAAATGAGACAAACAGTGAACGTATGTCTGCCACCCCTCCAAAGGAAAAATACAAAAATTATAATAAATCTCTGAAATGAAACGCACTTTTTTACACAAGCTCCACCCAGGTGGCGCTGAGGAAAATAATTTCTCTCATGACCTATGTCATCTTAGGGGATGCTGTGTGGAGAGTATTTTTAAGGAAGGGGAGGATAGGAAGTTCTGGGAAGGAATCTGGGGGTCAGTGTATTCGGGAGTGACGGCCGTATGAATCCATCCCTCCAACTGCGGTGCAAGGCAATGGGTCGAGAGAGTCCGGCTGGAAAGGTCAAAAGGCCTCCCTCAACCAGTATCTCTCGACCCGTCCCGCCACGCAGCAGGTGGGCAGACGAATCCGCCGCCAAGACCCGGACAAACTTCTCCCCATGAACCCGGGCACCCTGCCAAATCACCAAACTTTGCGAACCACTTGGGGTGACCTATGGCAGAGGTGTTGATTATCCAATAAATGGTTCACGGGGCGGCGGCACCCGTACCCGCCTCCCAAATTCCCGTAATTAAGTGGAAAAGTAATAAAATCACAAAACAAATAAATCCGTACACAACGACATCTCTGATGCTGACAAAAACAAAACACGGACGGCTGGGCATCGATAATTGCTTCATTGTGTAATTTTAAATTGATGATTCTAGTTGTTTATTTATCACAATGTTATGTTATAACAAAGTTTATCATAAGTTATAACATAAGTTTACTCAGTAATGGTTATGGAAAAACCATATAAATAGATTAAAATCTTTGTACACTACCCCCCCTCCCTCTACCTTTTATTTTATATTTTATGTAAACACTAGATTAATATAATAATTTGTACCAGTATGAAGATGGCTTTAATAAGCTATTACAGTAAAAAAATAAATTAAATGGAAATAAGTTTTGTATGTGTATGTGTTGTTTAGTATGTGTTTTTTATAATATTATAATGGATTTCCACTACGAATTGACAGTATCAAAATAGACATATTAAATCGGTGCGTCATTATGACATAATGACGCAACAATGAGATAATTGTATTCTAAATCACTGTTTTAGTTAGAAGTAATGTAGAATACAATTTAACTATTGGTCCCCATACTATAAAGCACATCAAAAAAATTGAGAGAGTTCAACATAAATTTTTAAGGTTCATTAATTTCAAACTCTCAATACCCGTTGAACAAATAATTATTTTAACTTGATGAATATACTTAATTTAACTGATCTATCGTGTAGAAGAACCGAGCGCGATTTGGTTATTTTATTCAAATTAGTTAATCAGGGGTTCCCAAACTTTTCCAAGTCGCGGCACCCTTAGAAAATTTGAATTTTTTTACGGCACCCCTGCCATATAATGTCTATCTGTGGTAGCCTCGGGACCGAGTGTCACCCCCAAGAGCACAATTCTCTAGCGCCCCCCCCCCCCCCCCCACCCAGGGCGGAGGATCAATTTTTTACCTACTCCACTGAATAATACAACTCGTACAAGTGCATTTATTCATAGGAAAACTCACAAAGAAAATGCAAACATAATACAAGTACAAAAACCGTTTAGTGCGACGGGTGAGCCTGCAGCTCGCTGCACAATTATTCAAACCAGGGAATAAGGCTTGATACAGCTACTCCTCATTTCTTTTTCCACATTTATTTTTGAGCGATATTTGCTCTTTATAACCGCAACCGCTGAAAATCCAGCTTCGCACAGATATGAAGTAGCAAAGGGAATGAGGACCCTTACAGCTTTTCCACTTAGAATCGGATACTGATTTCTGACTGATATCCAAAACTCCGTCAAATCCGAACAAGCGTATTTTATTTTTAGGCTGCTGTCGGTCAAGAGGTCAATTAAATCTTCTTCCTGTAAAAGTTTCTAGTAAAATCTTGGGGAGCTTGAGCACGGAATGGATCTTGGATCCATACAAACTTCTCCACCTGGTCTTCTGCGAAGTACTTGGCAAACCAGTCAGTTAACTGTGATAGGTGCTCTGTGAAAAGGGTCAGCAAGTTATTTGAAACCTTAACTCCGCTATGGGATATGTACTGTTGCAATATTGGAAAACAATCTTTGCCTCCATCATCACCCATTTTTCTCTTCCACACTTGTAGTTTTTTGTGAATGATGAAATCTTGAATGAAAAAACTACAAGTGAATGCGGTACGCGGCCGCTGCAAGCGCAGCACCACAACCGTATCCCCACTCCTGTGCCTCCCACCCAATCCATTCCCAGAGCGCGGACCGGCCACGCGGGTGATTTTCCATTCGATAAAATGTTTGTATTCGTTCATGTCAATTTTGATTATTAGTAGACATCAGGGACGCCTCGCGGCACCCCTGACTTCTGTCCGCGGCACCCCAGGGTGCCGCGGCACCCACTTTGGGAACCTCTGAGTTAATGCATCACTTGACGCACCTAAAACTAATAACGTTCCAAGTTCCAAATCGTAACACGAGACTTCCAGAGTTGGTCTTTGTTTATCCGTATAAAACTAACCATTTTATTAACTCCCCAATCCAAAGACTACATAGGCTTGGAAATAAATTCAGTTCCGTTGATATTTTCATTTATTCATTACCTAAATTTATATCAGAAATTACTAAAATTCTGATGTAAATTTTATTATTACTATTCTAATATTGTTTTTTTTTTTGTTGTTATTTGTTTTTAATTCTGCTTCATTTCTATTAGTGTAAAGGAAGAGAAATAATACTATAAAATAATTGTTATTTTATTGTTTCTATTTCCATCAATACTATGTTACACTATTGATGAAATTGCTTCAAGGGCGTAAATAAATAAATACATAATCAATTAATCGCGCTTTTCCCAAATTCTCAAGTGCTGTTGTAACTTCACTAACATCTTCACCAAATTTACACACCTTCATTTAAGACAGACTTTAACTCACGTCTACGGATTGACATAGAATCACAAAATATCTTCTAGAGAACTGTTCGTCGAGGAATGCCAAAGTAATCGACTCTAATCTAGGTTTAAAGCTAGTCGCGGCTTATTAGGGACCCAGAAGATTGATTACTTCTCCGTGTTCCACCGATAGTTTCACTATAATGACTGTAATATGCAAAGTCAAAAGCGTAAAACTTGGGTAACGTAAACATTTTCCCTTTGAAGAAAAGTAAGAAAAAATATGAACTTCCCAAGGAAAATTTTATATTTTTGAATTGAAAACTTCTTTAGCACCGTTGTGATTTGAAACTCGATGAAACGAAAAATGCGATGCTAAAAAGTGACAAACTTATACATTGGGATTTATCCTGCGAAAGAATGAGATAGAATAATCATTCTCCTCTTTGTCCGGTGCTTCGTAGCCTTCCCACTCTTGTTTACTTTAGTTTTCTGAAGGTTTCACTTCTACCGAATGTGAATTGCACACTCTGATTTTATATAAGCTCAAAACAGGAGGCCCTGAGAAAAATAATTCCCCTAAGGACCTGTATCATCTTTGGGGATGCTGTGTTGAGGGTGTTTTTAAAAAAGGAAGGAGAGGAAGTTCAGGGAATGAAAAAGGTACGAGGGGCGGATAGGAATCTATGGATCAGTGTGTCCAGGAGTAACGGACTTATAAATCCATCCGTCCCAGGCAAGGCGATGTATCAAGACAGACATGATTAAGAGATCAAAAGGTCTCCCCAGACCATTCTCATTCGCAGACGCATCCGCTGCCAAGACCCTGATAAAGGTCACCCCATGAACCCGGCAACCCTTGCTAAGTCAACAAACGTAGCAAACCACTTGGGGGAACCTTTGGCATGGGTGTTGGTTGGCAATGACTTGCCATAATTGGGCAATTGGACATGCCATTGTTTTTAAAAATATTTATTATAACAAAACCTGAAAATACATATTTTTTAAACTTCTACTGTCATCATTTAAAATGGAAGATATTGCTTATGCTTTAATGGGGGACTTAGATACTGCAGAATTAAAAGCTACTACGCCTGGGTGGAAGCCCGACGCATATGTCAACTCAGCCATTTACCGGTCTATTACGTCTTAACCGAATAACAAGAAAAGTAACTGTATTCTTACGGTGACCGGACACCTCTACAAAGTGGCAATTCATCACTCTTTTCAAAAGCCATTAAAATTTATGAAAGCAAAAACAAAAACTAGGTTAAATAGGTTACGTTAGGTTAGGTTATGGGCTATCATCAATTCATCAATTTTTATTACTTCTCAAATGGGTCTTAAAATGTAACTCTTTTGGGATGTCGTGGAACCATTGCTTGCACACCCACCACTTGCTTCATGCACATGCATAAATATTTTCTAACGGACTCTTCTGCCAAGCCATGTCTTCCTTGATGCATTGAGTATTCCAGAATTCTTCCTCAATTCACTTCCGCCTTGAACATAATTTGAAACAGAAGTCACAAGTCCTAAGTAATTCTTGAATCTTTTATATAGCGCGGCTATCTTCTTAGTTTTTCTATTTAAACTATAACTTTTCATTTAAACTTGTGGAGGTCGAACAAGGACACCGATCTGCAGTCTCACGGCAATCCGATTGGTCCCCCGTAGACCAATAGGAATCAAGCCTTATCTCAAGTCATACTCGCTCGCTGCAACAAAGATCATCGAGATTATTCTGCCTTAAACTCCCGGATAATAAATCTCGGATTTACAGTCTCGTAAATCGAACTTGTTCATATTTAAATATTAAATTATGGTGCGTTATGTTCGTTTGTAATTTGTTAAATAAACCTGTAAGTTTTGTAAAATGTAACTACTTATTTGATTTACCGTACATCAATCACACGTAAACATATTCCCCATAGACTTTTAGTTTAGAAAGCTTATAGATTAGATTTATGAACCGAAGTTATGATACTGATCACAAGATGTTATTCTAGTAACAGATCGGACAATACTGCCTGATCGAACAGTTTTAAATTATTATAATATGAAGGCAAAACGGGAATGAGATTTAACTATACAATCTGATCGCATAGATAAAACCTTTGGATGAAACTGAGTGTATAGTATTCCTAAGTACCGAGACTTACATATATATTACTTGCACCTAAGACTTATATTAGCTGGTGACTTAAAATGAATACCATATTTATAACCAAGTGGGTCTTAACACATTATATAATATCTAATAATAATACAGCTTAAAACCAGATAAATGTTATTAAAGTATCTATCAATTATTAATTTTATTATTAGAATCCTTCGTGGCCTGTGTCGTTTTTGGGATGCTGTGTGAAGGGTCTTTTTAGCGAGAATAAGAAGAGTAAGTTCTGGGAAGGAAAAAGGTGTGAGGGTAGGAATCTGGGGGTCAATGTGTCCAGAAGTGACGGACGTATTAATCCATCCCTCAAACTGCGGTGAAAGGCGATGGATCTGACTGCTAGGTTAGGTATTTATCAAATAGTCTCTCCCGATCCAGTCCGCCTCGCAGTAGGTGGACAAACGTATTCGCCGAGACCTAGACAAACGTCACATGAACCCAGGCATCCCTGCTCACCAAACGTAGCGAATCACTTGATCAATCAGAGGTGAGCCATAGCAGAGGTGTTGGTTATCCAGTAAATGGTTAATGGCCTCCAAATTTGTAAGATTTGTTATACATATCCAAATGACGTGTTAAATAAAGTTATTCATCATAGATTAAAATTATTTATTTATTTGTAAGAAACAAACAGCTTTTACATAATACATATACAGTGATAAATATATAATTGAACTGGAGTTAAGCCACAGAGGTTTCTTATGCTAAAGTACATAGGAAATGAAGTTTTATTATATTATAATTAATGTTGGATTATAGGAGGAGGAGAGGAAGAGGAATATAGGAAAAGGATAGGAGATGCTCACGATATATTCTCATATTAATAATCGATCGTACGCGTTACTTCATATCGATATTTCTTAAGGTTTTTACTAAAAATGTCAATGCTGTGAAATTTTGTATTATATTGTGCACATACACGAGGAATTGGGGAGTTTTTTCTAACGTTTGTTCTACAAGAGGGTAAATAAAATAAATCGGATTGCCGGGTTGATCTTGACGGAATATGAAAATTTATTGAATTGGTAAGTTCTGGTGAGTCCAGGCCATTGTTTAGAATTTTAAACAATAGTATTTGATCAAAAATTAGACGTCGTGTTTGGAGGGATTTGAAATTGTGAAATTTAATGGATTCGGTATAATTTGAGAAGTGTAATTTGAATTTATAATTTAAGTGTTTACAATTTTTTTTTTAATTCTTTCTATTCTTTCAATATGGGCTTGGTATAAAGGAGTCCAGATCGGTGTACAGTGTTCCAAGTGCGGGCGAATATATGAGGTGTAAAGGGAATATAGAGTGTTTATGTTGTGGAAGGGTTTTACTATACGAATTATAAATCCCAGCATTTTATTAGCTTTGTTAATTATTTCATCAGTGTGTTGGATAAAGTTTTTATTTGACATCCATTGTTACCCCAAGGTCCCTGGTATATTTTACTTCATTGATATGTGTGCCGTTCAGTGTGTGTACAAATGAAATAATATTTTTATTACGTGTAAATGTTAATTTATTGCACTTTGAGATGTTAATAACAAGTTTGTTTAATTCGCAATAGACAAAAAGACGATTGAGGTCTTCTTGGAGTTTAATGCAGTCATTAATTGATTTAATAACTAAGTTTATTTTTTTTATCATCTGCATATGCTAGGTAATTAGCATGTAAAAAACATTTGTAAATATCATATATATACACATTAAATAATAATGGGCCTAAATGAGAACCTTGAGGTACACCGGAGGGCACAGAAAAGAAGCTGGACTTTGTTCCCCCAATTGAGACACTTTGAAGTCTATTCCAAAGGTATGAAGTGAGCCACCGGAGTAAGTCACCATGGATGCCTAACTGTTTTAATTTTAGAATAAGGATGAAATGGTTTACCTTATCGAAGGCCTTAGAGTAATCAGTGTAGATTACATCTACTTGGTTTCTTTTGTCCATATTGCTCGTTAAATATTCCGTAAAATTTACCAAGTTTGTTAGTACTGATCTCTTTTGAAGAAATCCGTGTTGTTGATTTTGTACATTACGAACAATTATTGTGTAAATTTGATCGTAGACAACACGTTCAAAAAGTTTACTAAATACCGTGAGTATCGAGATTGGGCGGTAGTTTTCAATGTTAATTTTTGAGCCTTGTTTATAAATAGGGATTATAATTGCTTCTTTAAACTTTGTGGGAAATTTACCTTCTTTTAGTGACATTATAAATATGTTAGTTAAAGGGTAAGAAAGAGTTTTGGCACATTTTTTGACAAAATATGGCGAGATACCGTCACCACCAGCACCCTTACTAATATCTAAATTATTCAGGTATTTATTGATCATTAGATTGTCAATATTTATGTTACCAATCGAGGAATGATTATTTACAAACGTAGAGCTATCAAGTGTGCTGGTATTGTTCGTGCTCATATCGCTTACGTAGGTGGACTGAAAGTGTTTAGAGAATAATTCACATACTTGATGATCGCCGGTGCCAGACTCGTCTTTAAGGTACATGATTTGTGGGATGGCGGTTGTTTTACTTTTGTTTTTAGCGTAATTCCAGAGTTGTTTTTTATTATTCTGAATATTAGATTCAACCGAACTTATATATTGATTATAGCAATGCTTCTGTAGGTGTTTTTGTTGTGTACGTTTGATAGTGAACTCTATGTAATCTTATAATTATAAAAAGGTACGGAAAGCATTTTAATTGAGTTGCTTCTTGGAAAAGTTAAGACAATGCAAATAACAAAGGAAAACGTTATTTTTAATTGAAGCTTATTTAAGGCACTATTCGCCGGAGATAAAACTTGCAAAGCTCTCCCGTCGGCTGCATCTGCATACAGAAACAGCAAAAATATCCTCACAATCTCGCGAACAAACCCAAAGCAAAGTTCTTTCTGACAAGAGAAATGTTTTCCTATTATATTACTTAACTACAAAGATCATTAAAGAAAATACTGTGCAGTTATTCTATTTCTCAAATACGCTGACGATCAAAGAAAAATATTTTATATAATAGTTTTTTTTTATTGGTGCCCTTTTTTACTCATTTAAAGTACGCTCTAGCGTGTTTAAATCGCACTTTATGGAACGCGCGTTTTTTAAAGTAACCATGGCAACATCAACAAATCAACAAAATGTGAAGTCTAAATGTCAACTTTTAACTATAAATCTGACAAGAATATTTTAAACGTCAAATAAAACATTACAAATGTTTCAATGATTTTAAATCAACCCCTTTATTTATCCTCAACAGACATTGCAATTTCGAATGTATGGCCCACATAGTCGATGCTTTGTACTTTCCGACATTTTCTGAAGGTAAGCAAGCACAACTCGTTCATCTACATCCACTACGTTTTGCTCCTCCATCCATGTTATGAACCTTTCATATTCTTTTTTATAAACGTCTTTCGATTTTTCAGGTATTAACCGCGATTCTGCTTTGGTATTTATATTATCAATGTTAGAACTCATTTTACAACACACAATAACTAGTAAAAACTGTAATGTCAACTATTAATCTTATGTGACAGATTGCAAATTAATGTTTGTGTTTTTCATTTCCATGACAACAAGATATTGTGATGTCACATCATGAATTCATTAATAGTTCTTATTTCCAAATTTTTAATAATAATATCAATATTTACAATAATACAATTACAAGTATACACGTTGGCGGTAATAAAAAAAACTGTCCAAAGACGCAAAACTAGCCGTCCATAATGGAGTGCTGGTACCTACCCTGATGTATGGCAGTGAGGCATGGAACTGGCAGAGGAAGGATGAAAGCAAACTGAATGCTGTAGAAATGAGATCCCTGAGGCGAATGTGTGGTAAAACCATGTACGATCGTGAGAGAAACGTGGATATCCGCAAAGAATGCAAGGCTGATGTAAGCGTGATGTGTAAGATTAAGAAAGGGACTCTCCGATGGTTTGGGCATGTAGAGCGAATGAACGAGGAAAGGAGTGTAAAGGAGAATATATGATGCAAATGTGAATGGTAGAAGAAGTCGGGGACGCCCGAGGAAGTCATGGCACGACCAAGTGAATCAGATACTTGAGTCGGGCCATGTGAAGAGTCGGAATAATAGAAGAGCATGTATGAGACGATGTATGAGTGTGAACGAGGCAAAGAGTGTGTGCCAAGATCGAGTTGTGTGGCGGTCCGTCCTCTCTGCCTACCCCTGCAGAGAAACGGCGTGATGGTTAGTTAGTTAATATTATATTAATTAGAAAATGTATATTTGGGGAGTTAGTGATTTATGAATGAGTCCCCATTTTTTTAAGATCATTTTCATGTTTAATCTATGGTTTTTTCCCCGGGTCCTTTACGTACAAGCATTCTGCTCGCTTTGAACCACATGAATTGGAAAAGAGTTTCTTTGGCAGTTTGTTTGGTTTTCCACAATAGTTCCTTAATGTAAGGTGAAAGCACTTCACTGATGTAAATCGGCGAACTCAAGTTAAGTGTTTTGGCCGCACTTTTTATTGAGAGAATCGAATCCCTAGTTTTAGGGTTGTGAAAAGAGATATGCATTTTGTCCGGGGTGTTATGTCTGCGGTCTTGGGTCCTGGTCACCAGACGAATGTCCTGTTGAAGCAGGGGCAGGCCCAGCAAGCTGGCTACCCGAAGTACAGCTTCCGTAGGTTGTTCGCCCGGCTGCAGCTCCACTCCCGCCATCTCCACGCTGTCAGATAACTTCTCTTGCTCAAGTTCTGCAAGTCTACACTCAAGGCTAGAGATTCTAATGTGATTCTTATCGTTCACCTCACGTAAAAACTTGGTTTCTTTATGCAGATCCTGCATTTGTTTGAAGGTAGACACAAGGTCTTCATACTGGTTACAGATAAATTCGCTGCTTTTCTTTAACTCTCCGATTTCATCTTCAAACATTTTTTTCATTTCAGTAATTTTGCTGTCAAAATGTTTGGTGATTCGTTCGAATAAGACATCAGTTTCTGAACCGGAATTCAAGGACGGTGAGCTCGAACGGCTTTTGCATTTCGGACAGTTCCAAGTTAATTTGTTTTTAACTGCCATTCTTTTGTAGTTTGTATCGGGGATGTTGACACGGGTATTATGCAACGCGGTATTGTAGATGGCACATGTGAGTGCAAAGTCATTTTTCGAGATCAAATTTAGACACCTTTCGCAGTTCATTTTTAGAGTATAATTAACAAAGTTTATATGTGGAGTCACTACACTTTTTCAAGTATTTAAATTTTAGATGTGTTAAATCACTGGTATAAAGTAGTAACACAATGTTCTGTGTTAGTTTGTGCGCTTTTCTAATGTTTTAATACTTAGAATTCATAAGTTTAGTCAGAGCACTGTTTTACTGTTTCAGATAATAAAATTTTAGATGTGTTAGAATACTGGTATAATATAGAATGACGTCTTTAATTTTGTCTACACATGTGTGATGACATCGGCTGAAGAGATCAAAATATTTTGGACGTAAGTTTTTTAAGTACTGGGGTTCTTATTCCTTGGGAGCTATAATTTTTTTTCTTAATTTATTATCGGTATTCCGTCACTGAATTTACTATAAAACATGAAGCAGTGTTTATTAGAAGGAACCTTATTCGATATATTTGTTATAAACATATTTAAAACCTTAAACTAAGGGCATATGTAAGTGGGGTTCAAATCAACCTCAGTATTGCATAAGAAAAAAGGGCAAGCTCTCGTGGATTCCTGTAAAATGCAACAATATTATTTGCACCATCTCATTTGTCAATGCGATGTTAAAAAAAGTTTTGGTAAATAAAAATAGAGGTCTACAAAACTTTCTAATACATTTTTCACCCCCCGCCACTTATCTCTTGCCCCCCCTCCAGGATCGAATCCTTCCCCACCCCATGTGAATTTTGTGGCTACGTCCTTGGCTTAAACCATTTATGTTTATAACAGCAATGTTCATCCATATAATGGTTTTACAAATCCCTTTGGCAATAGTTAACCTCACGGAGGGTTGTTCCTTGGTTATGTAATACAATTAAGGACCCAGATAGAAAAGGGAATAAAATATTTCACTAACCTTTATGATTACTAAACCCTGTCTGTTTTGCATGTCAGAATAAGTTCCATATGACAGCGAATATAAAGTAATTAATAATGTAGGTAAACCTTTTACATCACACGACGTTCAACTATTTTGCACTTAGGAATAATTAATATTTACTAGCAGTTAAAAACCCGCTCCGCAGGTTTTTGCTACTAGGTCCTGCGAGCGGCTTTTGATTCGGCTTCGCCCAGTTTGTGACCATTTTATAAATCCGATAGGAACTGGTTAAAACAAAAGCCCGTTCCTCGGATCCACTGTGATTCAGTGACAGCTAGTTATTCAGTGACAAAGTAACCGCGACAGGCAATGACGTAATTTGTAATATATATGTAATGGCAATATATTCCATTTAAATTTGAATCCTGTAGTGTCAGTTGGAATGCATTTATCAATTGTCACTTGTTTTATTTTCTATTATTTTATTATAAATAAACATAAATGTCGTTTCTTTGTTAAACTTTGCAACACAAGTGTTTTATTTATAAATCAATAGAAAAGAATTAAATCATATTATAAAACGACATTTTTCGTAACCACAAATGGAGAAACTTCAATTTGAATTTACGCTACTACCTGGAGGCGATGGCAAGTCAAATATTATTAACATTACAAAAATAGTCACAAGTGATGAAAAAGTGTTTACAATACCAGAAATGTTACAATCCGCCAGCCATCACAAGGAGATTATGAAAAGTGGTGCCTTTGGCAAAGTAAAAAATTGTTTAAAAAAAAAATACCAGGTTAGAAGAGTCTGGGTAACAATGACAGAAGAACTAAAAAAAACATATGTAGACGAAGATGGAAACCTACAGTTCGGAGACCAATACCTCGAAGAATTGGAAGAAGAAAGTTTACATGTACATAAAAAAGAAGATACACTGGGAAGATTGATGGTAAAATTAATGGAAGATAAGCAACAGAGCCTCAAAAACATTGCTGAGAATTTTGTTATAGAAAAATTCTGTAGTAAAAATACAAATGCAAGCCAGTGGATAGAAGTGTTTGAAAAAGAATGTTTACGATTTGATGTGACCATGGATGAAAAAAAATAGAAATACTAAGATTGTTCATGGATAAAAGTTGTGTAGATTGGTATAGTTCCATGATTATTAAACTAACAATGAACTCAGAGTGGTCAACATGGAAAAACAAATTCTGTGAATCATTCGCAAACAAAGGATGGAACCCTGTCACCTACGCACTATTATTTAGATACAAAGATGGTTCTCTGTTGGATTATGCTATGAGAAAAGAAAAACTTCTATTGGATATGAGAAGATCAATCGACACCGGTACTTTGATAGATCTTGTTGCTTCCGGACTACCAGAATTCATACTTAACAAGATCGATAGAGAAGGATTACAAGATACTGTGGATTTATTTAATGAATTTAATGAAATAAACAAGTATGAACATATGGTCAACAAAAAAAAAGATTCATGAATAGGAGAACATTTGGGAATGCAGAATATAATAAAAATGAGGATAAAAAGCCATGTAAAATTTGTGAAAAATTGAATAAGGGCACTCGTTACCACCCTGAAGCCACATGCTGGTTCAAAACAAAAGAGGATGAAAAATTTAAGAGAAATGCCATTAAACATGTAAACAATTCAGTGATAGAGACTGAGATAAATGAAAATGATCAAAAAAACTAATAGTAACACCATTAATCAAAGTCAAACTATTACTAAATGATGAATTAAAAATATACGGAATTTATGATTCGGGTTCAAATGTTTCTCTAATTAATTCTAAGTTTTTGAAACTAAAAAGAAAAGGAAACAATTTGAATGAAGCAAATTTAGTAACGATTAATGGTGTTAAAAAAACGAGTGGTTTGACAACGTTGAAGATTAAAATTTTGGAATTGGAGAAAAATGTTGATGTGTACATTATTGATGAACACAATTTTAAGTATGATTTTTTGATTGGATTAGACATGATAAAAGACTTCAAACTAATCCAAAGTGAAGACTTACAAATATCACAGAAAATCTGCCTGAATAATACAAATAAAAAAGAAGAAAATTCTACAAATATGAAAACAAATACTGAGTTTAAACATTCTGAAAATAAGAACATTAAAGAAAAACACCAAATTAATTTTAATGAACATGTTAAAGAAGAAGATTTTAAAATAACAATAAATCATTTAAATAATGATCAAAAAACAGAAATAAATGAACTAATAGGCAAATACACATCAGTGTTTGCGAAAAGTAAATACGATGTTGGTACTGTTAATGGATATGAAGCGAAGATAGACTTATTGTTGGATAAATATTGTAGTAAGAGGTCTTACAGATGCAGCGTAGAAGATAAAAAGGAAATAGAAGAGCAAATAGCAAAATTAATAGACAATAAACTGATAGAAGAGTCGTACAGCCCATTTACTGCACCTGTCACTCTAGCATTTAAAAAAGAAGAAAACAAAAGATCCAGATTATGCATAGACTTCAGAGACTTAAATAAAATAGTAATACCTCAAGCTCAACCATTTCCATTGATTGAAGACCTAATGAAAAAGACCAGAAATTGCAAATTTTTTTCAACGCTGGATATAAACTCAGCTTTTTGGTCTATTCCGTTGCGGATTGAAGACAAAAAAAAACAGGATTTGTAACACAGGAGGGGCATTATCAGTGGACCTGCCTACCTTTTGGATTAAAGACCTCTCCGGCAATTTTTCAGAGGATATTAAGCAATATATTGAGAAAATATAAACTAACCGATTTTGCTGTCAATTACATAGATGACATACTTATATTTTCAAAAACTTTTGCTGAACACATCGATCATTTAACAAAGTTGCTGAATGCAATCAAAACTGAAGGTTTTAGATTAAAATTTACAAAATGCACATTTGCATCAGACATGGTAAAATATCTGGGTCATATAATTCAGAATAATTCAGTCAAGCCAGTAAAGGATAATTTGATTTCAATAAAGAATTTTCCTATTCCAAAAACACAGAAGAATGTGAGACAATTTCTAGGAAAAATCAACTTTTATCATGAGTACATTCCGAAGAGTGCAATAATACTAGATCCTTTGCATAACTTACTAAGGAAAAACCAAAAGTTTATTTGGACTGATAAATGCCAAAATGCTTTTGAAACGATGAAAAACCTACTATGCTCTCAACCAATCCTGAAAATTTTTGATCAAGATTTACCAATTAATATATATACAGATGCTTCTCTAGAAGGCCTTGGAGCTATTTTAAAACAAACACAGTCTGATGGAAAAGAAAAACCTGTAGCTTACTTTTCGAAAAAACTAAATGGCGCCCAGAAAAAGAAAAAAGAAATTTACTTAGAATGCTTAGCTATAAAAGAAGCAGTGAGATACTGGCAATACTGGTTGATAGGTAAACCATTTACAGTTTATTCAGATCACAAACCACTGGAAAACATGAATCTCAAATCTAGAACCGATGAAGAGCTAGGTGATTTAACATATTATCCTCAATATGACTTTAACATAAAATATGCTCCAGGAAAACAAAATTTGGAAGCTGACTGTCTAAGCAGAAACCCAGTGCTGGAATCAAATGAAAATACAGATGAGCAATTAAAAATTGTCAACTTAATAAAATTAGAAGATATCTTAAAAGATCAGATAAAAAATGAGAAGATACAGTGCAGAAGAGATAAATTGATATCGAAAAATAATGTTTATTACAAGAAAGTAAAAAAAAGAGAAAAAATAATTCTATCAGAAAAATTCAGCATAGACTTTATCAGAAATGTTCATACAGAACTAGGTCACATAGGAATTACACAAATGCAAAAAATGATAAGCTCATGGTACACAGCAGAAAATATGACAAATTATATAAAGAGAACCTGCGAAAGTTGTGCAGTATGTTTAAAGAACAAATCAAGAGGTGAAAATAAATATGGATTGATGTCCCACTTGGGTCCCGCAACAAAACCTTTTGAAATATGTTCCATTGATACAATAGGCGGTTTTGGGGGTTCACGATCAACAAAGAGATACTTGCACCTGTTATCAGATCATTTCACGAGGTTTGCATATATTTTGATGTCAAGAACTCAAAATACCAATGATTTCATCAAACTCTTAAACTCCACAGAAACTAATGACATTGGCATGATACTCTCAGACCAATACCCGGGTATCAATTCTAGAGAATTCAAAAAATTTTTGGATGAAAAAAATATTCCAATAATTTTTACTGCAGTGAACTCACCTTTCTCAAATGGATTAAATGAAAGATTGAACCAAACGCTGGTCAATAAAATTAGATGCAAAATCAACGAAAATGACTCAAAAGTAGCTTGGACAACTATAGCGCATAATTGTGTAAAAAACTATAATGAAACGGAGCACACTGTTACTGGATATGCGCCACAGTACCTACTTGACGGCACAGATGTTACGATTTTGCCAAATGAGTTAAAACTTAAGAAGACCGGCATCGATTTGATTCAAGAGAGAAAAAAAGCTCTAGAAAATACTATGAAGTCACATAATTACAACAAGATAATTTACGATAAAACCAGGAGACACTTTGACTTCAAAGTTGGTGATACTGTTTTTGTGGAGAATGGAAACAATCTTAACAGGAAGAAGCTCGACGAATTGAGAATCGGACCATACAAAATCATAGAAAAATTATCAAACTCAATTTACAAGATAAACACTGGTCGAAAAAAATTAGAATCAAATTTTTTCCACAATCTCGAAGTTAACTCCAGCACCTTTATTTATGAACCATGAAGAGGACATCGAGGATGAGTGAAAATTTTGCAGTAATTTTCTTTCCAGGGGGGGGGAGAGATGTAATGGCAATATATTCCATTTAAATTTGAATCCTGTAGTGTCAGTTGGAATGCATTTATCAATTGTCACTTGTTTTATTTTCTATTATTTTATTATAAATAAACATAAATGTCGTTTCTTTGTTAAACTTTTCAACACAAGTGTTTTATTTATAAATCAATAGAAAAGAATTAAATCATATTATATATAGATTATATAGCCGCGTGATACTATTATTCACAACTCGTATTACCGTCAATCTTTACCGTCGATCTCGAAATTTATTTAAATTTAGTCTAATACATTAAGTGAGAACATTGTTTTTCTTTCTTAATAAGGTTAGTGCAGAGTGATGCCTTGGCTTCTAAGCAATCTATACCCCAAATCCATTTGATATTTACTTTCAGATCACTTTAAAAAATATGTTTTGGTAAAAATACAAAAAATGAACAAGTGTTTCCTTTTTTTGTGCAATCAACTGTTCCTTTGATGTAAAATTTGTTTCCAAAACCCTTTGATTTTTCCTAAAGCGATACTATAAGCCAAAAGTTCAAAGATTGTTCTGCTTTGTTAACGCTTATAGCGATTCTGATTAGAATATTTCAAAGAAAATTAAATGGTGTATGTTAAGGTTTAGCAATAATTTTTAATTACAAAAGGTTCTTTCAGAGTTTCCGATAAATTATTTGTGATTATTGAAAGAACGATGTGTGTTGGCACATTCTTGGTATTTTTATTTAACAACATTCATTCGTGATTATTCTCATAAATATAAAAAAATCATTGTTTAAGAAATCCGGTAGATACATCATAATAATAGGTAGCATATCAAAGAAAATTTCTTAGAATTAGTAGAATTCAAAGAATTTCTTAGAATTAGTAGAATTCAAAGAATTTCTTAGAATTAGTAGTATTCGTAGAATTCAAAGAAAATTTCTACGTTTCGTAAATTTTAAACTTAACATCCCTTTAGAGCACATAAATTACCCGTCGTTAATGAATATTTTAAATTTTCCAACTTTAGAAAACAGACGAAAAATAAATGACCTAACCTTTTTATTAAAATTATTCAACTCCAAATTCGACTGTTGTAAACTCCTGCAATTAGTAAATCTACATGTACCTACACGAACAACTAGACAAACATTAACATTTTATATACGTACATCTCATTCCAATTATGATTTGCATTCGCCAATACAACGTTTACATAGTCTTGGTAACTGTACAAGACGTTTGTACATAAACTGTATAAATAGTAAGCTGGACACAATGGTACGCTAATGGAATTTGGTACGCCAATGGAATTCGGTACGCCAATGGAATTCGGTACGCTAATGGAATTTGGTACGCCAATGGAATTCGGTACGCCAATGGAATTCGGTAAGCCAATGGAATTCGGTACGCGAAATGGAATTCGGTACACCAATGGAATTCGGGTGAATTTACTACTTTGTAAATGATTTTAGGTTACATTGGCAAAAACTGAATTTAATACTGATTTAAAATTATTTTTTTAACTTTGGAGACTGGGGTTCAGGTGACTGGGACACTGGGAGAGGTAAACTGAATTCAAGACTTATTAAAACACTTGAAAAGAGGTTTGAATTTGGAGACTTTGGTTTCTTGAGGACTGTTACTTCTTGGCTGGTAGTTTTTGAACTGACTTCCTACCGGTTTGCCGTTTGTTTTATAGGGCAAATCCGGGTTGGACTTTTGGAACACAGAACCTCCCTGTTTTTGAAGAGTGCTTGTGTTTAGGAACTTTTCCCAATCGCTATGATTTTTGGTCATATGTATTAAAAATGTGTGTGATAGCCTTTTCCAAGACAGTCCCGATCCTTTAAATCAAAATCTTACACAATTTTTATTGTTTCAACAAGAAAAGTTACAAGTTTACAAATGTGATACAAGGTATAATATTTAGTAGTAAATTTTTTTTTAGAGTGCAATAATCACTGGTAGACGACAGTTTTTGAGATGTTATTGTAGTATATACCTATTTTTAGGTGATGATATATATTTCTTGATCCAAATTATTCCAGATTTCCCGGAATTTAGCTCCAAGTTTTTCGGAATATGAATTCTTTATCGTAAATATTTACGATTTAGACGTTTCCTTTGTTCAGCATTGACCAATAGCGACACGGCTGGTAGCAGGGTGGGGATGACGTAAATACTCAAAAATCTTTTTGATTTTGATAATTGCTGTCTGGAGTCCCTGGTGGAAGCATTACGTGGTTATTCAGATGTGTTTTCGAGTCCAGTGACGCTGCAGCATGTATTTATTATCAATTGCGTTTTTTTTTTGCATGACAAGAGATGTGGACAATCGATAAGGTTTTTTATTAACTTCAATTCAAATACCATGACTCCGGCATTACGCCTGGTCTCCAGGCTTTGATAATTTGTCTCCTTTAGCAGTTCCACGTGGTGCATGAATTTCGGATATATTCCGTGTGATCGCATGTAAACATACCTTAGGATTTTTTTTTTAATTTGTTCAATCAAATTTATGTATTTAAGTTGATAAGGTATCCAGACAGTACTGGCGTACTCCAGCTTGCTTCTGACCACTCCGTTGAATATGGCGGTCATTGCTTCTATGTTATTGAATGTTAAGTTTATTGTAGAACGTAATAGCGTTATAGACATCATTTGAAAAATGTGCCAAACGCACAGAGTTTCGTTAGCCAATAGGAGCACTCTTTTGTTTCGTAGGTTATGGAAGGGGTAACGTGCTAGCAGTGCGGTACTATGATATAGCGTAAATTCCATTCTTGAATTTACAGTTTTCATATGATTTCTTTGACACGTTCGATACAGTAACAAATAGTTAAAACAATATGGATGTATTTTTTGACAATAGCTTGAACTTAGAAAACTTCAAACGCCATAGGTATTTGCCAACTATATAAACCGTGAAGAACAATTTGAAACATTAGATACCTACCTACTTTATGTCATATTTTTTTCTTATATTTTATGTTACCTGTATTTTGTTAACGTTTATATTTTATGTACTTAACATATATTGTTTTTAACATAAATTTTGTTACCTGTATTTTGTAAACTCATTATTTTCACTGTAATTAAAAAAAAACATGTAAAAAAAATATATAATCTATGTAAAAAACGTATGGGCGTTTAAATAAATAAATAATAATATATTCTAAGAGTTTAAATAATGACCCTTAAGCATTTAATAGAAATGTTCGTAATGGAAATTAGAGTTAAGTCCACGTAAGTACTGTTAAGTTACGTGAGGAGGTAATTGGGTTTTAATTACCCCGTAAACTTACTAGACATCAAAATCAACCCGATAGTTTTCCGATCGACGAGGAACTTCCAACTTCTAGTTATACCTTACTCGTACTCTAAGAGTTCTCCACTACTCTAGACGTAATATTATAAACTATTTAAAGGGGTGTTCATTTATCTTGATGGAAGAAGGTCTGCGAGGTATGATACTTAGAATCTTCTAGGTTTTCTAAGCTAGGTTTTGTTAGTGCATTAGTGGTGAGATGCGGACCGTCACAGTGTGCAAAAGATATGTAAAAAATCAATGGTTTATTATGATATTAATGGTATGGTACATTTACAATGAGTTTTGCATTTAATTTTTTGTGAAAAGAGATTAGCAATTCGAGACGTAGTGGTTTTCAATAAATGAAATGTTAATTTTTTTTCTGATTTCCACATTATAGCATCCTATGGATTTCCAGGATATGGGTTGTAAGGCTGAAAGAAACAACCAATGAAAAATATTTAATAGGAAAAACTATTTATTTAAACTCAAAACTCTAAAACCATTTGGAATTTGGGGGGGGGGAGGGTAAGGGTACCGCTGCTCAGGGATTATTGGATAATCAACCCTCCTGCCATAGGTCACCCCGAGTGGTTGGCTATACTGGTGACTTAACAGGGGCGCCTGGGTTTATTTTATTATTTTTTTTATTATTGTGTATTTTATTTAGATATAAAATTTGACATCTTATATCTAATGTTTTCTTTTCTATGACTACTACAATATTATTTACTACATACTGACTAAAATTTGGACTTAACAACATTAAGACATAATCCACGAAAAACTGCAAGACTTTTAGCCTCCTTAACATTTACAGGGAGTTCATTGAACATTTTAAAACCTTTATGATAAATATTATTTGTGTTCCCGATAAATTTGTTTTAGGAAGCCTAAAATCGTTGCAGTTTCTCGTAGGATAACAATGAACTGTACTGTTGATTCTAACATTATTCGACATATAATCTGGTAAAATTTTATTTTTTAACTTATAAATAAAAACTAGGGTATTGAAAACTAATCTTTGCCACACACTTAATATATTGAGTCGGCGTTGCATGGTTTTTATCCTGGTATATCTGCTACAGCACAATATAGACCTCATGCCTCTGTTCTGAATTATTTCCATTCTTTTAATTTGTGTTTTATTGCTCAGAAAGAGCATATAGGATATATTATAGGGTGGTTGAGAAAGACTTAACCTAGACCTCTCCAGCCGGGATCTCTCAACCTCCTGCCTTGCATCGTGGGAAGGATGGATTCATCCATCCGTCACTCCTGGACACATTGGCCCACATATTATTACTCACCTCTCATACCTTTTTGTTTTCTCTAAAGATTCCCCTCTTACAGCATCCCCAAAGATGACAAAGGCCCTGAAAGATTTTTTCCTCGATGCCTTCTGTGTGGTGCCTATGAAAAAAAAACGTATTCAAGTATTATCACTAAATACGGCTAATTCCATTTCGATCTTCAAAGGTGGTATTTAACTATCCTTAAATACCATTATTATCCTGTTCTTCTTTATCGACTCTTTTCTTTATATTCTTGGTGAGCCTCACCTTTCAGACATGCAGCTCTTTGGTTCAATTTTGAACCAAGTAAGGATGCCAATTTTTTTATTATTTTTGATTATTTATTACATAAGATACATTATTTATACAGCAAACATAACATAATATTTATATTTCAAAATATATATACATATATATATATTTTTTAAAACAATATAAATTAGATAATAAATTTTCACTGATTATTTTTATTTTTATTTTTTATGATATTTCTCTTCTATAGAAGCAGACGCTTGTGATTAGAAGAGGGACGAGGATTGGGATAAAAATATATTTAAAATATATTTAAAAAATATATTTTGTATCTTATAATTTAATTATGGTAGATACTGTTAGCAATAATAAAACGCTAAGTTAATATTTATGATGTATTGTCTCCACGTTAATTGACAATAACAATATTCAAGATTATGTTCCGCAATTTGTAAATCCAGCCGTTCGCTGTCCGTCCCGTGCCAGTCAGGAAGCGTTAGTAGTTCCCGCGAAACGAAGGTTTAATGAACCGTTTCGCATTGAATCATTTCATCTGCAGCCTTTGATCTGCATCAAAAAGCATGAATCGGTTCGAGTTAAGCCGTTTCATCTCCTGCCTTTGATATTCATCAAAAGCACCCGTGTCTCAGCACGTATGACGATAAGGTCCTGCCACTCACCAGCCTGTGAGTTTATGAATCGGTTCGAGATGAACCGTTTCATCTGCTGACTTTGATATTCATGAAAAGCACCCGTGTCTGACTCTGAGCACGTACGACTATAAGGTCTTGCTACTCACCAATCTGTGAGTTTATGAATCGGTTCGAGATGAACCGTTTCATCTGCCGCCTTTGATATTCATCAAAAGCACCCGTGTCTCAGCACGTACGACCATAAGGTCCTGCCACTCACCAACCTGTGAGTTTATGAATCGATTCGAGATGAACCGTTTCATCTGCCGCTTTTGATATTCATCAAAAGCACCCATGTCTCAGCACGTATGACCATAAGGTCCTGCCACTCACCAACCTGTGAGTTTATGAATCGGTTCGAGATGAACCGTTTCATCTGCCGCTTTTGGTATTCATCAAAAGCACCCGTGGCACCCCAAAAAGGTACGCTATCGCCAAAATTGTCATGATGACAATTTTTGTGTTTGTTTCTGCCTCCGCCTCTAATCGGCAGTTTTTTTCATGAAACCATCCTGGAGAGCACATCTCCATTTTCTAAAAACCCCGGGCTCACATATAACATCGCCCAGTATCTCATTTTCCAACCAATATTTAAAATAGTTTTTCACATATTTTGTGATAACATTCCTCTTCCATGGAAACCAGTATTTGTCCCGGACGGCAGCCAGTGTTTGATAAACACCTCGATGTCCAATCTCATCACGAAGAATCCAAAGAACGCCACACCTGACATCTCTAGGTGTTCACCATTTTGAATATCTTCGAACCATTCTAAACAACATTGAATCATTTTGATTATCCCAGAATCATTTCGATTAGCAAACAACTTCGAACCATAATACAAGGTTTAGACATAGATAGTTGGCATAATTGTAATTCAACATGATTACAACTCCTTTTCGCCACACATAAACGGGCTTTAATTTTCGCAAACATATTCCTTTTTAGTTATTTCATAAAGCCATCTGCGATGTCCATACTCAAAGCAAATCACCGAATTGGTCCCCTTTTCAGCATCGTAATTTCGAAACATTTTGAGATTCCGAACATTTCACCAATTGCCATCAAGAGATCATATCCATCTGCTATCTTCTGAACTTGAAGTCAGCTTCCCCGAGTCACTTGTATTTCAGGTTATTCGCCCAGCATAATGCTAGAGACTTTATTTGACAGCCGTTTGTTGACATTTTGGACAAATGTCTTCGATCATCAAATTAGGCTCACGATGATAAACACGAAAGGGAAAGGTCTTTTTGACAAATCCATTGAACCGCAAATGAGTTTTCAAGCACAAAATAAAAATTTTCAATGCATCCTTTCAGCGGGAACACGATCCACGCATTCCTCCGACAACACAATAATACACCTGTCATCACTGTAATTACGCGGCATTTTTACGTAAATTCACAACAGAAGTCCAAACATTTCACATATATTCAGAAGACCGATACACAGATTGTTACTAAATCACCGGCATCAAACGTAAACAAACTCGAGATACGCCGTTATGGCCTTCGTTTGTTTACAAAACACGAGTTTTTGTCAGGTGAACGAAACAAAAGCCAATAGACACTTGCTTTTACGAATCCCACTTCTGATGTTAGCAATAATAAAACACAAGTTAATATTTATGATGAACTGTATTGTCTCCACGTTAATTGAAAATAACAACATTCAAGATTATGTTCCGCCATTTGTAAATCCAGCCCATAAATATCAAACCACCCCGATAGTTCGTGAAAAATTTGGTCACTATTTCACCATCAAAATGCAATAATTTTTCGACTTGTTTTTTTTTACTTATCACTTGTGACGTCACGCACCATAGACGAAGATAGAAGCAACAACAAAAAAGGTGCGACCATAGACAATATAATTTTCTTTCGGGGCGTCCAAACCACCCAAATCTAGCCTAAAATATTTTAAAAATAAAACACGTAAACATGATAAGAATTTTATTATAAACACGTAGAAGAAACAGGAAATACAAGAATATATAAATTAAAGTATGATTATGCGTTCCGCGTTCCTACTTTTAAAACTACTTGAATTTAAAAAAAAAATCTTTTAACAGAAAAATGTAACTCAGAATTTACATGTACCTACATATTTTAAACAAGAAGCCAGGTTATTTCTGTAGCAAATTTCCACATGAAGACGTTGTTTTAAAGACAAATTAAGGGGGAGGGAGGGGGCGGCAGGGATGGAAAGGGGGAGGCAGGTATGGAAAGGGGAGGCAGGAACGGGGTTAGTTAGGGGCATGGGGCTGGGCAGGAGGCAGGGAGAGGGGGAGGGGGGGGGGGGAAGGCAGGGTCGGAGGAGGAGGCAGGGTCGGAGCAGGGGGAGGCAGGTTGGAGGAGGGGGAGGCAGGAACGGGGGAGGAGGAGCCAGGAACGTGGGGAGAGGGAGAATATTTAATAAAAATTAACAATGTCTAGGCGGCCCGTAGGCAATTTGGCGGGTAAAATATGTATCAATCGTGTATCTGACAGAATAGGGGCAGGAACTGGGGGTGGGAGGCAGGAACGGGTGGGGGGGAAGGAGGGGGAGGTAGGAACGGGGGGAGGGAGTGGGAGGCAGGAACCTCGGGAGGGGAAGGCAGGAGCTGGGGAGGGGTGGCAGGGAAAAAGCAGGGGGTGCAGGGACGGGGGTAGGGGGGCGGCAGGGACAGAGGAGGGGGCAGCAGGGACAGGTAGGGGTGAGGTGGGAGGGGGGGGGGGAGGGGGAGGGTGGGGAGGCAGAGGTGAAGGAGGGGAGGGGTAGGCAGGGATGTAGGAGGGGGGAACAGGAACAGGGCTTCAGGGGAGGCAGGGACCGGGGAGGGGAGGCTGTAGACGGGGGAGGGAAGAAGGGGAGGGAGGAGGCAGGGAGGGGGAGGGAGGAGGCAGGAGAGGGGGAGGGGGAGGTAGGGAAAGGAAGGGGGAGGCGAGGCAGGGGACAGGAACGGGGGGGGAGGGGGCGGCAGGGACAGAGGAGGGGGTGACAGGGATGAGGGAGGGGCTGGCAGGGACGGGGGGCGGCAGGGACAGGGAGGGGGGATGTGGGAGGGGGAGGGGGAGGGTGGAGAGGCAGAGGTGAGGGGGAGGGGTAGGCAGGGTTGGAGGAGGGGGAAACAGGAACAGGGGAAGGGGAGGCAGGGACGGGGGAGGGGAGGCTGGGACGGGGTAGGGAAGGCTGGGACGGGGGAGGGAGGCTGGGACGGGGGAGGGAGGCTGGGATGGAGGATGGGACGGGGGAGGGGAGGGAGGAGGCAGGAGAGGGGGAGGGAGGAGTCAGGAGAGGGGGAGGTAAGAAAGGGGAGGGGGAGGTGACAGGAACGGGGAGAGGGGGCGGCAGGGACAGAGGAGGGGGCGACAGGGACGAGGGAGGGGGCAGCAGGGACACGGCGAGGGGTAGCAGGGAGGGGCAGGGACGGGAGGCGTGACGGTAGGAACGGGGGGGGGGCGGTAGGGACGGGGGGCGGGAGCTTAAGTACGGACGGGACGGGAACGCAGGGTCGGAAGAGTAAGGGGCGTAGGGATGGTAGAGAGGGAAGACCCAGGGGATCGAACAGTCGTCAAGACCGGTTTCCACTGAATATTGGAGAGACCGGCCTTAACGCTTGCTTTATAATCCTTCGCATTAGTTTTCGCACTAATTCGTCGATTCAAAACCCAACAAAATAATGTGATAACAAAAAGGTGAAGAATTTTATGAAAGGTTAAATAAAAAACCGAAATCACAATTTTTTATTGGAGACAACGACATAACAAAATAAGACACGTAAGCCAAGTCTGGTAAAGAAGGGTTGTTTCACAGAATTTAAACTATTCATTAAATTTCAAAGTGAAATTTCAAGTCCTCAAAAACCCGCTGTTCAAACTCTATGAAACAACCCATCCTAATTATTTCAAAAGTCCAGTCGATAAAACAGATTTTCTTCTTATTCTACCTCCGCCCGCACAACTTCTCAAGGAAGAAAGCTGATATGCTGAAAGATTAGGCGAGACTGTCAGGCGGAAGGTCAGCTGAAAGATAAAAAAAGATATATTCAAACAGCGGTTGTATCGGAAAATATCCCATCGCAATGCTAAATAAAGATTAAAGAAAATATTACATGAATTGCCAATATTACGAAAAAAAATACATACTCGAAGATGTACATTTTTCTACAGTTGCCTAATATATTAAATTCGTACTCTATAGGTTTCGGTTAAGCCTCTTTTGCCGACAAAATCAATAAGCTCTCATAGGTCACCTATTAAAATTTAAAAAAAATGGAAACTATTCCCGACGAAAGAAAAATCACGGGTCTATTAAGTCGATTTTTTTTCTTTTTGTTCGACATCTGAAAAAAAATGGTGTACCGTTTGTGGACACTTTAGACGCATAACATCTGATAACGACCTTTACAATCTATAAATTCCGATCAATATTTAAAAAAAAAAAATATTTCTCTGAATAACTTAATGATTATATTAACGACTCTCGATCGAAAATTTGAAACAGAAAAATCATAAAAAGATGCATTTACTTCTAGGAAGCCCAGGCAAGGCGAAGGTCCCCAGGGTTGTTCAACTCCTAGATGTGACCGGTTTTTTGTTTCAAATTTTCGATCGCGATTACCGCAAAAGAGTCATAACTGATCTCAACCGCCTGGAGCCAGAGAGACTATGGCATCCCCGATTGGGATATGTTGTGATCCCGAAGGTAAGTAGGGCGAGGAAGGAGATGTGGACGAGGAAGGTAATGAAGTAACTGGCTATTCAGATCTTGTCATAAAACACGGCCAACACCATTTCAAGCAACATTTCCATTCTGAATATTGGTCACGCCTATTTGCGTTTTGAATTTTAGTATTTTTATAAGCCGAGAAATATATAGTGCTGGGATTATAAACCTGCTCAAAATCTTCTACCTACGAATCCTTTTTGATTTAGACCTGTGCCATATCGCTCGCCGTACATTACCAATGGGAATATATAGCGGACGATATGCTGAAGTAGGACAAACCATATATTTTATAGCTGTGTGTGGCACCCATCTTATGGTTTTATTGCATAATGTGGAAAATTATATTCTTCAGAAAATTATCGTAAAACATTAAAATGTTTGTCTGAACTTTGCAAAATAATATACACTTTTGGCAATATTAAATTACAACACGCGGCTGGTGTTTAAAGGAAATTTAATAAAATATGAATACTTGCTTAAATTTTTAATTTTTTTTTTAATTGGGAGACATTTAGCTGAGTATCCACTCCAAATAACATGAAATAAATAAATAAAAAACTTGGTTTAAATGGCTTTATTCGTGTTTGGTGACCTACAAACACTCCCTTCAGAATCACAACATATCGTAATTGGGATACCATAGTTCCACTGGTTCCGACCACTCGGGAGCATTCGTGACCCGCGGTATTCACATAAAAAAACCACTACCAGAAAATTTTTAATACCACACTTAATACGCATGTCACCACAAACGTTTCTTTTTGAGAGACCCAAACTAAGGACCTAAAAATTTCTTTGACAAAATAGGTTCTTAGTATGGGTTCAATTAGAAAGATGAGGCATACGAATCAATTTTGTTAATATGTATAGGTTAACATGACGATAGCCACCATAATATTAAAAACATAAAATATTAATTTTTGTGTGAACGAAAATAGCTCTCTGATCGTTTAAATAATAAACATACCTAACATACTGAATGTTAGGTAAAATTTTACGTCTCCATTTTTTTATTTTTTTTACAGTGAATACCGCACAAGAATCTCAACTGCTCCCGTCTGGAGCCAGTGAGACTATGGCATCCCCAATTGGGGTATGTTGTGAGGCTGAAGGTAGTGGGGAGGGGAAGGAGGCGGGGAAGAGGAAGGTTGGGACGTACCTGGCTATTCAGATCTGGTCACCAAACACGGCTAAAGCCATTTTCAAACAACGTTTCAATTCTGAATGGTGGTCTTACACCAGGGCGATACTGATAGTATCTTCCACTCTGGAACGTGCCGCAAATATACTATATATTATTTTAAATGAATTAATTGTGAAATAACACAAATTAATCAAATAAAATTTATTTGCGCACGCCGGGTTCGAACCCGCGACCTCCGGATTGTGAGTCAAGAGTCTTAGCCACTGGACTACATGAAAGTTGATCCCCCGACAGTTGATCTCCCGGCATACATGGGGTGAGGTTTGTCCAGATCTTGGCGGCGGATGCGCCTGCCCACCAGCTACATTGCAAGCCGGATCGGGAGAGACTGGTTGAGGGAGATCTTTTGAACTCTCCAGCAGGACTCTCTCGGAACCTTGCCTTGCACCGCAGTGGTAAGGATAGATTCATACGTCCGTCACCCTTGGATACACCTCCATATTCCTTCCCACCCTTCATACCTTTTTTCCTTCCCAGAACTTCCTCTCCTTCCTTTTCCTAAAAAGACCCGCCACACAGCATCGTCAAAGATGACATAGGCCCTGAGGGGAATTGTTTTCCTCGGGGCCTTCTGTGTGGAACTAATAAAAAAAAAAAAAAAACTTATACATTACAACATTAAGTCGATTTACCTATTCCTACAAACTGAATGTATAACTGAATATGCCGAATGGGTGTGCAAATAGTACATACTACCGTAATTTTAATTGAAATGCGTCAAGGATACAACTACTCATCTATAATGTAAATACCAGCGTGTCAGTAGTGCAAATAACCGACATTGTAAATTAATTTGTTTGATATTTGTACCGACTTTAAAACTATTTTAAAAGTAGATTTTAGGTTTGAATAATAAACAAAAAACTGTAATTTATAATTAATATCATTTCGGGGGATCAATTTTCGGAAAATGTCGAGGATCAGGGGAATCAACTTTCCTGGGATCAACTGTCGGGGGACCAACTTTTGGGGACCAACTGTCGTAGATCAACTTTCGGGGATCAACTGTCGGGGGATCAACTGTCGGGGACCAACTGTCGGGGATCAGCTGTCAAGGATCAACTATCGGGGGTCAACTGTCGAGGGGGTCAACTGTCGGGGGGTCAAATGTTGGGGATCACATGTCGGGATCAACTGTAGGGGGATCAACCGTCGGGGGACCAACTGTCAGGACCAACTGTCAGGATCAACTGTTGGGGATCAACTGACGGGGATCAACTGTCGGGGATCAACCTTCGGGGACCAGCTGTCGAGGACCCGCTGTCGGGGATCAACTGTCGGGTAACCTAAATTTTTCACACTATTTACAAAATTGAAAATATCGACAATAAACTAATCCCAGCGAGAGCTCGTCCGGACCTTATCGATATTCGTCCTCTTCGTTCTCACGCGCATTGTTGAAGACCCAAAATATTAGAACAATGACGTCACCTGTTGGGACTAGTGCGCTCGGGTCGAGAATTTCAATCTTTTGAAATGTGGTATTAATCAAAGAGCGCTTGGCAACAAAATTATGATAAAATCGTTAAAACACAAAAGCAAATTTTTAAAATGAATTAAATAAGTTAAAAACCTTATTTTAGTATCACAAAACTTCAAATTAGGTTATTGATAGCACAACAAATTATTTCGTCACCCCTAAACCCCTTTCACGTGAGCTACTTAATGCTGTGCATGCATTCACGAACTTTGGGAGGCGGGTATGGGTACCGCTGCCCCGAGAACCATTTATCGGATAACCAACACCTCTGCCATAGGTCACCCAAAGTGGTTCGCTACGTTTGGTGACTTAGCAGTTGTGCCCGGCTTCATTGGGGTGAGGTTTGTTCAGGTCTTGGCGGCGGATGCGTCCGCCGACCTGCTGCGTGGCGGGTCGGATCAAGAGAGTCTGGTTGAGGGAGGCCTTTTAACCTTTTCAGCCGGACTCTCACGACTCACCGCCTTGCACCGCAGTTGGACGGATGGATTCATACGTCCGCATTGATATATATATACATAGATGAGACAATTAGCGAATAAATTGGTTCGACGGAATCGCAGGTTAGTTACCTCCATTTCTCTATTAGTACAACAACAACCAGGCGGGTATAACTCCGAGCCAAAACGTGGTCAGAATCATTGGGTGATTTCATAAGTCCACTTGGATTTGTTTATGGTCCCCGGCTACTAAATCAACCAATAGGAATCTTTTATTTTTGTTGCATTTTTCTGCTTTATTTACGTTTGATTGACATTTACATTTCCGACGCAATAAGTAACGATTATGAATTTTGGGAATTTACGATCGAATGAAAAATGGGAGAACAGGACCCGTAATTGGAACAAAATTACAGATGGGAGTCTTCCTTTGGTTGTTATTTCAGTGTTCCTAAAGTATTTTTTGAAATGTATTACTTAAATTGTATTTTAAACTGATGTACATGTTTCCATTTTCATAACATATTTATGTTTCACCTGGGATCTAATAATTGACGCTGTCCAACATCACGATTACATCTTAAAAAGGTATATGTTTTCTATATTGCATTTTCTTTTCTTATTTTGAACATTTTTTGTATTTTTATCAGTTTATTAATGAATTTATTCCTATTTTTCAGTGGAATCTGAACCGACAAAAGTTTACTGATTTACAATATAACATTCTTTATCCACACTTCAATACATTCGCTTCGGTTTCTAGAGATGGTTGGTTACATGAGGTTAAGGGAAATACTATCAGTCATGGTGCATGATGCAGAGGTAATTATTATTTTTATAACTTTCATTTTACAAAAACGTCAGTAAAATTTATTGTATTTGAATAGGCTTCTTTATAGAAGTAGGTATCCTAGAACTTGATTTAATATGAGAGTTATCTAAATTAAAAGTTAAAAGACATGGGAGGAAATGTAACTACATACATACATAGGTATGTGCTACAATACACATACACAAATACAATAAAAATTGCATTATTTTACAAATTTCCATAACTGAACCAATTAGTAGTTTATAGAAAATATAACTTATCCTATTTTTTTATGATTTCAGGGAAAATATGGTGAGGTGAGCTACTTTAAATGCCAAATAAACAAATATGTTTTTTAGAGCCCTTATGAAGAATCAAACATCTTAGGCAAACTAATGTCTCCGTGGATCTTGGAAATAAGATAAATTTGTTTTTGCCTGCCGTAAGATATAATAGGTACGTTCAAAAGAGGAATTTATCTTTAAAACAACGTCCTCATGTGGCAATTTGCTACAGAAATATAACTTGCTTATATTGTATTCTTGTTTAAAATATGTACATGTAATTCTGAGTTTTAAATTTTTCTATTTAAATTTTATTTAAATTCAGTTGTTTTGTAGGAACGCATAATCATATTTTAATTATATATTCTTGTATCTCCTTTTTCTACAAGTTTATAATAAAATTCTTATCATGTAATTATGAGTTTTATTTTTAAAAAATATTTTAGGCTAATGATTTGGGTGGTATTGGGTAGGCCCCGAAAGAATAATGTGTTGTTAATGGTCGTCCCTTTTTTGTTGTTGCTTTCTCTACCTTCGTCTATGGTGCGTGACGTCACAAGTGATAAGTGAAAAAAGAAGTAGAAAAATTATTGCATTTTGATGGTGAAATAGTGACCGAATTTTTCACGTACTAAGGCCCGAAGTTATCAATCTAGTGGGTGGTTTGGTATACTTATTACAACAACCGTCGACCGTGGCTGGCGTGTGATGATCAAAGTAGGATGGAAAAGGATGAAACCATGGGCTTGAGTAAAATGAAAGGACGGTCTGACGGCCGAGCCTTTCGACGCGGTGGCTTCAGCTAGAATTCACTTCCTCGAAGGCCTCTTCGTGCATTATTTGGACACGAATCTCGGAAAATTATGTACGGAATAGCGCCTCTATAGTATATCTCTAAGTACGTCCGTCACTCCTGGACACTCAGATTCCTACCCACCCGTCATACGTTTTTCCTTCTAGAACTTCCTATCTTAAATCCTTCCCTTTCTTAAAAATACCCTCCATAGATTTGTATTTTTTATTTATGTATTTTTTTATTTATTTGCAAAAACAGCATAAAACCAATACATTGCAAGAGCGGTAGAAAAAAAACATAATAAATACATTTACAGTTAAAGTAAGTAATACATTTCGTTAAAACATAAGTGCTATTTCACGCTTAAAATCGTTGTAGGAAATATGGAATATATCCACATTTCCTGCGAGGCAGTTAATTAACCTAGTGAGTCGTCCCAGCGGCATCGCTATTGGTAAGTTAGTTCTGCACCTAGGAAGAATCAAAAGCCTGTGTTGGCGGCCTCGGGTGAAATTATCCGGGACATAGAATCCTATTTCAGCCAGAATATCTGGTACCGATACAAAACCATTTAGAAGCTTATAAGCCATCAGCAGTAATGCGACATCTCTTCTGGAACTAAGGCTGCAGATACCCAGCATTCCCGAGATAAATGCTGTTGGAAACAGCCATCGGTAAAAACCAAACTCTCTCATATAGAGGTATCGTAAAAATTTCTTTTGTATTTTCTCGACCATTAGTACATACACGATGTCCTCTGGCCCCCATATCTGAGATCCACTCTCGAGAATGCTATGCACCAAGCTAAAGTAAAGCAGCCTTATAACTGTGAGGTTGGTCAATTCTTTTGAATTGTGTATGACAAAAACCAACATCTTTGTGGCTGATTTACAGATCTTTTCAATGTGAGCATGAAATGTTAAGCTAAATGTTAAAGTTAAGTTAAATGACATAGGCTCTGAGGGAAATTATTTTCCCTAGGGTCTCCTGTGTGGAGCTAATATGATACATGAACGCGAACCGAACCACTAATTGTGTGAAAGGAAGTATATATTATATCAAATGAAAGGAACAAGTAACGGCAAACGACGCGAAACGCCGTCTGCGATTGCTTCACTCCTTTCCCATAATGCGTGGTTCAGTGGGCGGAAATATCTGCGTGTCAAAACGCAACATAACGTTAATAAATTTCAATGAATGAATAAATAATTCTTCGAAATTTGAGGAGAATCCCGAAACCCTCAAAAAAGTTTTACAAACTCTCAAAGATTTTAAAATATCACAACAAAATATTGCGTAATATTTTGAAATATCACAACAAATTATTGCGCAACATTTTGAAATATCACAACAAATTATTGCGCAACATTTTGAAATAGCACAACAAATTATTGCGCAACATTTTGAAATATCACAACAAATTATTGCGCAACATTTTGAAATACCACAACAAATTATTGCGCAACATTTTGAAATATCACAACAAATTATTGCGCAACATTTTGAAATATCACAACAAATTATTGCGCAACATTTTGAAATATCACAACAAATTATTGCGCAACATTCTGAAATGGTAAAATTCAACAAAAAATGGAAATACAGTAATTATTAAACTTAAAATAAAACAATAACTTTGTAAACACCACTTTTATTTTATAAACTGTAGAGATTGTACTTCCCTAAAGAAGCAACGGTTATAGCGAAACCTGGTCGGCATAAAGTATATAAAATAAAAGTGGTGTTTACAAAGTTATTGTTTTATTTTAAATTATAATGTCACATCACAAAGTAACTGCTTCATATGAACAAAAAAAAATTAAATTGTTATGAAATAGGAATGAGGGGTGGGTACGAATCTGGGGTCTATGTGTCCAGGAGTAACAGAGGTATGAGAAGCCATCCCTCCAACCGCGGTGCAAAGCAACGGTCGGGGGATTCTGGCTAGAGAAGCCAAAAGACCTCCCTCAACCAGTCTCTCGATCCGGCCCGCCACGCAGCTGTTGGGCAGACGCATCGGTCATTAAGACCTGGAAAAACCTCTCCCTATGAACCCGGGCATCTCTACTAAGTCACTAAACGTAGCGAACCACTTGGGGTAACCTGTGGCTGAGGTGTTGGTTGTCCAATAAATGGTTCCCGGGTCGGCGGTACCCATACCCGCCTCCCAAATCATATAGCAAACTATTATGTTGCATAACACTTTAGATACGTAAAATATTGTGAAATCATACAAACTCACCTGAAATGGCTTTAGCCGTGATTTGTAACCAGATCTGAATAGTTCCCAACCTTTCTCTTCACGTCTCCTTTCATTCACAAAGCATTACGCAACATTTTGAAATGCTGAAAATAAAACAAAAAATTGAAATACACCAAGAAATAAAATTAAATTGTTTTGAAATAATCATTTAAGCAACTGCAACAATATTGAAATGATTGTTTACAACATAATATTTGCGCATTTTGTATTGCATAACATTTTAGATAGGTACCTACGTAAAATATTGTGAAATAAAAAAAAACTCACCTGAAGTGGCTTTTGCCGTGTTTTGTGACCAAATCTGAATAGTTAGAACTCCCAACCTTCCTCTTCACTGTCTCCTTCTATATCCCATGCCCTTCAGCTTCAATGTACCACCATTAGGGAAGCCATAGATCCTCTGGCTCCGGACTGTGGCGAAGCAGAACACTTGTCTGAAATGAAATAATTTTATCAACCCGCTTTCAAAACACCAACTATATTTCTAGACGACAGAATTATATTGAGCAATATTACGAATTGTGTAATATGTTTGACCGTTTGGGGTGAATATTGCAGATTGCGCAATGATTAAATAAAAATTAAACTCACATAAATTTTGTTCAACCATTGCGCAGTCTTCAACATTAACCCCAAACGGTCAATAATATTGGACCATTCGTAATATTGCTCAATATAATTGTGTCGTCTAGGGGCCGCCTTAACACAAAAGTTAGTTTGAGGACTGAAGTTTCAAAACAGATCTAATTTAAAATGAACAATTGACTTGACTTATTTATACAATATAAAACTCTTTAAAAAAAAACTGAAGAGATATTAAACAAATGAAGTGTTACTGATATCGTAAACGCATTATAATAAAATATCAAACAACTATTTAAACAATTTATTAATGAAAGCACTAAACGAACCGACCGCCGACGAATCAAAAATATAAATGAAAGATTTGGCCCAGGTGGGCGCGCGACTCAGTAACCCCTTCCAGTATTTTCCAACATGCAATAGCAGCCTAAAGGTGGAAACACATTATTAAAACGCGACGCGACGCCACGTGTCGACACCCGATATGCACCGTGCACATTACCAACACGCGACGCCACGACACTCTAGCAATTTATGAATACAGTTATCTAACAGCAGTGGAAGTGTATGGTTATGTACTATGGATTTAATAAATAACGAGTCAAATGAAGACTTTGAAGAAGATTTGATGCAAATTTTGGGTACATACATACATGATACTTAAACGACTCAAGAAAAAGAGAATAACTAGGCGTTACTGGGTACATGAAATAAATTAAAAGAGAAGTATGTGTGGTGAATATCATACTCTGTATCCAGACTTACTTCAAGATACTGAAAGATTTCATATGTATTTTCGGATTACTAAAACACAATTTAAAGAAATACACGAATTTATTCAAAGTGACGTAGGCAAGAAAGATACGAAATTTGCTCGGCAATTTCTTCCCATGCATTATTTCTCACATTATTATTATTTATTTTTTTTATTTAGAAAAAAGTAAATATTCACAATAAATGAATATTACATTTCATATCTGACTCATTACTATTTCATCACTTTTTTTGGTTACCCAATTAGTATAGAAATATTCTCGGGTCTAACTATATATATTTAGATAATAATATTTAAGGTTACAAAAATTGAAAAATAATATTTTCAAAAATACTGCAAAATATTACAAAATATTGTACAGTAAGAAAATTACATATAATTATGATCTCTGTAAATAGCTAAACTCATGTCATATATAACAGGATATCGTTTTACCAACTCAATTAATTATTCGTCGGTCATTTCGCTAAATAAATGCAAAAAATTATATTTAATTGGCATAAAGTCCGTATAATATATGCTCTGTGACAGTTCTCGAACGACTGACGCGTGGCGTCGGGTGTTGTCTAGAAACATACCGCGCAGGCTGCATCGGATGGCGTGTTTACCCCCACCATGGGCAACACACCGACCTGGCACGTCTGGATCGGGTGGCGTGTGCGCGCATGGCGTCGCGTCGGGTGTTCATAGTGTGATTCTGGTCCATAGAAAACAATACATTTGATTCGACTCAACACGCATCGCGTTTCGTCGGGTCGCGTCGGGTTTTAATAATGTGTTTCCACCTTAATGGTAAGCGTCCATCTACCCGCGCCGGCTACAACGCACGCACGGCACGCAACGGATTTTTCTATATAAATACATAGAAAAATCCGTTGCGCGAGCCGGACCGCCGGTATTTACCGGTGGCAGATGGACGCTCATCTTAAAGGTGAGCGTCCATCTGTCCGCACGCACGCAACGCACGCACGGCACGCAACGTATTTTTTTTTTTATATCTTTATATGAATTAGTACCTACAGTACTGCGTCCACTACCGGCAAATACCGGCCCGCCCGCCGGTATTTTTGAGCAAAAAATGCGTTGCGTGCCGATGACGTCACACGGATTAGCTGACTGAGCAAAAAAATGCGTTGCGTGCCGATGACGTCACACGGATTAATTGACTTTAGTTCGCAGCTTGCATCGCTCACTGCCTCAAGTGTTGTTTGTTTTTTTTAACATTTTTTACATTAAATAATTTCCCTCAGAGCCTATGTCGTCTTTGAGGATGCTGTGTGGAGGGTCTTTTTGGAAGGAAGGAAGGAGTGAACATGGGTCTTGAAGAGACCCTTGTTGTAGGAGGGAGGAAACACAGAGGCTGGTAAATCGTTCCACAGCCGAGCTGTTGAACTCAAGAACGAGTCCTAAAAACGACCCGTTCTCATGTGACTAATGTCCGTGTACAAATGTTGGTCGCGTGTTTCCCGACTGTGCACCGGTGCCGAGGGGATCAATGACGCTAGTTCCTCGGAGTATCTTCCATTGTAATACCGGTAGAACAAGGACATCATTCCCACCTGACGCGTGTGCTCTAAAGATTGCAATCCGTCTGTTAAGATGGGAGAATCTGTCAAACGGACCGCCCGTTTCTGCATAGAGTCAAGGTTTTTTTTTAGGTAATTTGGAGCTCCAGACCAGAAGTGGATGCCAAATTCAACCGTGGGGTGCACTTACGATTTGTGCAGGGTTAGCAGTTGTGTACTATTAAAGTATCTACGGCCCTGTACAGTACGCCCAGTTTCTGAGAGGCTAACTTAACTCTGGTTTTGAAGGAGGCCCCATACCTGAGCTGGTCACTTAGAGTTACACGAAGCATATCAATGGAGGTCCTGTTCGGAAGAATGCTTCCGTTGAAGGAGACTAGATTATCATTTCGATCCCTTTTAGACGTTATCAAACATGATTGGGTCTTCGAAACAATAAATTCGACGAGGTTATTCTTACCCCAAAAGAAAACACTCTCGAGGTAACCTTCCATTCTTTGCTTCAAAGCCCTCCGAGCTATTGGGGTTTGTGCGCTCTTTGGAGGCTTGGTTGTTTGTTTTAGAAAATTGAATTGAAATTGAAATGCCACAAAAATTAAATTAATCTTCATCATGAAGTAAATCAAGAACAAATAACGAATGATATTCCCCAAACATTGGTCGCTTCAAGTTTATTTTATGAACCCACATTCTAAGTTTAGTTTTACGTTCTTCTGCTTCTGCCAACAAGCAACTGATAATGATAATATCTTCGTCAATCTCCATGACAGACGACCGTCGTCTACTACAAAAGTAGTCAAACTAAATTTAAAATCCGTTTACAGTGGACGCATGCCATCGGCAAATCCGTTCAATCCGTTGCGTGCCGTGCGTGCGTTGCGGCCGGCGCGGACAGGTCGACGCTCACCTTTATGCAGCCTATTCACGGGTATTGTATATGGTATTGAGCATGTCCGCGGCTAGCATTCCGAGCATGACGTCACACGAGCATGTCTGCACTTATGGATTGATTTATCCGTACAAAAATGCTCGTCGATTGCCTACGTGGTGAGATGCTCGCCGGTGAATAATCCACTAATGTTCGTTAATTGCATTGTGAAAACAAAGCATGTAAAAGAAAGAGAGGTTAAACATGAGTTCTCAATGGTAGGTCCAAATAGGAAAGTACATGTACATATTTTGTCGGTTGCCCTAAAATGGAATATGGATGATACAAAATCATTGAAATAAAACATTATGATAATATCACTGATGCCTTTTAGAAATATCTTTGTAAATCCACAAATAAGCTTTTGCGTTTGCGTAATGGGCACTTCGTGCAACTTCGAGTCCTTTGACTCGGGCGCAAAAACCGACAAAAAATGGAAGTCGCCCAAGGCGAGCCGAAGTTGGACGAAGTAAGACGAAGTAAGGCGAAGTGCCCCTCCGCACTATCGTATTCGCCTAACTTCGTTCAACTTCGCGAGTAGTCTGGAGGGAACTTAAGAGCTTGTAGCCGATCCGATCGAGTGTCGGTTTTTTGTCACAAATCAGGGAATTTGCTTCAAGGGTTTGCGACGTGTCCACACGTTTGTGGGCACTAAGGCCACTCAGTCTCGTCTGCACAGCGGTGGTTAACGGACGTAAGTTGTGTTTCAAAATGAGTGACTGGTCAAATGAAGACGTCTTAAGTTTCCTGAAATGCTATCAGGGAATGCTATCTTCTTTGTCGTACTTTTCTTTCACTTGTTTTCTTGTAGGTATTAATAATAAAAATAACCAGACAAAACCGGAAATACGTCATTTTTAAATAAAATTTTAGCTGTATTGACTCTTGTCCGCAAAAAAATTTAAATTGCTTTCGAAAAATTGTTATGTTTTAAATTATTATAAATTTAAATTATTATTTGAAAATGTGTTTATTTTTAGCGCAGTAAATTTATACCGTAGGCCGTTGGCAGATTTGTTAAATTTTCAAACAAGATTTTGTATTATACAAAACACATTTCAAATCATACAATCATGCAATAAAATAAATCAATTAATTATCTGGGTAGGATTTTTAAGGAAGAATTTTAGTTTAAATAAAATCATTTAAAAAAGATTCGCGCACGTCTTTTGTGACGAAAATATTGTGATGGAGGTTTGTGGATACCACACGTTTGCTACTTGCCGCAAACTCCGAATCCCCACAAACCTCCACAAACCTTCGGCTTGATTTTGGATTCCATACGCAGTATACGCACGCTTGCGAGTGCATTAGTTTGTTCTGAAGAGGCAAGCATGACGGACGTCGAGGTTGTTGCATTGGCCATAACATTTGACTTGGGAATTTAACCAGCCAGTGGCCAAGAATCCAAATTTGTTCGAAAGATGTTCTTACGATCGTACAGGGCGGTTCCAATGAGAAAGATTTATTATTCTCCGTACCAGCTTTTTAACATTATAACTCAATATCGATTTTATTTAATTAAAAATTTACTTTAATTTATACCTACATTCAAAAATGCTGAAAGGCGCGATGATAAAACTAATAAAATTATGTACATACTTTTTGTAATTATTTTTTGATCGTAAGTATTTATGATTTTTCAATAATGTCTAAGCTAAATAAGATTGTTAAAAAAATCTTAAATATATATTAGGGGTAAAGTTCGGATTATGGGCGAAATTCCTAAAAAATAAAACTAGTTATCTTTATACTAAATTTGGGCCGGGGAATCCGAATCTGAAAGAATTAGGTTGGGGCAAGCAAATATAAACTGAATTACACGACTTAAAAAATTTCGATACACAAACAATCTGCAATAAATTAATGACATATCTTTTTATGGGCGATACTCCGAAAGAAGAAATTTAATTATCTTTATACTAACTTTGGGCTGGGAAATCCGAATCTGAAAGAATTAGGTTACACTCGGCAATATTAACCGAGTTAAACGACTGTGCAATTTTGAATTCACAAACAATATAAAAGGCCATTTTGGACGCTTTCTGACAATAAATATCATAGAAAAAAACCAAAGATATTACCACATAAAATTAAGTGTTGCCATTAAGCAATAATATCAATAACGTAAAAAAACATGTTTATAATTTCAGTAATTATTTTTTATAAATTTTATTCACTTTTGTATCACAAACCATGTTACAAAAACCTAGCTTAGCCGCTAAACTACTTGAAAACTGGGATGTTTTCTTGCCTTGACGCGAGTAGGCGCTACGAAGGGGGCACTTTCTTTTGTATCACAAACCATGTTACACAAACCTAGCGTAGCCGCTAAACTACTTTAAAACTGTGATGTTTTCTTGCCTTGAAGCGAGTAGGCGCTACGAAGGGGGCACTTTCTTTTCAATCACAAACCATGTTACACAAACCTAGTGTAGCCACTAAACTACTCTTAATTTTCTGTGGTTGAACATAAAATATCTTTGGTTTTTTCTATGGCATTGTTGAGAGCGTCAAAAACGTCAAAATTACCTGTAAACTGTGAATGAATTCAAAATTTTGTAGTCGTGTAATTCAGTTTATATTTGCTTGCCCCAACTTGAGGTAATTCTTCGGAACAAACGTCAACGGTTAATAAGCACTTTTTTTGATAAAACTTTTAGATTCTTCTTAATTACCATAAAAGACAACTATTTGCATTGGGGGAGGTTGAAAATGTTACATTTTTAATTTTAGTTACGTAAATTGAAAATTTGCTTTAACACTGTCAAATCACTCTGTTTGCAATATTATTGTTATTTTAATATGTTGGTATTACTGATATTTTACAATCCATGTTACACAAACCTAGCGTAGCCGCTAAACTACTTGAAAACTGGGATGTTTTTCTTGCCTTGACGTGAGTAGGCGTTATAAAGGGGCACTTTCTTTTGAATCACAAATCATGTTACACAAACCTAGCGTATAGATTTTTTCGGTTACGCGCCTTTGAATATATTGCCATGAAGTCAGTAACGGTATGATGTAGGATGTAGCCTTTCATATAGTATCAGTAATACCAACATAATAAAATGATAATAATCATTACAAATTGCATATGGTGAAGCGTTGTGTCTAAATACGAAAGCAAATTTTCAATTTACGTAACTAAAATTAAAAATGTAACATTTTCAACCTCCCCCAATGCAAATAGTTGTCTTTTATGGTAATTAAGAAGAATCTAAAGGTTTTATAAAAAAAAGTGCGTATTAACCGTTGACGTTTGTTCCGAATATTTACCCAACTTAATTCTTTCAGATTCGAATTCCCCGGCCCAAAGTTAGTATAAAGATAACTAGTTTTATTTTTTAGGAATTTCGCCCATAATCCGAACTTTTTCCTATAATAGTTTGTAAGACCGTAAATAAATAGACAAACTGAAGTATTTTCGTCACAAAAGACGAGCGCAAATCTTTTTTTAATGATTTTATTTAAACTAAAATTCTTCCTTAAAAAGCCTACCCAGATAATTCATTGATATATTTTACTGCATGATTATATGATTTGAAATGTGTTTTGTATAATACAAAATGTTGTTTGAAAATTTAACAAATCTGCCAACGGTATAACTTTATTACGTTATAAATAAACACATTTTCTAATAATAATTAAAATTTCTAATAATTTAAAACGTAACAATTTTTCGAAATCAATTTATAATTTTTTGTGGAAAAGAGTCTATACGGCAAAATTTTTATTTAAAAATGACATAACTCGGTTTCGTCTGGTTATTCTAGTTATTTTTATTATAAATACCTACAAAAAAACAACAAAAAGGAGATAGCATTCCCTGATAGCATTTCAGGACATCTTCATTTGCTGTTAGCTACCGCTGCGCAGACGAGCCTGAGTGCCCACAAACGTGTGGACACGTCGCAAACGCTTGCGGCAAATCCCCTTTGGCCCCGTTTCCACGCTTCCCAAGCTTCGGCAAGCCTCCACAAACGCCAACGTGGAAACAGGTCGTTTGTCTTGGCTTGCGTAGGCTTGCGTAAGCTTGCAAGAGCTTGCCGCCGATCCAGTCGGGGTCGGATCCAGCGGCAAGCTTCGGCAAATGCTCAGTGTAATTTCCGAACTGACGGCATATGCACGCCGTTTTTGCTCCATGCGGTATATCGATAATTAACATTACGAGACATATGTATGACGTAAGAGGCATGCCTGACTTATCAAAATGTATAAGTACATAATTTGAATGCACTAATTTAATTTATTGGATTTACTTAAAAAGTCAATATAAATAAATAATATCATATAATAATAAGTTAACAATAATAATCTAAACGAAAATATGAAAGAGAACAAGATACAGAAAAAGACAATGGTCGCAACTGGGACTCGAACCCAGACCTCTCCATCTAACCGGGACGAGTGCGTTCACCAATTTCGCCATTGCCACTGTAACGTTTTACAAGTTCTTACCTTATCTCCTTCTATCTCTTTCTCATTATGTAGAAACTCTCTCCCAGGCTATGACTCTCTCAGGGGCGGATACTCAACCCACATATCATTGTTCAGGTTAGGTTATTGTCAAATTAAACAGGTTATTTTCTTTAAAACATGTATTGCGAAATCTGAAAGTATGACAGGTATGAAAGTATTCCTACCTATATTGGCTCAACACGAATTCTATACAATAACGTTAATGGGGGAAACCATACGATTTGCCGTGGTCCTTTCGTGGTGGTTCTGGTAATGGTTGTGTGCAGCCGGAGATGTGGAGTACCGACGCCTGCAGGCTGGGTGCCCAGGCGTCGGAAGTAAGCATGCAGTTGGGTCACCCCGCCAGTGACGCAGAAGTGTCCTTACGAGCTCGCAACCGGGACCAGACCCTCCGGTTCGTTGAGCTTTGGTCGGCCTTAGGTATTTACACGAACGTTTGCGTACGAATTAGTCTTTATTATTAAATCGTTTATCAGAGTCTTTCTGTGAATGGATTATTGGTGAAATCACTTTATTATCACTTGGGTAAATAGTCTAGGTATATGTGCGCGCTGACCGAGTAAGAAATCGATCCGATTAAATGGTCGGTTCACTTAACTGAGGTTCGTATTTTGCCGGTGCTTGGGGCAATAACACTCACATTGCACTTTTCGTAACAAGTTTGGGCGGCAGCCCAGAGCTTGCGCTCCGGGCCCGCGTAGGTGCTGTACGTACTGGCGTGACCATATTATCTGGGATTCTGGGCGCGACTCTTCGTAAAGAAATTAGGCGGCAGCCTGGAGCTTCGTGCTCCGGGCACGCGGAGGTGCGGTACGTACTGACGTGTCCTTCTTATCTGGGATTCTGGGCGCGACTACTCGTAACGAATTTAGGCGGCAGCCCGGAGCTTCGTGCCCCGGGCACGCGGAGGTGTCCTTCTTATCTGGGATTCTGGGCGCGACTGCTTGAGGCAGGCGATCGGGTAGCTTATATACCCGTCCAATTATGTGTACGTGACGACTGCCCCTTGCGACATACCTGGGGAAAGGCGCGGGGCGTCAGGGTCTGTTTACTTGCTTCCTAGTCTTGACCAGAGGTATGAGGAAGGCGTGGGGAGTTTCCTGTCCGTTTCTTCAATTGCGCTGCTTCATATTGGTGATGCATCTAACGGCCGCGTGATTCTGTCCCTAGAGCGAACTGGGAAGGAGCGGAATGAGGGGTTTGTTTACTCGTTCCGATATGGTTTGCGTTGCCCAGGATTTGCTTGAAGATTTTAACAAATTACACCACCTTCTGTCAAAACGTCATAATTGTCAATCTCATATTTTAAAATTTTAGAATTACATTATTATCAACTAATTATTTTTCTCCATATTACGGGAAACTACCCTTTTTATTGGAAACAATCTTTCTAAGAATTGGTTTGTGACCTGGATAGCGTCTCGGATAGATATATCCGAATTTATTTATATGGAACAATTGACTTTTATGAAGTCTAAATGAATATTCAATTTTTATAAGAAAAACTTTCTTTTTATACGTCTTTTATTTTCGGTCAACGGAGAAATATTATTATTACACCTTGATGGAATACCTATTAACTGGTAATTTTAATGAAATATATTTATAAATAAATAAATAATATTTAAAAAACTGAAGGCCCTTTGATTCCTAAGCGGAAGCACAATGCAATTGTTTTTCTAGATTAATTCCTGCAAAAGTAAGGAAAAATTGAGCTTAATTTCAGCTCACTGACACGCCCACAACACATTTCTATCAAAGATGAATTAATAACGAACTTTAAATAAGCTGTACTTACTCCATTATGAAATAAACCTCACTTAATTTTATTGGAGTGTTTCAGGTTTTTATCAACGGGTACTTTTGAATGTGCCATTGACAAAAATGAAAAAAATGTTTTTAATTATTAATTTCTTTAACGTACGGGCAATAATTTCACATCTCCTTTAGATCTCTCTTCCTCAAAGGGGAATTTTATTAGAGGTAGAAAATTTTCCGAAAATGGAAGTCTTATTATAAATTCCCTCAACAACTAAGCTGACTGCTGAACACATTATTTTACAGAACATTAAAAGTTAATGAAATGTCAGAAATGGAGATATACCTACAATAAAATTCTATGGCAGTGGTTTCGGCTATGAAAAATACTGGAAGTTATAAACGGAAAAATATCCCATTTGTTACAAAATATGTTTTTTTATAAAAAATAATTGACAATACTTGTGCGAATCTTTTCTGAGGACAGGGCAGTTAGTACGATATTATGGATAAGAACTGTATGAATTGATGAAAGGAAAGTGCTATTATAGATTTAGTATCAAAAATGCTACGATACAAATTTTTTAAAATTCACTGTTGTGTAATTACATAATTTAAGGATTCATCTATTCATCTAACCCTTTGTTTTATCATTTTTTCTACGTCTTTTTTAAATGAATATTACATTTGTTTAGGTATTTACGCTCTTAGGGCTACTTCATAAAATACGCTTTAATTATATAGATGTATTAAAATTAACATCATTATCATACAATAAAAATTATAGTTTTTTTCCCAGCTACATGAATGGATTTTATAATTCAATTTACCTATCCACATTGGCACTATAACTAACAATAGAATGTAGAAAATAAGATCGGAAATGAAAAAAAAAATCAATCCGTAAAAAGCTTTTTTTTTTGCTTTATTACATCTATTTTTAATTTTCGATCTATGTAGTTGTGCCATCTTTTGAATCGACTAGTAGCAAATTTCAAAGATTTTTTTATTAGACTAAGAATTGAACCTTCCACCCTAGGGATTGACTAACACGAGTGAACCACTAACACTAACCAGGCCAAATACTAATTTTATGGAACCGAGATTTATATAAAAATTGTAATTTATTGTAAAATTTGTCATCGAATTTCAGAAAAATGCGTGAATGTGCGCGTATGTGTGCGCGAGTGCCACCAAAAGTTGATATAACGCATGGTCAATTTGGTCAGTTTTCAATTTGGGAGGCGGGATTGCTTACCGCTGCCCCGGGAACCTTTAACAGCATCCCCAAAGATGACATAGGCCCTGAGGGAAATTATTTTCCTCAGGGTCTCCTGTGTGGAGCTCATTGACAAATGAGTTTATCTGCAGAGCTTCAGCTCAATCGTATGTTATAAAATAGGTTAATTTCCATTTATGGGTTGATTCTCATTTGTTAATTCATTCATGAAAAGAAGTTATATGGGTTTCGAAGGTCAGAATAAAGCATATTTTCTCAATTGTTTTTAGTTGGTTTAATAAATAAATTATTTTGTATAAAATTTTAGAAAACATTTAAACAATATTTTCATCATATCATCCAAAAATTTGAAAAATTGATGTTTGAATTTTTTTCAGTATGCAAAAAAGTACAATTTTTAGTACTGTAACCTGATGTGGGGTGATCCAACCTATCTGCCTGTCCATTAGGGAAACGGCGTGATAGTTAGTTTTGAGTTAGGTATGGACATTTTCAGATGGTTGTTTAAGGTTAAATTGACAAATTCTCTTTGTTTCTTTTCAAATCCTCATCACAGGTACGTATTTTGGATATAAAGTTATTATTGGGGGGATTTTATTATGTATCTATTGTTAATTATTTAAATGCGTGGTCAAATTGGTTTCAATACTTTTGATTCCCTGTTTTTATGACTATGTCTGAACGTGCTTATTTTTACAATGTTATTTTATTGTGTTCAAGCTTAAAACATCTTTAAAATATTAAGATGTAAGTACTTTTTAAAACTCCTTAAAAACAGCATTAACTTTTAAATACTCTGGTGAAACAAATCAAAATTGTAACGAAAATAGGTCGTTTTATTAAAAACTTTTTCGTCCCAGCACAAAAGATCTTAAATAAAAGAACCATTTCAACTTCCACTTTACGATTTCAAAGTTTAATCTCGTAATTTTTAAATTTTTCAAGTTGGAAGAATTAATTGAACCATTATACCAGCGGTACTTCATCACATTTAATTTTCAAGACAACTGAGAGTCAAATTAAAATTGAACTAGATAGAAAGACATTTAATAGCTTCTGATGCGCCTCGTAGAAAAGAATGCGAAGATTAAAGTAGTTATCTGTTTGGTAGTCTCCGAATGGTCCAGGGAAAAAGTGGAGTAACTACTGCAGATGCATAATAATACAAGCATAGAAGACAAATCATAAAAATATTATACAATTATTATGAATCAATCAAATATCAAAACTCTTGTTGTTTCGTTTTTGTCATTAATTGAGTGCGATTTCCATTAACCACACATTCAATACCTTGTCACTCTTCATTAAGTTCGATCTTACACTACAAATGTTTAGTCGTTTGACTGCTAATATGAAAAAGAAAATCGATATCACCCATCACAGTTACATAAATATATTTTTTTAATCTTGTCATTGTTTGGTGCCGTGAGTTTTGCTATCGAGAATTCAAATTTCTTCGAAAGATGGCCTTGCGATTATACCCTTACAACTGAACAGGGCAGTTCAGATGAGAAATATTGTTTATTCTCCATACCAGCATTTTTTACTAACATATTAATATACTAACTATTTTGTTTAATTAAAATTTGGTTTTAATAAATATACCTACCTACAATCAAGTTAGCTATAAAAATGCTCAAATGCGTGATGATAAAATTGCATAATTTTTGTAATTATTTTTAGGTAATAAGTATTTATAATTTTTCAATAATGTCTAAGCAAAAGGGTGTACACAAATCTAAAATGTGTTAGTCTGTAAGACAGTAAATAAACAGAGGAACTGAAGTATTTTCATGAATTAATGAGGACAATATTAGCGAAACTCAATCGAAAATCTGACTCGGAAAAATCTGAAAAAGATACGATCATATTTGATGCGGGTCAGAGCTAGGGACACGATATCGAATAGAAAGTATCGATACTGTACTCATGAGTAGTATCGGAAAAAAGTATCATACTCGTAAAAGTATTAAAACAAAAGTATCGATACTTCAAAGTATCGAGTACATTTCATAGGGCCTGATTTACAGCTCTGATCGGGCTAACTACGTATCAAACCCCCCTCCCCAGGATCAGAATTTTCAAATCAATTATCTATTTTAGTTAGAAAAGGTAAAAGGGCACCAACATCAGTGAAATGAAAAAATAATCATTCAAATTTAAGTATGTTTAATCAATAATAAAAAAGGATGTATAAATTCACAAATTGCTATCTTAGGTACTCATAAAAAAGTGTAATGTTTTTTTATGTATTATATAATCAACTGCAAAACTAAAAGTGCGTAATAAATAAATAATGAAATACAGCTGCCCTGTTAAAACACGAATTAAAAAGTAAAACAATATTTTTGCAATACATTTTTTTCTCTACTTTGTGTTTTTGCAGGACAGTCAGTATGGCACTTTTCAGATTTTTTTTCACCTAATGATGTTTTTCAGTAAATAAATATTTGCAGTAAATAAATGTTTGCAATGATTGAACTAGATGGCGTTGCCATAAACATGAGCCGCTTAGCCAAATTTTTGTAGGTATCTATACTTGCCAAAAAGTACTCATTGAGTAAAATTATCGAATACAAAGTATCGAGTACAAAAGTATCAGTATCGAAAGGAAAAGTACTCGATACCACAAAGTATCGATGCTTTTTTCGTGTCCCTAGTCAGTGCTCTGCCAACTGAAGTTTTTTTCGTTACAAAACACGTGCGCGGATTTTTTTATTGGTTTTATTTGAACTAATATTAAAATACTGAAAAGTACCTTTCAATAGATGTTGTATTGATTTATTTTACTAATTGTATGATTTGAAATGTGTGTTTTGCGAGTATAATACACCATTTTTTAAATAAAATTTTACCAATCTGCAAACTACCAACGGTAGTACCTTATCTTATTATCTTATATAATATATAAAACAAAGTCGGGTTAGTTACACTATTTATAACTCGAGAACGGTCGGGCCGATTTTGATGATCTTTGATTTGTTGGATTTGTCTCCGCCCCGGAAAGGATAATAACTATTAAAACATCACAAAAAATAACTAAAAATATAGTTATTAAGAAAATTATTTTCTCCATACATTTTTTATGGAACGAATTCTCATATTTGAAAGAGTTGCGGGCATTTTGTGATAAGTACCTATAATGTTGAATAGTGAGTGAGTTCTAAAAATTCAAACCATCAAATGTCAATGCGCTGATTGTTTTGCTTTTGTTATTAAACTTTTTTCTTTAAATTATTTATTTGGCTTTCACCCATTAAGGGTTACCTTGGACATTTCTTTATTTTAAAAATTATTCACATTTTCATTTTTTTTACATTATCAGTGTTTTTAAAATTAGTGACATGTTCAGGTTTTTTAAAATTAGTTACATTTTCAGTTCTTTTACATGGAATAGATAAATTATATTAGCAAATATAGACAATGGGCTAAGACAAATATTCATATGATTATGCAAGTTGTACTAACATACAGAGTTGGTATTGATAATAATTACAAAATAGTAGAGTAGGAAGATGTACAGGTTCCAAAAAAATAGGAACCTGTACAATTTTACTAATAACACTGCAGGAACAAATGCATACGTATGGAAGAGAAAGAAATATGATTGATTCTTAAATGTTAAGGCCATTTTTACAAATAAATTTTGCTAACAAATAGTGAATTTCAGGAGAGTTGATACTAATAAGGCAGGGTACACTGGTAGAGAATTCAATTTTAGGTTTTACCAATTCATGTAGGGATGTAGGTATGTAGTTTGGAAATTGGTAATTTATAGGACACTCAAAAAAATTATGGTCTAAAGTGTCCTTTGAACCACAATCACAATAAGGCGAATTGATTATGTGGAATCAGGCCAGATGGCTAAGACAGCAAGTATGACCTAGAAGCATTCCAGTTATGGTAGAGATGTATTTTTTTAGGAATGGAAATGTATTTGTGAAACCAGGGCTTGACAGGAAGAGAAGTTTGAATTAATGAGTACTGGTGACCTTTTATCAGAGAGGATGATTTCCATTCAGAGGACTATTGGCGTTGTCCCTTATTTTTTAAAATAGGGAAAAGGTGTCTTACGGGAATATGTATACTACTTAATGGACCATGGATAATGGATTCCTTAGCAATTGAATCAACCTTTTCATTTCCAACAATACCAAAGTGTCATGGGATCCAGGCCAAGACCACTAATACGCTTGAGCCACCGACATGGAATGCAGGAAGTCTCGGATAGAGCAGGTTAGAGAGTCACTACTGGAATTGAGAAGGGATGCGCTTATTTTTTGTAGTAAGCTAAGTGAGCCTGAAAGAATGAGATCATTTCTAATGTTGAGAGATTTGACGAGTCGTCAAGCTTTTATGATACGAGAGCTATGCATTCAGCAGAGAAAATGGAACACTATTTGGGAGGTCTGCGTGGGAAACACAATTTCCTGTAAGGTGTAAGACACTGGCTCACAACGGGAGTCCGAACTGAGTTTGGAATCATCTGTGAAATTTTTTATATAATTTGGCCAGTTATTTTCATTAATTTTGTTGAATTCTGCATTACTGGATTGAGCTGAGTTTTTTAATATTTTTTTACATATTCCTATAGATTGGTGCACCTTTGGATAGAAAGTAGACTTTCGTAGGGATATGAGTATAAGGGGAGAGATTCATTGCGATAGAAGTTTGTGGATACATCCAGGAAAGAGTTGAAAGAGGAAAGAATTGAAAGAGGAAAGATTTGTTGATATTAAACATATAATGCTGCCCCTCTTTCTTATAAACTATATGTCAACAGTCAAAATGGGACAAACGGTGAACGTATGTCAACGCGATTCCCGAAAGTATGTCGAAAATTAAGAAAATCACATAAATTATAAATCCGTACACAACGCCATCTCTGATACTGAAAAAAAACTCGGACAGTTACGCATCAATAATTGCTTCATTGTGTAATTTTTAACAAAATAAAAAAAACTTAATTTAACACAACAGTTATTGATTCTGATGCGGTACGAAGTCGCCGGGTCAGCTAGTTATAATATAATAAATATATATTTTCAAAATTTAAAACATAAATTTACTAGTTAAAATAACAATCTTTCAAAATCAATTTATATTTTATTTAAAAAGGAGTCAATTCGTCTAGATATTTGAATTACGACATCCATGGCGGAGCAGAAGAAGGCCTGATTTGGGTCAAGAGGTCTTCTAGTTAGTTTCTACAAAAATAGAGAAAAGTAATAAATTGAAATTTCAAATTTCGCCTTGCAGAAAATTAGAGTGACAACTTTTTTTTTTTTATTACTATTTCTTTTATAAAATTTAAGTAGAGATTCTTACATATCTTTCCCCTAACCAACTCTTCGTTCGTTTCCTTCCACGGAATATTATTTCCCAAAGTCGGGGGTGCTGTAAAACCATTAACTCCTGGCAGTTGAACTCTTGTGATAAAATGTTTAAAATAATTGCGTCGACAATAATTCCCATTGGAGCGTGAAAATCTAGTATCATTATTATTTACGATAATGAATTGCGGATAACAGCTATTAGTCCAATAATAATAAATTGTACTATTTGGTTTTCGCTAAAATGAACATTGAAACCCCTGCATCAGCAGGTCTCGAATAAATGGTGATTTAATTAAGTATTGCTATTGTTTGCACTTTTTTAAATTTATGAATACCATTTAACAATTTTAGAAACTAATCTTCGGAAGGTACTTTTTTACACTAGTTCCACACAACAGGCCCAGAAGAACGTTTTGATAAGGGGTCAATGTCATATTTAGGGATGCTGTGTGCAGGGTCTTTTTAGTAAAACGAATGAGAGGAAGTTCTGTGAAGGAAAACGATAGGTAGAAATTTGGAGGTCAGTGTGTCCAGGAGTCATAGGCGTATGAGTGGGTCGATAGAGTCCTACTGGAGAGGTTAAGTGGTCTCCCTCAACCAGTCTTTTCCGATGCGGCCCGCTACGCAGTAAGTGCGGGCAGATGCATCTGCCGCCAAGACTTACACAAACCTCACCCCATGAAAACGGGCACCCCTGCTAACTCGAATAAAAGAGAACTACTTGATGTGACCTATAGTAAAGGTGTTAGTTTTGCAGTAAATGGATCCCATGACGCCGATAACCATACCCTCCGTGTAGAAAGTCATGAAAACTCTGAATTAAATTGATATTTGAATTGAAAAAGAGATAAATATCAAGTGAATACTTCTAATTTTACGTGCGATTCAACAATAAACCATGTTTTAAAAATAGTATAACCAATGGTTATTAACTATTTCAAGAAATTACATTATGAAAACATGCCATAAAACATGATGATGATATAGAAATAATGTGACGGCAGGTACCTACCAGGAGAACAAAAGAAAATGAAGTAGTTAAGATGAATCTCGCGCATAAAGTTAACAAGAAAACAGAAGGTACAAAGCAGGTGTTCATGGTTGTTTGGACATGTAAAATGAGGTATTGTGTTCACAAAGCAAAGTTAGTTCCACTAGAATAGAGTTTGGAATTAAACGTAGGTAATTAAACATGATGTAGCCATTATTTCTCTAGAAAATCGTTGCGTTTTGCAAATTCATATGTTTTAACTAAATAGGTTTTAATAATTAAATCAACAATTAGATGGACATATGTTTTCATATGTTTTAACTAATTAAATCAACAATTAGATGGACATTGTAATTGCCTTCAAGTTATTACACATTTTAATGTGAATACGGTGCAAGAGTCTCAACTGCTCCCAATTGTATGGAGTCAGTGGAACTATGGCATCCCCTGATGAGGATGATGAAGGGAGTGGGGAAAGGATGAAAGAGGGGTTGGTTGGAAAGTACTCGTCAATACAGAACAGGTCATGAAATACCGCAAAAACCATTTAAAAGTACAGCTTTTTGGTTCTGGTTGATGCCTTTTACAATAAAATAATGAGAAAAAATTGTAACGAATGTGCTTAAAAAGTCATCGGATATTATTTAAAAGATATATTTATATATATATATTTAAAATGTTTAATTATATGCTAGTAATAAAACTTTAATGTGCTTTAATGTCAAATATTATGAAAACAAACTACACAATGCTACAATTTGCAACATTAGCAAGAAAAATTTTAAACGCAGAATTGCACATTTCTTTTGTAACTTTGGTCGAGTGAATTTTTGTCAAAGAGTATTTTGTAAAATATATCATAATTAATAATATCATAATCATTGTAATTTTTAATAGATTATTTCAGACCTGATATTGCCTTTTCAAGGAAAAACACCTTTTATAATACAAAAAGCGGAAGAAAGGTATAGAGGTGTTTTAATTAATAAAATTGTCAGATCAAATTGGAATTCCACCATGAAACAAAAAAGTTTAAAAAGTAGGAAAACAATTTCAAAATAAGAACTTTTTCAACTTGTTATAAAAATAAAGCATTTCATATAATATATCACATGCCTTTCAAGTTATAAGTACCTGCCTACTGAGTGTTCACTGAGACGCGAGGTAAATATTCGTATCTTACGTGCGCTTATTTGAGTTGTAAGTTGTACGAACGACAAATAAAAAAAATAAAAATTCCTTTACAGTGTTCAAATATTTTCCCATTTTTATTTATATTTCATGGCGCAGTATTTGCGTTTCCTGCGCAAACTGTACCCGCGCAAATCCTCTCGCCACAAATCGTTTATTTTATTTCGCATGCCTATTAAAAGCGTGCATTCCAGCCGTTTTACAATATTTATTCACTGCACATGAATATTTCCGTTATTTTATTCCGGTTTGCTTACCAAATGGAAGGTTTGGAGCGCCCGGTTAATGGTGCCATCCTTTCACAACACCCCCCTTCCCTTTTTATGTATGTTTCCAACCCCCTTTTCAAGAACCAGACTTCGAACATATTTCCGGTAAGCCGATATTAAATTTTATGAAGGTAGCTGAATAAACGAGACAAACAGACTACGTTTGCTGAAAGCCACAACCAAAGCTTTGCTTTCAACGGGTCGCTGCTCTCTAAGAAGACTCAACAAGTGGATGAATAGAATAGATCTCTGAACAAATAATGTTTGTAGTTTCGTATACGTGTATAGAAGGTCGTAATACGAACCTTTCTCGTTCATTTGGAACATCAAGGTTCTATCTGACTCTGCAACGTCGTGCAAGAATACAGCAACGTCGAGAATAGTATTCTCTAGAGCCCATTATCGCATAACGCTCTCGAGTCAGACGGAACACTGTTAGAACGGCCAAGGGCACGTTTTCCTGATATTAGTTTTTATTTATTATTTTACAGATTCCAAAAAGGAAAAAAAAGCTTACTTACTAGGTTACTCAGTTCTGTGGGCATTATTATGCATTGTGATAATAAACTTTGCAATATATATATCAGCAAATATTTTAAAAACAAAATGCAAGGAGCAAATAAAGTAGAAAAATGTCCCCTTCGGCAAAGATATAGAATGCTGTTCTAGGTATTTAGTTTTAATGAGTAGATATGCAACTTTTCAAAACAAAACAATTTTCCAATATTAATAAACCGTACTTTCCTTCAATTTGAGGAGGTATTTCACCATCCTCTTGATAAGCTGTCAAAATACCAACATTTTCCATTTATTTAGGGATGTTTACATTGTATTATTCAATGCCAGTCTCGCAAGGGTATACCTGTGCTGAGACAGGCGTAGAGGTACATAAATGAAAATCATACATAAGAGTATTTCAGAATATCATAAGAATATTTAAGGTTAAACACATGTTAATTTGAATAAAATTAAAACATACATATCAGAGTATTTAAGAATATCATAAGAATATTTAAGGTTAAACACATGTTAATTTGAATACAATTAAAACATACATATCAGAGTATTTAATAATATCATAAGAATATTTAAGGTTAAACACATGTTAATTTGAATACAATTAAAACATACATATCAGAGTATTTAAGAATATCATAAGAATATTTAAGGTTAAACACATGTTAATTTGAATACAATTAAAACATACACATCAGAGTATTTAAGAATATCATAAGAATATTTAAGGTTAGATACATATAAATTTGAATACAATTAAACATAAAGATGATTGAAAGTGTGGGTAAATCTCATAAAGAGAGTTATCTTATAAATGACGAAAGAGATACAGTAAAGTAGTAAATCCTGTCAAATCTATATTATCACATTTGTTAAGGGACGTACTTGACCTACTTTAACCAGTGATTCTTGACATTATTTGGAGAGAAAAAATGAAAATGAAAATTTGGTCTCCTGTGACAGTTTTGATGTTTTTTTTTCTACAAAAACATGAATAAGTGTTATATGTTGGTCAGTTGGAGGCGAGGTAAGAGGTTGGTCGGTTATTCGGCTGAGTGCCCAGTGACGACATGCAAAAGAAAATTGTTTTTGTTTAATTTTGAAGAAAAAAAAATGAAAAATTAGCAAAAAAAAAAATGTCACCGGAGGTCAAAATGTCATCTACATTTCTTACTGAAAGTAATGCTAGGAATCACTGGATAAAGTAAGTCAAGTACGTCCCTTAAAACTCTGTATAGCCACAATTTATAGGTTGGAGTACTGAATGGTAAACTCGGACGTTATAAACAAATAAATCAAAAATATGCGATATCCAAAGAAAAGTGAGTTAACGGGTGAGGTGTGTTCAGGTCTTGGTGGAGGATGCGTCTGCCCACCAGCTGCCTCGAGGGAGGCTGGTTTTAGGGCACCTCTCCAGCTGGTCTCTCCGGACTCACCGCCTTGCACCACAGCGGGGGGGAGATAGATTCATGCATCTGTCACTATTGGACGCCCTGACCTCTAGATTCCTACCTAACCCTCATACTTGTTTCCTCTCCTTCCTTTCCCTAAAAAGAACTTCCACGTAGCATCCCCAAATATGACATGATGATGAGGTAAAATATTTTTCTCAGGGCCTCTTATGTAAGGTGTTAAAAAAGTGCTTTTGACAGCTATCAAGAGGATGGTGAAATACCACTAAGCTAAAATTTACCTTATATCGGGCACATCGACACGCTCACAACACACTTCTATTGGTCGATTACTTTGGTGGTGAGGGCCTAAAATATGCAGGTCCACCCCTGGTCTTTCCGCCCACTTGAATTACGTATATTCTCGGTATTTGCGTAATTTGCTAAGACTTAAAACGTTTGCCTTAAACACAACCTCCTTTTAGTTTAGCGTATTCATATTTAAACTTGTTACAGAGGACGAAGGACTAAGCTAAATAATAGTTCAGCGTTTTGCTGAATTCGAGCAAATAACCTAAATTCTGGCTTAGAACCTGAATTATTCTAGCTAAGAATAAATTAATATGCGTTATGAAATACAAAAATATTCATTGTAAATCTGCTTTAACCAATTTTCAGCACACAATTTTACAAACTATACTAGTTTCAAGTTCCATAGCTCATCTTGGAAATAACATTTTAAACTGCTGAATATTTGCGATGATAGAGTTTTTTTTTAATTTTATGACGACGGACATCAGACACGTAGATATTTTGCTACAATGCAGTTAAAATGTAACTTCTAGAAGTTGTTTCACGGAATTTGAACAATTTCGAAGTTAAAAATTATGTTCTGTTATTATTTCATCGTGGCCTGGAAGTCTCACAGTGCTTGGATAATAACAGAACTTGAATACAACTTTCACAGAAGTTGAATTTTAACTTTTGAAATTTGATGAACGGTTTAGGTACTGCGAAACAAATGGTCCTTATAAGATTTTAGTGGTTTGCTATATTTGGTGACCGTGTTTACGGGGTAAAGTTTGTCTAGGTCTTGGCGGAGGAGGCCTTTCCCCACCTTATGCATGGCGGGTCGGAGCAGGAGAGACCGTTTGATCTCTCCAGCCTGACTCTCTCGACCCATCGCCTTACACCAGAGTGTGGAAAATGTACCTGGCTATTCAGAACTTGTCACCAAAAACGGCTAAAGCCATTTCAAGTAACATTACAATTCTAAATGAATATTGACGAATAGCTAAATACGATATACTTATATGTGCATGACATTTTTCAATTTTGAAGAACAGTGCATTAAGGATGCATCACTCTTGTAGCCTCACAAGATTAAAAATAATATATAGTATATTTGCAGCACGTTCCAGAGTGGAAGATACTCTTAGTATCGCCCTGAAATAAGACCACCATTCAGAATTGAAACGTTGCTTGAAATGGCTTTAGCCGTATTTGGTGACCAGATGTGAATATCAAGGTACTTCCCCGCTTCCATATTCCCTCCTTCCCCTCCCCACTACATTCAGCCTCACAATACTCCAATTGGGAATACCATAGTTTCACTGGCTCCAGGCGGGAGCAGCTGGGATTCTCGTGAGGTATTCACATTAATAAAACCTTCCTTCCCCTGTCAAAAAAGCTTCTTATTTAGACAGTTTATTTTAAGATGTAAAAATAGAAGAGAGGGCTTTAATTCAACCAGAAAACCAAAGTTCAACGGTTTGACAATCAACCCAATAATCCGTTTGTAAAACTGTCTACATATTCATTGTATAATTAGTTCCTTTTCAAGTTAGGTTAGCCTTAGTCTCCAAGAGAAGACTCGGTAGATACTGACTTAATAAAATTAATTATGGATACCAGAGGTCAACGCTGAGATGTTTTCGCCTCAGGGTGAAAAATAAACATTTTCTGAGTTCTCTCTCTTGAAGAAGTAAGTAAATTAAATTATTATTCTTAGAATTGATATTGCTTTAGTGTCATGGTTCTGCTAGATATCACGATTAGTTATAAATCTTCAGAAGAAATATTCTCTTATATTGAATTTATCTTATTATTATATTTATTCCTCTTCTTTGTGTAGTGAGGAAAGTTGGCGAAAGTTAATGGGGTGGTTATTGTTATTTATTAGTTATCTACCATTGTACTTACTTTCTTTCTGATATTAGAAATCATTTTTCCAATAAGATTGAAGTTGACGATATTTTCGGCATTTTTCTTTAGTGTGTGTTTATCATATTTGTAGTTTTTTTGTTATATTACGGTAAAATGAAAAAAATAGTTTTTAATTTTTTTGTGAACAAGAGAATAGTTCAGGAGCAATAACAGAAAGTTTTGATTTGAAAAATTCTGTGGTAGGTACGTCTAATATTTTGACGTTTTAAAAAATATATCAAGGTTATGATTTATTTAATATATGTTTGGGAAAAACTCAAAAAAAATCGACGTTCGTCAAGATTACAAGTTGCTTTATCTATGTTATCGTAAGGTTTGCAATGAATATTTAACTTGACCAGACGTCTGTACTACAGGAGGCTCTAAGTTATTTGTTTACAAACACTGTGGGAGCCTAGCTGTCTTTCATATACCGACGGCTATTTCCGTAACCGTTCGTTCATTAGACACGAACGACGATGGACGACCCTTTTCTAAGTTACAACTTAATTGACATCTGTTGAGACATCTAAAAACCATATTTAATTTTCTTTAAGAATATTGACACTACATGTGTATTCATGATACACGACACAAGTGATACAGCGCTTTTAAAATCATTGCGATTAACTATATATTACAGGTAGAAAAAAATTCAGAGTTTATATTTCAGAGAGAAGATTTTCGTTTTCTATGTAACGCCCGGTAGTGAGCGCTCAAAAAGAAGAAGAAGAAGGGAAGTTATGTAAATACGCATGTTAGAGGGAGCGCGCTAACATTAAATAGTTAGAACTTAAGCGAAAATTGTGAAAATATTTAATAAAACACGACTCGTTTAAAATAGAGCAAACATCTCGTGGGAGATGTCTTAAAAAGCATTTAGAGAAACATTGTAAATTTTCTCGTATTTATAACATGTAAAATAATAAAAAAAACATGTTTGTAACATAATTTGCGATTTTTTTGTATCGGGGGAATTTTTATTTTATTTTATTTTTTTTTTTTAAATTTTTTTATACAATTTACAAATACAAGACAAAAGTCCCGATAAACTACTTTTTAGCAGTTTGTCTAACGGGTTCTTTACGTTAAAGATCTTATTATAGTGATTTAATAGTTACATTTTTACAATTATATAAAATAAAATTTAATTTTTTACAGAAATACAGATAAAAATAAATTTTTGAAAACATAAATAACATTTTTAAAGTCTTTAGAACATAGGTTCTCAACGTGGGCGATAACGCCCCCTTGTGGGCGTTTCAGACCTTCAGGGGGGGGCGGTAGAAGACCAAGAGAAAATTGGGGGGCCTTTCAGAGTTTCAGGGGGGCGGTAGGAGACCTAGAGAAACCCATCCCACCCCATCAGTGCTCCAGATAGTTGGCCGGCAGGACGTACGTCTTTTTCGCCACGCGCGTAAATTTAAAATTATTAAAATCATTTACAAGTTTATCCTAATGGATATCAACGAGGAAACGAGTGCGCTTCGTTTGCTAATGACAGTGGTGGTAGTCGCAAGTACCCGAAGTGGTCCCTGAGAGAAGTCACCTCGAATATAGATATCAAACATGCCCTCATAAGCGTTGGAAAGCTGGAGGCCTTCAGAATGAATACGATCTGTTAAGTTTTTAACGTTAGTTAAGCGCGAGGTTCGAGTGGCCTATCGAGCTTACGTGTCTGAAATCAAGGAAAACATCATGCATGATCCCAAGATGTTTTGACACTATATAAAATCCCTTCTGAAGGATGGTGGTCTTGAATGCACCATGATGAAAGGTAATCAGGAATTTCGTGGCTTGGGTGTGGCTAACGCATTTGCTGATCGTTTTTAATCGGTCTACAATAAAGACCCTCCATTTCTAGACATTAATAATGCGGCCATATTTAATACCAGAGGAGCTTCAAACGTCGATTTAGATATATTGACGGAATCTGAAATTATGAGTGCCTCATGAAGAGCTCACACTTCATCGGACCAAACTTGGTTCAGGTATTTTTTTTATTGAAGGGTTCACCGAGTTCCTAAAAACGCCATCATGTCTTATCTTTAACATAACTACGTATGTATTAGTACTTCCACTTTTCAAGAAGATTGGAAAGCTTCCAAAATATATCCTATTTTTAAGAAAGGTTCGAAAAAGTAAATCGAAAATTGTATACCAGTTGCCATACTATCAGCTCCTCCTAAACAATTTGAAAAATTAATTCATAAATTCCTTACGCCTCAGACATTATCCCCGGAGCAGCATACTTTCAGGAAAGAAAGATCCACTGAAACCAATCTGAAGGTTTTTACCGACTATGTTGCTAGGTCCCTAGACAGTGGATACCAAGTAGACTGTTGGTATAACGACTTCTCCAAAGCCTTCGATATTGTGAATCACGATTAGTCATAAAATTAATTAGTCACAAAACTTGATGGGTTTTCCCCTTCGAATGTTAAAGTTTTTTAATAGTTGCCTGAAGAACAGAAAGTAATTTGTTATACACGGAATCTTCCAATCTGTTGAATTTCTTGTTTTTTCTGGGGTTCCCCAAGGATCGATCCTGGGGCCTCTTCTCTTTTCCATTTTCATTAATGACATTGTTGGAGTCATCCGTTTTTCTCGCTTTTTGCTGTTCGCTGATGATCTAAAATTATATCTTCTAATGAGAAATATTGAGGACTGCCTGCGCCTTCAGGCTGATATTGATAACATTTCAGAATGGAGTCAATGAAACCAGTTTTATTTCAATGTCTTGATATTCGTAGTTCTGACTTTTACCAGAGTACTTAGTCTCACCTACGACAGTTACACTATGCTCGGTCATAATCCCAGACGAGTTTCTAATATGAAGGATCTTGGGATTATGTATGAAAGTAAGTTGACATTTCGCCCTCATATCGAAGGAGTTTGCCAGTCAGCCTTAAAAATATTAGGGTTTGTTCTCCGAACCGTCAGAGTTTTTCGGGATACCCGTTCTCTGAAGATTTTATACTTCTCCCTGGTCCGCAGTAGGCTGGAGAGTGGTTCGCTTATCTGGAATCCACATGAGGTGGGGTGCTCCCTCATGTTGGCGAGGGTTCAAAAATGTTTCGCGTGAGTCTCTATGTTCCAAATGACTATCTTAGACAGCGTCATCATAGATTATTCCATCTTCTTGCCTGTAGGACTAACCAGCCGATGGTTCTCCCGGTAGGGAGGAGAATATTGCTCCTAAACCAAATCTCCTCCGAGATTGATACATTTGGCAAAAGTGAAATTATTTTGATTCTTGAAAGAGTATCTCCACATTGACGAAATTTTCACCACCGCCTGATTTTTTTTTTAAATTGCAATTTTTCTTGAAATTTCTTTTATGTATAAATATTTGTATACATTTTTTTGTAAAATATTTATATGGCGTTATTTCTTATATGCAATTAACTCAAATTTGTAATGGTGTAAGAAATTAATAAAAATTATTATTATATCCCATCTTTCCCCATCGCATTACGCCCCCCCCCCCCCCCAACCCGTTGTGGTAAATATACGACGACAATTGCTTTCTTTGCGATTTAGGGGGCGCTAGAAAAAATAATATTCTCAAAGGGGGCGGTGGGCAAAAAAAGGTTGAGAATCTATGCTTTAGAATAATATGTCATTGTGAGCTAATACAAATTAATTCTTTCCGTAAGACAAGTCTTCAGTAAATTCATCAATAGTTTGTTTTGGGCACAGTTTTTAATTTCAGCAGGTAACGTATTTAAACAACTGGGAATCATGTAATTTAACGTTCTTTGTCCATATTTATTTGTATGCTTAGGTACAATTAGCCCTTCATTAAAGTTAAAACGAGTATTATGGTTGTGTTCCAGCCTGTCAATATATAAAGGATTATTTATGTGCTGAAATATAATTTTGTACCACAGAATTACTCTCACTGAAAGAACTTTGAGACTCTGATAAAAGTATGGAATATTATGCCTTTCTTTGTATAAATTTTTATCAGCTAATAATTTAACCAATGAATTTTGCACTGATTGTACATGGTCTATTTAGTATTTAGTACCATACTTTAGCGAAGTTCGTAGAACCGGTTATATTACTGTTATTTCGAAAAAAGAAGCTAAGGGAGGAATCCCTACAGAATTTGCAGACAGAGGAGTTAAACTAAAATGGATAAAAATTCATATGACGTCTACAGGCCCAACTCAAATTGCACTTACAGTCAATGGACCAAGTGGAGTTAGTACCAATAAAAATTATTTGGTTAATACTGGAGTTACATCAGCTTTTTTGAGAAACCCTGTCGTATCTGATTTTGTAGATGCTAATACAACTGAACAAATGTGGGGAGATACAGACGTCGTTTGTACAACAGAAACATGTTGGATTGTTACTTTGAATGATATTGTACATGCTTGAAAAAATTAAAAAAAATTAAAATTTTGAAAATTATTCTAAGTTATTTTTCCATACTAAAAGATAAGGACTTAGAAAATTCGAGATAAAAAGCTTACAGCGGCTGCGTGGCTAGGTGTTTTAGGCCACGCTATTTTTGTTTTTAATTTGAACTTGTCATAACAACTGATAAGAGACAAAATTCTCAGAAAAAGTATATAGATTAGATGATTGATGCTGTGACGTCAGTGTTGGCTTGTTCATTCATGAGTAAGGATCAAAGTTCACGATGGCACGGATGCAAAAGGTGCGTAATTATAGGAGAAGTGGTTTTTTATTTTAAGTGGTAAGTTATTTTTCCATACTAAAAGATAAGGACTTTGAAAATTCGAGAATTAATTCTTAATTATTATATTTCATATTTCTCTTAATTAATTAAGAGAAATATGTTGTAAAACGGTAGAAATTGGGAATGCCACGGCTAAGATGAACGAACATTTTACATCTTTGAAATGAGAGCAAAAATACGATATCAAGTTACTCTAGTAATTAGTTTACCTAAGAAAGGCATTATTTATGTTTTATCAGGCATGAGAGGCTTGCATTGTATCCTCGACAATGCAAGCTTTATAACGACGGTTATCTGGTAGACATATTCTGCGAATGCTGTTCACAAGGAACAGTATCATGAAGTATATCATATCATACTCTCCTTTGTAAACCATTACTTTGATCCATATCTTAATATCTTCCGGTTAGTTTGACAAACTAATCAGCCTTTGATATGTTACGACGAAGATGTTCCTAAAATAGCATTATGGAGATCAATTAAACTTTTATTTGGCTAAAAATGTATTTCTTTTTATTGGATTTTTTTTTTGATTTTGAAGGTTATTCTTATCAATGTAATATATCATTGAAGAAAAAGATAATACTAATATTAATAATACTACACGCATCATGGAACAGAACTATCTTCCTATTTTTTTTTTTTTTTTCTGTATAACGCATAATTTTATGTTTCATTTAGATTAATTAGTATTTTCTTCTTGTTCAATAAAAATATGTTATTTATTTTTAGTTTCGTGGAAAGAATAAAAGTGCATTGATGACAAGAACTGCTAAATGTATGTTCTGGGTGTGTGCGCGTGCCTTAAGTCTGTACAATTTTTTTTCCATTTTGAAACAAGTTCTTGGTTTAAAATCACTTTATTTTAATTTATATTCGTCGACCGGTTTCGGTTGATCTCAACGGTTTTTTTTTATTCCTGTAAAAAGAAAATTACATTTTCACTCATTTAAAAAAAAATAATTAAACACATAAACTAAACAAAATATTACAATACAGCGCTATTCTATTTCATTACTTTGTTTATCAAGAACAGCATTTTTATTTTATTTTTAATTTACCCAGCATTATTTCGTTTTTTATGTCGTTTGGGAGGCAATGATATAAGTTGCCCCCCTCGAAACCAATGGATGTTTACCAAAGTAAGAGTAAGCTCTGTTTTCAAAAATCCACAAACATTTAAGATTCTCTACATATCATACGTCAGAAGCCACCTAGAGTATGCTTCAACATTATGGAACCCTTATTGTTCTACATATAAAACAAATATAGAAAGGGTTCAGAAAAAGTTTTTGAAATATGTTTCGTTTTGCATGCGTAACGATGTAAATTATGTCTCTGGTGTCGCGAAACTGCGACTCCACTATAAAATTCGCGGTTTTGCTTCAGAGCAAAGCCCTGACGCAACCCTCAAAGGACCAGTCCCGATAACTACGCGGTCGCTATGTTATATGGGACGATTAGATAGCATGCACTCGCAAAACCTGATGGATATTCAGAATTACATAAGCCCAGAACGGAAAATGAAAATAGGACTCACCAGTTGCAGATGGGGCCTCTCTGATTTCCAAGGTTTGGTGTACACTTCACTATGTTTAGTAACTTGCAATATTATTTTTGCAACAGTATATGCTCAATATGTGCTCCCTGTCTGAGACATTAATTTGTACTGAGCTTGAAATAGTGTCACCTCTTCTTCATGCAACAATTGCTCTTTTTCAAGGTGACATTTTGGGATAGGAATATTAGGTAGGTGGGATAAAATCAGGAATTTGACATATTCTACCCACCAAGTCTGCGAATGCAATACCCAACCAATCCCATATAATAATGCGCAAACAGTCTCTATGAACCTCAAAACGATCAACACAGAGATATCAGAGACCTAGTAATGCTTTATAAGATTATCCACAATTTTATTGATAGCCCTTACCAATTACAAAATATTAATTTCAGATGTCCAATAAGAGTTACTCGATCTCCAGACATATTTTATATTCCTAAGAGCAATGCTAATTATCTTCAAAATGTGTTTATAAGAAGAAGCTGTAGCACCTTCAATAGATTATGCACAGACATTGACGTGTTTAATATGAACTTTGCTTACTCCATAAAAGTCGTAAAAAGTAATATTCAACGGAAAACTTAATGTTTCATTAATTCCTTATCTTTCTTTTTCATTTTTCATTTTCATTTTTTTAAATTTCCATTACATTTCCTTTTTTGATTTCAGCAGTTTGCATTGAATAACTTCTTCAAAAATGTTACAGTATAAATTACCCTTGAAAATATATTTTTTGTAGATTTAAGTGAGTAGATGCACTTTTTCAGAACTGTTTATATTACAAACGTATATTGTTATGTTTGTTTTATTTTTATTAAGGTCTCAAATTTTTATGTCGTTATTTCATTGGTCAATGATAAGTTTTAAGCGCCCTTGAGGTGATTTTTCACAAAAACGGCGCTCTACAAATTGTCCAATTATTATTATTATTATTATGATTATCTCTAATAATGTTGTATATGAACTTGTAATGACTGTTTATAACGCTAACAAATAAAATAAATAAATAAAATAGTTAGTGTGGATGGTGTTTAAAAGTATGTTATCGTGTAAAGTGTTTGTGTACTTAATACGTTTAAATGAATTCTGTCTTTGTATGTACGAGTTTATTGTTTGTTTTGTATATAAGGAGACATGTATGGTATTCATATAGTTTTATAAATGTAATTAGTTTGGTTTCCATATATAATTTTTTTGGATGTTCTGGGCTTATGGTGAAATAGTTCTTTGATTACCTTGTTTTGTATTACCTGTAATTCATTTATGTTTCACATGCGTTTCCCCAGATTTCAATGAAATAATATAAATAAGAGTGTACGAGACTATAATTTAAACATTATTTTTAATTTATTTGGCAACAGATACGATATACTCTAATTAGGGGGGTATCTTTAATACCTTGTATAAGCTATTAAAATGTCAAATGCTTATAATTGCACAGCCCAAGATATTTTTCCTGGATCAGGATTTGTAGGTAGTTTTTTTCAATTTTTAATGGAACATGAGGTGGAATTATTTTACGGGTTGAGCTTAAGATCAGTAATCTGTTTTTTTAACATTCATTGTTAAAACGTTTTATTGGATCAATCTGTTGATTTTTTCCAAGTCTCTTTATGCATTGTTTAGTAAGATGTCTAAATATTAACCGCAATAGAAAATTGCAGTATCATTTGCAAATATAAAAATTTTACCATTCAAAATTAATTGCGAAATATCATTGATGTAAATTTGGAACAGTAGTGTACCTAGTATGGATCCCTGCGGAACTCCATTTATTGGAACGTAGTTGCTATTTCGATTGTTAATGCTAACGAATTGCTTACAACTGTACTACTTTGATAAAATTGGTAAGATTGAGATGGGTCTGTAGATCTAGGTATTTGTTTTGTACCCACATTTGTGAATTGGTGTCACTTTAGCAATTTTACAGCTATCGGGAAAAGTTTGACAGATTAATTTTGTTAAAATAGGAACCAACTCTGTGGAGAGACTTAGCACTGTCTTGCATTTGAGTGAATCGTAAGCAGAACTTGCATTTGGTTTTAGCGATTCAATATTTTACTTACTTCTAACTCCGTAGAGGGTTGAAGATTTAAGATTCAATGCTGTCATGAACTAACATTATTTCATTAGCTGGATTATGTTTGACTTTGCCATGGAGATCAACTGAAACTGGTCGATGAATATAAATTAAAATAAAGTGGTTTTAAACAAAGAACTTTTTCATTCTGTATAATGTCAAGCTACAAAGTGATTGCTTTCATAGATAATATAGTTTTTCCTTTCGGATGGAGAAATCGTTGGGAAAAAGTAAAAAAATGTTCAAATTCATATCGAAAATCATGTTGAACAGATTGAAAATATATTGATCCGTCTAAAACTTGGGGTTAATTAACTCCATGGTCGAGGAGTAAGGCTCTCGACTAGGAATAGGGTATTTTCACAAACTGGGGATACTGTTAAAAATATGTGGAAGATTTAAAGTTTATTTTTCTGATTACGATTATCATACTCAAAATGAACAATTTTAATATTTTCATTCATAATTATTGATTTCAAAAGCAGCCGAATATTGTTCATCCAGAAACGGCCCATTATTGGTTCATAGAATCATGACGTCACACCCGTCATCCATTACCGGCTGATTCGCTCATTGTCATCTAAGTCATCTTTTTGTTAGGAGTTAAAACATTGATGTTGTTATCGCCTGTTTTCAACTGTTTTGTTTAATTTTTTTAGACTTTTGTGTTATTTTATAATAGTTTAATATAATATAGTGTTGTTATAATGACTGACAGCGGTTTTTTACGGGCGCAGTCCGACAATTTGCCCAAAGTAGATGCTATAATGATGGCATCTTTTATTGCTGGTAACAGTAATTTTCTAAGTGCTGAATTCAGAGGTTTTAAGGCAACCAGGTAAGAAAAACATATTGTGTAACTCTAATCCTATACATATACTTGAACATTTTGTAAACATGCGCACAAAATAGTGTTTATTTTGGCCCTTTATTGAAATTGAAACAAGTGACAGTTCGGTCACCTAACCTCCATTTCGTAAGATGCTTTGTAAAACTTTGGCCATTCTCAAAGTAAATTTCCTTATTATTGTATAGATGTCCTCCTTACAACTATACACAAAGGGTGTAATATCGTTTCTACCTTTAAATTATGAATATAATTAGTTAATATCTTTATGCTGTTATTGTTATGTTATGTCAAAACATTACCCCCCGCCTGCTAATAATGCCATGTTTTGGTAGATTAATGTGTTGATGAACAATATTATGTATATTTCAGATCAGCACGGGAGAATTATGGAGATAGTGCTGTGGGATACGTCCAAGTAAAACGAATTGACGATGTTTGTACTGTGAAAGCTCGAGTCACTCCGGAGCACAAAATCAGAACAAAGGCTTACGCAGTCACACTGATTTGCAATGAAGCACTAGAGGTTATAGATTCGTGCAAGTGTGAAGGTTGCCCTGCATCCCAAGGTTAGTTCCCAATTTGTGTATTCTTCTCACCTTCAATTGGAAGCAATCTTTCCAACATGCCCTTCAGTGATATGCTTGGTGTACCTCTGTGATTAGCTCTGGCAGGGGGCTCCATTGAAGCCAGAGTCAAAATAGCCTCTCAGAAGCTGGGCAGCTGGGTGTACTGTGCAGGACCAGTAGATACTGCAGATAGCACACAACTGCCGACCTTGTATCGCAATCTTTAGAGCACATGTGTTAGGTAGACCTGCTTGTTCTACCTGGAAGATGCCCCGATGGACCTAGTATCATTGATCCCTTCGGCACCAGCGCACAGTCGGGAAACACGCCAAACATGCGTTCAACAATTTTACACTATTGACATTAAATTTTGTCACATGAGAAAGGGTTGCTTCTACAGGCGACCTTTAAATTCAACTGCTCGGCTGTGGAATGATTTGCCGGCTTCTATGTTTTCTCCCTCCGACAAATGTGTAGTTAATGTTTAAAAAAGTAGCGGGTAGCCCCCGGCCAACAGCTTCATGTAGTCTGATCCACAATATAATACATACTGAAACAAAAGTATCTAAGATTGTGAATCTTTTCATTGTTCCAGGTGGCTGTAAGCATGCACTTGCTTTCTTATCATGGCTCCACAGACGCAGTGAAGAACCTCCAAAAACTTCAACCCAATGTTATTGGAAACGCTCCAAGATGGCAGGAATCGGTACAAGTCTGAAGTTTATTAAGGCCAAAGACATGGGGACCCTGGGACGTGTGAATTTGCCAGAGGATGATGGGAGTTTCATAAGAGAGCTGCTAGATGCTAGTACATCTATAAATACACAGTTGACGAAGTATTATGCACCCCCCACAACTCTTGAAAATTTGTCAATCCACAACATGGAATGTGATTTTTTTGAAAATAATATGGGCTCGACGCCCAGTGAATTTATTGAATTCTGTAAGAAGGCAATGACTATTGAGGCATGTCAGAAGGCAGCCTATGATACAGTCGGCCAGTATGACAGTCCACTGTGGCAAAACCTACGTTATGGTAGAGTGACAGCCTCAAAGTTTCATGAAGCGGCTCACTGCTGCACACTGGACGGGTCACTGGTGGAAAGCATCCTCGGTGCTAAAGTATTTGAAACTAAAGCCATTCAGCGTGGAAGAATTCTGGAAGCGCAAGTTTTGAAAGTGGTTGAGGCTACTAACAAAATTAAACTTAAAAAGTGTGGTCTCATTTTAAGTAATGAGTACCCAATTTATGGTGCCTCTCCAGATGCTTTGGGAGAAGATTTCATCGTTGAAGTGAAATGCCCAGCGAAGGAGTCTACGATGAAAAATTATTTGATAGATTCAAAGGAACCTACACCTAAAGTCATGGCACAGATGCAACTACAAATGCATTTTGCTCAGAAGCCAAGTGCACTTTATTGTGTTGCCAACCATGATTTTGAAACATCTAAAAAAGTAATGCAGTTGCATGTGAAGTACGATGAAGAGTTATGTAAAGATCTCATTATAAAATGTACAAAGTTTTGGTCTAATGCCATATTTAAAAAACTTAAATACAAATGGGTATGACATGTATAAAATGTTTAATTATCTTCCTTGACTCCTCCATTCGTTATGAATTCTCATAACTGATATAATGTACTAAAGTTTTGGTCTAATGCCATTTTAAAAAAAAACTTAAATACAAATTGGTATGACATGTATAAAATGATTTAATTATCTTCCTTGACTCCTCCATTCGTTATGTATTCTCATAACTGATATAATGTACTAAAGTTTTGGTCTAATGCCATTTTAAAAAAAAACTTAAATACAAATGGGTATGACATGTATAAAATGATTTAATTATCTTCCTTGACTCCTCCATTCCTTATGAGTTCTCATAACTGATATAATGTACTAAGTTTTGGTCTAATGCCATATTTAAAAAAACTTAAATACAAATGGGTATGACATGTACAAAATGATTTAATTATCTTCCTTGACTCCTCCATTCCTTATGAGTTCTCATAACTGATATAATGTACTAAGTTTTGGTCTAATGCCATATTTAAAAAAACTTAAATACAAATGGGTATGACATGTACAAAATGATTTAATTATCTTCCTTGACTCCTCCATTCCTTATGAGTTCTCATAACTGATATAATGTACTAAGTTTTGGTCTAATGCCATATTTAAAAACTTAAATACAAATGGGTATGACATGTATAAAATGATTTAAGGTTAAACGTCACGTACGTTATAATCTATGCATTCACAGATGGCGCCAATAAAATTATTTTAGGTTTTTTATGCTTTTTGCAGGTTACGCTTTAAAATATTAGGGTAAATTAATTGTTCGCGATCGTACATATTTAATTAGAATATAAATAAATAGTTTTGTCCATAAACAAACCCAAATATTTCAAGAAAGGCTGAAAATTCAATTTTGTATCGGTGGCTCAATCCAATATTAATTTTTTTAGCCTTTCTTGAAAGACTTGAGTTTGTTTATGGACAAAACTATTATATTCTAATTAAATATGTACGATCGCGAACAATTAATTTACCTTAATATTTTTAAGCGTAACATGCAAAAAGCATTTAAAACCTAAAATAATTTGATTAGCGCCACCTGTGAATGCATAGATTACGTGACGTTTAACCTTAATTATCTTCCTTGACTCCTCCATTCCTTATGAGTTCTCATAACTGATATAACTTTTCAATTGAATTTAGAGTAACATTCTTTAATTTATAGAATGCAGATATAATCTTCTTTTTATATAGGTGAGTAAAAGAAAAACAACAGAAAATATAACAGTATAGAACATTGTTTTTAATAATACAGTGATATCGGTTATATTATAATTTACAAATATTACAATTAATTACACAATAATTTCAAAGTAGTTATTTACTATAAAATAGAATGTATGTACATATGCGTTCAAACATATCTACCATTTATTTTTATGAAAACTGTCTTGTTAATACAATTAGAATATAAATAAATAGTTTTGTCCATAAACAAACCCAAATCTTTCAAGAATGGCTGAAAAATACAATATTGGATTGAGTCACCGATACAAAATTGATTTTTTCAGCCTTTCTTGAAAGATTTGGGTTTGTTTATGGACAAAACTATTTATTTATATTCTAATTGTATATGTACGGTCGCGAACAATTAATTTACCTTAATATTTTAAAGCGTAACGTGCAAAAAGCATTAAAAACCTAAAATAATTTGATTGGCGCCATCTGTGAATGCGTAGATTATAACGTACGTGACGTTTAACCTTAACTTCCCCATAAGTTCGACTTTTTGGAAATTCAAATCAACAAACCCAATACGCTAATCATTGACCTGGTCCAAATACAAGAGTTGTAAGGCGCTTCTTCAAATTCATAAAAGGACACAAATATTTTTATACTGTATGTACTCTCTACACTTTAATTAGAACATTTTGTAGATTAATCAGAGCGCAAACGATCCTTATGATTTGATCCATGAAGGGGATATGATTGTGGTGTGTAGATGCATGCATTTTGCACATGTTAAATTCCCGTATTCTGCTAATAACACGTTCAACGTGGATTCTTAACGCTGCAATCCTCTTTGCTTGTTTTACTTTTTCCGCTGTACACAGCACATTTGTAAATACACTAGGGGGACGTATAAGCTCACACTGTCGAATTTGAAGAAGATTGCTTATATTCTTGAATCCCCTGTCGGCCATTACAAACGTGCCTGGCCGAAGAGCATCCAGGTATCCACAGTCCTCCACAATGGTAGCGTCTGAAGCGCGTCCACCATAGCCACAAGAAATGTAATTCACCAATCCGTCTGGAGTACACGAAACGAGGTATTTAAGTGTGTTACAGCTCTTGTATTCGGACCAGGTCAGTGATTGGTGTATTGGATTTTTGGGTTTGTTTATTTGAATTTCCAAACAGTCAATAATAGATTGTACCTTAGCATATCTTGATCTAAAACTTATAGGTAAGTTAAGTCTTATTTTGTCTGCAGATGGCCATACAATAAGGCTTTTTAAAAATCTGTCCATTAACAAGACAGTTCTCATAAAAATCCGGCTTACAGATGGAACAGAAATTCCAAAATGCAGCGATAGGATGGCAAATGAATCATCCAAGCGGATTTTCTTTAGAGTTATTAAGACATTAGTTACCGGAGTGGGTATTTTGTTTGCCAAAATGGAAATTATATGGTACATTTCTTTTGGAATTCCTAGGCATAGCCTAGGACTTCTTTCAAGGGCCATTAGGCTTGACTTGCGCATTTGAGCTTTAAAACTTTCACTCTCAAAGTTGTCACCTGCAAAATCCGGTGAGTTTGAACGATACATAAGATCCTCTGGTATGAATTCTGAATCCGATGAAAATTCCTGAGGTTCCAAACTTGTCGTGCCAGCTTGTGTATCCTGAGGTTTCACACGTGTCGCATCAGCTTGTGTACGTTGAGTACTTGCCACCGTCAAACTGATATCCCACTTCACTGGTGAGCAAGCTGTTTTAGTTTCTCGCCTTGATGTGACTGTTGCTTTACTGCGAACTTGACATTTGAGGCTAACTTGAACAGCCTTGTCCTGTATTCTAAGTGAGCAAGTTTGTGTAGCAACATGAAGAGGTTCAGTCACAGCTAGCTCTTCTGGCAGTGCCGAGGTGGAAGGTTGTGATTGTGGCTCTGTTTGATTATACTGTAGTAGAGTGTTTTTGATGACTTCAACGTGCGAACGCTTCAATCCCGTCTGTCGAGGAGTGGCTATTCTTTTTTTCTGGCATTCGAATTTGTGAGGAATAACACTCTTTTTCAAGTGCATGACACCACCCATAAACCTGACCCTCATGTAGTTGTCGACGTCTTCTTCAAGCTGAAATATAAATAAATGAATATTAAAGACGTATGTACACTAAAGCCATTGATATACCTACATAAACCTCAATGACTACGGCAGATATGTTCATTATTTGCATAACAATCGTAAAATTTGAAAATAAAACAACTGTCATCTGACTGTCATGCTCGGAATATTAACACATCGTTTTATACTGAATTAATCTTAAATTATGAGAATTACAATGCTTAGAATATTATTAATATATAGGAACTTACGTTAAAATGGTCTTCGCAACAATGAAGATGGCTCTTCAAAGAAATGGTTCGATTTCTTTTCGGATCTCGTTTCATGGCATTACACCATTTTTTCCTCATTTTCTCGTCCTTTGGAAAACCTAAAAAAACCTTACTTGGGGTATTCACAGTGGTATTTGTACACATAGGTACTAAAAAATACTTATATCGCAAGTGGGAAGACATCGAAACAAATATAATGATATTAACCGAGCAATCTGGAGGTTCACAATCAAGCCAACTGCAACGTACGTACTAACTGGTACTGACAGATCTCACTTATGGCGGTGATTGACGGGGCTGACGTCACAGCTCAGCGACGGTACATTCGGCGCGAAAAAATCGTTTTGGCGGCATTTTAAAAATGGCATACTTTAAATCGTTGTAGAAAATTTATAAATCATCATATAAATAAAATAAAAATTTCGTTGTTCTCGTAATTTTTTACTTTATTTTTTTCGGCAATAAAAAAAAAACTGTGAAAATACCCTATTCGGGATCCGCGGGTTTAAATTTCAGCATGCGTAAGTAAGTTTTATTAAATTAATTTGTACGTTCCACAATTATCTATATTAAGCATATTAAGCATCTCTTACCCTCCTTACACAATTCGGGGCTCTTCAAGACCCACATTAATAAATCCCCTCCTTTAACCCGCCTCACAACGCTGCCCAACCGGGTGGCGACATTTTTCCCTTATCTTTAAACTTTACAGATGGGGGTTCTCTTGTGAGGTGTAACATTATAAAATAATAATAATTTAAAATAATGTATTCGGCAAGTTCCAAAGTGGGAGATATTCCCAGTATTGCCCCATTCGAAATTATATAAAACGTTAATTGAAATTCAGTTTAAGTTTTAAAATTTAGTTTTAGACTTAACCTATTTAGTAACCAGATGTCAATAGCTAGGTATTTGCCAACCTTCCACTTCCTCATCTCCTTTCCATATTCACGTCTTTTAGCCTCACAACATATCTCAATTGAGGATGCCGGAGCCCCACTGGCTTCAGACAAAAGAAAAACGTACAAATTTATGCCTTCCTACAATATCCATACAAAATATTTTGTTAGGATGCCTCGAGATTTCACAATTAATAGCGATATTTCATCATCAAATTATTTAAAATTCATATTTTTATGATGAAAATTTTGTAAAACTAAATTGATTTTATGTACTTCGTTCATAACAAAAACTCGGTTCTATATTTTCGATTTTGTTTAAAATTCTTCTACGCAGTTTCTCTTTTCGTATTTCTTATGTCTTCTAGCCAGTCTGTCTTGCAAAGTTGCCAAAGCACTTTACAAAGGAATTTGATATGATGTGTGTGTTCATATATTGCCCTGAAAGTTTACGCAATAAAATGAAAATATTTATCCTACCCTCGCTGCTATGAATTTCGCCATTGTGAATCAAAACGCGTTCCTAAGGTGTTGTTTCACCCCAAAGATATACAAATAGATAGACCAGAACATACAGATGAGGGGTAAAAACTAACTATGGCGGGCGAAGAGAGGGACGATAACTGTCATTCGCCAATAAATCAATCTAAAAGTATATAGTCATCTCGCATTATAATATGACCATTTAGTTCATAAAAGTAAAATCTGCTTTTTAATGAATAGACCTTTTTACATGGGAGCGCGAATTGCTCGCCACGATATGAACAAATATGTGAAGTCCAAATTCGGCAAAGTAAAGTTCCACTTATTTTCGGAGTGAAATATTTTATTTCCATATTTAGTTAAGACACTTTTACAAATGCTTCATAATTTACTTACCTCAGTAAACAGCAGCTTTTTGTTTCTCGTCGCCATGTATCTTGATGTGATAGTAGGTGTTTTCATATTATATGATCTGAATAAGCCTAAAATAATGCTCACCTATGGAATGTACTACGAAAATTGGGTTTATTATCTTTTTCACTTCTATTTTTACATGTTTTCATAACACAAGTCACTATTTTTGGCGTGTTTTTTCGTAAAATGTACCAATGAGAGCTCGAAACTGGTCCCAACAAGAATGATGACGTCACATTTTTTAGATTCACGCGAGGCTCTCGCAAGCCCAGCCGGTTCCGATGGAATGGTTCCAATGGGGGGGGGGGGGGAATAATACGCCATTTATTACTTAGGGCAGGTCCATCTATTTGTATGTCCATGTTTCACTCCATGAATTGAAAATTTGCTTAAACTTCTCAATTCAATTACTGAGTAAGAGGTGGAAGAACTAAACATTACATTTTTATTTCATTGAAGAAGAAGATAACAATAATAATCTAAACGAACATATGAAAGAGAACAAGACACAGAAAAATGAAAAAAAATAATTCTCGCAACTGGGAAACTATGATGGAAAAATTAGTCGAAGATAATTTTGTTAATAATTCTAAAATTTTAAACATGAGATTGACAAATTTGACGGTTTGATGTAAGGTGGCAATGGCCAAATTGGTAGAGGCGACCGTTCCGGTTAGACGAGAGTCTACTTTTTTCGGAACCTACTCTTGATTTTTATTATTGCCCCACCCCACATCAAAACCTATGACTGTGTCATATAATTATGCAACTGGCGCCTTTGCCGTGATTCATTTAGTATTAATTTTACAAATAACAGCATTCCGATCACGAAAATTTGAAATGCTTTGAAGGACAAAATGGTAAATTTTCAGGAGAGTTTTATTTTTTCACAAAATCGTATCTCCTATTTTTGTAGACCTTTTACCTTCTACCAGAAATTTTATTATAAAATCACATTGAATAGATCTTTCAGATTATTTGACAATTTTATAAATTTCTTAATAACAGTATTAAATTAATTTTTCAATAAAAAATTATGTTAAAATGACTTTCATAAAAGACGCACTTCTTTTTTCTCGAAATATTCTAGAAAAAAGAAGAAAAAAAGGAGAAAAATGACATATTTAATCTTGGATTTAATGTGCTTTACAGCATTTGAAATTTCCGTTTTTGATATGTATCTGGTAAAAACGTTGTCGTGTGGATACCTCTGAGAGCTCGGTAATATTATAAAGAAACAGGCTAACTAAACTGTTTCCCAGGAGGGTAGAAAGAGAGGATAGAACATAACACAACTCTGCATCGGCACACGATACTTGCTTCACTACATTCATGCATCGTCTAATAGACTCTAATACGTAATGTTTTGTAACCCTGACTTTTGACACGACCCAACACAAGTAAATTTTTGATCTACTTTTTCGTTGCAAACTTTCTTGGGTACAAACGTTCTTACAATTCGCGACAAATTGTTTTTTCCTGGCACTGCCAAGGATGAGGATATTTAAAAAAAATCCGAGTGTGCCATTCACATCAGTGGAAGTAAACCTTCAGAAAACTAGAGGGGAGGCTACGAAACACCGCACAAAGGCTCGCAGGCTAAATCCTATGCACGTAAGTGTTTTTCTCTTTTAAGTGTCGCTATTTTTCGTTTCTTCGAGTTTTAAATCATAACGGTGCTAAAGAAGTTTTTACTTCGAAACAATTAAAGATGTTTTAAAAAAATGTGATAACAATTACGCGGAGTTATTGGTTTGTGGAGGAGAAATTTTATATTCATTCTTCGGTCATCAAGTTTGATTGTCTAATTTATTCATTGTCTAGGGATATTTTGTTCGGAAACCAAGCTTTATCTGAAAACAAAACAGATTTCCGTTTTCAATTAAATATCCGACGTTTCTCCTTTTATCTAAGAATCTAAGGAACTTATATTTCTTAACGATTGTGTTTTGATACATTGCCGAGTTTTTATGCTTGGTGAATTTTATGGTTGTTCAAATCTTGGTCATGGGTTTCAGAATAGAGTTTATCGCATTTCATTTTTTTTTTAATTATCAGTTAGTAATAAAGTTAAATCTATTCAAATATTTTATCTGTTTTGACGGTTAAAGGGAAAAATCAATGCTTTATAGCTCGTGATGAAAAAAACGTTGTTACCTGTTAAAATAATCCCAGATCCGACAGACAGAAAAATCTTCTAAATTTCTGGAGGGGTTTTGTTTGAACACGAAGATTTTCTGTTATAGGTACCTAAACCATATTCTGTAAGGTAGCATCTTGAAGTTCGACAAACATAAACAATAGGTATCGTGACAAGAATTTACGATCGATTCATACATCGAAAGTCTACACAATCACAATTCCGTGATTTATATCTTTCATGTCGTAAAATTTGAAACGGATACTATGTCAATTTAGTTTGAAATACGATTCATGTTACTATTTCATTTTTTTTTTAAATTTGGAACATTATTTTAAAACCATTATTTCGTATGTAAATTCTTCTATCTTTCTGGAACTCCGAATGAAATTTAGAACTTTTGCTTTAAATTTAAGTCTCATTTTCAAATTCGAATCGTTTATTTGGAGAAATCAGATAAGAGATAAATTACGTATCTATAACATAACATTTTAAATAGAAAATTATTTTATTTGCCATAATTAAAATAAGAATTGTTTTTGAGCATTCAGACCATCCGTGAACTTTTAAATATACTAGTCCCAGGGAGATATCGTATGCGCGTCATCGACGATTGTCCTAAAAGTCGTTTATAAAAATCTCCCTTCTCACACGTCTTGTATGAAAACGGGAAGATGCTAGAATGTCGAATGTCTTCAATTATATTTGTAACAGACGTGTGCTACAAGACTGTAGAAAAGGGCACCGGTGGCTGTGCACGTGGATGTCGACTATTGTAATATCGTTTTGAAATGCAGTACTGGCTGGCCTTCCTTGAAGGTGACAGCCCTGCTGTACTGGAGGGTGGTAACCCTGGATCTGCCTCCCTGCACCCAGAGCTGGTGAGTGGTAGCCCTGGATGTCCTTGGTCTCTGCCTGAGCCTGGCGCCTTGCGGTGTCCAGTAGTTGGGCCGGCTAGTCTTGAGGAGGTAGGCACCAGACTTGTTTTTCAGGCAGAGCTTCAGCAGGAGGCAGGTCGGAGAGAGGTTTCTTCCAGAGGAAGGAGTAAAACACGAAGATTTATAGAAAACGTTGAACTGATTTATTATCAAAAAATGCGCCGTATTTATACCCAATCGGCAGATCGAGTTGGTGGCTCACGGAAAGTGGAGGGGGAAACTTTGCCCCGGCACCTTTCCTATATAAAGGGCAAGAAATTGCTTAGTTTCTATTTTGCCGGCTTAATCCGTAAAAGTGCTCGTCTAAATTTGGCAACTTTTACGGATTTTGTAGCCTTTATTAACAATCAAAATACATATTAAATAGAAAAAACATATAGATAAAGCCAAGATTTATAACAAGAATTTTAGTTTGGTGAATTTACCGTGATTTTAAGAATTTTTGATTTTTAGAAAATATTTTATGATGTATTAAGTTATAATTATTTTTCCTAGGTTCCCTGTGAGATAAGTTAACGAAATCTGTTTATTTCATCATCTCACAGGGTCCCTAGAATTTTGTACAGGTAAAAATGTAAAAATGTCATGACCGAAATTTCTTCTTTTTGTCTTTTTGACATGGCAAATTGAGCTCTAATTTCAGCTCTAAGTATTTTGAAAGCAAAGTCTCAGTTTGACTGGAGGCCTTGTAGGATCAAGAATGAAAACTGATTATTTCATTGTCCTACAAGGCCCGCAGGTTTTGTTATTTGTTTTGTTAACATAAAATTTACACCTTCGAAATTTTCTAAGTGTTTTTTGGTAGGCAAAAATGACTTTATCTTTGCTTCCCAATTTGTTGTGAGATAAATCTTGGCTTTACTCGAGACCTTGTAGGATTTCAAATGAAAACTGATTATTTCATTTGTCCTACAAGGCCCGTGTGCATAATAATTAAGATATAAACATTTAAAAATAAGTACAAGAATCAAACATATTTAAAACGAGTTTACAATCTCCCCAGTAGCGATTTCTCAAAGTATTATTTATTGATCGCACCGGGGAGATGTACATGAAAAATAAAAAACTTAAATATTTTAAAACCAATAAGAAAATAATAAGTAAATAAGAAAAATGACATTTTCTAACTAGAACAAATATTTTCCATCAAAGCGTCGCCGGCGGCACGGTACTCCAGTATTGTGAGGGCAGGCCATTTTTTCCTGATTCCCAAAATGATCACAAAACTGAAAACTGAAAACTGAGGACCGAGCCAAGCGATGAGCTTTGATGAAAAATATTTCGAGGGTGTGAACACGTCGGTTACAATATTCTTATAGATATTTCGTGAATTTTAGTTTTTTTCGAATTGTAGAAGTATAATGATTTTACCAGTTAAAAAAGCAAAATTAAATATAATACTTTATTTCATGAAACGCAAATAACGGTAATAAAATTCGCACAGGGTGAGATCGAACATTAATTAAATTAAAACATCGTTAGAAATGCGTTTTTAGGGTAGTAATTTTTATATATAAACGACAATTTTTTTGCACCGAAGGATATAGGTAATTGTTAATTTAAATTTTCGCCCGTCAAAATGATTTCTATTATTAATTTTTGTTTTATATTTCACCACATTTTTGGAATAAATATAATAGTAATAAAAACTTTTTTTTTTGTTCATATGAAGCAGTTACTTTGTGATGTGACATTATAGTAGAGATTGTACTGCCCTGAAGAAGCTACGGTTGTAGCGAAACCCGGTCGGCATAAAGTATAAAAATAAAAGTGGTGTTTACAAAGTTATTGTTTTATTTTAAAAAAAGTAATAAAAACGTTCATTCATTAATAGTTTTTTTTACAATAGGTATACATTCATATTCTCTTATCATTGATTATATTGATGAAATGGTCACTGCTCAGATACAATTCAGGATTTCTTCTGGAAAGCAGCTGGTTTTCAGCAGTGCCTCAAATATAGCCAAATAATTTTTAATTTACTAACAAATGTAAGTATGAAATATTGAATGGTCTATATCTTATAATTAAAAGCAAAAATAAATAAAGTAGCTCAAATCCATGCTAGATATTTGATACACCTTTTGATTACAAAAATAATTTTCCAGTTTGGTTGGGTGTTGTGATCTCAGATCCAAAATTAAGATTTGTATGAAACGGGCCGCGCAAACGTTCCTTTTAAGTTAAAAGTAAAAATAGTATGATTTTATCGTTATAAAGTACAAAAAGTTCCAATCCGGGAAAAATTATGTTAGATTTGTAACATGTACCTGGAATTCAAATGTCACGCAATGAAATTTTAAGGTGACCACCAAATTATGAATATTGGATTTTATAGAACACTTTAAAAAAAAAAATATATATATATATATATGTACGCCTACCTCCTTAAGAAAATGCTATTTAACGAATTTGTGTTTATTGAAGTAACTAATTAAATTTTTCTTCGGTACAATTGTATGTTCATATATATATAGGTATTTTACATTTGAGTAGGTACTTATTGATCCTGAATAAATAAATATAAATATTGTAAATTTCCGCCAAATGAAGAATGGTCATCGTCACCTAACAATATTATAAGGAAAGGTTTCCTTTCGAATGCTCCATAATGACGTGGATAAGAACTCTCTCTGGTTTTACTTTGGCGCTGTTTACAAGCTCATGTACCAAATTTGGCACTGACAAAGCCGAATTTAACACACGGCGAGTTCGCACGATTCTTAAAATTGCCTTTATCTATATTTACATGGGCGGATAATTATTTTGGTTCTTTCCCTGTTTTGGAGAGGTGAAATATTTCATAAATCTGTGTACGTTGGATACGTTATGTAAGAGCCTTTAAATATTTCATTCCATTTACCGAAACCATAAATATTTTACGTATTTATTTATTTGAGTTTATTCCTGCAGAGTTAGTAGGATGAAAAGGAAGGTGCTATTACCAAAGCGACATAATATTCCCATAGATTAATCAATGACATATCAAGTACAACTAATGATAAGTAACGAAACATAATGTATTTATTTATTTCCAAATATACGGCACAACCATTAACATAATTAAATTTACATGTAAATAGTACAATAACACAAATAATGTAATAATGTAAATCTAAAATAAGGTAAAAAAGAAGGAATTAAAGTAATAAGTAAAAAGAAAGATAGACAGAGTAAAAGTATTAAGTACAGAGCGATTATGATAATAATAAAAGTAAATTGGAAGTACTTAAAAATAAACGGAGCAAAACTGAAGTTTGTCAAGATAGTGATAATATTATATTCAAAACATAATATACTTATATTCATTTCAATCAACGTATATTCAATTTGGTAGGCGGTTATTGGTACTGTCGCCCCAGGAATTGTTTATTGGATACCCAACACCACTGCGACAGGTCACCCCAAGTGTTTCGATCCTTTTTTTTCCAAAGCTTCTAAATTGTTAAGTCTTAAACCTTAAGATGCTTAACTAGTTCCGGTTTTTTAGATTTCTCGGGTCATTTAAATGATAAAGATTATACTTTTAACCTCGATACACGCGTCATAACTGAGGCACTGTCCCACTATAGTATACTGTCCCTTTCTTTCTTGACAATATGTATATATATATATTGACCTCTTCTCGTAGTATGCTGATCCAGTAAGAAGTTATTCGACAGTGTTGATCCACCTTTAACACCATATAACTTGGCTTTGATGGAATACTTCTGTATGATTTGGCAACAACGTTACATTAAATAGCACGGTTGCCAGTTTCCCAGTAAAAGTAAACGAAATACTACACATAAAATTTTCGATATTTGTATGGAAATCATACGCTTCGTAACTGTTGATCCGCCCAAATCACCATGCGTTGATGATCCGCCCAAATTGCCATGCGTTGTTGATCCACATAATCGTATATCTTATGTACCTATATGTGCTTTTACTATAAAATTGTTGATCTGACCATGACCAATCAGAATGGCGTTCAAGATGGCGTTATGAACGAAACCTTCTGATTGGTCATAAAAAAACATTTACCTATATCTGGTTTTACTGTTCATTGGTTGAGCCGATATGGAAGTTGTAAAACGTAATACAACGGCACTTAGTGGAAAAATATATCTAATACTTCAGATAAATTTTTAAAACGGTTATGAAGAATACATATTTTTATACATTCTGCATAACCTAACTTATATTGCATCTTTTGTTTTGAGTAATGCATTTTGCTGTATGTGTTTTATAAAATTATAATATTATACCTTTACGTTCTTATTTCAATTCTAATGTATTTTTATTTTAGATTTAATTTTGATTTTGATTTTTTTTTTTGATTTTGATTTTGGTTTTGATTTTGATTTTGATTTTGGTTTTGATTTTGATTTTTTTTTTTGATTTTGATTTTGGTTTTGATTTTGATTTTGGTTTTGATTTTGATTTTTAATTTTGGTTTTAATTTTGATTTTGATTTTGATTTAGATTTTGATTTTGATTTTTACTTTTGATATTGACATTTGATTTTGACTTTTGATTTTGATTTTGACTTCGATTTCGATTTTAAGTTTTGATTTTGATTTTGATTTTGGTTTTTGATTTTGATTTTGGTTTTTGGTTTTGATTTTGATTTTGATTTTGATTTTGATTTTGTCTTTGACTTTTGAATTTTGATTTTGATTTTGATTTCGATTTTGATTTTAATTTTGATTTTAATTTTGATTTCGAGTTCGATTACGATTTCGATTTCGATTTTGTTTTTGTTTTCGTTTCCGTTTCTAAGACCCGCACAAACCTCACCCCATGAACCTGAGCACCCCGGCTAAGTCACCAAACATAGCGAACCATTTAAGGTATACCTAAATTTTGGGAGGCGGGTATGGTTACCACCGCCCCGGGAACCATTTTTGGCTAATCAACACCTCTGTCATATGTCACTCCAAGTGGTTCGTTAAGGAGTGAGATTTGTCTAGGTCCGTGCGGCGAACGCGTTTGCTCACCTACTGCGAGGCAAGCCGGATCAGGAGAGACTGGTAGAGGGACATTTTTTTTTTCATTAGCTTCACACAGGAAGGAGGCCCTGAGGAAAATAATTCCCTTCAGGGCCTATGTAATCTTTGGGGACGCTGTGTGGAAGGTATTTTTAGGAAAAGAAGGAGAGGAAGTTCTGGGGAGGAAAAGGGTAGTATGTGTGGGTAGGAATCTGGGGATCAGTGTGTCCAGGAGTGACGGACGTATGAATCCATCCCTCCCATTGCGGTGCATGGCAAGTTCCGATATAGTACGGCTCAAGAAGTCGAAGGGACCCCCTCAACCATTCTCTCCCTATCCGGATTGGCATGCAGATAGTGGGCCGATGCGTCCGCCGCCAAAACCCGTACAAACCTCAGCCCATGAACCCGGGCACCCCAGCTAAGTCACTAAAGGTAGCGAACCATTTAACCTAGACTTATAGTTTGGGAGCCAGGTATGGGTACCGCCGCCCCGGGAACCATTTATTGGATAACCAACTCGTCATACGTCATCCCAATTACTTTTTGTGACTTAGCAGGGCTGCTCGGGTTCAAGGGATGAGATTTGTCTAGGTCTTTGCGGCGAACGGGTTTGCCCACCTACTGCGTTACGGACCGGATCGGGAGAGACTGGTTGAGGGAGACCTTTTTTTCTTACACACAGGAAGCCCTGAAGAAAATAAATCCCCTCAAGGCCTATGTCATCTTTAGGGATGCAGTGTGGAGCGTATTTTTAGGAAAGGAAGAAGAGGATGTTCAGGGAAGGAATGGGGTAGTAAGTGTGGGTAGGAATCTGGGCGTCAGTGTGTCTAGGAGTGACGGACGTGTGAATACATCCCTCCCATTTCGGTGCAAGGCGATGTTCCGAAAGATTCCATGTCAACTCAGAATTAAACCAACTCATAATTCGGCACACTAAAATATAAAGAGGAAAGATTTGATTCTTTGTGTATTTGTTTGCATTGAATAGGCTCCGAAACTACTGAACCGATTTGAAAAATTCTTTCATTGTTAGGAAGCTACACTATCTTCGGGTGATATAGGCTAAATAATATTTTCAAAAAAAATAGGGATACTTACTAAAACTTCAATAATGTAACCCAAGGTGTAAAAAAAATGCCTAAAATATTCTTTACATCGCGTGCGCTGCGAAAACTATTATAGATAGAATAAAACAATGTACTACGACTTTGCAGAACACATCATTATTTACAAAAAAGCTCGCAACAGCGTATGTCTAACTATTATAGTTATGCCACAATAAGTGTTATTTTATTTTAAAAATTTAATTTTAATGTCGCCGCTAGAAAAAGCTCTTTATTTGTATCTTGGTATTAATCCTTATCAAAATAAATTACTTCATATTCAATATTGTTTCAATATCTGTATTCAACTTTTTGAATTATTAAAATCGGACAATTCATTAGAAAGATATGATGAGTTTAAAATGTAAGTAAAAGTGTTCGTGCTGCCTTGTTGTGAGAACGAAAAATTAGCACGCACTGTTGAAACTTTTGTGTTGTTTTTGCACGTGATATTCAAATACAAAAGAGATGTGCTACCGAAAATGTTTAATGGTAGGTAAATTAAAAGAAAAATATATTTCATGTTAAGTAATTTTATTTATTTTTTATAGTAAAGAGTCTCAGCTGCTCCCGTCTGGAGCCAGTGAGACTATGGCATCCCCAATTGGGGTATGTTACGAGGCTGAAGATAGTGGGGAGGGGAAAGAGATAGGAAAGAGGAAGGTGGTAAAGTACCTGGCTATTCAGATGTAGTCAACAAACACAGCTTACGCCATTTCAAGCAATGTTTCAATTCTGAATGGTGGTCTTACTTACACAATGGCGATACTGAGATTATTTTTCACTCTGGAACGTGCCGCAAATATATATATATTTTTTATTACATTAACTCCACACAGAAGGCCCTGAGGAAAATAATTTCCCTCAGGGCCTATGTCATCTTTGGGGACGCTGTGTGGAAGGTATTTTTAGGAAAAGAAGGAGAGGAAGTTCTGGGGAGGAAAAGGGTAGTATGTGTGGGTAGGAATCTGGGGATCAGTGTGTCCAGGAGTGACGGACGTATGAATCCATCCCTACCATTGCGGTGCATGGCAAGTTCCGATATAGTACGGCTCAAGAAGTCGAAGTGACCCCCTCAACCATTCTCTCCCTATCCGGATTGGCATGCAGATAGTGGGCCGATGCGTCCGCCGCCAAAACCCGTACAAACCTCAGCCCATGAACCCGGACACCCCGGCTAAGTCACTAAAGGGGACATGGGTCTTGAAGAGACCCATGTTGTAGGAGGGAGGAAACACAGAGGCTGGTAAATCGTTCCACATCCGAGCTGTTGAACTCAAGAACGAGTCGTAAAAACGACCCGTACTCATGTGACTAATGTCAACGGTGTACAAATGTTGGGCGCGTGTTTTGCGTGTTTCCCGACTATGCCCTGGTGCCGAGGGGATCAACGACGCTAGTTCCTCGGAGCATTTTCCATTGTTATACCGGTAGAACAAGGACAGCATTCCCACCTGACGCCTGTGCTCTAAGGATTGCAATCCGTCTGTTAAGATGGGAGAATCTATCAAACGGACCGCCCGTTTCTGCACAGAGTCAAGGGTTTTTTTTAAGGTATTTTGGAGCTCCAGACCAGAGGTGGCTGCCAAATTCAACCGTGGGGCGCACTTGCGATTTGTACAGGGTTAGCAGTTGTGTACTATTAAAGTATCTGCGGGCCCTGTACAGTACGCCCAGTATATATACTATGCATTTATTATTTTAAATTAATAAATTGTGATAAACCACGCGAACTTCGGTGTACGAGTCAAGAGCATTACCTCCAAGGGCGGCTGGTCGCACAGTGCGCTAGTGTGCAGCACTGGCAAAATATAATGCCTAAATTTACTTTATTTACTTACTAAAGACTAAAAAATCTCTAAATTAATTTATCTAATTTAAATCTATCAAATCTCTTATTAAATCATTTCAAAATATTAGTTACCAATATACAATATAATGCTACGAATATTATCAGAGAGAACGGTTTTAATCTCCCATAGCGCGGAACCGAACAGAATCATGTTTTTTTACGGGATATTTAAAACATCGAAAGCCCGTCGATTTCGCTACTTGCACCAGAATTTGGCTTGGATTCGCGAGCCACCGGCCCAACATAATCCGATCCTTGCTGAAGTTTACCGATTGACCATGAACAATGGACCCGAGGTGACACGAATACAATCGATTTTCGGCGAAGATCGTAGATCGTTTGCGTCTTGCGGCGCGCGTTTTATTGACCCGTCACGTGATAATTGTCATTGTTTTGTTTTTTTTTGTATTGATTATGTTAAATACTAATAACATAATTTGTTAATATATAATTTTATTACCAAAATGAGTGCAACCAGTGTTGAATATACATATAAGAGGGAATATCAGTTTGTTTGAAAATAAATTATTAATAAAAAATTCCTAATTTAATTTTTTTTTCATAAGTAGGTACGGATTGTCAGTGAACCACCACATTCTCAGGGCAGCGGCCGCCACTGATTACCTCTAGACTACGCTGGTCGTCACTACAGGAAGCAACCTTATTTCCAATGAAACAATAAAAATGAAGAAAATCTGTAAACAACATAATAAGAATAACTGCATTTGTAAATGCAGCTATTCATATTATGCATATTCTTATTATTATGCTGCATTTGTTTCTAAAATTCCTATAAATGGTTCCCGGGGCAGCGGTACCACTCCCACCTTCCAAATTGTAATAATTTTTCATGTTAAAATTCCAGACCATAGGTACCTACCTACCTATGGTAATCAATCTGATAAGTAAAATATATTATATATTATTTTATATGAATAAATTGTATAATAACACAAATTAACCAAGAAAAAATTATTTGCCACGCCGGGTTTCGATCCCGTGACCTTCGGTGGTTGAGTTTTTGCTGGACTACGCCGGCCGTCATGGCGATAATGAAACCTTTTAGATTCACTTTTCAAGCAATGTAAGTTATTTAATTATTATTATTTACGTGGGGTCGAGAGAGTCCGGCTGGAGAGGTCTAGATTATGTCTGCCTCAAGCAGCCTCTCCCGATCCGGACCGCCACGCAGTAGGTGAGGAAAAGCATTCGCCACAAAGACCTAGACAAACCTCACTCCAAGAACCTGAGCACCCCTGTTAATTCACCAAACGTTGTGAACCACTTAGGGAGACCTATGGCAGAGGAGTTCGTTATCCAATAAATGGTTCCCGGTGCGGCGGTACCCGTACCCGCCTGCCAAACTGTAGGTCTAGGTTAAGTAGTTCGCTACGCTTAGTGACTTAGCTGGGGTACCCGGGTTTATGGGTTGAGGTTTGTGCAGGTTATGGCGGCGGACGCGTGTGCCCACCATCTGTCAGGCCGGATCGGGAGAGAATGGTTAAGGGAGTCTCTTCAAAAAGATATCCCCAAAGATAACACAAGCCCTGATGGGAATTATTTTCCTCGGGGCTTCCTGTGTGGAGCTTATGTCAATGAGCTACAATAATAGCTATATTTTTATTCTTCTTTATTTTTTTTTCTTTGATGAGGAAGGTATACCTAAATTTTGGGAGGCAGGTATGGTTACCACCGCCCCGGGAACCATTTTTTGGCTAATCAACACCTCTCCCATACGTTACTCCAAGTGGTTCGTTAAGGAGTGAGATTTGTCTAGGTCCGTGCGGCGAACGCGTTTGCTCACCTACTGCGAGGCAAGCCGGATCAGGAGAGACTGGTAGAGGTATTTTTTTTTCATTAGCTCCACACAGGAAGGAGGCCCGAAGGAAAATAATTCCCCTCACAGGGCCTATGTAATCTTTGGGGACGCTGTGTGGAAGGTATTTTTAGGAAAGGAAGTAGAGGAAGTTTTGGGGAGGACAAGGGTAGTATGTGTGGGTAGGAATCTGGGGATCAGTGTGTCCAGGAGTGAAGGACGTATGAATCCATCCCTCCCGTTACGGTGCAAGGCGATGTTCCGAAAGGTTCCATGTCAACTCAGAAATAAACCAACTCATAATAACTCAGAACCTCCTCAGAAAGGTCATTAAAAGCTATGAAAATATAATTTTATAAAAGCCGGTAACCCTAACCTAACTTCCTCTTCAACCTATGTTTTCTCAGTATGTTTCATTATGAGTTTTCTGGTCACCGTTTCGAAAGGCGATCATTCTAATCTAACACACCTTTACTATTAAACACTTTTTGTGGCATAACTATAATAGTTAGACATATGCTGTCACGACACTTTTTGTAAATAAAGATGTTTTCTGCAAAGCCGTACTACATTATTTTATTCTATTGTTAATAGTTTTCGCAGCGCACGCGATGTCAAGAATATTTTAGGTATTTTTTTTACACCTTGGGCTACATTATTGGAGTTTTAGTAACGATTCCTAATTTTTTTGAAAATATAATATAGCCTTTGTCAACCGGGGATAGTGTAGCTTCCTAACAATGAAAGAATTTTTCAAATCGGTTCATTAGTTTCGTAGCCTATTCAATGCAAACAAACAAATCTAGACCCCGGAATCTTCATAGAGCTAGCTTCATGTTCATAGATACACAAAATCACTTCCCCACAGGTGTAGTCTTGCATACTTCAGTAATTAAACATAATATGAGGGCACTTTACAAAAAAATAATATTCAAAGAATCATTTTAACTTTAAAACGGTTATGAAGAAAATTGCATTCTTGTATAGTGGTCGTTTTGAAATTGTGTGTGTTAAGTAATCCATTGAAAACATCGGTTGGCTTTATTTTATGAAATACTATCTCAAAAATGTATTAATATGTTTGATATAGGACGGGTTGTTTAAAAAAATTCTCTTGTGAACAATTATTATAATTTGGAAGGCGGGAATGTGTACCACCGCCCCGCGAACCACTCATTGGATAACAAACACCTCTGATCTGTGGTTCACTACATTTGATGACTTAGCAAGGATGCCCGTGTTCAAAGGGAGGAGGTTTGTCTAGGTCTTTGCGGCTTCATGTTTTCCTCATCAAAGAAGAATAAAAATATTTTTTCATTTTAGCTCATTGACATAAGCTCCACACAGTTTTTCTGTTTCAGCTTTTGCATTGAGTTTCGCTAATATTGTCTTCACATTATTATATTAGATTTGATTGTTTGTTTGCATTGAATAGGCTCCGAAACTACTGACCGATTTCAAAAATTCTCTCAACAACAGAATTATTATTAATTAAATGAAGACAATATTAGCAGCAATATGAGTTGCAGTTGAGCAGACGCATCCACCGCCCCAATCCGGATAGCTGGTACCCGGCATGCGTTGCAATGCCATTCAAAGAAATACATTGATTCTCCCTCTATGTCCTTTCCCGTGCGTCCCCGTTCCTTTCCGCCTTCCCCGTATTCCCCCTTCCTCGTCTCTTCACTCTCCGCGAACCCCACCTACCCCCTGCCTTTCCTTCCTGCCGCTAAAATATATGAAATACACATATTTTCATTTACTTATACAAATTTCATAACGCCAGAACTCACCATTATATACAGCCTGTTACTCGCTGATAATGTAGCTTTCTGTTGTTGAAAGAATTTTTCAAATCTGTTCAGTAGTTTCGGAGCCTATTCAATGCAAACAAACAAACAATCAAATCTTTCCTATTTTTTATGTTACTAATATTATAAATGCGAAAGTTTGTATGGATGGTTGGTTGGATGGTTGGATGGTCCTTACTCTTTCACGCAATAAATATCAAATGGAATTTAAAAATTCTTTCACTAATCGAAAGCTACATTATTTGCGAGTAACAACGGCTTTATATATTGGTAAGCTCTGGCGTTATGAATGAGCTGTGATGTTATGAAATTATGTATCATAAGTTTTCTGTCCCTAACAAAATCGGGTTATTGCAAACGTCAAACAAATTGTTACCTTGGAAACAATGTGTTTTTTTTTAAATGAGTGCTTTGTTGTGATTAAAAAGAGTAGATACTTTTTTAAAAATATTTATTCTCCGAACAAAAAGCATAACGTTGCTATAAAGCATAGCGTTTGAAGTGGACTGTCATTTTTTTAGGTTACTCTGGATTCAAATATGAATAAAATACTAATAAAGGGAGTAGGTACTTAAAATAAACTTCTATTTCTATAATTTAAATATTTTCTAAAATAGAATTTTTATTTGCGAAATATCATTCTCAAATTTCGAAATTGTCTATTAAACAATAATTATTTTCTATTAGACAAAATAGCAATAATAATAACAATTATGCCAATAATTATGCCAGTAATAATAATAATGCGAGTGAAGCCGTGGGTAAAAGCTAGTATTCAATAGTGAGTGAATTTACAAATATTTAAAAACGTCAAATGTCAATGCGCTGATTGTTTTGTTTTTGTTCTTAAACATGTAATGCTGCCAATCTTTCTTACACACTAAATGTCAATAGTCGAAAATGAGACAAACGGTGAACGTACGTCTGAACTCCTCCAAAGGTAAAATACAATATTGATAAAAAATCTCCCTCAGACGTGTAAAGAAAATGAAACGTATATTCCGTAAGTAAGTGTAAAAGTAAGAAAATTATAAAAAATAAATCCGTACACAACGCCATCTCCGAAACTGACAAAAAAAAACGGACAGTTCATTACTGTGATAAACCCCCCCCCCTACGACGTAAAACCTCACTTTTGATTACCAAATGCTGCTACAGTGCTACAGCTACAGGCGCAACCCCGGCCGGCCTTTAAAAGCTCGTAGCTCGCCCGTTCTCGCGTCTCTCCCCTGCATTTCTTTTGCAGCGCCCTTTCAACCCCATCACGTAATACTTTTATGCAAACGTGACGAGATGCTCTCAATTAATCAATTGTAATTAACCCCACAACGTTGTGTACTTTTTTGTTTTAGTGGTTTGGTATAGTTAATCCAATTTAATTAATAATTTATTTGTGGTAAACCCTTGTTCTTTTAGGTATGGCGTGTTACAATTTGCAAGGCTTCGAATAACAATGACTGAGTCTGACTAGCTTGAAAAATAACTAATTATCTATCTATATTCATCCAGCTTCCTCCCCTAGCACCTGTTATACACCTACGCTCATCGACGACTATTTTTATTGAAGTAATCTGCATTTTCCCTCCTAGCATCTAATATATAAATTTACATTCAAACGGCAAATTGAGAAGATCCTACCTTTCGATGCGATGTCACGTACTCTCTGCAGCTCTATAAAATGCTATCATGAAAATAATTTGACATTTATGTATATTCTAACAAAAGATTTACACTCAAAGCAGTACGGCGTGCAATAATTCTACACTCACAGTTCTAGATGCAGTTTGTTAGTTAGCTAGCTTGTTTTATTTTGTTAATTTTATTCTACGGGTAGGTATTTTGGATTAACATGAGACAGAACATGTGCTGTTTAAATAATTGGACTCCTCCATAGCCCAACTGATAAGGTGATGGTCATAGACCGCCGAATCAGCTTCCAATTCCAACGCCTCCGGAGAATGTTAAGGTCGCAAGCGACGAATGAAAATCGACATGTTTTGCCTTCTGTCGGGAAAGAGTTTGATGTGTGTTTCTGGATCATAGAGTGGTAATGGGAATAATATCGACCAATACGCAGCCAAATTATAACTATGTTGATGATGATGATGAAAGGTCATCTCATACCGTTTGATATGAGGGTCTGCTCCGATTAATGGCGTGATAGCCGATGTCAGGAACTGTTCAGGAAATGCGTGGGTGGCACGAGGTTTTAGATCGTGACATCCTACTCTGGATTGATGGTGATGATGATGATTTTGAAGTTCTTCAGCATGCCGATGACTTGAGTTCCATTTACTCCTAAAGCACCGGCATAAACATTAAACCGAAGTTGATTAGACAATCGGCAATGTCAGGAGATCGGTGGGGCCGCTCTCTCCTCTGATCTGGCGATGTATGAATTTAATTAAGGAAGATTTTGATGTCACCGATCCTCGCCTTGGCAGTCACTCATGTCCTCAATAGTCCCGTTCTCCGTCCAGCACGCCGCCTCGAACCAGTAGAAATAATGATTACGTTTTTCCTAGGCACGCTACAGAAACATGCGCCAGCCTGCAATCGCGATGGTCATCGGTATTTGATTTGAATGAAAAATACGTCCTCTCGCATAACATACACAAGCGTAACTTGGGACCTTCCCCTATATGTGTCACGGGCATATGCTCTACGATAGGCGTACCCCAAGCTCAAACTCAAAAATTAGCTCAAAGAAGGAATGTCAAGCTCGGTTTCCAGGGTGCCGGGTCCGAGAATGAAAGGCACCAGGTCGTGAATCTGGCTTCCCTCCCTTCTATTTCCCCCGCTGCTCTTTCGTCCAGAGTACATTCCCACCCTGATGCTGGATGATCCCTATTCCTAGTGGGAGGGAGTTAAGAAAACTTATCTGGATTCCAACAAAGAAACGTCGAACCAGTAGAAATATTGATTACGTTTTTCTAGGCGCGTTACAGAAACATGCGCCAGCCTGCAATCGCGATGGTCATCGGTATTTGATTTGAATGAAAAATACGTCCTCTCGCATAACATACACAAGCGTAACTTGGGACCTTCCCCTATATGTGTCACGGGCATATGCTCTACGATAGGCGTACCCCAAGCTCAAACTCAAATATCAGCTCAAAGAAGGAAGGTCAAGCTCGGCGTCCAGGGTGCTGGGTCCAAGAATGAAAGGCACCAGGTCGTGAATCTGGCTTCCCTCCCTTCTATTTCCCCGGCTGCGCTTTCGTCCAGAGTACAATCCCACCCTGATGCTGGATGATCCCTATTCCTAGTGTGAGGGAGTTAAGAGAACTTTTGCTACTTATGTAGGTGGATATAACGCATTACGCTTAAAATATGAATACCTACCGACGGCTTCATTCAACCGACAATGTGAAAGTTTTTGCTAAATCGAATATCGAATGAAATATACCTACCTAAGCGTAAACCAAAAAGTAGTTAAGAAAACTTTTGCTACTTATGTAGGTGGATATAACGCATTACGCTTAAAATATGAATACCTACCGACGGCTTCATTCAACCGACAATGTGAAAGTTTTTGCTAAATCGAATATCGAATGAAATATACCTACCTAAGCGTAAACCAAAAAGTAGTTAAGAAAACTTTTGCTACTTATGTAGGTGGATATAACGCATTACGCTTAAAATATGAATACCTACCGACGGCTTCATTCAACCGACAATGTGAAAGTTTTTTCCTAAATCGAATATCGAATGAAATATACCTACCTAAGCGTAAACCAAAAAGTAGTTAAGAAAACTTTTGCTACTTATGTAGGTGGATATAGCGCATTACGCTTAAAATATGAATACCTACCGACGGCTTCATTCAACCGACAATGTGAAAGTTTTTGCTAAACCGAATATCGAATGAAATATACCTACCTAAGCGTAAACCAAAAGGTGAGGATTATACGATAAGATATCGAACCAAGTTTATGCAAAGTCCTATGTAATAGACTTGTTGTGATACCTAAAGTTTGGAATAAGGTGTGGGAAATTTTTGGAATGGGAATTCAAATATGTCAGATTTTGTTAGTAATCAAAAATGCCCATGCTACGCACCCTTCATAAACCGTTATATTACCCAATGCCTTTTCAAAAAAAACCTTCCTGAATATAGTCCCCTAGCTACGTTTAAAAATATTATTACGAAACTCGTAAATAATAATTATCACCTCAAAGGCGCTTTACACATTAATTTATACCTACATTCTATACCTATGTATTTTGGTACCCGTTATGTATTGGAGAATACCCAGTAACCTAGTTTTCTAGATCACCAACAAAGCACTTTTAAAGGATTTAATTATTGTTTTGTGGTTTCAAAATCCCGTCTTTTAAATGAAGTCTCTCGTCTAAGATTTATTGCCCGAAAGCGCACTTGGTGCTTAAAATGCTATTTTAGTTCATTGAACCCCAAATTACTATTTTACAACGGTCTTGTCTCAAGAAACTGTCGCCGGCCAACCTCAGGCAGCCCCGGATCGACTTACGGAGGGAACGCCCTTTTTTTTCGATTAAAGCATCCGACTTAGATGACATGGTTCCTTATTAAAGGCCTCATTAAAGCAGCTATAATAATAATACTAATATTTGAACGATCCACATAGCACCGCTTTTATGGAAAATCACCTCAAGGGCGCTATATAACCTATAATACATGTTTAAATCTAGAAAACTACAAGCTAGACGAACAATTATAAACAATTAAAATACTCGGGGAGTAATGATGATTCTATTGTTTTAACCCTGCTTTGTACGAAATCCAAACATTAATGTTGTTAATAATTAATTCAATTTTTCAAACTTACCAAATTCGCCATGTTGCACAAAATAATTTCACAAATCAATTCACTACTCTAATATTTAACTCAAACAAGCATTTCTAAACCACAACCCGTCATGCAGTTATTTATTCCAAGATGCAGCCGTCAAACACAATTCTCGCGTCGATTCGTTGTAAAAATTTTCCTGACCCTGATAAACGCCCCGAAAGCACGTCCCGTATCGATAATTGACCACCTCAATTTACAAATTATATTATTTAACTTCATGAACTCGCAAGCCGCAATCTCTGACTTCCTTATTCGCGTGGACTCTTTTTGTTTAATAAAGACGAACTATTCTTTGTTTAATTAAAATGAAATATCCCCGATTTAGAAGCACCGAGCTGGTCTCCTCGCGACTCTCAGAACTTGACGATCTTAATTCTCAACAGGATCTCTCCCTGACTGTCCTCTAACACTTCCCTGCCCCGACTGTCTAGTTCCAACCCCCTTGTGTGGTTTCAATAATTTATTCGTCCCTCTTTTTAAAACCTCAAGTGGGCACATCTCCCAATATGCATATATCAACTTTAATAGTAAAAAATGTCACACTTTAACTATTATTTCAGAGAATTTTGTGTAGGAACCATGTTCGCTTTTTTTTTTTCGGTGTAAACTAATTTTGTCTGCGCCGGAATCATAAATTATCCCAATAACGCTTAAAAGAAGAGCTCAGTGGCGCACTTCAATTCACTACTCATCCTAATTACTTGCGTCGACTTTATTGGTTATATAATAACATTATATAAGCATTGTCTGTACACGTTTTCGTTCTTTCTGCGTGCGTCACTATTGAACGAATTCTGCAATCTTATTTTGACAAATATGTTAAATATTTTAACCCCTAATCGGCGCGTCGCTCTAGTATATTTAAATGCACCAAGATTAATCTTTATTGCCTAGTTTTCAATTTCCTACTGCCATAGAAAATTCACAAGACAATTGTTTCGCAAATCAATTTGCTCGCGTTAAAGTCAGTCACCACGCAAATATCCATCGGCCGCCCCTGACTTGATAATGAACCTGAAAAAATCCCTCTAAATGTTATTCTGGGTCCCTTCTTAGTTTTGTGAAGAATGGCCTTTGCCGGGGCTCGCATGCACTTGAGCTACGCAAACACATGTGGTTATTTAGTGGTAAGGACCCATAAATCACCTCCATGAATTGAAACAGAGAATCGTATGCTGAAACCATTCCATGTTACAAAAATTAAATATAATTCTAAATTGATCTCTCAATTTTAAAAGAATTATTTCGTAGGCCCAAAGGCGAGATCATCACATTACACATCGATAATTACTTAATTGTGTAATTTTTAACTTAATAAAAACACTGAATTTAATTCAGGCAATAAGTTAACACAACATTTATTGATTTTGAGGCGGCACGAAGTCGCCGGGTCAGCTAGTAAAATAATAATATGTTAGATGACTCCCTTTCGCCCGGGCGGGGTAAGCTAAGTAATACTTACATTTTTAAACTCATGGTATCTTTCGAATGGAAAGTCCAAATTGAATAATTAAAAAAAGGAAATAAAGGTATTGAATCAGTCTTGATTTATTTATTTTGATAAGGATTAAAACCAAGATACAAATAACGAGCCATTTAAAGCGGCGTCATTTTAATTAAATTTTTAAATAAAATAACACTTATTGTGGCAAAACTATAATAGTTAGACATATGCTGTCGCGAGATTTTTTGTAAATAATGATGTGTTCTACAAAGTTATCTTACATTGTTTTATTCTATCTATAATAGTTTTCGCAGCGCACGCGATGTAAAGAATATTTTAGGAATTTTTTTTACACCTTGGGATGCATTATTGAAGTTTTAGTAAGTATCCCTAATTTTTTTGAAAATATTATTTAGCCTATGTCACCCGAAGATAGTGTAGCTTCCTAACAATGAAAGAATTTTTCAAATCGGTTCAGTAGTTTCGGAGCCTATTCTATCCTAACACACAAATAATCAAATCTTTCCTCTTTATATTTTAGTGTGCTAGATTAGATGTTCTTTAGCCGTACTCTCTTGCCTTTCGGAACGTTAATTATGAATTATGAGTTGGTTTATTTCTGAATTGACATGGAACCTTTCGGAACATCGTCTTGCACCGAAATGGGAGGGATGGATTCACACGTCCGTCACTCCTAGACACACTGACCCCCAGAATCCTACCCACACTTACTACCCCATTCCTTCCCTGAACATACTCTTCTTCCTTTCCTAAAATACGCTCCACACTGCATCCCTAAAGATGACATAGGCCTTGAGGGGATTTATTTTCTTCAGGGCTTCCTGTGTGTAAGAAAAAAAGGTCTCCCTCAAACAGTCTCTTCCAATCCGGCTTGCCACGCAGTAAGTGGGCGCGTTCGCCACACGGACCTAAGCAAATCACACTACTTGAACCGGGCACTCCTGCTAAGTCACGAAATGTAGCGAACCACTTGCAGTGACATATGACAGAGGTGTTGATTACCCAAAAAATAGTTCCCGGGGCGGTGGTAACCATACCCGCCTCCCAAATTTTAGGTAAACGTTAAGTGGTTCGCTATATTTGGTGACTAAGCCGGGGTGCCCAGGTTCATAGGGTGTGCGAGTCTTAAAAGCGGAAACGAAAACGAAAATAAAAACAAAATCAAAATTAAAATCAAAATCAAAATCAAAATCAAAATCAAAATCAAAATCAAAATCAAAATCAAAATCAAAATCAAAATCAAAATCAAAATCAAAATCAAAATCAAAATCAAAATCAAAATCAAAATCAAAATCAAAATTAAAATCAAAATCAAAATCAAAATCAAAATCAAAATCAAAATCTAATTCAAAATCAAAATCATAATCAAAATCAAAATCAAAAGTCAAAATCGAAATCTATATCGAAATCGAAATCAAAAGTCAAAATCAAATTGAAAATTAAAATTAAAATCAAAATCAAAATCTCAAACCAAAACCAAAATCAAAGTCAAAGTCAAAATCAAAATTAAAATCTCAAACCAAAACCAAAATCAAAATCAATATCCGAACTTGCGACATCCGAATTCGTAGTCAAGATCGCACTGCACTGCATTATTGTTGTATTATACAAACGTATTAAATAAAAATTACCTCCGCACGCCACAATTCGAACTTGCGACTTCCGAATTCGTAGTCAAGATCGTAATGCCCCTTGATATCGTTGAATTATACATTTTAATAAAAATAATGCAATTTGTTCTTGCGACTTCCGAATTCGTAGAGATCGTAATGCAATGCATTACCGAGGAATCATACGTATTTGTCAAAATAAAATTTACTTGGCCACGCCACAATTCGAACTTGCGACTTCCGAATTCGTAGTCAAGATCGTAATGCAACGCATTGTCGAGGAATTATATCAAAATCTTTATCAAAATAAAAATTACTTGCGCACGCCACAATTCGAACTTGCGACTTCCAAATTCGTAGCCAAGATCGTAAGGCAACGCATTATCGAGGAATTATACATATTTATCAATATAAAATTTACTCGCGCATGACATTTAAACTTGCGACATCCGAATTCGTAGTCAAGATCGCACTGCACTGCATTATTGTTGTATTATACAAACGTATCAAATAAAAATTACCTCCGCACGCCACAATTCGAACTTGCGACTTCCGATTTCGTAGTCAAGATCGTAATGCCCCTCGATATCGTTGAATTATACAAATGCATGAATTAAAATTTATTTGCGCTCGACATAATTTAAACTTGCGACATCCGAATTCGTAGTCAATTATCATAATGCATTATCGAGAAATTATACAAATTTATCAAAATAAAATTGACTCACGCACGCCATTTGAACTCGCGACTTCCGAATTCGTAGTCAAGGATCATAATGCAATGCATTGTCGAGGAATCATACATATTTATTAAAATAAAATTTACTTGCGCACCCCACAGTTTGTACTTGCGACTTCCGAATTCGTAGCCAAGACCGTAACCCAACGCATTATCGTGAAATTATAAAAAAATATCAAATAAAATACTTAAAAACTTTTTATGAAACCCTGAGAATGAGAACATCGCTCTAGAAACATATCGGACCTTTTTTGGCGGTCAAAACTTGGCATTTATATGGATCAACAAAAAAAAACGTGTAAAATGTATAAGATACCGAACAATGGGCGTGGCTTACAGCTAAATCTTGATGGTATAAATTGATCCACATGGATCAGGATGTGTATGCCAGCTTGTGTAATGGATCAGCATATCCGGATGGATCAACACGTGCGAACGGATCAACTTAAAACTGGTGTACCGTCGCGCAAGATCAACGTTTTACGAGAGGAGATAAATATATATATATATATCTAGTAGTATGCTGATCCAGTAAGAAGTTATTCGACAGTGTTGATCCACCTTTAACACCATATAACTTAGCTTTGATGGAATACTTCTGTATGATTTGGCAACAACGTTACATTAAATAGCACGGTTGCCAGTTTCCCAGTAAAAGTAAACGAAATACTACACATATAATTTTCGATATTTGTATGGAAATCATACGCTTCGTAACTGTTGATCCGCCCAAATCACCATGCGTTGATGATCCGCCCAAATTGCCATGCGTTGTTGATCCACATAATCGTATATCTTATGTACCTATATGTGCTTTTACTATAAAATTGTTGATCTGACCATGACCAATCAGAATGGCGTTCAAGATGGCGTTATGAACGAAACCTTCTGATTGGTCATAAAAAACATTAACCTATATCTGGTTTTACTGTTCATTGGTTGAGCCGATATGGAAGTTGTAAAACGTAATACAACGGCACTTGGTGGAAAAATATATCTAATACTTCAGATAAATTTTTAAAACGGTTATGAAGAATACATATTTTTATACATTCTGCATAACCTAACTTATATTGTATCTTTTGTTTTGAGTAATGCATTTTGCTGTATGTGTTTTATAAAATTATAATATTATGCCTTTACGTTCTTATTTCAATTCTAATGTTTTTTTTATATTAGATTTAATTTTGATTTTGATTTTTTTTTGATTTTGGTTTTGATTTTGATTTTTAATTTTGGTTTTAATTTTGACTTTGATTTTGATTTAGATTTTGATTTTTACTTTTGATTTTGACTTTTGATTTTGATTTTGACTTCGATTTCGATTTTGACTTTTGATTTTCATTTTGATTTTGGTTTTTGATTTTGATTTTGATTTTGATTTTATCTTTGACTTTTGAATTTTGATTTTGATTTTGATTTTGATTTTGATTTTGATTTCGATTTTGATTTTGATTTTAATTTTGATTTTGATTTTGATTTTGATTTCGATTACGATTACGATTTCGATTTCGATTTTGTTTTTGTTTTCGTTTCCGTTTCTAAGACCCGCACAAACCTCACCCCATGAACCTGAGCACCCCGGCTAAGTCACCAAACATAGCGAACCATTTAAGGTATACCTAAATTTTGGGAGGCGGGTATGGTTACCACCGCCCCGGAAACCATTTTTTGGCTAATCAACACCTCTGTCATATGTCACTCTAAGTGGTTCGTTAAGGAGTGAGATTTGTCTAGGTCCGTGCGGCGAACGCGTTTGCTCACCTACTGCGAGGCAAGCCGGATCAGGAGAGACTGGTAGAGGGACATTTTTTTTTTCATTAGCTTCACACAGGAAGGAGGCCCTGAGGAAAATAATTCCCTTCAGGGCCTATGTAATCTTTGGGGACGCTGTGTGGAAGGTATTTTTAGGAAAAGAAGGAGAGGAAGTTCTGGGGAGGAAAAGGGTGGTATGTGTGGGTAGGAATCTGGGGATCAGTGTGTCCAGGAGTGACGGACGTATGAATCCATCCCTCCCATTGCGGTGCATGGCAAGTTCCGATATAGTACGGCTCAAGAAGTCGAAGGGACCCCCTCAACCATTCTCTCCCTATCCGGATTGTCATGCAGATAGTGGGTCGACGCGTCCGCCGCCAAAACCCGTACAAACCTCAGCCCATGAACCCGGGCACCCCGGCTAAGTCACTAAAGGTAGCGAACCATTTAACCTAGACTTATAGTTTGGGAGCCAGGTATGTGTACCGCCGCCCCGGGAACCATTTATTGGATAACCAACTAGTCATACGTCATCCCAATTACTTTTTGTGACTTAGCAGGGCTGCTCGGGTTCAAGGGATGAGATTTGTCTAGGTCTTTGCGGCGAACGGGTTTGCCCACCTACTGCGTTACGGACCGGATCGGGAGAGACTGGTTGAGGGAGACATTTTTTTCTTACACACAGGAAGCCCTAAAGAAAATAAATCCCCTCAAGGCCTATGTCATCTTTAGGGATGCAGTGTGGAGCGTATTTTGGGAACGGAAGAAGAGGATGTACAGGGAAGTAATGGGGTAGTAAGTGTGGGTAGGAATCTGGGCGTCAGTGTGTCTAGGAGTGACGGACGTGTGAATCCATCCCTCCCATTTCGGTGCAAGGCGATGTTCCGAAAGATTCCATGTCAACTCAGAAATAAACCAACTCATAATTCATAATTAACGTTCCGAAAGGCGAGAAAGTACGGCTGAAGAACATCTAATCTAGCACACTAAAATATAAAGAGGAAAGATTTGATTCTTTGGGTGTTTGTTTGCATTGAATAGGCTCCGAAGCTACTGAACCGATTTGAAAAATTCTTTCATTGTTAGGAAGCTACACTATCTTCGGGTGACATAGGCTAAATAATATTTTCAAAAAAAAATAGGGATACTTACTAAAACTTCAATAATGTAACCCAAGGTGTAAAAAAAATGCCTAAAATATTCTTTACATCGCGTGCGCTGCGAAAACTATTATAGATAGAATAAAACAATGTACTACGACTTTGCAGAACACATCATTATTTACAAAAAAGGTCGCGACAGCGTATGTCTAACTATTATAGTTATGCCACAATAAGTGTTATTTTTTTTTAAAAATTTAATTTTAATGTCGCCGCTAGAAAAAGCTCTTTATTTGTATCTTGGTATTAATCCTTATCAAAATAAATTACTTCATATTCAATATTGTTTCAATATCTGTATTCAACTTTTTGAATTATTAAAATCGGACAATTCATTAGAAAGATATGATGAGTTTAAAATGTAAGTAAAAGTGTTCGTGCTGCCTTGTTGTGAGAAAAATTATCACGCACTATAATGTTGAAACTTTCGTGTTGTTTTTGCACGTTCAATCGCAGTCAGTTTGTACAAGATATTCAAATACAAAAGAGATGTGCTACCGAAATAATGTTTAATGGTAGGTAAATTAAAAGTAAAATATATTTCATGTTAAGTAATTTTATTAATTTTTTATAGTAAAGAGACTCAGCTGCTCCCGTCAGGAGCCAGTGAAACTATGGCATCCCCAATTGTATGTTATGAGGCTGAATATAGTGGGGAGGGGAAGGAGAAAGGAAAGAGGAAGGTAGGAAAGTACCTGGCTATTCAGATCTAGTCAATAAACACGGCTAACGCCATTTCAAACAATGTTTCAATTCTGAATGGTGGTCTTACACGAGGGCGATACTGAGAGTATTTTTCACTCTGGAACGTATATTATTTTAAATGAATAAATTGTGATAGATCACGCGATCTTCAGTGTACGAGTCAAGAACATTACCTCTAGACTACGCCGGTCGTCACTACAGGAAGCAACCTTATTTCCAATGAAACAATAAAAATGAAGAGAATCTGTAAACAACATAATAATTGTAAATGCAGCTATTCATATTATGCATATTCTTATTATTATTATGCTGCATTTGTTCCTATAATTCCTATAAATGGTTCCCGGGGCGGCGGTACCACACCCACCTTCCAAATTGTAATAATTTTTCATGTTAAAATTCCAGACCATAGGTACCTACCTACCTATTTGATTTTGATTTTGATTTCGATTACGATTACGATTAGGATTTCGATTTTGTTTATGTTTTCGTTTCCGTTTCTAAGACCCGCACAAACCTTACCCCATGAACCTGAGCACCCCGGCTAAGTCACCAAACATAGCGAACCATTTAAGGTATACCTAAATTTTGGGAGGCGGGTATGGTTACCACCGCCCCGGGAACCATTTTTTGGTTAATCAACACCTCTATCATATGTCACTCCAAGTGGTTCGTTAAGGAGTGAGATTTGTCTAGGTCCGTGCGGCGAACGCGTTTGCTCACCTACTGCGAGGCAAGCCGGATCAGGAGAGACTGGTAGAGGGACATTTTTTTTCATTAGCTTCACACAGGAAGGAGGCCCTGAGGAAAATAATTCCCTTCAGGGCCTATGTAATCTTTGGGGACGCTGTGTAAAAGGTATTTTTAGGAAAAGAAGGAGAAGAAGTTCTGGGGAGGACAAGGGTAGTATGTGTGGGTAGGAATCTGGGGATCAGTGTGTCCAGGAGTGACGGACGTATGAATCCATCCCTCCCATTGCGGTGCATTGCAAGTTCCGATAGAGTACGACTGAACAAGTCGAAGGGACCCCCTCAACCATTCTCTCCCTATCCGGATTGGCATGCAGATAGTGGGCAGACGCGTCCGCCGCCAAAACCCGTACAAACCTCAGCCCATGAACCCGGGCACCCCGGCTTAGTCACTAAAGGTAGCGAACCATTTAACCTAGACTTATAGTTTGGGAGCCAGGTATGTGTACCGCCGCCCCGGGAACCATTTATTGGATAACCAACTCGTCATACGTCATCCCAATTACTTTTTGTGACTTAGCAGGGTTGCTCGGGTTCAAGGGATGAGATTTGTCTAGGTTTTGCGGCGAACGGGTTTGCCCACCTACTGCGTTACGGACCGGATCGGGAGAGACTGGTTGAGGGAGACCTTTTGTTCTTACACACAGGAAGCCCTGAAGAAAATAAATCCCCTCAAGGCCTATGTCATCTTTAGGGATGCAGTGTGGAGCGTATTTTAGGAAAGGAAGAAGAGGATGTTCAGGGAAGGAATGGGGTAGTAAGTGTGGGTAGGAATCTGGGCGTCAGTGTGTCTAGGAGTGACGGACGTGTGAATACATCCCTCCCATTTCGGTGCAAGGCGATGTTCCGAAAGATTCCATGTCAACTCAGAATTAAACCAACTCATAATTCGGCACACTAAAATATAAAGAGGAAAGATTTGATTCTTTGTGTATTTGTTTGCATTGAATAGGCTCCGAAACTACTGAACCGATTTGAAAAATTCTTTCATTGTTAGGAAGCTACACTATCTTCGGGTGATATAGGCTAAATAATATTTTCAAAAAAAATAGGGATACTTACTAAAACTTCAATAATGTAACCCAAGGTGTAAAAAAAATGCCTAAAATATTCTTTACATCGCGTGCGCTGCGAAAACTATTATAGATAGAATAAAACAATGTACTACGACTTTGCAGAACACATCATTATTTACAAAAAAGCTCGCAACAGCGTATGTCTAACTATTATAGTTATGCCACAATAAGTGTTATTTTATTTTAAAAATTTAATTTTAATGTCGCCGCTAGAAAAAGCTCTTTATTTGTATCTTGGTATTAATCCTTATCAAAATAAATTACTTCATATTCAATATTGTTTCAATATCTGTATTCAACTTTTTGAATTATTAAAATCGGACAATTCATTAGAAAGATATGATGAGTTTAAAATGTAAGTAAAAGTGTTCGTGCTGCCTTGTTGTGAGAAAAATTATCACGCACTATAATGTTGAAACTTTCGTGTTGTTTTTGCACGTTCAATCGCAGTCAGTTTGTACAAGATATTCAAACACAAAAGAGATATGCTACCGAAAATGTTTAATAGTAGGTAAATAAAAAGTAAAATATATTTCATGTTAAGTAATTTTATTTGTTTTTTATAGTAAAGAGTCTCAGCTGCTCCCGTCTGGAGCCAGTGAGACTATGGCATCCCCAATTGGGGTATGTTACGAGGCTGAAGATAGTGGGGAGGGGAAGGAGATAGGAAAGAGGAAGGTGGGAAAGTACTTGGCTATACAGATGTAGTCAACAAACACAGCTTACGCCATTTCAAGCAATGTTTCAATTCTGAATGGTGGTCTTACTTACACTATGGCGATACTGAGAGTATTTTTCACTCTGGAACGTGCCGCAAATATATATTTTTTTTATTACATTAACTCCACACAGGAGGCCCTAAGGAAAATAATTTCCCTCAGGGCCTATGTCATCTTTGAGGACGCTGTGTGGAGGGTCTTTTTGAGAAAAGGAAGGAGTGAACATGGGTCTTGAAGAGACCCATGTTGTAGGAGGGAGGAAACACAGAGGCTGGTAAATCGTTCCACATCCGAGCTGTTGAACTCAAGAACGAGTCGTAAAAACGACCCGTTCTCACGTGACTAATGTCAACCGTGTACAAATGTTGGGCGCATGTTTGGCGTGTTTCCCGACTATGCACCGGTGCCGAGGGGATCAACGACGCTAGTTCCTCGGAGCATTTTCCATTGTAATACCTGTAGAACAAGGACAGCATTCCCACCTGACGCCTGTGCTCTAAGGATTGCAATCCGTCTGTTAATATGGGAGAATCTATCAAACGGACCGCCCGTTTCTGCACAGAGTCAAGGGTTTTTTTTAAGGTATTTTGGAGCTCCAGACCAGAGGTGGCTGCCAAATTCAACCGTGGGGCGCACTTGCGATTTATACAGGGTTAGCAGTTGTGTACTATTAAAGTATCTGCGGGCCCTGTACAGTACGCCCAGTATATATACTATGCATTTATTATTTTAAATTAATAAATTGTGATAAACCACGCGAACTTCGGTGTACGAGTCAAGAGCATTACCTCCAAGGGCGGCTGGTCGCACAGTGCGCTCGTGTGCAGCACTGGCAAAATATAATGCCTAAATTTACTTTATTTACTTACTAAAGACTAAAAAATCTCTAATTTAATTTATATAATTTAAATCTATCAAATCTCTAATTTAATCATTTCAAAATATTAGTTACCAATATACAATATAATGCTACGAATATTATCAGAGAAAACGGTTTTAATCTCCCATAGCGCGGCCGCCGAGCGGCCTCGTATCGGGATTCGCGTGCCACCGGCCCAACATAATCCGATCCTTGCCGAAGTTTACCGATTGACCATGAACTATGGACCCGAGGTGACACGAATACAATCGATTTTCGGCGAATATCATAGATCGTTTGCGTCTTGCGGCGCGCGTTATATTGACCCGTCACGTGATAATTGTCATTGTTTTGTTTTTTTTTTGTATTGATTATGTTAAATACTAATAACATAATTTGTTAATATATAATTTTATTACCAAAATGAGTGCAACCAGTGTTGAATATACATACATATAAGAGGGATTAACAGTTTGTTTGAAAATAAATTAATAATAAAAAATTCCTAATTTAATTTTTTTGTCATAAGTAGGTACGGATTGTCAGTGAACCACCACATTCTCAGGGCAGCGGCCGCCACTGATTACATCTAGACTACGCCGGTCGTCACTACAGGAAGCAACCTTATTTCCAATGAAACAATAAAAATGAAGAAAATCTGTAAACAACATAATAAGAATAACTGCATTTGTAAATGCAGCTATTCATATTATGCATCTTCTTATTTTTATGCTGCATTTGTTCCTAAAATTCCTATAAATGGTTCCCGGGGCAGCGGTACCACTCTCACCTTCCAAATTGTTATAATTTTTCATGTTAAAATTCCAGACCATAGGTACCTACCTACCTATGGTAATCAATCTGATAAGTAAAATATATTATATATTATTTTATATGAATAAATTGTGAAATAACACAAATTAACCAAGAAAAATTTATTTGCCACGCCGGGTTTCGATCCCGTGACCTTCGGTGGTTGAGTTTTTGCTGTTAATGTAAGTTATTTAATTATTATTTACGTGGGGTCGAGAGAGTCCGGCTGGAGAGGTCTAGATTATGTCTGCCTCAAGCAGCCTCTCCCGATCCGGACCGCCACGCAGTAGGTTTGACGACCTCCGTAGTCCAGTGGCTAAGACTCTTGACTCACAATCCGGAGGTCGCGGGTTCGAACCCGGCGTGCGCAAATAAAATTTTTATTTGATTAATTTGTGTTATTTCACAATTAATTCATTTTAAAATAATATATAGTATATTTGCGGAACGTTCCAGAGTGGAAGATACTATCAGTATCGCCCTGGTGTAAGACCACCATTCAGAATTGAAACGTTGCTTGAAAATGGCTTAAGCCGTGTTTGGTGACCAGATCTGAATAGCCAGTACTTCCCAACCTTCCTCTTCCCCACCTCCTTCCCCTCCCCACTACCTTCAGCCTCACAACATACCCCAATTGGGGATGCCATAGTCTCACTGGCTTCAGACGGGAGCAGTTGAGATTCTTGTGCGGTATTCACTGTAAAAAAAAAAAAAAGTAGGTGAGGAAAAGCATTCGCCACAAAGACCTAGACAAACCTCACTCCAAGAACCTGAGCACCCCTGTTAATTCACCAAACGTTGTGAACCACTTAGGGAGACCTATGGCAGAGGAGTTCGTTATCCAATAAATGGTTCCCGGTGCGGCGGTACCCGTACCCGCCTGCCAAACTGTAGGTCTAGGTTAAGTAGTTCGCTAAGCTTAGTGACTTAGGCTGGGGTACCCGGGTTTATGGGTTGAGGTTTATGCAGGTTATGGTGGCGGACGCGTGTGCCCACCATCTGGCAGGTCGGATCGGGAGAGAATGGTTAAGGGAGTCTCTTCAAAAAGATATCCCCAAAGATAACACAAGCCCTGATGGGAATTATTTTCCTCGGGGCTTCCTGTGTGGAGCTTATGTCAATGAGCTAAAATAATAGCTATATTTTTATTCTTTTATTTTTTTTTCTTTGATGAGGAAGGTATACCTAAATTTTGGGAGGCAGGTATGGTTACCACCGCCCCGGGAACCATTTTTTGGCTAATCAACACCTCTGCCATACGTTACTCCAAGTGGTTCGTTAAGGAGTGAGATTTGTCTAGGTCCGTGCGGCGAACGCTTTTGCTCACCTACTGCGAGGCAAGCCGGATCAGGAGAGACTGGTAGAGGTATTTTTTTTTCATTAGCTCCACACAGGAAGGAGGCCCGAAGGAAAATAATTCCCCTCACAGGGCCTATGTAATCTTTGGGGACGCTGTGTGGAAGGTATTTTTTGGAAAGGAAGTAGAGGAAGTTCTGGGGAGGACAAGGGTAGTATGTGTAGGTAGGAATCTGGGGATCAGTGTGTCCAGGAGTGACGGACGTATGAATCCATCCCTCCCGTTTCGGTGCAAGGCGATGTTCCGAAAGGTTCCATGTCAACTCAGAAATAAACCAACTCATAATAACTCAGAACCTCCTCAGAAAGGTCATTAAAAGCTATGAAAATATAATTTTAAAAAAGCCGGTAACCCTAACCTAACTTCCTATTCAACCTATGTTTTCTCAGTATGTTTCATTATGAGTTTTCTGGTCACCGTTTCGAAAGGCGATCATTCTAATCTAACACACTTCTACTATTAAACGCTTTTTGTGGCATAACTATAATAGTTAGACATTGCTGTCACGACACTTTTTGTAAATAAAGATGTTTTCTGCAAAGCCGTACTACATTATTTTATTCTATTGTTAATAGTTTTCGCAGCGCACGCGATGTAAAGAATATTTTAGGTATTTTTTTTACACCTTGGGCTACATTATTGGAGTTTTAGTAACGATTCCTAATTTTTTTTAAATATAATTTAGCATTTGTCAACCGGGGATAGTGTAGCTTCCTAACAATGAAAGAATTTTTCACATCGGTTCATTAGTTTCGGAGCCTATTCAATGCAAACAAACAAACAATCAAATCTTTCCTCTTTAAATAGTTTTAGATTGGTTCCATGCAAACTCAGAAAGAAACCAACTCATAATTCAGGTCATTAAAAGCTATGAAAACATAATTTTAATATAGCCGGTAACCCTAACCTAGCTTAACCTATTTAACAAATGTTTTTATATATTTTTATTACCACTCTTAATGACCTTTCTGATTTGCTTCTGAGTTGGTTTCTTTCTGAGTTGCCTGGTCACCGTTAGATTATATGTTAGATGTCAGATTAGATAGTTAGACCGGATCGGGAGAGAATGGTTGAGGGAGTCCCTTCGACTTCTACAGACGTACCCTCTAGGAATATCGCCTTGCACCGAAATGGGAGGGATGGATTCACATGTCCCTCACTCCTAGACACACTGACCGCCAGATTCCTACTCACACCTACCACCAGGTGCGGCCCGTCCTAAAGTGCACTCGTGCGCCGAACCGCCAACAAAACTGAACAACATTTTGCAGCTCATCGTATTCCTACATAATATTTTTAATTATAAAATTGTGCAAATGAAATTGGTAGAGAATAGTTATAGGGGCCTAAAGCATTGCTTCCCGCGCGCACTTTATATCGGCTCGGAACAGTAGGAACCGAGTGCCGGCTGTCCGTGCGGCATGCGGATGACGGAAATGTCCGAAGAGTTCCGAAGAAATGGTTCCAGCGAAATGACTATTCTTAAGTCGGGTTTAAATAAGACAGTAATTGTGTTTTGGTCTTGTAAAATGAAACGATGAGTCAACGGGTCATCGTGTGCGATATTATCTTGATCGAGAGGGAACCGATTTGACATTGTCATTATTAGTTTTTGTGACCTTTTGTTTGTGTGAATGCGCTACAAATAGAAACGTTTACGCTATGTTGTTATTGTGTTATTATTCATTTTGTAGGCGGTTGGCGGTGGCAAAACAATGATTGAGTCGAAACAATTAAATTATAATTATTTAACCGGTTAAATTTGTTTTATGGGGCTAACAGTCTTAGCTATAATAGATAAAAGATCATTTAGTTTTGGCCTATTTCAGCATATCGCTCGCTATACATTTTGCCTACGTCAGCCGCCTACTAAATCATTATATTATAGAAATATTCTGATATCGCTGTTTATATATATAAATAAATTTCCTTGCCTTTTTAAAATTAGTGATGTAATAATAAATATAGACTATAATAAAATATATATGAACCATGAAAATAAAAGCAGAATTATGGCCAATGGCCCGCCAAAACTACATTTAATTATCAACCAAGATAGTAACTAAATCTGCAAAGAAAACTTGGAAATGGATACTTTGTATAGCGTCGTTTTTTGTGAATAATCACCTCAAGGGCACTGTACGAGTTATGAGTTACTAGGCTGTCTAATTTTATTTTTATTTTACCTACTTTTATTTTACGTTTTTGATAAATTACTCGGGGAACCATCAAAAATTTAAGGCACCGGCCGCGTCTGCCTACCACCCCTTTCCTTCCCTGAACATCATCTTCTTCCTTACCCAAAAATACGCTCCACACAGTATCCCCAAAGATGACATAGGCCCTGAGGGGAATTATTTTCTTCAGGGCTTCCTGTGTGGAGCTAAAAAAAAGGTCTCCCTCAAACAGTCTCTCCCAATCCGGCTTGCCACGCAGTAAGTGGGCGCGTTCGCCTCACGGACCTAGACAAATCACACTCCTTGATCCGGGCACTCCTGCTAAGTCACGAAAAGTAGCGAACCACTTGCAGTGACATATGACAGAGGTGTTGATTACCCAAAAAATAGTTCCCGGGGCGGTGATAACCATACCCGCCTCCCAAATTTTAGGTATACGTTAAGTGGTTCGCTTTATTTGGTGACTAAAGACGGGGTGCCCAGGTTCATAGGGTGTGCGAGTTAAAAGCATAAACGAAAACGAAAAAAAAAACAAAATCAAAATCAAAATCATAATCAAAATCAAAAGTCAAAATCGATATTGAAATCTATATCGATATCGAAATCGAAATCAAAAGTCAAAATCAAATTCAAAATCAAAATTAAAATCAAAATCAAAATCAAAATCTCAAACCAAAACCAAAATCAAAATCAAAGTCAAAGTCAAAATCAAAATTAAAATCTCAAACCAAAACCAAAATCAATATCCGAACTTGCGACATCCGAATTCGTAGTCAAGATCGCACTGCAGTGCATTATTGTTGTGTTATACAAACTATCAAATAAAAATTACCTCCGCACGCCACAATTCGAACTGGCGACTTCCGAATTCGTAGTCAAGATCGTAATGCCCCTCGATATCGTTGAATTATACATTTTAATCAAAATAATATTTACTTGCGCACGCAACAATTTGTTCTTGCGACTTCCGAATTCGTATTGATCGTAATGCAATTTGTTCTTGCGACTTCCGAATTCGTAGAGATCGTAATGCAATGCATTATCGGGGAATCATACGTATTTGTCAAAAGAAAATTTACTTGGCCACGCCACAATTCGAACTTGCGACTTCCGAATTCGTAGTCAAGATCGTAATGCAACGCATTGTCGAGGAATTATATCAAAATAAAAATTACTTGCGCACGCCACAATTCGAACTTGCGACTTCCAAATTCGTAGCCAAGATAGTAAGGCAACGCATTATCGAGGAATTTTACGTATTTATCAAAATAAAATTTACTGGCGCATGCCATTTAAACTTGCGACATCCGAATTCGTAGTCAAGATCGCACTGCACTGCATTATTGTTGTATTATACAAACGTTTTAAATAAAAATTACCTCTGCACGCCACAATTCGAACTTGCGACTCCCGAATTCGTAGTCAAGGTCGCAATGCCCCTTAGATATCGTTGAATTATACATTTAAATCAAAATAATATTTACTTGCGCACGCCACAATTTGTTCTTGCGACTTCCGAATTCGTATTGATCGTAATGCAATTTGTTCTTGCGACTTCCGAATTCGTATGTCACTTTGCAGTGACATTCGTGACTTAGTAGGAGTGCCCGGTTCAAGGAGTGAGATTTGTCTAGGTCCGTGCGGCGAACGCGTTCGCTCACCTACTGCGTGGCAAGCCGGATTGGGAGAGACTGATTTTTTGTGACTTAGCAGGGCTGCTCGGGTTCAAGGGATGAGATTTGTCTAGGTCTTTGCGGTGAACGGGTTTGCCCACCTACTGCATTACGGACCGGATTGGGAGAGACTGGTTGAGGGAGACCATATTTTTTTTACATTAGCTCCACACAGGAAGCTCTGAAGAAAATAAATCCCGTCAAGGCCTATGTCTTCTTTGGGGATGCAATGCATTATCGGGGAATACGTATGATTCCTCGATAATGCATTGCATTACGATCTCTACGAATTCGGAAGTCGCAAGAACAAATTGCATTACGATCAATACGAATTCGGAAGTCGCAAGAACAAATTGTTGCGTGCGAAAGTAAATATTATTTTGATTTAAATGTATAATTCAACGATATCTAAGGGGCATTGCGACCTTGACTACGAATTCGGGAGTCGCAAGTTCGAATTGTGGCGTGCAGAGGTAATTTTTATTTGATACGTTTGTATAATACAACAATAATGCAGTGCAGTGCGATCTTGACTACGAATTCGGATGTCGCAAGTTTAAATGGCATGCGCCAGTTAATTTTATTTTGATAAATACATATAATTCCTCGATAATGCATTGCCTCACTATCTTGGCTACGAATTCGGAAGTCGCCAGTTCGAATTGTGGCGTGCGGAGGTAATTTTTATTTGAAACGTTTGTATAATACAACAATAATGCAGTGCAGTGCGATCTTGACTACGAATTCGGATGTCGCAAGTTCGGATATTGATTTTGATTTTGGTTTTGGTTTGAGATTTTAATTTTGATTTGGACTTTGACTTTGATTTTGGTGTTGGTTTGAGATTTTGATTTTGATTTTGAAATTGATTTTGACTTTTGATTTCGATTTCGATTTAGATTTAGATTTTGACTTTTGATTTTGATTATGATTTTTATTTTGATTTTGACTTTTGATTTTGATTATGATTTTTATTTTGATTTTGTTTTTATTTTCGTTTTCGTTTCCGCTTTTAAGACCCGCACACCCTATGAACCTTAGCACCCCGGCTAAGTCACCAAATATAGCGAACCACTAAACGTATACCTAAAATTTGGGATGCGGGTATGGTTACCACCGCCCCGGGAACATATTTTTTGGGTATTCAACACCTCTGTCATATGTAACTCCAAGTGGTTCGCTACTTACGATCACATTCACAAAGCCAAGATGCTTTCGAATATTTAATACCTACTTTGTTTTTAAAACTCTATTCACCGTTTTTTTCCTTAACCTTACAAACTTGTATTATATTCAGCAATGGTTTTGGAGGGTTATTATTTTTCAAAAACAATTTATTCTCAAATTAAATTCGGTTACTTTTGAAAAAATCGACGTTAATCGCAATGTTTTTATTACCACTTATTTTTAAATATCTTAAGTTTTTTAAAAAGCAAAACTAGCGAAAACCATTAAAATTATGTCAATACTGATCTGATCTGCCAAAATCTTTATTTCACATGCTCGGCGCTCTGGTTGCGCTAATACATAACATTGTTAATTAGTTGTAAATTCGTTAATCCTAAAATCCTATATCTTTCCAAACGTTCGGCACCATATCACGCATGTTTAAGGTTTTGTCATAAATCAGAATGCCTCTCCGCTAGTGCACGCGTGCGTCATATATCTTCACTACTCTAACAAGTCAATTTCCGATATGGTTCTCTACCTGTCTTGCTCTTTCACCGTTCCAGCCTCTGTAGACTGTCCCGGTAGAAATATCATATCATATAACGCAGGCGGGTTTAACTCAGAGCCAAAACGTGGTCAGAATCTTTGGGTGACTTCACAAGTCCACTTCGATTTGTTTATGGTCACCGGCTACTAAATCAACCAATAGGAATCTTTTATTTTTGTTGCATTTTTCTGCTTTATTTACGTTTGATTGACAATTGACATTTACATTTCCGACGCAATAAGTAACGATTATGAACTTTGGGAATTCACGATCAAATAAAAAATGGGAGAACAGGACCCGCAATTGGAACAAAATTACAGGTGGGAGTCTTCCTTTGTTGTTATTTCAGTGTTCCTAAAGTATTTTTTGAAATGTATTGCTTAATTGTATTTTAAACTGATGTACCTACATGTTTCCGTTTTCAGAACATATTTATGTTTCACCTGGGATCTAATAATTGACGCTATCCAACAACACGATTACATCTTAAAAAAGTAAATATGTTTTCTATATTGCAATTTCTTTTCTTATTTTCAACATTTTTTATATTTTTATCAGTAAATTAATAAATTTATTCGTATTTTTCAGTGGAATCTGAACCAACAAAACTTTACTTGTTTACAATATAACATTCTTTATCCACACTTCAATACATTCGCTTCTGTTTCTGGAGATGGTTACATGACGTTAAGGGAAATACTATCAGTCATGGTGCATGATGCAGAGGTAATTATTATTTTTTTAACTTTCATTTTACAAAAACGTCAGTCAAATTTAATGTATTTGAGTAGGCTTCTTTATATAAGTAAGTAGGTATCCTAGAACTTGGTTTAATATGAGAGTTATCATCAATTAAAAGTTAAAAGACATGGGAGGAAATGTAACTACATACATACATAGGTATGTACTATAATACACATATACAAATACAATAAAAATTGCATTATTTTACAAATTTCCATAACTGAACCAATGTAGTTTTTAGAAAATATAACTTATCCTATTTTTTATGATTTCAGGGAAAATATGGTGAGCTGAGCTACTTTAAATGCCAAATAAACAAATATAATGTTTTTTTGAGCCCCTTATGAAGAATCAAATATCTCATGCAAAGTAATGTCTCCGTGCATCTTGGAAATATAATAAATTTATTTTTACCTGCCGAAAGATATAATAGGTACGTTCAAAAAAGAAATTTATCTTTAAAACAACGTCCTCATGTGGCAATTTGCTACAGAAATATAACCTGCTTATATTGTATTCTTGTTTAAAATATGTACATGTAATTATGAGTTTTAAATTTTTCTGTTAAAAGATGAAAATATTTTAAATTCAGTAGTTTTGTAGGAACGCATAATCATATTTTAATTATATATTCTTGTATTTCCTTTTTCTACATGTTTATAATAAAATTCTTATCATGTAATTACGAGTTTTATTTTTAAAATAATATTTTAGGCTAATGATTTGGGTGGTATTGGGTAGGTACAGAAAGAAAATTATATTGTCTATGGTCGCGCATTGTTCTGTTGTTGCTTTCTCTATCTTCGTCTATGGTGTGTGACGTCACAGGTGATAAAATTATTGCATTTTGGTGGTGAAATAGTGACCAAAATATTTACGTACTAAAGCCCGAAGTTATCGATCTAGTGGGTGGTTTGGTATATTTATGATATAACGTCTCGGCGTAACTAAACATGCACGCGTTGCTTATTTGGATCCGCCGGAGTCTATTACGCACGGAGAGCCTTGATTTGTAAAAGAGTTTTTTAATAACCGTAGAATTATAATAAATTTTACGAATGGTTTATATGTATTATGCGAAGTGCAATATAAAATAACTCAATGTCTATTTTTAAATTATTGTGGCATTGTAAATGAGGTTTTTTCGTAACTCAAATTCTCAATAGAAATCAACACAAACAGGCAATTCCGAAAGCGTTGTTAAAATCAATGAAATAGACGTAAGCTTCTATATTCATTTTAATTTTAAAATACTTACGTAATACAATGTTATTTTAACTAATTAATTATTTTGACAAATGCCTATTTATTTGACCGAAAATTAGTTACTGTTGTTGAATAATAATATTAATTATAAGACATTATAATATCTATGTATTTACAAATGACAGCAATTGGGATCAGTTTTTATTTTTATCGTTTTATTGTTGAATCAAAATATATTATAATATGAAAAAAGTTTAACATTTTACTAACATTACTTTGCGAAACTAACATCAAAGATCATTTACTAAATGACCATAAACATATAACAAAAATACAATAATATAAGGTATAAAGGTTGGTTTTATTTTTTATTTTTTATTGTAACTGCAAAATTTCATCGACGGAGGAATTAATGTTTGGGTTAGTCTCATTTTGAGCCTTTATTGACTGGCCTACAAGGCAGGGGCCGCCTCTGGTTACCGGCTATTTTAAAATTATGTTTTCATAGCTTTTAAGGCGATCCACTAGTACAGGAAAAAATCGAAATTTGAATTCACGCCCTTTTATGGGAGGAGTTTAAAAATACTTGAGAAAAACTTTTGGAAAGGTTGGAAAAGATATTTGAGAATTTTTTTTACATGTTGATTTCGTAAAGGCCTGTAAAAAACATTAATTCCTTTTTTATGCATTGTTTATTGTAATAAAACGGAATTTTTAAATTGATTTCACGAAAACAAGCAGCGCGGACCCTAACACGTTGTTTCTCCGCTATATAAGAAACTGAATTTGCCACATTATGCAATAAAACCATATCCGAAAAAGTGTTTATAAGTAGGAGAGTTTGCACTAAAAAATGTTTTTTATAGACCTAATACTTTATTTTTTCTAAGCTTATTAAAAGACATTAAAAAAATGACCGATATTTTTAAGGGCCAAGGTATGTTCTACACGAAGTATTTAATTGAAGCATTTATAATACGTCTAAGCGGTCAAATTTTCAAAACAAAAACATACGATTTTGTATGATTTTGGATTATTTAGTATGGCTTCATCTTAATGACCTGAATTATGAGTTGGTTTCTTTCTGAGTTTGCATGGAACCAATCTAACACTATTTAAAGAGGAAAGATTTGATTGTTTGTTTGTTTGCATTGAATAGGCTCCGAAACTACTGAACCGATTTGAAAAATTCTTTCATTGGTAGGAAGCTACACTATTCCCGGTTGACAAAGGCTATATGATATTTTCAAAAAAAAATTAGGGATCGTTACTAAAACTCCAATAAAGTAGCCCAAGGTGTAAAAAAAATACCTAAAATATTCTTTACATCGCGTGCGCTGCGAAAACTATTAACAATAGAATAAAATAATGTAGTACGACTTTGTAGAAAACATCATTATTTACAAAAAGTTTCGCGACAGCATATGTCTAACTATTATAGTTATGCCACAAAAAGTGTTTATTTATTTTAAAAATTTAATTAAAATGACGCCGCGTCAAATGGCTCTTTATTTGTATCTTGGTTTTAATCCTTATCAAAATAAATTACTTCATATTCAAGACTGCTTCAATACCTTTATTTAACTTTTTGAATTATCCAATTCGGACATTTTATTCTAAAGTTACCACGAGTTTAAAAATAGCCCCGTTTGGGGAAAGGGTTGAGAAAGTCTGATTGGAGAATTCATAATCCATCCGGTCCGCCACGCAGTTGGTGGGTAAACGCATTCTCCGCCAAGACTTAGACAAATCTCAACTTCTAAACCCAGGCACCCCTGCTAAGTCACCAAACGTTGTGAACCACTTGGAGTAACCTACGGCAAGTATGTTGGTTATCCGATAAATAGTTCCCGGGGCGGAGTTACACATATCCGCCTCCAAATTGATATTCCTTTGTTGGGAGACGGGTCGAGGGACTAATATAGGTATTTTATGAATGTACCGCACAATAGTCCCAGATGCTCTCTTCTATCTGGAGCTAATGAAACTAAAGACGGGTTGTTTCAAAAAAATTTACGGATTCATCAAATATTTGAAATTATTTTTTTACGACCTGTGTAAGTTCTATTCAAATTCTGTATTATTTCAGATTGATAGAGCAACTGGCCTATAATGATATAATGACGGAACTTGAATAGAACGTGAAAATTATCTTAAAATATTTGATTATATTACAAAATTACAATTTGAGGTTTTACTCATAGTTAAAAATAAATATTCCTCCTAGACTTGCAGAAAAGTCAATAGACGTCGCATATTAAATAAAAATTGATAACTTTATCCAAGACACTATCTAGATTATATTTAGTTCTGGTTGAATTTTGCAATCTTTCATACAGATAGCAGCCAATAAAATTTGCGTTACGAAAATGAAGATAATGTTGGTAGTTTCTAGTCGAAGTATGAAACGGTTAAAAATGACAGAATCGGATGGGGACTAATTAGCGCTTAGCGCAATGGTTAGTTAGAGCTGCTGCCCGGAAAGCCGAAGGTCCTGGCTTGGAGTCCCTGATGTGACCGTACCTCTTTCTGATTTTTCTGTTTCAGATTTTGGATTGAGTTTCGCTAATATTGTCTTCATTTATTTAAATTTTACAATTTGAAGTTTAACTCATTGTTCTAAATAAAAATAAATATTCATCCTAGACTTGCAGAAAATTTAATGGCCGTCCTTAACCAGTCTCTCGATCTCGATCCGGCCCGCCACGCAGCAGGTGGGCAGAGGCATCCATCGCCAAGACCTGGACAAATCTTACCCGAGGAATCGGGCACGCCCACTAAGTCACCGAACAGAGAGAACCACTTGGGGTGACCTATGGCAGAGGTGTTGGTTATCCAATAAATGGTTCTCGGGGCGACGATACACTTATCCACCTCCCATTTTATTCCCAGTTGAGAGGCGAGTCGAGGGAGTTCTAGGTTAGGACTCTTTCAATTAGTCTCTCCCAACCTGGCCCGCCACGCAGTAGGTGGGCAATCGCATTCGTCGCAAAGACCTGGACAAACCTCTCCCCTTAAAACCGGGAATCCCTGTTAAGTCACTAAACGTAGTGAGTTTCTTGCGTTGACCTATGGCGGAGGTGTTGGTTATCCAATAAATGGTTCCCGGGGCGATGGAACAAATCGGACTCTCTCAACCTCCCAAATTGGGTTGAGAGAGTCCAATAGAAGAGTTCTAGGTTAGGTCTCCTTCAATCAGTCTCTCCCGTTCTGGCCTGCCATGAAGTAAGTGGGCAAACACATTCTCCTCAAAGACCTAGACAAACCTCACCCCTTGAACCTGGGCACCCCTGCTAAGTCACTGAAAGTAGTGAACCGCTTGGTATGACCTATGGCAAAGGTTTGGTTAATCAATAAATGGTTCCCGGGGCGGTGGTGTGCGTAATCCTCTTCCCAATATACCTATAATATTAATGATAAGTTTTTAGATTTTCACGGCCAAAAGCATTTTCGTTGTTTGTTTTTTAGGTGTTATGCCGTGTTGCGCTACCTCCTTTTTTATCCGACGTTTTGGACAGCGTTGCAGTGTCCATCATCAGGGCAGATCCGGCAGATTGTCGCAGACATCGTCGGATCTGCTGGATCCGCCCTGACGATGAACACTGCAACACTGTCCGAAACGTCTGCTAAAGAAGGAGGTAGCCAACACAAAACAAAAAACAAAAATATAATATTAATGTATGTAGGTTTGCTGAATTGCCGCCAAAAATATTTTAAAACATACATCATGTAACATGCATATCTTCAATGGATTACAAATGTCAAATATTTCAAAACGGTTCACAGCAATGTATTTTCTTTACTTTTACGTAAAAATTAAACCAACTCGTTCGGTATCATTTTTTACGGAGTGCCTTGAAAATAGTTTCCATAGTGTGGATTATCATTGTGGGTGGTAGAGCCCGTTCACACTTCTGGCTAGGCATGAGTGCAGGTGTTCAAAACAAACTGGGTGTTTAAAAATGTTTGGAAGAAAATAATTATCGATTTTTTCTTTTTTAATTATTTTATTTATATAGATGTTTTTATTATTTGGAATGGCTAAAAGCTTATTAACTTTGAACTTCAATGAAGAATGCCCGAAGTAAAAACCATTGAAATCCCGCTTTTTTAAATATTTAAAAACATCTAATCGCATATCCCATTACTAAAAATTGCGTTTTAACTGAGAAAAATGAAATTATGTGTGGTATATTTTTGTTTATCAGTTGTTTAAAAATTAAAGCACGTTTTAATAAGTAAGGACATTTTTTTCGAAAAGTAGTTCTTTAGAGTAGGTATTTATTATGTTATTTTTTTGGGAAAAAAATTGTGTTACCTTTACATAGTATAAAATGAAGTCGCTTCCGCTGTCTGTGAGCTTAGATCTTTTAAACTAAGCAACAAATTTTCATGCGGTTTTCATCAATAGATAGAGTGATTCATGAGGAAGGTTTTAGAGTATATAATTTGTCAAGGTTTTGTGTTAATTGGCTGAAATAGGGCTGGCAAGCAGACAGCGGGCATCGGGCAGTCGGCAGCAAGCGGGCGGTGTCGATTTGATTTAACAGATGGCGTTGGTTATAAAGGTTGGGTAGTGGCGTGGCGTTGTGATGGCGTTATGTTTCGTTAGTCACAGCAACATGTGGCCTGGTCTGCTAGTTTTTAACTAAAAGTATACTATCTCGGGAATGACTAGCTTAATTAAAAAAAAAAAAAAATTTATATCATTGTTTTTACCTTACTTAAGAAAATATTTTAGAAATAATAATTAATACTTTCTTACGACGGCGACGGCCAAGGAGCCGCCTTTTTATATTAAAGTGATATTAAAAAGATTTCACAATCTACTCTTTCATAGATGGCGCAAGTTTAATTATTTTAGGGAACACGCTTTTTACAAGTAGTGCCTTATTAAGATGAATGAATTGTTAGCGCCCATTCATGCGTAATATGAATATGAATAAATAGTTTTTTTGGTTTAAATAAATCTTTCAAAAATGGCAAACAAATACCATATTGTATCGGTAATTAAATCCAATATTGTATTTGTACGCCTTTCTTGAAAGATTTATTCAAACCAAAAAAACTATTTATTCATATTCATATTGCAACTGTACGGGCGCAAACAATTAATTCATCTTAATATTTTAAAGCACAACTTAAAAAAAAAAGTTTTACGCTAAAATAATTAAACTCGCGCCATCTACATATAATATAGAGGCGTTCTTTTAAGGTGAAGTTATACGTGAAATCCTATTTAGATTAATCTTTATGACGAATTGGCTTACAGTATCAACATCAAAAAATATGCTACGGATAAATTGAAGCTTTTACTAGGTTTTTTATGTAATGGAATTAGAATAAAATTATTATTTACATAACAAAAAAAAAATAAGCGTAAACCACTAAAAAAATGTTTTTTCATGACTTAACTATGAAGTAATACAAGAAACATTTTTATAAAAATACTCCTTTATGGGTAAGACCATTTTTGAGGTTTTCTATGTTCTAACTCTTATAAAATTATGGACAAAATAAATAAAAACCACTTTTTCGCTTACTTGCCGCGCGCAAATAAGACGCTCGATTGCAAATTTTGCAGGCACGAGAATCGAAATACTTCTAGCGTTTATATTCCTCTTAAGTATCACATTTACTTGGAATTCTGAGTTTGTTTGAGTCTCAAAAGTCTAAAAAATCCACTTTCCGTCACATAATCGAGATGAAACTTGGTACACAGTCGATTCTTTCTGTCTCTGAAATTTTATGTTTATGTAATAAATAAAATTTGCCAATGCAGTTCGGCCCTCATTTTCATTAATTAATACTAATGAGGCTACTGTGAAATAAGTTTTAACATAAAACATAATCGTAAAAATTGATTAATTTTTATTGAATTTGTTACCACACTGTAGATTTGCTAAAAATTTAAAATATTATTCAGATATATTTTTAAATAGCGCCAACATGAATATATCAAGTTACCGACATCCGGTCTTTAATACAATGGTTTTTAGAATATTTCAACCACTCGGATACGTAAGCGTGTTAATATATAACAATAGCCGTAAAATAAGCGCGTTTTTTCGTGTGTTCCCACAGAAGTCGTTATAACTCTGTTATTGTTCTAGTGATAACCCTAAAACAAAAAGTAGAAGATCCATATTGAATGCTTCACATTTCTATTCAAAGTTGTCCATAGAAGTACATAAAAAATACTAATTTTGTAGAAACAGTTTTCACCCCCAAATCACCTACGCGCTGTTAGACATTATTAATTTTTTAAATATTCTTGTATGAAATGGTAAAAGGTAGGTGACAAAATTGTTTATTTATTCAATAGAATAAGTGTTATTTTTACATAATCAGTGATTTTAGTACCGTTTCCACATAAAAACATCGCGTGAGTCATTTTTACAATATTTTTATGTTTGCTTTCTAAATTTTAATATTTATAAATGTTAATATTTTTTTGTAATATAACAATTTGAAACCTGATTTCAAACAAACGTTTCAAGTTTTTAGTTTTTTTCTGTTATTTGTTTATGGGGTGTTATACCGTGTTGCGCTACCTCCTTCTTTGGCCGACGTTTCGGACAGCGTTGCAGTGTCCTTCATCAGGGCAGATCCGGCAGATGTGTGACAGTTTTTAGTATTCGGCTACGTTCAGATATGTTCCATTTATTCACCCTTAATTGTGAAGCGGAAATAACACAAAGTTTTATAAATCTGGCAGTTCGTTTAAGACAAAAAACTTGCATAATCGCAAAATACCTGAGTGGTTAAAATATTGTGATACATATTAATTTTAAAAGTAAACAAACGATTTCCGACCAGAGGTGACCATAATTTCTGTTGAACATTTACAGGAAATACAGTTTTCTACTCCAAAACTTATGAGAAAACTATAATATTAATCAATGTGAATAGTGTTATAATCACCGCCAGACTTGGCAATGTCTGTAATCATGACGTCTGTTTATCGTGTATATTAATTAGTGCATGATGCACATTCGAAATCAAATATGAAGTGTAGGTAATTTTTTTTTCTTCAAACTTCGCAAATAAACTTTGTGGCTTCATTATTGCTTCAATGAGAATAAGTAATTTTGTAAACACCACTATTTTATTAATATTATCGACATGTTTCAAAAACAATGTTATCTTCGTCAGCATAAAAGATTAATAATTTTAACAATTAATCATTATCCGGTTATTATCAATTGAACTACGGTGTCCCCATACAACATATTGCGTGGCTGAAAAACTTTATAAGTAAATGAATAATACTATGAAGTACACTCCCAAACCAGATCGTGTTTTAGATTTTTTGTGAATACTAACTGCTCGTAGCCAGTAGGACTATTGCATCCCTAATTGGGATATGTTGTGAGGCTGAAGGGTGTGAAAGCTCAACTGTTTGACTACCGGTGTGACTCCAAAGTTCATCAAATTATTGTAGATTACCGGTTTCACTTTAAACCAAAGTTCATTGGATAGTAGTTTACCGGTTTGACTTAAACCAAACCAATTTTTTAATGTAGTTCAAGTACCGTACCGATCAAAGTTCATAAGAATTTCGCATTTTATTTATGACTAGCTGATACCCGGCATGCGTTGCAATGCCATTTAAAGAAATAAATTGATTCTCCCTGCATGTCCTTTCCCGTGCGTCCCCGTTCCTTTCCGCCTTCCCCCTCCCTCGTCTCTTCCCTCTCCGCGAACCCCACTTTCCCCCTGCCTTTCCTCCCTGCCGCTAAAATATATGAAATACACATATATTCATTTATACAAATTTCATAATGCCAGAGCTCACCATTATATACAGCCTATGTTACTCGCTGATAATGTAGATTTCTATTGGTGAAAGAATTTTTCAAATCAGTTCAGTAGTTTCGGAGCCTATTCAATGCAAACAAACAAATAATCAAATCTTTACTCTTTATTATAGTTTTTTTCTAATGCTTTCATTTTTAAACTAATAAAATGTCCGAATTGAATCATTCAAAAAGTTAAATAAAGGTATTGAAGCAGTCTTGAATATGAAGTAATTTATTTTGATAAGGATTAAAACCAAGATACAAATAAAGAGCCGTCATTTTAATTAAATTTTTAAAATAAATAAACTCTTTTTGTGGCATAACTATAATAGTTAGACATATGCTGTCACGACATTTTTTGTAAACAATTATGTGTTCTGCAGAGTCGTAGTACATCATTTTATTCTATCATCAATAGTTTTCGCAGCGCACGTGATGTAAAGAATATTTTAGGTAATTTTTTTACACCTTTGGTTACATTATTGGAGTTTTAGTAAGGATCACCAATTTTTTTGAAAATATAATATAGCCTATGTCACCCGGGGATAGTATAGCTTCTCAACAATGAAAGAATTTTTCAAATCGGTTCATTAGTTTCGGAGCCTATTCAATGCAAACAAACAAACAAACAAACAAATCTTACCTCTTTATAGTGTATAAATAATATAGATAGTAGAAGTGTGTTAGATTAGAATGATCGCCTTTCGGAACGGTGAACGGTGGAACAACTCATAATGAAACATACTGAGAAGCACTTCAGAAAACATAGGTTGAATAGGTTAAGTTAGGTTAGGGTTACCGGCTTTTTTTAAATTATATTTTCATAGCATTTAATGACCTTTCTAAGGAGGTTCTGAGTTATTATGAGTTGGTTTATTTCTGAGTTGACATGGAACCTTTCGGAACATCGCCTTGCAACGAAATGGGAGGGATGGATTCACACGTCCGTCACTCCTAGACATACTGACCCCCAGATTCCTACTCACACCTACTACCCCATTCCTTCCCTGAACATCCTCTTCTTCCTTTCCTAAAAATACGCTCCACACTGCATCCCTAAAGATGACATTGGCCTTGAGGGGATTTATTTTCTTCAGGGCTTCCTGTGTGGAGCTAATGTAAGAAAAAAGGTCTCCCTCAACCAGTCTCTCCCGATCCAGTCCGTAACGCAGTAGGTGGGCAAACCCGTTCGCCGCAAAGACCTAGACAAATCTCATCCCTTGAACCCGAGCATATTTTACGTAGTCACCGAACGCCACGGATGTGTTACTATTTACGCGATAGTAAAATAACGTTTTTCGTACAATTTTTTAAGTTATCATCTTAAAAATGAGTGATCCTGTGCTTCTTGAACTAAGGAATATTATACTTGAGCAAAATAAAACCATACAAGAACTACTAACTCGTGTAAAAAGCATCGAAATGACTTTGAATTCTAAAGTTATCGGTGATAAAAGTGTACCTACATCAAATGTACGTAAAGGCGAGGTAGATGCAGCGCTCACCGGCCGCCGCTGGGCCGATGTCACTGCCCCCCCGCCCCCGCCACCGCCCGCTCACCCGGCCGCTAGCACAGAGTCGACAGATACCGTAAACAAAGGTCGAATGTCTACTCGCGCCACAGCTAGAGCAAAGGAGGGCGAAACAACTCAAGTTTCTGGGACCATCTACAAGGGGAAGAGGCCACTGTCCGGCCCATCTAAACCGAAGAAGATGTCAACTCCCGTTACCCCCCTTACCGACACTGTAACATCGAAGACTGCAGAAACCGATACAGCAGAATCTGAAACTGAAACAGAAGCCTATGCCTCCACTTCGGCTAACCCCAATTGGCGCCGAGTTACACATAGGCGAAAAAGACGACCAGTACTTCGTGGTACCGCGACTGAGCATAAAGGCCTCATAGCTGTCGAAAGGCGCAAGTATATTCATGCCTGGCAATTTGATGTCAACACAACGGTTGAGGATATTGTAAAATTCCTTCTTAACATAAACAAAGAAATTGTTTACGATGTTGTCAAGTTGACAGCCAAAGCTGACTACGCCTCTTTCCGGATCGGAGTCCCGGAATCGAAGCTTTCGTTTTATATGGACCCGAATATATGGCCAAATCATGTTGCATTCAATGAGTGGTTTTTTCGGAGAAATGCTGCAACCAATGATGCAACGAAACACTCTGAGAGTGAGAAGTAATTCTAACCTCTCTATGTATTATCAAAATGTTCGAGGGCTAAATACGAAATTGGCAGTATTTAAAAACAACTTATTTGCTCGTGATAGCTTAGATTTAATAGCAATCACGGAATCGTGGCTGAAACCAAGTGTGCATAATTCAGAGCTATTTCCAGAAAATTATGTTGTCTTTCGTCGTGACCGCCTCACACGCGCGGGAGGTGTCGTCCTGGCTGTTCGCGCTGATGCTGTAACCCATGCTGAGAGGATTTCTTCAATGGACCTCCCCGATACTGAATCCCTGTGGGTGAAGCTATCCTTGAAATCTTCAACTATTTTTTTATGCGTGATATATGTGCCACCGCGTTCTTCAACTTCGTTATACTATAACATATTCGAAAAAATAGAAAGTAATTATAATCTTCTCAATGACAAAAATATCATAATATTAGGTGATTTGAACCTCCCTTCCTGTAACTCCAATATTGTGAACATGTATAATTATTTTAAATGTTTCTACGGTTTGCAAGAATATAACTTGATATGTAATGATTATAATAACACTCTGGATGTGGTTTTATGTAATGCCAAGGATCTTATAAAGTGTGTTGAGAAATGTCAGGACCCTATTACAAACGAAGACAAGCACCACCCTGCTTTGTCTATAAGTATTAGTGAGGCTCACTTAGGTGGTTCAAGTTCATGTCTAAACCCAAGTCCAATAGAAGTTCCCTCCTATCATGGAGCTAGAACCATAAACGCCTGGAGATTCAACAAAGGTAATTTCCACTTATTATATGAATTGCTTTCTGAATGCTCATGGCAACCGGTCTGCCAAAGTTCAACAGATATAAATGCATTATGTACAAATTTTTACAATTCAATTTACAATATATTCGATAAGTGTATACCCATTTCCGCACCTCGCACTACGGCACACAGAGTATATCCTAAGTGGTACACCAATAGTATTATTTCAAATATTAAAATTAAACATATTTTTCATAAGAAATGGAAAAAAACTCGTCACAACTTGGACTATGCTAGTTTTTCAGCCTATCGCTCCATCGTAAAACGTGAAATCAGTGAAGCTTTTAAAAATCATTTAACTTCCATGGAAGAAAAATTTTCTATCGATCCCAAACAGTTTTGGAAGTATATTAAGGATCTAAAAAAATCCAACAACTCATTTAAGTCTATGATTTTTGACGGAGAGGAATTGACTACTGATGATAAAATCGCAAATAGTTTTGCTACCTTTTTTTCATCTGTGTACAAAAATGTTCCGCCAACTCTCAATATTGACTCTACACTCCACACTGTACAGATTTGGCCCTCATTCGACCTGGACAGTATTTCAGAAAAAGATGTTAAGGAGGCACTCTCAAACTTAAAGAAACCTCACTCCATCGGTCCTGACAATATTCCAACATTTATACTAAAGGGTTGTTCCGACCTTTTAATACCACCATTATGTCATCTCTTCAATGTATGCCTAAAAAACGGGATTCTCCCAGATATCTGGAGATTAACTAAAATAACCCCTATCTACAAAAAGGGAGACAAACGCGATATCCGGAATTATCGACCAGTTGCCGTTCTATGTTCCATCATGAAAATATTCGAGAAAATTCTACATAAATATATACTCAATCACATTACTCCAATTCTTGACGACCATCAACATGGTTTTAGATCCCAGATGTCAGTAACATCAAACCTCTTATGCATCTCAGATTTCTTATCACGAACTCTCGACAATGGTGGCCAGGTGGATGTTGCTTATTTTGACCTGGAAAAAGCATTCGACAAGGTTGACATCGACATTCTTCTGAATAAACTAGCTTCATTTGGTTTTTCCAAAAGACTACTCTGTTTTTTTGCTTCATATTTTCGAAATCGTAGACAGTTTGTTTATTATAAGGGATCCAGTTCTTTTGAATTCGTAGTTTTTTCTGGAGTTCCTCAGGGGTCTATCCTTGGACCACTTCTGTTTTTGATTTTTATTAACGATATTGGTTCAGTCATCACACACTCGCTGTACTTACTATTTGCAGATGACTTGAAACTATATCGATCAATAAAAAATCTTCTTGACTGTATTCTCCTTCAACGTGACATTGACTGCGTCTCAAACTGGGCCAAAATAAATGGCTTGAACTTCAGTACACCCAAGTGCAATATCGTCTCGTATACAAGATCAAAGAAACCGCATGTATTTCAATATACAATTGATGAAATTATTCTCCAACACCTTAACCAAATCAAAGATCTAGGAATTATTTACGACAGCAAACTAACTTTTCACCAACACATCGATGATTTAATAAGCAGAGCATACAGGCTTCTCGGCTTCGTAATTAGAAACTCATATCCGTTTCGTAACACAAAAACACTGACGTTATTATATAACACACTAGTCCTCAGTGTACTTGAGTCAAATTCGATCATCTGGGCCCCACACGAATTAACATACACTTTACGCATTGAAAGAGTCCATAAGAAATTTTTAAGGTTTTTATTCTCGCGGCTCTATGGAAGTTACCCTTGGCTTTACCCATCGATTTATATATTAGGCATGACCAATTACCACTCCCTAGAGACACGTAGAGGTATTGCTTTGCTTAAATATTTTTTTCAACTAATTAACGGTCACTTATCTAATAATGAGATACTGGCCCAATTAAATTTTTTTGTACCAGAGTCTCACTCTCGAGGACGTCATCACAACCTCCTATATGGTAGAGCAAGCCGCACTAATTTATTTATGAACTCACCTGTGGGGAGAGCTACGTGTTTTTTGAATGAAGTGGATAAAAAAATAGATTTATTTTTTGTGTCCTATAGCGCATTTGTAAGATTTTTGGCATTGCATATACACTGCATAAATGGTACAATTATAACGTCTTAGGCTATATTGCCTGTAATTTGTTATAAATATATGTACAAATTATATATAAATAAATAAATAAATATACATATATTAGCAAAATAAAATACAATATGAACTTACGACTGTATTGTAATGCGTTACCGAGGAATTAAACAAATTTATTAAATAAAATTTACTGGTGCACGCCAATTTTGAACTTGCGACATCCGAATTCGTAGTCAAAGATCATAATGCAACGCATTATTGAGGAATCATACATAGATATTTATCAAAATAAAATTTACTTGTGCACGCCAATTTTGTACTTGCGACCTCCGAATTCGTAGTCAAGGATCACAATGCAACGCATTATTGAGGAATCATGCATAGATATTTATCAACATAAAATTTACTTACGCACGCCAATTTTGAACTTGCGACTTCCGAATTTGTAGTCAAGATGGTACCGCAACGCATTATCGAGGAATTATATCTAAATATTTACCAACATAAAATTTATTATTTTTGAACTTGTGACTTCCGAATTCATAACCAAGATCGTAATGCAACGCGTTATCGAGGAATTATAAAAATTTAACAAAATAAAATTTACTTGCGCACGCCAATTTTGAACTTGCGACATCCGAATTCATAGTCAAGGATCATAATGCAACGCATTATTGAGGAATAATACATAGATATTTATCAAAATAAAATTTACTTGCGCACGCCAATTTTGAAATTGCGACATCCGAATTCGTAGTCAAGGATCATAATGCAACGCATTATTGAGGAATTATATATAGATATTTATCAAAATAAAATTTACTTGCGCACGCCAATTTTGAACTTGCGACATCCGAATTCGTAGTCAAGGTTCATAATGCAACGCATTATTGAGGAATCATACATAGACTTTTATCAAAATAAAATTTACTTGTGCACGCCAATTTTGTACTTGCGACATCCGAATTCGTAGTCAAGGATCATAATGCAACGCATTATTGAGTAATCATACGTAGATATTTATCAAAATTATATTTACTTGCGCACGCCAATTTTGAACTTGCGACTTCCGAATTCGTAGTCAAGATCGTACTGCATCGCATTATCGAGGAATTATATCTAAATATTTACCAATATAAAGTTTATTATTTTTGAACTTGTGACTTCCGAATTCATAACCAAGATCGTAATGCAACGCGTTATCGAGGAATTATACAAATTTAACAAAATAAAATTTACTTGCGCACGCCAATTTTGAACTTGCGACATCCGAATTCGTAGTCAAGGATCATAATGCAATGCATTATCGAGGAATCATATATATTTATCAAAGTAAAATTTATTGCGCACGCCAAAATTTGAACTTGCGACTTCCGAATTCGTAGCCAAGATCGTAATGCAACGCATTATCACCCCTCGAACCCGGGCACCCTTGCTAAGACATCAAAAGTATCGAACCACTTGGGATGACGTATGACAGATGTGTTTATCCAATAAATGTTTCCCGGGCGGCGGAGCCTAGCAACAAAAACCCGCGGAAGTATATTATTAGAATTTTATAAAATACAGAAAGATATATTTTTCAAGTCGGTGCCGCGGCCGTTATAATATTACGTTTTGCAACTTCCATATCGGCTCAACCAATGAGCAGTAAAACCAGATATAGGTATATGTTTTTTTATGACCAATCAGAAGGCTTCGTTCATAACGCCATCTTGAACGCCATTCTGATTGGTCATTGTCAGATCAACAATTTTATAGTAAAAGCACATATAGGTACATAAGATATACGATTATGTGGATCAACAACGCATGGCAATTTGGGCGGATCATCAACGCATGGTAAATTGGGCGGATCAACAGTTACGAAGCGTATGATTTCCATACAAATATCGAAAATTTTATGTGTAGTATTTCGTTTACTTTTACTGGGAAACTGGCAACCTTGCTATTTAATGTAACGTTGTTGCAAATTCATACAGAAGTAATCCATTAAAGCCAAGTTATTCGGTGTTAAAGGTGGATCAACACTGTCAAATAACTTCTTACTGGATCAGCATATTACGAGAAGAGGTCAATATATATATATATATATATATGTACTTCTGTATTTGGTAGCATTATTTTTATAATATTCCTGATGATGGTACATGGTACGGAGATACTGAAACCGGTAGACAGTGGAAATATATTAATAATGTGACTTAAAACCTTGCTTTAAAAAACAAGTACTTTTTTTAAATTTATTTGTACTATAATTATTGTAAATACGTAAACTCATAATAAACCAGTTTGTATGAAGGACCTATTGTTATAGAAAAGTACCCCCTTATTTTAAATTGTAATTAATAAATATTAAAAAAACTAATTATTATTTATTCAAAGTAAGCATTAAAACGCCACAATTAAACATGCCCCTTGTCTGTCATATTATGACCAAGAGCGGTCCGCAAGAGACACTCAACATTAAAATATATATACATAGCTTTATAATGAGTAAAAGCGTGCACTGCACCATCATGGCTCTATGAAAGCGTCATAAAAGTTAAAGTGGAAAACAGCATTTCCGGTAGGAAAACACAGGCCTCAACTCCCAATATTTCACAAAGCCTCCCTAAATATTACAACACGTAGCACCCTCTGTGAGCCGTGAAGCCTCCAATTAATTATGTAATGCAGTTATTACTACTTTACGTGGCGGACGCTATTTCATTATTTAAAGAGCCCTCGTTGGAAATAGAATGCATTACTTTGTTAAACATACAGTGGTCAAATATCAAAGTCACGTGCAGCTTTATGATTTAGCTCACAAGTGGTTGCGGATCAAAATTTAATAACATTCTTCAGAAACTGTAATATAATAATCCCAAATCAAAAATAATAATTTATATTCTTATATATAAAAATAATTGTTTCTTTGTTTGGCTCTTATGCATTCCTAAACCTTTTTCAAATACAGCAAATTTATTTTGTGGTAAAAGAATTACTTAGTTTTGATCACTTTTAATGTCTACAAAACCGACATGTTTCGAGAGTGATGCTCCCATCCTCAGGGTTTGAGATGAAAACCCTGAGGATGAGAGCATCGCTCTGGAAACATGTCGGTTTTATAGACATTACAAGTGATCGAAACAAAGTAATTCTTTTAATTTTGCATTCTTAAACCAATCATCCGAATGCGATGAAACTTTGGTGATTTTATGCGCGCATGCCCGCGAAGGATTTTTTTATTTTTTAAATTACCATTTAAACCCGCTAAACTACTTATGTAGTTTGTCAGCAGGTACATATTGACAACATTTTATGTAATAAATTGGTACATTTTCAAACAGTGTACATGTATAATGTTGATGCTAATTAGATAAATTGTTTAAATTACAAAATAGTTTAAATTACAAAATAGTTTAGTTGTAAATACATACATACATAGCGGTATAAGCCGTATATAAACAAGTACAAACGAATTTAATATAAGCAAATGAATATAATCAACAAGTAAATAAATAGTTTCATATGAATTATTACAAAATTATAATTATATTACAAGGGCTAGATATATAAACTTATTATTATAAGGGCTTCGGTAGGGCATCAATATTAATCATCACTATCTAATAACCATTTCCTTAGATTATATTTGGCTTTTGCAGTAAAGACGTTATTATTTTTAATTGTCATTGGGGGTTTATTAAATATTTTTAGTACAATATAGTTTAGGGTTCTTTCACCGTATTTATTGCTACATTTCGGAACCACCAATCCTTCATTTCGAGTGAATCTTGTATTATGTTTATGGTAAACTCTTTTTCTATACAAAGAATCAGACAATCCAAAATGTTGACTTATAAAATTATAAAACAATAATCCTCTGACAGGTAAAACATTCAGAGACTTTAGTATTGCTTCTGTGTGTATTAGTATACTTACGGATTAACAATTTTGTAAGGAAGTTTTGTAATGTTTGGATACAACTTATATTAGTTTTACAAGAATGTCCCCAAGAAGTGATTCCATAACGGATGGTGGATTCAGCCAGAGATACGTAGATTACTTTTAAAGTACTTATAGGCACGAAATATTTTATTTTGTAAGTCCTACCTACAATAGCTCGTAGACGTTTACAAACATTAGTAATGTGTACATCCCGTTTCATGTAACAGTCAAAAGTAGCACCCAAGTATACATCATTTTTGACAAAATCAATAATCGTACATGAACAAGGCTGTGCAATATTTTTATGCAAGCAGTCAAATGTGTGTGTATGTAACGAAGGAATTACACTACATCTGGCGTGTGGAGATCTAATATGCATAATTTTAGTTTTTTTGGCATTTATTATGAGACCCGCGTCATGAGACCATTTTAGGAGAGTAAAAAAATCATGCTGCATAAGGTTCATTTCAGTAATCAGATCCTCGTGTGATATTACGAGTGCCGTATCGTCTGCATACACAAAATTTTTAACGAATGAAAACAATTTACTCATAATTGAGACGTATATAATATACAGGGTTGGCCCTAAAAATGACCCCTGTGCAACACCTGTTGAAATATATTTTCATTTGCTAAATTTGTTTAGAATTTTTACTGTTATTTGTCGATCCGATAATAATTTTTTTAACAAAACTAGTAGCTTTCCTCTAATTCCTATTGCCTCCATTGTTTCTAAAAGTTTATTTGTATCAATGGTATCAAACGCCTTCGAGCTATCTATCAATAAAACCAACATATATTTTTTAAAATTTAATTCATGACTTACGTGATTTGAAAATTCCTGAAGCAACATTTCCATGTTTTTTTCTTTTGAAAACCATACTGGTTGATATATATATAATGTTGAGCCCAGGCGTTATGAAATTATGTCCTATAACATTCATCCGATTGCGATAAAACTTAAATGAGTTGTTGTGCGCACGCCCACGAATGTTTTTACACATATGTTTTGTAAAAAATATTATAATGTTTGGCGCGAGAGAGATTAAAAGATGAGTGTGTTTCGTATTATAGGCGGGGGGAGGGGAATCCTGGAGGGGCGGAGGGAAATAAAGGAGTGGATTCGCGGGAACGAGGTCGAGGGAGGAGTGAAGACGGGGAAAGCGGAAAACGGGGGGAGGAACGCGGAGGGGGGGATGAGGTAAAAGGGGATCGGTTACGAATGGGAAAGGACACACAGGGAGAAACAAATCCATATTTAAGTGGCATATAACGCATGCGGTGAACTCGCTAGTAATTTATTCGCCATTTAACGCGCTAGGAATTTTCTTTTGAAAATTGGATTTGTCAATTATAAAAGGAATTTAACTGTTTCATATTACATTTGTATATAAAACTACACATTTCCTAAATAAAATAAAACTCGGCAGCTCACAGTTTTTGCTCGAAACAATTTATTTAATACATTAACAAAATTAATATTTGTAATTGATGAGCATTTAGGTATGTAGAAACACAGTCTCATGGTTAGCATAATCAAAGGTACGATCAAAGCCTCCTATGTTTCGTGTACCGACCGCGTTATCGAAACAAGAATGTGGAATTTCTCCATCCTGAATGACAGTCATTCTGCTGCCTGACTATTTCTGGTTCTCGGAAATCAAAATGAAACACAGTAATTAACTTTACCTAAATCACTGTCTGAAGTGATTTTCCACTATCGACAGTTACTGGTGTCTCGGGTCTACTATCCCAGCTACATATATGTACTATGTACCTTGTCTACTTCCATCAAGATTGTCCATCAACATACGCGATATTCATAAATAGTTAATGACTTTTAATTAGATTCATATCCTTTACACTACCCTAAAAAGGCATCATGCGCCGAAAACAATATTAACGTCCAAAACCAGAAAAAATTTGAAAGACGCATTTTTTCACGTGTCATCAACTTCAATGAATGTCATCAATGATTGCTGTCATTTTAGCCATTATAAAATTGCATTCACCGACGGTACGAGGCATGCGATACAAAATGTTACATATTTTGGCAATTTCGCAAACTATTTATCAATTTTTTTTTTTACCATTAGCTCCACACAGGAGGCCCTGACGAAAATAATTCCCCTCAGGGTCTATGTCATATTTGGGAATGGTATGTGGAGGATCATTTTAGAAAAGTAAGGAGAATAAGTTCTGGGAAGGAAAAGGTGAGAGGGGTGTGTAGGAATCTGGGAGTCAGTGTCTCCAGGAGGGACGGACGTACGAATCCATTCCTCCCTCTGCTGCTGTGCAAGGAGAAAATAAAACGTTTCTCTTAAACAGTCTCTCCCGATTTTGCCTGCCATGCAGCTGGTGGTCAGATGCATCCACCGCCAAGACTCGGATAAATAACATGAACCCGGATACCCCTACTAAGTCACCAAACGTAGTGAACCACTTGGAGAGACCCATGGCAAAGGTTTTGGTTTTCTAATAAATGGTTCCCGGAGCGGCGGTCCCCATATCACCACCCGAATGACGTACTGATTGATGTATAATTTAGTTTATAACATAAATTTCAATTTAATTTTACGTCTTTAATGACTTTATCAAGATACCCATATTTCATGGTTTTTTCCGAAGGGGCTAAGAGGGTGGACCTTCGTAAAACTCTGTTTGGCACATAGTTATTAGAAAAACTCATTAACACAATAAAATAAACAAATACAATGTTAAAGAGGACGCGGTTGTATGTAAGTATTTATTCATTTATGAACAATTCAAAATAGTTTTTCTAACTAGTCCCTAAATACAGTCCACAAAATAGTTTTTCTAAGTCCCCTCTTACACCGCAAATACCCAAAGACTTTGGGTGCATAGCGACGTTTATCAAAACGCCCGCAGACGAGTGACTTTAGTTGCGGATACTGTTGGAAAAATATTCCGAATTCGTACAAATTCAATGAAAGTCTCAAAATTAATTAATTATCGTGTGCCCACCTCCAAAATCTGTAATGGATTTTTGTGCCCGAAACTGTTGTAACTCAACTCCGCAACTAAAATCTCTGGTCTGCGAGCGCCCTCAGAATCTCAATTCAGTTCGATAATGTTATTTTTATGTTTTTTTTTTGTTTCAGTTTCCAAATAAAAATTAACATCATTAAATGTAAATATTTTTTGATCCACCACTATAAAATATTTTTTGATACACCGCTACAAAATAAAGAATCTCTTTAAAATATACCTTCATCCATTATACCCTAATTCTTTTATCACCAAAGACTACAAACTATTTGATAAAGGTGATAGATAATATGATGAAAATCTATTTTCACCAAAATTGTGATAAACGAAAGTTTGTCGATTTAAATAAGGTAATCGTGCACTACCTATGAGCACGAATGATAGATATCGAGATATTCAGTGAAAAAGCTCTATTAATCGAAAATTTCGTGCGATAGTCTCGCGTTTCTAAAGTGAAAGCTGGATCGATCGTTTTCGCATTTTTCCCTCTGTTGGGTTTATTCGGTAAATTTATTTCGCAAATTAATTATTTTACCGCTTTTCTCACCGTTCGAAATGCATCGCCAGGTTCAAATTTTGAACAAGATTCATCAATCAATCATTCACTCTGAATTAATGCAGTGAGACGTAAATGGGATAGGATTATCGGTATTTCAAATAAAACCTTGTTTCTTTTTTGCCGTAATCATTTTTTAGAAAGGGTAGTCAAGCCAGAACCCGTACATACATTTTATTAATTATTGAAATATTTGGGTTACTTGTGTAGATCAGTTTATGTATGATTGTATTACTTCACAAATCAAGATGTCATGTGATCATTTGGTAGATAGGTAAATAGGGAAGAATTTCACATAATTTACTTTAAAAAAATAGTTAAAATGTGCTTTAAACTCCTTTGGGAAAACTAGGCTTGCGCAGAGGCATGATTTTTTCGTACAACAAAAATTTATAATACACTTTATAGAAATTAAATATACAAATATATCATCTTACAGCAAAGGTATAAAAATGTAATAAAAACTTAGATCACTACCAATGATACAAATGTTTACCTGTTGTAACACTTTCCTAATCTTTATCTTTTGTATTTTAATTCTGTAAACAAGGATTTTTTTTCATTTTCTTCAAATATAATGTATAGGTATATGAGAACTGCCATAAAAACACAAGTAAACCTATGAGCTGGCGAATTCTACGTGTGATTTTTTGATGAAATCTATATAATAATCTAGATAAAAAAGAAAGAATAATATATATATATATATATAAAAAAATACGAGTTACATATATCCATATATATTTTAGAAAATATTATATTGAAAGTCGTTTTTGATCACGTATACCTTATCGGAAAAGAGGAGCTCTTGTGCCTGATAAGGGAGCCACGATTCTTACTTAGGTTGTAAGTTATAACATGTTTTGTATAAAATATTTACATTTTACTGTAAGTTTTTTTTTTAAATTGTTTAATTTTATTTATTATTTGTTCTGATTGGTTAATGATACAGCGTATTTCAGTAGGAAGGTTATTATAGTTTTTTAAGGTTGGAAAATATAATGGTTTTGCATTTGAGTTGTTTTAAAATTAGGCGTAATAAATTGGTTTCTATTTCTCATTAGTTTGCAAAATTATTGATATTTATTGTTATTTTTTTTATACGTTTTTATTAAGTAGGCATAAAATCAAAATTAAAAAAAAAGTATTTAATCAAACAACAACAAAAAATATATTAGTATGCATTATGTATGATACCAAAAAACCCATATAGACATCGCTAGTTTGTGGGTATACTTGTCTTTTTAAGGCAGTTAAAATGGTTCAACGTCATATTAGAAGCAACTCAACTCGACACCTCTTTAAAACGTCATAATTTTTTTCATCACTTTTAATGACTTTTGAAAAGAGGTGTTGGTATGAGTTGATTCGAGTTGTCCGGTCACTACATAAGTATCTTATAATGTATGTAACAAAAACTTCTTATTAAAAATTTCAATAAAACATCCTCTCATACCTACACTTCTTATCTCAGACTTCTAAATTTACGCATTTCATTGCTTTGGCCCTTATTCTTCTAGGTTTAACACAATATCAAGAACAAAAGACAAGTAAAAAAGGATTAAACGGTCAAAGTACACAATAGTTTACATCTTAATGTGGGACAAGGAGGTCAGTGGGACACGAACCATAAAATTAATTACACAATCAAAAGAATAAACTTTTTTATTTGTATTTGCGGAGTAGGGGTTTAAATGAATTGTCCCTTCGCAGCACATTCTACATAAACATATGAATTAACCATTAAGGGAATGTGCCTAGTTTGCCCGAGGTTGACAGTTCTAGAATCCCTTTTCTGGTTTATATGTGATGGCCCTTATTTGTCGACCTTTCCTTTGGGATTTTCCAATAATGAGAGCTTTACAGAATACCTACAAATGATATCGTACGAATGTACTCCAAAATATGTATATGTTTATATTATTATTTATTAATAAAATTATTTTTTGTGTTTATAGATTATAACATTAAAACCATTATTAATAAGGTAACCTTTCTTGTGATCAGATTTTTTTAAAACGAATATCATTTTACCTATTATTAACATAATTTTTTTCTGATAACCATTTTTTTTAAATATCTTCACACCTGAAGAAAGGAGACCCTGTAGAAAACAAATTCCCTCAGGGCATAGGTCATCTTTGGGATCCTATGTGGAGGGTTTTTTTAGGTAAAGGAAAGACATACAGTTTTGGGAAAGAAAGAGGTATCGTTCGGGAGTGAGAGACCTTTGAATCAATCGAGGATGGTCGAGAGAGTTCGGCTGAAAAATTCTAGATTATGTCTGACTCAAACAGTCTCTACCAATCTGGCCCACCACACAGTAGGTGAGCAAACGCATTCGCCACCAAGACCTAGACAAACCTGAACCCAAGAACCCGAGCACCCCTGCTAAATCACTCTCCATTAAAAAAAATCTCCCGAGAAAAGATACATGCCGCCGACGGGACTTGCACCCGCGTCCTTCTGATATCTAATCAACTGCTCTTTATTCACTGAGCTACGTCGGCTTATCTCCTACCTACGAAATAATTCAATACATACTTTTTATTATTCAACAATGCTTTATTTTTTTTGCAATTTATACTGCTTATTACATTTTTCCACCTGAAAACAACCAACTTTATTTTTTGTGAGAAAGGCATTGTAACTGATAAATCTCCCACTAGGCGGCGTCGAGACGAATTATGTCTACATTTTTTGGTGAAATACTTTTAACTTATCAAATATTAATTATTATTTTTTTAATTAGGCCGGCGTAGCGCAGCGGTAAGACGCTTGACTCGCGCACCGAAGGTCACGGGATCGAATCCCGGCGTGGAAAATAAATTTTATTTGATTAATTTGTGTTATTTCTAATTTATTCATTTAAAATAATAAATAGTATATTTGCGGCACGTTCCAGAGTGGAAGATACTCTCTGTATCGCCCTGGTGTAAGACCACCAGTTGAAACGTTGCTTGAAACGGCATTAGCCGTGTTTGGTGACCAGATCTGAATAGCCAGGTACTTCCCCACCTTCCTCTTCCCTATCTCCTTCTCCTCCCCACTACCCTCAGCCTCACAACATTCCCCAATTGGGGATGCCATAGTCTCACTGGCTTCAGACGGGAGCAGTTGGGACTCTTGTGAGGTATTCATGTACAAAAAAAAAATTGGTAAACTAATGTTTAAGACAAGATTTTTTATGCATAGCACAAAGGGTATAATAAGTAGTTATTGTTGAATTAAACACTACAATATATTGAATTATTTGGCGGGTAGGAGATAAGCCGACGTAGCTCAGTGGATAAAGAGAAGTTGTCCGGATATCAGAAGGATGCGGGTTCAAGTCCCGTCGGCGGCATGTATCTTTTCTCGGGAGATTTTATCAATGTAGATGAGTTTTTCAGGCTAATAATTATTGTTTATAATAATTGTTACCCTTTGTGCTATGTATAAAAATCTTATCTTAAACATTAATTTACCAGTTAAAAAATAAAAACGTATCCGATAATGTTTTTTTTTTATGAATTCGTTCATCTTTAAATAAATGGTTACGTTATCAATAGCAACAATCAGGAAACGACACAACAACTTGGGGCAGATTTGGAATTTCGTAAAGAAAAACGTTAAAAGTTTTATCCCGCCGACAGCGAACGAATGCGCTACACCCACGCTCGTCAGGCTCCGTAGGCCCCGTTGGTTGACGGTGATAAACCTTCCCCCACATTGCCCGTCATTAACAACAACATTGTGTGTTGACATATCATCTGGTTTACTTCCCCAAAATCGCACAAGGCCTGAAGTTTTAACGGCGGAGAACTGGAAAAAGATACTATCACCGCGCTTCAACATTATCTGGTTTATTTATTATTTGACTAACAAATTGTCCGTCAACGATACAATATCACACGATTGTAAAAGAAAAAGAAACTGAGAACAGCGAAAGGAGAGGACGTTATACAAAAGGAGGATAATTGAAAATTGAAAATATGAACAAGTTTTCGATAAGGTACAAGAATTTAGACTTATTTAGAAAATATTTATTTATTTATAATATTACGCCTTTCGGCTTTTACATAATATAACATAGTGCATAGAAACAACATGAAAAATACAGCCCTAGTGAGTTTGTAAAACAGTAAGAAATAGTTGAGAAAGACATATGCACATATTAAAATATTGTAACAATGAAAATATATATTTACAATATTATGTGCAAATAACTTAACTTAAAGAGGATAAATGATTTATTATTTCATGCTTACATTTTATCAGTGACATATTCCACATTATTATGTGCGATTACATATTGCTTACGTTTTAAATTCTGTGTAGTGGTATATTGAAATGGGACATTTTCGTAGTATTGCCACAATAAAACGGTAGTACTGACCTTGTATTTCTGGCTGGCACATTAAAATTTATAAGTGCCAAGACTTTAGGGCTGTTTATTTTATTATGCAAAATTTTAAATAAAAATACTAGATCGAAAACAGTTCTTCTGTCACTCAAATTTAATAGATTAGACAAACGCAGTAGATAAATGTAGTTTAATTTTTCTTGCGTTTTTTTTTGTTCATAATTTTAAAAGCAATGGAATTTTTTTTAATATATTATTATTATTTGGGTAAATACTGACCATACAGAATTTCAATAAAAAATTAATGCTTTGGCTTGAGTATCAACATTCAAAATCATTTGAATTAAGTATCAACATTCTGTACAAAGTTTAATGGTATCCAATTTTTATTAGTAGAAAGTTGATTGAGGATATGCAAATTAATATTTAGGAGTTTATGTGAATGGTTGTTAAACTGAATTGGCTGTAACAACATCTTGTGTTATTTTTTGATTATCTTAGAACTAAGCGACTAAGTAGGGTTATCGGGATAGTTTTGTAAATAAATGATTTGTACCGTTGTTTCCTTCCTTCCATCTCTACTGAAGTGTCAGATTGTTTATGTTTGACCTGATTTTTTTCAATTTTTCTATCATTCTTTAATTTTTAGTAAGAGTACTACCAATACAACGGCTGCATTAGTCAATGGTTTCGTCAAAATCAACAATGCACAAAGCGCTGAGCCGCGAGAAAGAGAGTCAATAATAAATTGAACATTGGTGGGAAGGCACGAACATTTTATTTTAACATTTTGCTAGTTGGGAGCAGCTTAGTCCATCGGGCGGATGTCGCGTCGTGTGGATGGAACCATTGTAAAAAAATAAGCACGTGCTAAATCCACTAATCCACATATGGTGCAGCACAACCATGTTCCGAAAATCCATATAAATGTGCTCCTGCAAGAATGATCTAAAGAAAAACATTTACATACAAAGTAAGGAGTATTAGAGATTTAAAAAAAAAAATTGAACATTATCTTTTTGGAACCTAAACAGAAACTATAAGATTTAAAAAAAAAACTTATTAGGACCGTTGTCATTTGAAACTCGATGAAACGGAAACGAGCGACACTAAAAAGAGATAAACACATACAACATACATATATAGGATTTAGCCTGCGAGAGATGAGATAGCAAAAAAACGAGTGTGCTTTAGACCACACGACTAAAGTAAAACTTCACTTACTTATAAAAGAAAAGAGAATGAAAATGTGCGCACGCACTGCTCTCTCTTGCTCCTACAGTGTGATACAGGCAATAGGCCTGCACTGTGTATTAGATATACGAAACTTCACTGGCTATGAGAAATAGAGAGAAAGAAAATATGTGTTCGCACCTCTCTCCCTTGCCCCTACAGTAATATAAGAAACGAAACTTTCTCTCTTTCTATCTTCACTAACTTATATCTCCCTCTCAACTTCCGTTCAGCTCGCCCGGTCACACTTTTCGTAACGCTCTCGTCACGCATTTACCAGATTACTCTCCAAGTCAAACGTGCGGGAAGAAGTTTTACTTCAAAAATATTTATTTATTTCACGGATACTCGGTTTCAATATAATACGATAAATACACGAACCCATGCAAGCCTCCTTTGGTCTAATGGTATAAAGCGCCTGACCAACCTCAGCGACCAGACATTCAGAGGACCAAGGATTGAATCCTACGGAATCCAAAAAATAAATAAAAAATATTTTTGTAAAATCAATATTCAATCTTCAAACCACTTCAAAATTAACGGGCAAAAGAATGCGACATCATCTGGCAACTCCAAAGAAGAAAACACAAATACTAATATGATCAAATGCATAGGAAAAGGTGCACTGGAATTCGAAGACAAAAAATATGGAATAAATCATCCTTCATAATCTCCCCACTCTTGTCTACTTTAGTTTTCTGAAGGTCTCACTTCTACCGCATGTGAATTACACATTTTTTTGCTTTAAATTACAAACTACTATTACAGACCAAGAGCTCAATAAAGGGTTATACCTAACACTATTATTGCAAAATTACCCGCCCTAGCCAAGGGGGAAGGCTTTTAATAAACGGAGAGAATATAAAACCAGCGCCTGTTCGAGGGTTCACCGTGTAATTAATGAGGGAAACTTAGATACGCAGATTATTTATAAGGTCTGGCCGAAGAAAAGTTCGGACGCGGGTTATTTGGTCGTATAGATTTGTATTTACAAAATGTTTGCGAAACCTTTTTTCCCGTCATTTGTTATTCGGTCGTTTGTCCGAAAGACAACGGTGTTGCTTCCCTTATTTCGTATCCCGCATAATATAACCTTGCGTACATTGGTTATATTTGCTCCATGTTTCGGAAGAACATTGGAATAAGCCTTTATCCTCGCGCATTTTTAACTAATATTCGTAAAAAGCACAGTCGATTTATTAGCAAGCCTTTTGTGGAACGCAGAACGAACTTTTTAGCTTTATTTATTTATTTTTTTTTTTTTTTTTTAAAAGAAAGACAAACATTCCCGGGTTACGAATAACCCAACAATGTTTGAAAATCTCCTACTACCACCACAGAAAGCCGAAAGTGTTGCTTGTGTTGTGATGGAGGACTTAGCCAGCAGAGGAATCGAACATGCGACGCCCGGGTGGGACCCAAGCACTATGCCCACTCAACCACTGACCGGTCAAGAGTAATTTGTAGAACTCCATTTTAATTTTTATTTCTTTTATATATTCAATAATTTTATTATTAAATTAATAAAAACAGTTTATTTATAAACAAGTTCTGCTGGTAGTTATTATTACGCGTGACAGCTGTTTCGCCTTCTGAGGGCATTATCAAACTGAGGTCATGCCACACAGACAATCTATTTATAGTATTTCTGGATAGGTTTGTATTATTTGTATTTAAAATTTTTTCTGATTAAAAATGACTGAAATTATTAATGGTTATTATTTTCCCAATTAATGTAATTTCCCACTTTGACTGAAAGTCGTTAAGCAATCTAATTGTGAGTCATTCACAAATGCTGACTCATGGTTTTCTTTTCAAGCATAATTAGTTATTTAAAAAATGGTTTTGAATACATCTAAAAGCGGAGAGTGTATTATATTTTTTTGTTAATTTATTAAAAGTGCTCCAAATTTTATGTCAGGGTTAAATCTTTCCCAAATGAAAGACTAATCCCTTCCACAAACTTTTCCACAAATGATTATTTTAAATTCACGCAATGTAAGTGCACTATATAAGTATAATAAATACAAAACAATACAAGAACAATACGTCAATCCACCAGAAACATAATGGAAAAATATTTCACCGACTCCAGATATTTTCATATCAGAGGGTTCGGCTCTGATGAAATCCTAACTGGTCCGATAAATCCTACTGATCCTTCAAAATAAATATTTAAAAAATCTTTCGTAATCCTACATGAATTCAAAATGACTGCCTTTTGCATTTTTATATATAAATTCTTTGACAAATCTAATACGCCTAAATTTTGAATGAGAGAGCTAGGTATAATGCCAGTAGCCGAAATAACAAATGGTAATTTTTTTATAGTCTTAGAATGCCAAATTCTTTTTATCTCATTTCCTAAATCTGTATATTTTCTTATTTTTTCAGAAACGTTTTCTGAATATTACAAGAATTTGGAATAGCGACATCAATGATATAAGTTATTTTTTTTAAATTTTGTCATGTAAAACTATATCGGGTCTATTATGACTAATTGTTCTGTCTGTTAGTTAGTTTTATCGTAATAAATTTAATAAAAGACATTTTCTAAAAATGAATTTGGTTCATATTCATAATATGATACATTACGGCAGTTAATCAAGTTATGTTTAATTACCAAACTTTGGTGAATTATTTTTAAAACTTGATTGTGCCTAATAGTATACTCGGACGGCGCTAATACAGAACATCCCGATATAAAATGTTCTATAGTTTCCGGAAAAGCCAAACATTTTCTATATAAATCATCAATTTGATTTGTATCTTTGATGATATGCTTCCTATAATTTTTAGTATTAATGACTCTATCTTGAATGGCAAGCATAAAGCCTTCTATTTCTGCGCTCAACTCTCCAATACTCAACCATTTGTTTGACGAAAATTTGTCAACATATGTTTGGTTGAGATAGTTGAAGTGTTTTGCGTGAAGAATTTTATTTGACCAGGAATCTAATAATTCAGGTTGGTATTTATAAGAACGCTGGCATTCTCGTCGTATATATTCTCGCTTTAGGATTATTATTATGTTTGTTGATTTCCAGCTGCTCTAAAAGATTAAGTTTACGTCCTTTATTTTTAATGTGTAAAGGAGTTGACTTATGATCATCGTTAAGTGAGTGATTCTCATCTAGGAGATGTTTTGCAAATTGTGATTGAATTTTATTATTATTTTTAAATGATCGCATATATTCGAGACGTACGATAAAAAAAAAACTTTTTAGCCTTTTAATTATTTGGGTTCCTAGAAAAATGCTTAATGCTTAATAAATAATCCTACCTATCTGTAAACTATTCCAAAACCTCGACCCCACCACATTTTCCCCTGTGACAACCATAACAAATTCATGTAACTCACCACCAAGACGATTTCACTGAACTGCCAATAGATGACATTCGACAGTCGAGGGGTAAGGCTCTTGACTCGCAATTTACGGCAATATAGGATGGTGTGGTGTGCTTGATGCATTTATTAAGCCTTTACAAACCACTCAAAAGCGCATCATCAAAGTTACGTATAATAGAAATAAAACATACTCGACCGAGTAATTATTCATAGAGACTAAAATATTCAAAATCCGTAAATTATTTATATTGCAAACTATGAAAGACATATTTAAAAACAAAAATTGTTTCGTAAAAAATTAAAATAGAATTAGCAAAAGGACTAATAATATGTTTTACATCCCCTAAACTTACACTAAATTAATGCAAACACATAGCAGTTTTTTCATTGTTTGTTTTTGGGGTGTTATGCCGTGTTGCGCTACCTCATTCTTTAGCCGACGTTTCGGACATCGTTGCAGTGTCCACCACCAGGGCAGATCTGGCAGATCCGAAGATGTAACAAAGCAGTTTTATTTCTTGCATTTATTGATATTACCTATATAGCATTTTTTATATTACTCACACACAGACAGTGCCTTAGTAGGTTCCCATTACCTAATTTTATCTACTATATATTTTCTTATTGCTATTACAATATTACTTGTACCTTATGTTTACATCTTACTGTATTTATAAAACATGTAAAATTACTTTTGAAATGTATGTATGTGGATATGTATATATTTATACAAAAAAAAAAACAAAAATATAAAAAATACGAAGGTCTCGGGATCGAATCCCGACGCGGCGCGGCGTGCACAAATATTTTTTTTTGATTTATTTGTGTTGTTTCACAATTAATTAATTAAAAATTATGTATAGCATATTTACGGAACGATCTAGAGTGAAAAATACTCTCAGTATCGCCCTGGTGTAAGACCACCATTAAGAATTGAAACGTTGCTTGAAATTAATGTAACCAGATCTGAATAACCAAGTACTTCCCTACCTTTCCCTTCCCTTTCTCCTTTGCCTCCTCACTACTTCCAGCCTCACAACATTTACAACTAATTTGAGGATGCCATAGTCTCACTGGCTCCAGTTTTCAAATAAATTACATAATTATTCAGACCTTTCCGACTTATAATATGCAAATGGTCTCCGTCCCGTTTCAAAGCAAACATAATTAAATTTGAATATATCTGATATAATATGTATTTCGAGTCCACTACTATTGTTTTAATGTTTAACGAACTAAGTGCCTTATCCTTTTACCTTATTATTTATCGGCATGAGAGTATTATGTTTTTAAAAGCCCTCAGGACGTTCAATAAATGTATGGTGTTGAAGTTAGATGAGTAGTGTAAGGTGTGTGGTAAAGTAGTTTGTTGTTAAAATACTTTTATTATTTTACAAATTACAAACATAACACAACCACCATAATTAAATATTTAAATATGAACTATTATAATGTGTAGAGCGAACAAGCACGATTTATAAGGTTGTGTATTGTGTATTGACCGGGAGCACTAGGTAGAATGTTTGAATAATATTTGCTCGATAGAAGGCTTGAATCCTATTGGTTTCTGAGGGACCAATCGGATCGCCGTGAGACTGCAGAACGGTGTCCTTGTTCGACCTCCACAAATGGATTAATAAAAAAATTTATTAATAAAATTTATTTTACTTATTATTAAATTGAAATAAAAAAAAGTTTGAATTTTTTTTTTTAAAGTAGTCAAACATTCCCGGGTTACGAATAACCCAACAATGTTTGAAAATCTCCTACTACCACCTCAGAAAGCCGAAAATGTTGCTTGTGTTGTGATGGAGGACTTAGGCAGCCGAGGAATCGAACACGTGACGCTCAGGTGGGACCCAAGCGCTATGCCCACTCAACCATTGATCAAATTACTGTCTTCGTAAATGCATTCATTCCAGGACCTACGTAAATAAATATATATATATTTTTGTTAATTTATCACCACAACTCATTTTGTTATATATTTTTTATTTATTTTTTTATTTAGGAAACAAACAGTCCTACAAAATGATAATATAACAAACAACATTAATATGTTGTAGACCAATTAAGTTCCATTAAGTTAAAATTTTGATATAGTTTTTTTACCTATTCAACTTATGTTACAAAAAAATAAACATAATAAGGAAAAACATAAAAAAGAAAAACATAAAACGTAATAAAGAAAAAAAGTAAAGTTATTAACAAACCTAGTTTATACTATTTACTACGGATACTTGTCTTACTTATACTTGTCTTACTCCGCTTTTCTTCTTTTTCCTAGATTTATTATGACGAAAAGTGAGTATTTAAATCGGGGGCACGAATTAAAATATGAAAAAAAATGCATTTTTACATTTCAATTTTGTTAAAATTAATTTACTTACGCGATAATATGTGAACTGTACTATGCTACATTCATATTTATTTTACATTTCATAGACAATCTATGCAGATAATCACACAAAGATTATTATTGCCATATATTATTATTCTTCTTCGATAGCCCCACAGCTTATATGAGCTTTGCGCTTCAGCAACATTCGCCTCCAACTCCTGCTGTCCTCAGTGGCTGGCTTTCAGTTTGGTACCTGGAGAAGCTGTGCTGCATCCCCTCTTACCTCGTCTTCCCACTTCAATCTGGGTCTTCCCACTTTTCTCTTTCCACCTGGGTGTCCAGTCAAATTTCCATATAAAACAATAATTTATTCTTGTTACGAAGTGAATAAATTATTGACAAGTTTGTACCTGTATTTATAACAGAAGAACATGGGGAGAAAGGTATTAGAATAATTACACATACCTTTTAGACAAACCCTTGCAATATAAACTCGTCTTCAAAACCTGAGATATACAGGGTGTCCGGGAATAAAATGCATTACCTTCGGGAGGTGATTCTACATGATAGTATAAGTAAAAAAGATTTATAACTTTTTTTGAATTTCCAACTTTTAGGGGTAGTTTTGTGTTAAATAGAAAATTAGACCGGCTTGTGCGGGAAGCATTATTATTACCAAACTACGTTGCAATAATCGCGCCCGGCAAGTTTACAACAACTTTATCGAGTAAATTTTACCTTACATTGAGGATTTTTAGTAGGTATGTATTTTTGTATGGTAAAAAAAAGTTGGAATTTCAGTAAAAGTTATTAATTTTTTTTAGTTCTACCCCTACCATGATGTAGAATCACCTCCCGAAGTTAATGCGCTTTACCCCTGGACACCCTGTATATCTAAATGATGATGACACGCAGCTTGAACCTCAACCCAGCAACAGTAATATCGGCAGTACCGGGAAAAATTAGAATTAGGTACTTTTGTTTTTATTTTGACAAGAATTTATTTTAGTAGGTTGGTACTTCCGACAAATTTCATATTTTGATATCTATTAATTAAAAAGGAATAATCCATATTATTATCGATTAACTTCGACACGGAATATTCCATATCATCCATGAAGCAGACATTTTTACTCTCGTTTTAAGTAAGTAAATGTACTAAAAACACCTGTGTATTTTGACGGAGGAAACTTTTTCTTGGTTCTTTCATTCCCATTGTAGCAAAACTTTTCACTAGCGCTGTATTTTTTTCTAGATTCCAGTGAAGTGTGAAACTAGCACTCTAGGATCTCCATCTTGTGTAATAAAATTCGAGTGTAAACCCGTCTTGCCACTCTGCTAAGTATTGTTAATGAGTTTGTTCGACTTTAGAGAGCATTTGCACTTAAGTCACGCTGCAACGGAACTCGGACGAGATTGTTGCAGAAAGACCTACGCTTTACCGCACTCTTCAGGGAGAGTTAAGTTTCCCGGTGTTCAATCCCCCGATTTACCAGTAAATGGTGATTTATTCAAGCATTTGATTTTGTTCGCCAATGCAACCCAAATCCCATCTTAACAACCTCAGTTCTTTGTCACAGGTAAAGCAGTCATCAATCACGCAATGTTTAAGTTGGTGCCCCGAATAAAATGAAAGGTGTAAATTTAAAGTAAAGTAAAGTTGAAAAAACATTAAAGACTTCATTAGTAGTACAGTCAAGTCTGATATGTTATGTAGACTAACTTAACCTTCTTGCATAAATGTTGTGACGTTTGGGGATAGGGAATTACACGCGCTGGGTTCACATCCTTATAAAATCTATCTTATTTTATTTTTATTTACATAAGCTCCACATGGGAGGTCCTGAGGGCCTATGCCACGTTTGGGAATGCTGTATGGACGGTGTTTTTAGGGAAATGAAGGAGAGTAAGTTCTGGGAAGGAAAAGCTATGAGATACCCCTAGGTGTAGAAGCGACCGACGTTTGAATCCCACTGCGATGCAAGGCGACGCGTCAAGATATTCCAGTTGGTCACTGTTCAATTGCATCGCACTTGTCTAGAATTAGAGTTTTAGATGACCCGGTCTGCCAGTGCGGTGTGGAAGAGGAAACCCTCGACCACGTTTTCTTTAACTGTAAAAACCATTTATCTTTCAAGAACATATACCGCCGGCTTATTAAAATCACACACCAGTCCCCCCTTAACATTTCATACCTTTTATCTCTTAACAATTCTCGTGTTCATACAGCTTTATCTAAGTTTATTAACCTGAATGAATTCAATATTTAATTTGTTTTGGTGATCTAAATGAGTCTAATATTTAATTTGTTTTATTATTTCCCCAATAGATTAACCGAATTTTTTTATCCACTTTAACTATTACCGGCACAAAGCACTCTTTTCAGGGTGAATTGCCTAAATACAAAAAAAAAAAAGATATTCCAGCAGGGGAGGTCAAAGGTTCTTATTAGGTATTAACGGACTTACATCCAATTTACAACATAGTAACATGAAAGTTGGAAATGTACATTGTAAGGATAAAAGATGATTTATGAACGAAACAGAGAAAAAATAAGAAAATTGAAGAAAATAAGTGAAGTCAAGTCAAGACTTTGCAAAAATTATGTGAAGTTTTTCTACCGATTTACAGGTAATGAACGTTGTTGGTAATTGTGCAAGCCCAAGAGGACTTAGCACCGCGGAAGACATTTTGTTGAATTAGTGGTCATCCGTCTAGACTTATTTATTAGTTGACAGAGATACCAGATAGAGTTGGACTTGCGATTTAAAAATAATTTTACGATATTCAAATTATTTACAGAACTTGCGTTTTTGCACTTTATTTGTTTGCGGTACAAGATACATGGAACTCAGTAGCGTTCAGTGAATTTTCAGTGAGCTAGAGCGCTAAGATTTAAAAAAATATGTCGTTGTTGTAGCTGAAAACAATTTATTTTTTTTCAAAATTTCAATTTTTTGTATGAAGATCTTTCAGTGTGTGGATGCGGCTCATCCCTTGACTTTTTTATGAAGATCTTCAGGATTCTTTCTGTAGAGGGATGCGCCGCATATACATACTGAAAGATTTTCATACAAAAAGTTGAAATATTGAAAAAAATAAAATACATTTTCAACTACAACAACATCAGTAATGTCGTATTATTCAATCTTAGCACTCTAGCTCACTGAAAACTCATGAAACGCCACTGATGGAACTCCACTGAAAAACTGACTTGAAATTTCAAGAATCAAATAACAAATTCTATCAATAAATTCTGATTAGATGCATTAGTTTAATTGTATTGGTAAGCAATATAGGTACATAAAAAAAATCTGTTTTTAAAAACTATTAAAACCCAACAAATTAAATAGGTACCATTATTGTCATTTTGCCCCATTCATCATTTAGTAGCAACGCGGAGAGATTGACCAATTTTATGACGTCATTTGATTCAAAATCGTACGCATCGTTTTCACGAGGAAAAAAATTAATAGAAATAAATTATTTTTTAAAACGTTAAATTCTGGCAATTAAAAGTGATGTTGACCAAAAAAGTTTTAATTTTTTTAAAGTTTACTGTAATATCTGACTTTTCTTCAAACATCACTCAATTAAAAATTTTACATTTTAAGAAAAATATTATTTTGCTAATGATATTGTAAGCCCTAATTCTAATAAACTTCCCCTACTCTTACCCCTCCCCCTTCCTTCTGCCCCTTCCCCTGTTGTTAAATGTGTAATTTGTATTCAATTTGTGACTTCAGTGTATATTTAGTCCTGATGATGTGACCATTGTTCAATAGACATGTAGATTGTGTATAAAATAAAATGATGTAAACAAAGTTATTTGTCTATTAATAAAATAAAAATTTATGACATCCTATGACAGAGATGTAGGTTATCTAATAAATGGTTCAAGGGGGGGCGAACCCATACCCGCCTCCCAAATTGAGATGCAACATACTGCAGTGAAATGCTATTAATCCTTCAGTCATGAATTACGTTTCCAATTTATCAAATCCTCAAACAGCTGTCTACAATAGTTTCTAAAATATATTCCACAACTTTGTTCCCAATCTTGACCTATTAAAAGTTAGCATCGCTGCAAGCTACGAACTTTATTGTTAAACTTTTTCACATTCCCAAACTACTATGCATGTGAAAATACTTCAGTTTTAAACTTTCGAACTAAAACTATTTTCATTGTACGTGAACCATCTGAAAAATCTGCCCTGTTCAATCTATGTGCTTGGTTGGCGTTGCAATGAATTGGAAAATAAATTGAATTTAATATACTTGCATTGGTAATCGGTTCGTCAATGTTATATGCACGTTGTAAAAGCATCAATTGAAGCCATTTTTAACTCACTGCAGCAGATTATTTTTTTTGTAGGTATAATAACTAGAAATCATTTTATAATATTCCGTACATTGATGTCCTTCTGCAATTCATGTACCTAAATAATTAAATATCCTAGAACACTGAAAAATGATGGAAAACCAAAGATACTTGGAAAACCAACATTATCAAACAACAACTAAATATAAGGCAGGTATGGGTACCGCATCCTGAAACCATTTATTGGATTAATACCAACACCTCCACCACAGTTGCCTGGGTTCATGGGGGGGTGAGGTTCATCAACTGCGTGACAGACTGGATCGGGAGAGACTGGTCAGTAGGACTCCACGATAGATTCAATAGACACACTGACACCGTGATTCCTACCCACCCCTCGTACCTTTTTTTCCTTCCAGAATTTCATTTTCTTCCTTTCTATAATTAGACCCCAATCCTCAAAGAAAATGCTATCCCTAAGGGGAATATTTTTCTCAGGGCTTTCGTTTTTTTTGCATAAACTATAATTATTATTATTATAACAACAACAATAATAGCTAAAATAATAACGATAGCAACAATACCTAGCTCTCTCATTCAAAATTTAGGCGTATTAGATTTGTCAAAGAATTTATGTATAAAAATGCAAAAGGGAGTCATTTTAAATACATGTAGGATTACGAAAGATTTTTTAAATATTTATATTGAGGGATCAGTAGGATTTATCGGACCAGTTAGGATTTCATCAGAGCCGAACCCTCTGATATGAAAATATCTGGAGACGGTGAATTATTTTCCCATTATGTTTCTGGTGGATTGACGTATTGTCCTTGTATTGGTTTGTATTTATTATACTTATTTAGTGCACTTACATTGCGTGGATTTACTAGATAATCATTTGTGGTAAAGTGTGTGGAAGGGTTTAGTCTTTCATTTGGGAAAGATTCAACCCGGACATAATATCTGGAGCACCGTAAAATTAGTCATAATAGACCCGATATAGTTTTACGAAAAAAAAATTTAAAAATAATTATATCATTAATGTCGCTATTCCAAATTCCTGTAATATTCAAAAAACTTTTTCTAAAAAAATAAGAAAATATGCAGATTTAGGAAATGAGATTAAAAGAATTTGGCATTCTCAGAATATAAAAAAATTACCATTTTTTGTTTCGTCTACTGGCATTATACCTAGCTATCTCATTCACAAATTAGGCTTATTAGATTTGTCAACAAATTTTTATATAAAAATGCAAATATCAATCATTTTAAATACATGCAGGATTACTAAAGATTTTTTTAATATTCATGTATAGGAATCAGTAGAATTTATCGGTCCAGTTAGGAGTTCTACAGAGATAAACCCTCTAGTATGAAAATATCTGGAGTCGGTGAATTATTTTCCCATTTGGTCTCTGGTAGGTTGATATGTTGTTCATATATTGTTTTCTATTTATTATACTTATATAGTGCACTTGCATAGCGTGGATTGACTTAGTAATCAATTGTCGAAAAGTGTGTGGAAGGGTTTATTTTTTTCTGTGGAGAAGATTTAACCCGGACATAAAAATAACAATAATTATTGTTATTTATTTTTTGGGGGTTGTGCCGTGTTGCGCTACTTTATTAGCCAACGTTTCGGACAGCGTTACAGTGTCCGGACCGTAGAGCAACACGTCATAACACCCCCAAAACAAATAACGACAATATCTTTAGGTGTGAAAATCTAAAATCATGTCTAACAAAAATAATGGCCAAAATCATAATAAAAGAACCATAATAGCCAAATTCATAATACCAACAACCAAAAATAATTATTATTCGTCTCCGTTCGATAATTTTTGCAGTTATCTGGGTCTTGGTAGGCCAGTCCGAAGATTACATGTCGGATAATAGCAAAATCCATCGAAGTCCAGTCCCCTTCGTCGTATAGGTACCTCTTAGATTCGAACTAACTTGATTACCCTAATGATATCCAGCCTCCGATAGAAAAAGAAAAAATGTTAAAATTATTTCTTATCCATTGCGTCGTTAAAAAATCTTTACGGAATTCTAGTTACCTTACTAGGCATAGAGAAGAACAAATAATGTTTATTATTAATAAATCTCAAAATGTATACGGTGATAGAACAAAGAGGCATAAAATTCCGGAAATATTTAATGCATTACCTGAAAATATTAAAAATGAGACATCTTATTCAAAAATCAAAACAAAAGTTAGATCATTCTACCTCCGTAGAACGTGAAAACAAATAATATTGTAGACAAATAATGTTGTGAACGAATACTTAGATCTTTTAACCATTGTTAAAAATAAAGTTAGATCTGTGAAAAACAAATAATATTGGAAACAAATAATGTTGTGAACGAATACTTAGATCTTTTAACCATTGTTAAAAATAAAATTATTTTTTTCGTACATTATGATCGTGCATTATAATAATTGTTTACGTATTTTAATATTAATTATTATACTATTAAATAATTATTATGTATTACGCACCAAAATATCAAACATTTAATTATATTATTTTGTAAGCAAATAAATAGGAAAAATTAGAGATTTTTTACAATCAAACTTATAGATCGGTTTTGTATGATTTAAGTAAGATAAAATATTTTACAGTTAAAAACTGAAGAAACTTATTTAAAAAAAAAATAATTTATAAATTAAAATTAAATTTATAAATTAAAATTTAAATAAATTAAATTAAAATTTAGTCGGTGGATGCGAAATGACCTGTTGAATAATAGGAGGCAAACAAAAGTATACACTTAGTTAACAATTTAATAAAAATAGCAAAGGTTGACGAAAAATATAGTCCTCTAGAATCTAGAAAGATAGAGAACAGGACAAACGTCGTCTTTCAGCATTCAGTAGTTCCCAGGAGAGATAACAACCCTACTAGCCATCCTAAAACCAGCCGATTATGCGGTACACACGTGGCATCACTTAAGTGCCAATCGTAAAATAGTAGAAGCCTCATTTTCGAAAAAATACGAAAATTGATAATAAAGAAAAAAATTCAATTTAGGGGGTGTGTATGCATACCACCGCCTCGGAAACCGTATATTGGATAACCAATGCCCCTAATATAGATTTCTACAGCTACGTTTGGTGACTTAGTAGAGATACCATAGTTCGTGGGATGAGGTTTGTCTAGGTCTTGAGGGCGGATGCGTTTGCCCACCTACTTCATGGCGGGCAGGATCGAGAGAGACTGTCTGAGGGAGACCTATTGACTTCTCCAGCCCGACTCTCTCGCCCCATTGCCTTGCACCGCAGTGGGAGGAATGGACTGACCCCCAGATTCCTCATAACTTTTTTGTTTTCAGAATTTCCTCTCTTTACTCTTTCTCTAAGAATACCCTCGAAATTGAAATTGAGAAATTGTTTTCCTCAGAGCCTCCTGCGTGGAACTAATGTTAAAAAAAGGAAAATAAATATTATAGAACAAAAATTTATTTTTGATACATTTGGTGATGGGAATAAATAGCTAAATAAATAAATTAAAAAGCACCCTTCACACATTATCACTTTCTAACACCACAACACGGGCACGTGCCTTGCATGGTGGTCGAAAAATCCCCAAATCATATAATTAACAATTCAATGAATAAAGAAAATAAAATTAAAATATTAAAATATAAAAATTAAATTTCTATCCATCACGCCGTTCCTGCATGGGTAGGCAGAGAGTCGAGAATGTGGGTTTTTTTCTGATGTGAGCATCTGATAGTATTAATACGCTAACGTCTGTAAGGTTTAATTTTAATATCCTGACTTTGAATACATCTCTGACGCCGCGCCTTATGCAAAACGATCTTCGTACGTGAAGTTTGTTACAAAGCTACTGAGATGTCGCCCGCCGCCTGCAGGGCCTAGCAGCAAAAACTGCGGAGCTGGTTTTAATCTGCTAGTTTTCAATCATTGCTTTGACATAAAATATTGTACCTTCATTATTTTATTTAAAATCACAAACTTATTGTTACGTTATTTCCTTTTAATAACAATGGTTTTATCCCCATACCTACATACATTCCCTTCATCAATGTTTAATCTGTTAGATAATAACTATATAATTGAAAAGTGTTTAATTTGTCATGTCATGGGTATTAAATATTTACTTGTAAATTTAAACCGCTTTGGGTAGCATGTTGATTTTCCTAAATAAATAATATTGAATAACTTTGTTAATGAAAAGAAAATATTCCAACATTATTGGACTGAATACATTTATTATCGAGTAAAGCATTAATGCTTCTCTGTGAACAAAATATGAAAGCAAATAAAAATCTTATAATAAAACCGTGGGAAAACATGAATGTTTACTTAAGATTTAAAGTGAGTTGCATGGATATTAACAACACATATAAGACAACAATAATACCGCTGTACAGAAACACGCTGTGAAATTCGTTCCTGTTTAAAATTAAACAAGTAAATATTCTAAACGTATTTTAACAAAGAATAGTGCGCTAATAGATACGGAATTGCAATAAAAGTGTAGTAAAGAAGTGTCAAGCTGTACCAGAACATCTTGTAACAACCTAAATACGATTTAAAAAAAAAACGAGTTTGCTTTCAAAGCAATTGATAAACAGCGATCACTTGGTACCGTACTCTGTGCTCGACCTACTCGCAAGTGTTGAACTCAGCTGTGTGTGTGTACGTGACTGTCAGTTCTCCACCCACCAACACCGTCCGCGCAGGGACGCTAAACCTTTTGTCGCTCTATATTTCGAAGCAGTACCATGGACTCTTGTGACACCTTCTCTTTCATCTCTGCGGCAAACAATATTATAAATTCCTTACAAAATACTATAATGGACCCAAGCAATAAGTTTACAAAAGAGCAAATGGGGAAATTATCACCAAAACTCACAGAACTGCTAGGGAATATAAGCCTTGTTGCTACCAAGATGGGATTGCTAGAGAATAACCAGCCTGCAAATACTGATATAAAAAAACAAAAAAACATCAAAAACAAGTATAGTATCCTAATCACTCCAAAAAATAAAGATACATCAACTGAACTTCAAAAAAAAATTCAAAGGCACTTTAAAACCAGCCAATTAGGAATATGCATAGAAGGCATAAAAAAAATCTCCCAAAATAGAATTATAATCGATTGTGTTAAAAAAGAAGATGCTAAAAAACTACAAACTTTAATTTCTAATGATCTTAATGATATTGATTGCAAAGAATTAACAAAAAAAAAACCAACAATGATATTCAAGGGAATTTTCAACGACTATATCAAAGAAAAATTCACTGACGATATCTTAGACAAAAATGAGGACATCAAAATTGTAACGCAAAAAACAGAAAAAAATTCTATATTTAACATAAAAGCAATAATTAAAAACAAATACAATGACACCGCTAACTATATAGTAGAAGTAGATAGCACAACCAGGAAGATCCTGTTAAATAAAGAAAAAATAAACATTGGCTACCAGCGAGTTACGGTTGACGACGCCACCCCAGTGGTACAATGCTACTACTGTCTACGCTACGGACATACATCAAGAAATTGCAACCAGAAAGAGAAAAACAACTTGCCTGTCTGCTCGCACTGTGGAGCTGCACACCACTACAAAGAATGTCCAGCTACAACAAATCAACCGAAGTGTGCAAACTGCACTTTTCAAAATGACAGATTTCAACTGTCATTTCCTACTAATCATAATGCGACTGATAAAACCAACTGTATATATTATAAAAAAATGCTGGCATTCGCACAACAGAAAATTGAATACTAATTTGGATTCAAGGTATAGTTTTCATAGTGACTCATGTTTATTATTGTCAATATATTATGTATGTACTTGCACAATCAAAAATCTAATAGCTAACAAAATTAGTAATGCTATGACATATGCTTTAAAAAAACATGTTGTTTCTTATCAATCTGCATTTTATAAAACAAGTATACTTACTATTAAAACTGAAAATCCTAAGATATATTCAAAAATTATACTAAAATTGTTTTTTGAAATGTCCATAATCAAACTAACTGTCAAAATTACAAAAAAATATTTGATCTTACGCAGCAAAATTTGGAATATTGTTATAAATTTTAAAGATCTCTTTAAAAATATCTCATGTCTGTTCTCAACGTCTTACATTTACGTATATATTTCGAAATATCCACAAGATATAAAAAATAATAATTCTATAGTCTACACATTAAAAAAACGTCATATTTTTCATCATTCTACGTACTATAAAATCAGTATATATATATTTAAAACTAAAAAAATTAAATCATTTTATATATTGATGATAAAAAACCTGAATATTTTCTTCATGATAAAACATTTCTACTACATACTACATTATTATGTTTCTTTTTCCATTACATTACGTCTACATTCAACATTTCTATATTTCTACCAGAAAATAGATAATACAATACCAATACACAGTTGTGTTTACCGAAGGCTAGTAAATTATAGACTACTAAAGTCTAATTATAGATATATTACTTCAAAATTATTATTATATACATTACTAACCCATGTATCACGCTGCCAATATTCTATATGCAATAAATCTCTACAGTATATGTTCACTTGTACTATTGATATATGTATGTATGTACTATGTTCTATTCTACTCAAGCAAGAATATTGCAGAACAAATTATGATGGTTTTACTGCTATTAATACCTATTGTACAAATTTTAAATTTTAACACATGCAATGAATAATATTAACTTAAACGAAATCGATAAAAACCTAAACATAGAAGAATATGTATGTGAAACAGCAATAGAATGCAGTAAAATATATAAAAATATAAAAAATCGATTAACAATCTTACACCTAAATATAAGAAGTGTAAATAAAAACATGGATGAATTTCTTGTATCACTAAATACACTCTGTTCACAACCAGATTTTATAATATTATCCGAAGCCCATATACATTCGAACATAAACATACCAATTATTCCCAACTACAAGCAATATGTTACAAATTATCAGATTAATAAAAATAGTGGAATTGTAGTATATACTATTGACAAATTTACCGATATCAACGTTATCGAAATACCCATATGTAACGTAAACTGTCTGTCAATCAATTTTAATGTAAACAATAGGCCCTTTAATATAATCGCTATGTATCGCACACACAGTTCAAATGTACAACTATTTATAGAAGAGTTAAAAAAAATTCTCTGTAATAAGAATACTTTAAATTGTATATTAATAGGTGACATGAATATTAATATTGGCCCAAATAATCACTGTAAAAATAAAATTGAATATATAAACACTATGAATGAAATGAATTTTATGTCATGTATAAATAAGTTCACAAGAGAAATTGCAAAACAAGCACCATCGTGCCTAGATCATATTTGGACCAATATTAAAAACACAGATAAAATTAAATCTATCATATGGAAAAACGATATAACAGATCATCATACGAATATATTTGTTTATGATCTATGTAAAAACTCAGAAATTTATGATCCTGGAAAAAACATTAAAATCATTTCTAAACTGAACTATCATAAATTAAATAATAAATTACGCAATGAATCATGGACATCAATATTAAATTGCCAAAACCCTGATATATGTGCAAATTATTTTGAAGAAACATTAACTACTAATATCGCTGACTGTACCACCTATATTAATCTCCAAACTAATGCTAAATTAAGGAAAATTAAACCATGGATTACGCAGGGTCTAATCATATCCATCCGGAAAAAGGAAAAACTCTTCATTCAAACAAAAAAAAAACCAAACAATAATCACATTAAAACTGAATATAAAATATTTCGAAATAAACTCACAAAAATTATTAAAGATACGAAAGAAAAATATTACAAAGAAAAAATAACCCTTACAAAGGAAAACACTAAAAAAACATGGAACACCATAAACGAAATTATGAATAAAAATAATAAAAATAAATCAATTATAAATCTTATAAACAACAATGGAAGCACATTAAATGCTATCCACGAATCAAAGAAGTGTGCAAATATTTTCAATAATTTTTTCGTAAACGTCGGACAAAAACTTGCTTACAAAATTGATCAAAATTATCAACCAGATGATATACATGAAGATAAACTAAGTGAAAACAATCTATCAGTTTTTAAATCGATTACGGAGGAAACTATTGAAAACATAATAAAATCACTAAAAAATGGTGCTGCACCTGGATATGATGGTGTAACTACAGAAATCCTAAAAAAATGTTCTAACTCACTAACTAAACCAATTACTCATATAATTAATGTAAGCATTGAAAATGGAATATTCCCATCAAATTACAAAAAAGCCATTGTAACACCTGTGTATAAATCCGGAGATTCGAAAGAAATAAACAATTACCGCCCAATATCGTTAATATCCAATGTAGCTAAAATATACGAAAGAGTAATAAAGAAACAAATTGTAGATTATGTGGAAAATAAAAAATGTATTAATCCTAGTCAATATGGTTTTAGAGAAAAAATGAGCACACAAGACGCAATAGCGGAATTAACTAGAGTTATTTATAAAGCATTGGATAAAGGGAAAAAATGCTTAAGTATATTCATTGACCTCCGTAAAGCTTTTGACAGTGTTTCACACTCAAAATTAATCAACAAACTAAATAATATAGGAATAACCGACAAAGCAAAATCGTGGATAAATAGTTATTTATATCAAAGAACACAGCAAGTGAAAATAAATAACGAGTTAAGTGATATAGAAAAAATTAATTTTGGAATCCCACAAGGAACTGTACTGGGCCCAATACTATTTCTATTATATGTAAATGAACTTTTTGAACTCCCAATCGTCGGAAAGATTATATCTTATGCGGATGATACAGTATTAACAATTGAAGAAAACTCTTGGAAAGAAGCCGAAATATCGGCAAATAATGCAATAAATATCATTAAACAATGGTTTGACAAAAACTTACTTTCTTTAAATGTTGAAAAAACTCATTTTCTACCTCTGAGCCTAACAGAACATATTTCAAATATAAATGTAAACATTAAAGTTCACGACAGAAACTGTCTACTTAAAATCACACCCTGTAACTCAAATTGTATACATATTAGCAGTAAAGAACAAATAAAATATCTTGGAATAATTATCGACAATAACATTAAATGGAAAAATCAAATAAACTCCACAATAGACAGAATGAGAAAACTAATATATATATTTTTCAGACTTAGAAATACTATCACATTAAATATATTAAAAGAAATTTACTTTGCACTTGCGCACTCGGTATTACAATATGGAATCATAGCTTGGGGGGGTGCATATAAATCATCCCTTCTCCCACTCGAAACAATTCAAAAAATTCTTATAAAAATTATCCTAAAAAAACCGTATTACTACCCAACAATAAACGTATTCCAAGAATTCCCTGTTCCCCCACTTACAAAAATTTACGAAAAAATAGCACTACTTCAGCTACACAAAGATATATTTAAAAAAAATATTACCCCTCTGCTAAATATTAGCATAAGGAATACTTCTATTGGTGGACTAACTATACCACCCATACGAACCACAACAGCACAGAATCACTATGTATATAAAGGAATAAAATTATTTAATCAATTACCCGCCGATATGCGAACAGAAAAAAATTACGACAAATATAAAAAAAAAATTAAATCATATTTTGGTAGTCCCACCATATAATTTTAACTTTTATTATATATGTTTTTGACTGTTTGTTATTCCAAAGGTTTTATGTACATCCTATATATATTTTGTTTAATTACCCTTATAATCTTATATGTTATTAAGTCTAAATCTATTCATAAGTTAAGTTCTTAATGTTTGTTACATCCTATTTATTCCATCAAGTTTGTACATCCTATATATATTTTGTTTAATTACCCTTATAATCTTATATGTTATTAAGTCTAAATCTATTCATAAGTTAAGTTCTTAAGTTTGTTATAAGGTTTTGAAAAAAAAAAAAAAGAAAGTTATTATCAAGTTGTCCTCTCCTAAACACAAGCAATAGCTTTACTAGGAGAGTATATAAAATATGTAATATTGTATTAAAATAAACTTATTGTAAAAAATTTACACAAAAAAAAAAAAAAAAAAAAAAAAAAAAAAAAAAATGTTTCCTATGGCTTCATCACAAAAATGTGAAACATGGAGTAAAATATTTATCCAGAGATTTCAAAACTTTGTTAAATATTGATATTGAAGAACAAACTGTAATTTCTAATTATCACAATTCCACAATACATTAGTATTTAAACTACCTTTCATGTTTATACTAGAAAAAAAACATGTCATCTACATTTCATAGAATTCAAATAATAAAAAAACTTGAAAATTAACTAATTATCCATCTATATTCGTTCAGCTTCCTCCCCTAGCATCTGTCATACACCTACGCTCGTCGACGGCCATTTTTCTTGAAGTAATCCGCATTTCCTCTCCTAGCATCTAGTATATAAATTTACATTTATAAGGCGAATTGAGAAGGTCCTACCTTTCGATGCGATGTCGCGTGCTCCTGCGGCTCTATAAAATACTATCATAAAAATAGTTTGACATTTATGTAAATTCTAACAAAAGATTTACAATCAAAGCAGTATGGGGTGCACTAATTCTACTCTCACAGTTCTAGGTGCAGTTTGTTAGTTAACTAGCTTGTTTTATTTTGTTAATTTGATTCTACGAGTAGGTATTTTGGGTTAACATGAGACAGAACATGTGCTGTTTAAGTAATTGGACTCCTCCATAGCCCAACTGATCTGGTGATGGTCATAGCCAAATCAGATTCCAATTCCAACGCCTCCAGAGAATGTTAAGGTCGCAAGCGACGAATGAAAATCGACATGTTTTGCCTCCTGTCGGGAAAGGGTTTGATGTGTGTCTCTGGATCATAGGTGGTAATGGGAATAATATCGACCAATACGCCGCCAAATTATAAAGGTGTTGATGATGATGATGAAAGGTCATCTCATACCGTTTGATATGAGGGTCTGCTCCGATTTATGGCGTGATAGCCGATGTCAGGCACTGTTCAGGAATGCGTGGGTGGCACAAGGTTTTAGATCGTGACATCCTACTCTGGATTGAAATGGTGATGATGGTTTTGAAGTTCTTCAGCATGCCGATGACTTGAGTTCCATTAACTCCTAAAGCATCGAGCATAAACATTAAACCGAAGTTGATTAGACAATCGGCAATGTCAGGAGATCGGTGGGGCCGCTCTCTCCTCTGATCTTGCGAAGTATGAATTTAATTAAGGAAGATTTTGATGTCACCGATCCTTGCCTAAGCAGTCACTCATGTCCTTATCAGTCCCGTTCTCCGTCCAGCACGCCGCCTCAAACCAGTAGAAATAATGACTACGTTTTTCCTAGGCACGTTACAGAAACATGCGCCAGCCTGCAGTCACGCTGATCATCAGTATTTGATTTGAATGAAAAATACGTCTTCTCGCATAGCGTACATAGGCATGACTGGGACATTCCCCGGTATACTGTCACGGGCATCCGCTCTACGATAGGTGCATCCCAAACTCAAACTCAAATATCAGCTCAAAGAAGGAATGTCAAGCTCGGCTTCCGGGGTGCTGAGTCCAAGAATGAAAGGCACCAGGTAGTAAATCTGGCTTTCCTTCCTTCTATTTTCCCCGCTGCACTTTCGTCCAGAGTACATTCCCAACCTGATGCTGGATGATCCCTACTTCTAGTTTTGAGGAAGTTAAGAAAACTTATCTGGATTCCAACAAAGAACCGCCGAACGATTTCCAAAACGATTCCATATGTCATGTTCCCTTCATCCCGCCGACAAGGCAATTCCCACACGAGCATAACCTAAAGGAAGTGAAGCCCACGCAAATTTCGTCACTTCGTTTGCCCTATGACGAAGGTAGTCAGGCCAGATCGTTATCTCCGTCCTGCATCAAATTGATCTCCCGCGACAACAATTTTTATCCGCTGGTACCTCGGAACTGCGGTAGAAGGGGGGGGGGGGATGGGTGCACGTCCTTTGTTCTCCTGAAGTCCCCCAATGCCTTAGTGACGTTCATACGTCGACATCATGAAATGGCTCCGGCCACGCTTTCAATCAAGTCTGAGCCGATACGAAATCCACGTTGCCGAGATGTGATCACAAGGAATTCCAATTTGCTCGGACCAGATACGCATCATTGCTTACTTCGCCTCCACATTAGAAAAATAATGTATAGCCCACCTGCATATCGATCACATCGCCCCCAGATAACGTCGCGTGAGATACTTCCTCATGGTGGAATAGGAAAGCTGGACCTGTAAATCTATTCGACAACCACCGTCCATTCTCGAGTCGTAACCTGTTCAGTTAAGTTTGAAGAAAAAGAGTTTGCTAATTATGTAGGTGGATAGAGCGCATCGCGCGTAAAATTATGAATACCTACCGACGGTTTCATTCAACCGACAATATTAAAGTTTTTGCTAAATCGAATATATCGAATGAAATATACCTAAACAAGGTTATGTATAGTCCTGCGTAATAGGTTTGTTGTGATACCTAAAGTTTGGAATAAGTTATGTAAAATCTTAGGTGTGGGAATTGTTTCTTGTGATATCTAAAGTTTGGAATCAGATATGTGAAATTTTAGGAGTGGGAATTTAATTATGTCAGATTTTGTTAGTAAACAAAAGTGCCCATGCTACGCACCTTTTATTTACTATTATATCACCTAATGCCTTTCCTAAAACCCTTTCCTAAATATAGTCCCCTAGCTACACTAAAAATATTATTGTGAGACTCGATAATCATAATAATTATTATTGGATGATTTTCGTAGTGCCATTCTCGTGAGAAAATCTCCGCAAGGGCGCTTTACACATTAATTTATAACTATATTCTATACCTTTTATTATATATGTATTATTTTACCCGTTATGTATTCGACAACACCTAACCCAATAACCTAGTTTCTCGTTCACCAACAAAGCAATTGTAAAAGATTGTGTTATTGTCTTAGTGGTTTCAATATTCCGTCTTTTAAATGAAGTCCCTCGTCTAAGATTTATGGCCCGAAAGTGCATTTTGTGCTTCAAATTATTATTTTACAACGGTCTTATCTCAAGAATAATTTCACCCGTCAAGACACCCGTCGACGGTCAACATCTGGGGATCGACTTACGAATGGAATGCCTTTTATTTACGATTTCCAATAATTATACGAAAGCTTTTTTTTTATATTACCGTTATAATTATCCGAATAAATCATCCGACTTAGATGATATGGCTCCTTATTAAAGGCCTCAATAAAGTAGCTATAATAATAATACTAATAATAACCGGTCAGTGGTTGAGTGGGCATAGCGCTTGGGTCCCACCCGGGCGTCGCATGTTCAATTCCTCGGCTGGCTAAGTCCTCCATCACAACACAAGCAACATTTTCGGCTTTCTGTAATGGTAGTAGGAGATTTTCAAACATTGTTGGGTTATTCGTAACCCGGGAATGTTTGTCTTTCTTTAAAAAAAAAAAAAAAAAAATTTGACCGATCCATATAGCGCCGTTTTTATGGAAAATCACCTCAAGGGCGCCATACAATCTCTAATACATATATAAAATCTAGAAAACTACAAGCTAGACGAACAATTATAAACAATTAAAATACTCGAGGAGTAATGATGATTCTATTGTTTTTATCCTAGTTTGTACAAAATCCGAACATGAATGTTGTTAATAATTAATTCAATTTGTCATGCACACCAAAATACGACATGCACGAATCACAATCCAAAACCAGCATCCCTCGTGCACTAAATGATTAATCACTAATTAAAGCACTTATTATTTCGGTCTAACTTTCGCGTCGGTTTGTTTTAAATTTTATCCTGACCCTGATAAATGCCCCGAAAGTACGTCCCCAACATTAATTCTCAAAGGCGTTGATAATGACTATAAGGATAACATAATAGAAGATATTATTGAACAAAATGAGGATATCAAAGCTGTAACTCTAGAAAAACCAGAAACTGAGATTGTGATAAAAAAAGTATTTAAGAACAAATATAATAACACGTCAAATTACATAATGGAAGTCGATTGTGAAATCAGAAGAAGACTGGTCCATACCGGAAAAATATACATAGGATACCAGAGAATACAAGTGGAAGATGCCAACCCTCTGGTCCAATGTTACCATTGTTTGGGATTCGGACATACAGCAGCTAGATGTCTACACAAAGAAAAGGAAAAACCTGTTTGCGTGCACTGTGCGGATGAACATTTACACATAAACTGTGACAAGAAAGATAAAGATCCAAAGTGTAAAAACTGTGATGATAAAAATAAACTAAGAGCCCGTTCACACTTCCGTCGTAATAACGGAGGTGGGTTCCGTCATTACGACGGAGGCCCTAGCCGCTGTAGTGGCTCTATGGAGCTGTTCACACTTGCCGGATCCGGCGTGAAGACGGATCCGTCATTTTTTGCCGGAGAGTTCGCCTACGCAGAGCGTCCGTCGTGAAGCCGGAAAGGAACGCGCTGGCTCATACATTTCAATGGAGCTGTTCACACTATACGGCGGGACGACGGATCCGTTTTGAACCCGCCACACCCCGCTTCACACTTCACCACCGCCCGCTCCCAGACGCAAGCGAGCAGGCAAATTGTGTTTTTATGGGGCGCGCGTTTGGCGTTTATAATATTATTATATAATATACATGTTCGTTCCAGAATGCGATTTTTTCTATTTAATCTCAAGAAAATATTTAGTCATATCATTCATGTTTTTTAGTCATTTTAGTTATAATAATTGCTGGATGATTTTCGCGTACTTTCTCCTTTTCAAGTATGCAAACAAAATATTCTCCCACGGTTTGAACAAATAAGGTCCGACCCCTGAAGTAATTTTATGGCTGGTATTACATCAATACATTCCCGATTTGAAGAAAAAGTTTATTATTTAAATTGTTTTATTTTTAAGTAGGTATGTGTACATTTCAAATAGCACCTATAACTATTTATGGCAGCCCCAAGGGAAAGTTTTTGCTGTCGGCCTTTTACGGCCCAAACTAAGAGGAACTTTTATAATAGTAAAATTTGCAATATTTGCATTGCGCATTGCGCATTGCGTCTACTGAAGAATGATAAAATGTTTTGGTCGTTGTTTTCGTAGAGTAGGATCCGTCTTGAAAACGGAAGTGTGAACAGGGGCCTAGGGCTTCCGTCATAACGACGGAACCCACCTCCGTTATTCCGACGGAAGTGTGAACGGGCTCTTAGGAAGTGGAATATAGACACAAGGCATACAGCGAACGACAAATTTAATTGCAATGTGTATAAAAAAATTTATATCTTAGCAAAAGAAAAAATAGAATATTGACAATTAATTCAATTAAAACCCTCTCTATTATTAATTAATACAGTTAAAAAACATATCACTAATTCATGCTTTAAAACTAGCTACAAAACGAAATATTGTATAATTTACATTTATCTTTATTCTATTTACTTAAGAATTTACGTAACTTTATTTTTTTCTTCTATATTTTTAATTTTTAATTCTGGCTTCAAAACTTGCTAACAGATGAAATATTATATAATTCACATTTATCTTCATTCCATTTACTTAGGAATTTACATAACTTTATTTTTTTCATTCGCATTTTCAATTTTAAATTCTTGCTTTAAAACTTGCTTCAAGATGAAATATTATATATTTTACATTTATCTTTATTCTATTTTCGTAGAAATTTGCGCAAATTTATTTTTTTCTTTTGTGTTTTTAATTTTCTGTATGCTACAATACTTACTAATTTTAAATTGTGCTCTTGACTGTCTCTTCTTATGTGTTACAAACGGCATTCAAATTGAAATAAATATAATAATGACATATGTAAACCTACTTATCAATCATTATTCAAATAAATACTTAGGATACTATACCTGGTTACTCAGAGAGGTTGTATTAAATTATCAAATTACTAAGACACGTATAGAATGTGAACTAATTGTGTATAAAATATGGCTTTAAGTAATTATCTGAAAGAAGATAATGAAGTAGATTTTTTAAGAACTAACGATCTCCATCAGTGGTTAAAAATTAAAAAAAGCGATATAGGGGAATTGATTTGTATTCATGTAAATATCAGATCATTATGTAAGAATTGGGATGTTTTGCATGTTTATTTAAGAAGTTGTTGGGAGCGCATAGACATTTTAATGATAAGCGAAACAAATATACAAGCTGACCTAATTAATAGACATTTTAATGATTAGCGAAACAAATATACAAGCTGACCTATTGTCGTAATAACAAATCAGGTGGGGGCATATCGCTATATATAAGGAACAATCTGGTATTTAAACAATCACCACTAGAATCAAAATCTTTTGAAAATGTTTTTGGTGCTATTACGCTTCCAAATAAACAAAGTTTGAGTATATTAGCGATATATCGACCGCCGAATCTTAACAAACTATCGTTTATTAGGGAAATTGAATCTATTCTGACGGATGTCATAGGCTCTCGAGGCAATGTTTTGTTCTTTGGGGACACTAATATAAACCTGATGAATTTTCATGATCCTATAGTAAATTCCTATGAAAATATTCTTGCAAGCAATTATTTGATCAAATGTATAGACGGTGTGACGCGGGAAGCAATTGTTAGCGGGCGCATAACTCAATCATGCATAGATCATATATACGTTAGGTACAGTAACGGGCTTAAACAAGTGGACTCGCTATCAGCATGTGTATGCGAGATTTCCATAGCAGATCATTATATGACAGCCGTTAACATTAAATATGATGTGCAAAAAGAACCATTAAAAAACATAAAGAAGGTAACTATTTTATCCCAAAAACATATTGATAACCACATACGAGAAATACTCTGGAATTCTTTACTTAGTGAACAAGAAAGTACCTACTGTTTTGTATCAACAAATTAAAAATAATTTCATTGATTTATATGAAAAAAGCACTGTGTCATTTTTTGAAAAAGCAAATAAAAGACCCCATGCAATCAAAAAATGGATAACTACTGATATTTTAGAGATAATAAAAAAAAGGGATTTATTGTTTCGAAGGTGGAAAAATTTTCCTCATAATAAAAATTATGAAAATGAATACAGGTCCATACGAAATAATGTCAACAAATTAATTACTAAAAGAAAAAATTGTTTTTTTAAAGATAAATTCAAATGTAGTTTTAATAATACTAAGCAAACCTGGGATGAAATAAATAAAATATTGGGAAGAAAAACTAAAAGTAATTGTGATGAAGTCATCTCACGATATGTGTTAAAGGAACAAACGGTGGAAAGTGTTACAAACCAATATGTAAATTATTTCTCAGATAGTATAAGCCAAATGTTGCACAGATGTGATTTTAAAGCATCCAATGTTAATCAAACAGAATTACCTCATAGTATGTATTTACCAAAGGCAACTCTTACTGAGATAAAAAATATTGTTAAAAAAATGAAAAATTCAAAATCCTTGGGAATGGACAACATAAGAATGTTCGACCTAAAAAGACATATAGATATCTTAGGACCCATTTGTTAATAGACTTATTATAGAAGCTAAATTGCCTAATGATATTCTTAATTGTGCTATTATTAGACCTATATACAAAGGAGGAAAGCCCTCAGAAATAGGAAACTATCGACCTATAAGTATCTTGCCTGCACTGGAAAAATATTTGAAAAATATATTTCCTTAAAATTAAATAATTACTTAGAAAAATTTGGCATTATAGACAAAAAACAATATGGCTTTCAAAAGAAAAAAAGTACAGAGAATTAATTACAGGATTTTTCAAATTATATTAATAATGAATTAAACCATAAAAGACATGTTTTAGTACTATTTATCGATAACTCCAAAGCATTTGATACAATTGACCCACAAAAATTATTAAAAATCTTAGAAGCAATTGGAATTAGAGGAAATCTACTTAATTTGTTTAAAAATTATTTATTTAATAGATATATCTGTGTAAAAATATTAGAAAAAATGAGTAGGAAGAAAAAAATGTGTGCTGGAGTCCCGCAGGGGTCAATTTTGGGACCAAGCCTATATATTATATTTGTATCAATAATGAAAAAACTATTTAAATATGTAAAACACTTTCTATATGCTGACGACACTGCTCTTATCATATCTGATGAACAATTATCCAATGCGATTAAATGTATGCAACATGACTTTACGTCCCTGATAAAATGGTCACATGACGCAGGTCTAATCATTAATACAAAAAAAAAACTAAATTGATGCACATACGATCTCCACATGCTTCATTTCAGAAAACGCCTAAAATAATATCTCATGACTTTATCTGTATTCATCGAAACATTTTGCAGCCCTGCATGTGCGATAGTATAGAACTTGTAAATGAATATGTTTATTTGGGAGTGACTGTTGATTGTAATTTCAAATGGGATATACAAATAAACAAAATTTGTAAACGCCTGAGGGCGATAGTGGGTAGGCTGTACAAACTGAAATGTTTCGTTCCGGTGAATATTTTAAAAATTATTTACTTATCACTCGCAGAATCAACTTTACGATACGAATTAACTACTTGGGGACACTCTTGCAAAACTAATTTAAACCGCCTCCAATCAGTACAAAATTCTATGATTAAGTTATTGGTTCAAAAAAATATTTTTTCACAGAGACGAAACATTTCATTGTTGTATCAGAATTTAACAATATTACCGGTGCAGGCCTTATTATGGTATAAAATATTGATTCAGCATGTATCTGAGTCTGATTATAAGAAGAAAGTGGAACATGAGCATAATACGAGGTTCACAAAGAATGAAGGAATGCTTGTTCCAAAATATAATAATAACTACGGACGGTGAACCCTGGAATTTAACGTGCCAAAAATATTTAACATGTTACCAATTAATATTAAAAATTGCGACTCTACAAATAGATTCAGATATATGCTGAAACAAGGGTTACTAAATAGAAATTGTTTATATTAATTAATGTTTGTTAATTGTGTCTATTTGTATAGTTATAGTAATAATAATATTTATGTATGTTTAAATTCTAATTGAACATTAACATCCTGTTGACAAACTGCTTTATTTATTTATTTATTTATTTATTTATTTATTTACGCCCTAGTGGGCATTTACAACAGAAATTAAAAACATAAAAAAATTAAACATCATAAAAGAAATGAAATACTATGAGTAATAAGAAAAAATCAGTAATAAGACCAGAAATACAATAAAGTGCAAAGTGTAAAAGCTAGTTAGTAGGTATAAACAAACAATTATATGTGTATAATAATGTATGATGATAAAACAGAACTAAATAGAACAGCAAAATAAAATAAAATAAGGTTATAAATTACTGGTAAGATTTTAAATGAGAGGAGGTTTTATGAAAAGAACAAAAATAAGAAAAGTTAATTATTAACAGATAAAATAGAGATGAGTTGTCTCTTGAAAATTGCAAAACTGTCAACACCAAATATATCTATAGATTCACAATGTTTATTTGCAAGGCTATGCATTCTAGGGATTGGTGAATTAATAGAATAGTTAGTATTGAGGGTATTGTTAAAATTAAAAATATCTTTATTGCGAGTTAGTCTAGCAGGAACGTTAATACAGATTAATTCTAATAAATTAGGGCAGTCAACTAAAGATTTGATAATTTTGAATAAAAATAACAAATCAATTAACACTCTTCTATCTGATAATTTAAGGAGTCTGGTTTCTGCGCGTAAGTTATTATAATTTATAAGTTCAATTGGAATTTTCATTTTAAAATTAATATACCGAAGGAATTTGTTTTGTACCTTTTCCAATAATTGAGAATGGATTTTGTAAAATGGTGACCAAATGGTGGAATTGTACTCTAATTTGCTTCGTACTAACGAGCAATACAGATTTTTTAATGTTGATACATTTTTAAAATTTGCACCCATTCTCAAAATAAAACCAAGAATTCTCATTGCATCACTTGTTATTTCATCGATGTGAACATTGAACTGTAGACTCTCATGGAATATGATACCAAGATCACGAATCTGTGATACACGAAGAAGATTAACACCATTCATATCATAGGAAAACTTAAGAGGATTTTTACCTTTGTAAAAACTAATAATCTGACATTTACCAATGTTTAGTTGTAAATCATTGACAGAACACCACGTAAATAGTTTGTTCAGGTTCAACTGCAGAATGGCGCGATCATCATCGTTTTTGATTGTTCTATATATCTTCAGATCATCAGCAAATAACAGAACTTTAACATTACTAAAAATATTAACTATATCATTAATGAATAAGCAAAATAATATCGGGCCTAAGTGAGATCCCTGTGGTACTCCGCTCGAGGCTGCAAAAGTATAAGAAGTAAACGAATCAACCTTAACCGCTAAGTACCTTCCCAATAGATAACTCTTAAACCATTCCAAAATATTCCCTCTAAATCCCAACAATTTCAGTTTTCTTCATAAGATTTTGTGGTTTACTTTATCAAATGCCTTACTGAAGTCAGTATATATGGAATCAGTTTGATGTGATGCAATCAAGGCATTAACAATATCATTCGTATACAATATTAAATTGGAAAGGGTTGATCTTCCTTTAATAAATCCATGTTGAAGCGGTGAGATGGTGGGATTAATTCGGGATATCAACTTGTCTAGTACTAGACTTTCAAAAAGTTTGGGTAATGTAGACATGGTGCATATTGGCCTGTAGTTTTTTACGTCCCTCTTATTACCTTTTTTGAAAATGGGCGTCAAAAGACTAAACTTCCAAAGATCCGGGAACACACCTGATGAGAGTGACTTTGTAAATAACTTATGTATAGGATATGACAATGTATGCATACAATTAACTAAGAACATGGGTGGAACTTTGTCAGGTCCTGCAGATTTACGGGAATCAAGACTCTTTAACTTGGATATAATATCACCAATAGTTACAGTACAGTCAGATATATCAAGAGTCTCAACCAAATCAGAGCATGTGATATTGCTATCTACATTTGCATTAACATATACACCGCTAAAAAAATCCGCAAACAGATTGACAGTTTCCTGGAGATTTTGAGATACTTTAGAATCGAATGACATACAAGTAGGTATATAAGTACCGTGATCTTTTTGAGATTTGACATATTTCCAAAAGAAATTTGAGTCGTTCATGATAGAGCCTTCGACATCACTTATGTATTTTTTGTAACATTCAGCAGAAAGCTTTTTGCAGTCTTCCCTCATTTTTTTAAATGCAATATAGTCGATAGCCCGGCGACTTTGTTTGAATCTCTTATGAGATAATTTTTTGAGGTAAACTAAGTCTATCAGATCTTTTGAAAACCATTTTGGGTACTGAGTTTCCTTGTACGTCGTCAAAGGAACAAATTTATCAATTGCAGAATAAATTATAGAATAAAAAATATTAAGTTGTACATTAATGTCGGCTTCACTATCCAAGAATGACCAGTCAATCTGTTTGAGATGGTTGGAGATTTTTTCATAATCTGCTTTTTTGAAATTTCGTGTTTTTACTACCCTTTTAACAATAGGAATAGGTTTTAGGTTAGACAAGCATAATTCAAGTGGTGGATGGTAAACATCGACAGGTAATAGTATTTCGGTACTTATCGCAACACAGATATCTGACACATTAGATAATGCCAAATCCAATGTACGACCACCAATATTATGAACACTATTACACTGAGTTAGTCCTAAGAACAAAGCCATATCTCTAATTACACGAATATTAACATTAGGACAATAATTATCAGAATTCATATTACTCCAATCATAATGTGGCAGGTTGTAATCACCAACTAGAAGTAATTTAGTGTTAGGGTTTTTAGCACAAATTGATTCAACCTCATCGCAATGATCAATGTAACATTGGACGTCAGAATTTGGAGGTAAGTAAGCACAACCCACAATTAATTTACCACTAGAAATGTTTACTTTAACAAAAAGATGCTCGATGGATAGGTACTTCATGGATATTTTTGAGGAGCTGAGATTTTTTGAGATAGCAATGGCCACACCACCCCCTCTTGATTTGGCACTTGTTTTAGAATTCCTGTCCATACGATAAATGTTGAAATTAGGGAAGCCTAATTCGGCAGAATTAATTCCTGAATCGAGCCATGTTTCGGTTAAAATGAAAATATCACTGCTGATAGTTGCCGCTGAAGTCAGTAATATGGGAAGTTTAGTGCGGACCCCTCTCACATTTTGGTAGTAGCATTTTATTTTTTGTTGTTTTAGTTTTTTGGCGTACAATCAATGATTTTAGGTATGGAGTTTACATATTTGATAGTGATATTGGTTTCACCATTATTTTTCCTCGTGTCAAGTTGTTGGCGTAAGTCTAGAAGTTGAGTCCTCTGCAACACTGTTTGGTCACTTCTGGCTTTGATACCATTTTTCAGCTTAACATTATTTGTCAAGACCTCACGTGCCGAGATAGAATCCTTGAATTCGACCTTAATTGGTCTAATTTTGTTGGATTTTAGTACTCCCAGTCTATACATCTTTACCATATTTGGAATAATCTCACCACTAACATCGCCTATCGCCGAGATGACTTTATCGTTATCCATTGTTATAGCGGTTGTTTTAGATTCTGATAAGCTTTCAGGAACGTTGAATAGAATAATGTTCTTTAATCTGTTGTTTCTGTCCTCGGCCTCCACGAGCAAATCATTAATCGAAGAGGTATTATTAGCTGGAGGTTGAGGTTTATCAATTATCCGTTCGTAAGATTCTATTTTTCCAACAAGAATCCCCACTTTCACTCCTACATCAATCATGTTTCCAGAGACGGCGGATAGAAGAGATAGTATTTTCGTCATCTGATCTCTAGTAATTTTGAGTGCGGGATCAGTTATGGCTTTGTGAAGGGCACTAATCGATTCAGTCGCATTATTTAAGGATAACATAGCACTGTTATTCATTAAAAATTGTAAATTGGATGGGAACAAATAATAAAAACGTGCTGTCAAACGGGATTGTATCTTGAAAACAATTTAACACTAGAAAGACCGAAGCCTTCATTTTGACGGCTGGCCGAAGTAATGTGACGATATAATGCTTAATAATTATTGTATTGGTGTGATTTTTTTTCACATTTCATGATTTATGATTTTACAACTATGGTGAAAAAAACAGGTACGGGTCTTATTTAGTTTTTGAGATATATTGACTTATACCTACAAAGACCGCCGCCGTCAATGTGACGGTTTGGGCCATAATGCTGAGTTTGTTTACAACCTTCCTTACCCAAGTTTACAACACGCCCATTCCTTCTCGTTTATGATAGTACCACGATAGTACTAATATGTATGTCTCTTTTTTTCGCTATCGCGTATCATATAATTTGTAAAAATACCACAAAAAATATATCTCTGGCCCAAATTTATTTTATAGCTCGTCGGAGAACTAAAGACAGGGTATGCATACATATACCAGAGTTGGTCCAGCTGGGTTAGCTCCTGAAGAACTGGCAGAATCTTGGATAACCAGTACCTACGCCATAGGCCCCCTAAAAGGTTCGCTAAGTTTGGTGACTTAGCAGGGGTGCCCAGGTTCATTCCAGGTATTTTTTTACATTAGCTAACAGGAGGCCCTGAGAAAAATAATTCCCCTCAGGGCCTATGTATGTCGTTTTGGGGATGATGTGTAGAGAGTCTTTTTATGAAATGAAGGAGAGGAAGTTCCGGGAAGGAAAAGGATATTAGGGGTGGGTAGGTATATGGGGGTCAGTGTGTCCAGGAGTAACGGACGTATGAATCCATCCATCCGTGATGTTCCGAGAGAGCACGGCTAGAGAAGTCAAAGGGACTCCCTCAACCAATCTTTTCCGATCCGGCCTGCCATCCAGCTGATGGGCAGGCGCATATTTATTTAACAGCGCCCTTGAGGTGATTTTTTCACAAAAATCGCGCTATATAAATTAGCCAAATATTATTATCTGCCCCCAAGACCCGGACAAACCTCATCCCATAAACCCGGGCACCCCTACTAAGTCACCAAAAGTAGCGAACTAATTTTGGTGACATATGGCAGAGTTGTTGATTATCCAATAAATGTTTCCCTGGGCGGCAGTACCCGTATCCGCCTCCCAAATTAGGAATTTGTTCGGGGAAGGTGTGTTCGGATCTTGGTGGGGGATGCGTCTACCAAACGACTGCGTGGCAGGCTAAATCGGGAGTGACTGGTTGAGAGAGATCGTTTGACCTCGCCAGCAGGACTCTCAGAACATTGCCTTGCATCGCAGTGATAGGAATAGATTCTTACGTTTGTCACCACACTGATCCACAGATTTCTACCCACCCCTCAAAAATCATTTAATTCCCATAACTTATTCTTCTTCCTTTCCCTTTAGGTACCCTCCACACAGCATCCCCAAAGGTGACAATGCCATGAGGGGAATAATTTTCCTTAGGGTTTTTTTGTGGATCTAATGTAAACGAAAAAAGAAAAGAAACCGGGCCCTGTGCCATCTTTGGGGATGCTGTGTGGAGGGTGTTTTTAGGGAAAGGAAGGAAAGGAAGTTCTGGGAAGGAAGAAGGTGTGATGGATGAATAGGAAAAAATGGAAAATTTATCCAGGAGTAACGGATGAATGAAGAAGGTGTGAGGGATGAATAGAAGAAATTGGTAAATGTATTTAGGAGTGTTAGACTAATGAATCGATCTCTCCCACAGCGGTGTAAGGCGACGGTTCGAGAGAGGTCCTGCTGGAGAGGTCTAGAAGAGGTCTCCCTACCCGGTCGGCTACGCAGTAGGTGGGCAAACGTATTCGCCACCTAGATCAGACAAACCCCATCTAATGAACCCGGGCACCCCTGCTAAGTCGCCAAAAATAGCGCGAACCGCTTGGAGTGTCCTATGGCAGAGGTGTTGGTTATCCAATAAATGGTTCCCGGGGCGGCAGTACCCACATTTGCCCACCAATTGGCAAAAAGTTATCAGCCGTCAAAATGACGGTCGTGGTCTTTATAGGTATAGAGAAGTACCCGGTCTTTCTAGTGTTAAAATAAATAAATAAAAAATTGATATTAAATTGATATTGACCGCCTCAATTAACAAATTATATTATTTAACTTCATAGATATGAACTCGCAAGTGACCGATCTTTTCCGTGCTTCAATCTCCCCGCAACTGACCCTCCCCTGACTCCCTTAATCGCGTGGTCTAATTTTTGTTAATTAAAATGAACTATCCCCGATTTAGACGCACCAAGCTGGTCTCCTCGCGACTATCAGACCTCGACCCTTCAATTTCAACCGTGCTCCCCAACGACCTTTCCCTCACTGTCCTTCAACCTGACTGTCTCCTTCCAACCCCCTGCCCTCTGATCTCCCACCTATCTCCTTGTGTGGTTTCCTTAATTTATTACAGTCATTTCTTAAAATTTCAAATGATAAGCATATTTCCCAATATGCATATCTCAACGTTAATGGTTGACCTGTCGAATTATAACTATTTTTTCAGAGAATTTTGTGTAGGATCCATGTTCGCTATTTTTTTGGGTGTATACTTAAATCCCAAAATACCAACTAATTTTGTCTGCACCGGAGTCATAAGTTATCCCAATAACGCTTAAAAGAAGAGCTCAGTGGCGTACTTTAATTTACTACTCGTCCTCATTACTGGCGTCGACTTTATTGGTTATATAATAATATTATATATTCATTGTCTGTACACGTTTTCGTTATTTCTACGTGCGTCACTATTTAACGAATTTTGCAATCTTATTTTGACAAATATGTTAAATATTTTAACCCCTAATCGACACGTCGTGCTCGTATATTTAAATGCACCAACGATTAATCTTTATTGCCTAATTTTCAATTCCCTACTGCTATAGAAAATTCACCAGATAATTGTTTCGTAAATCAATCTGCTCGTTAAAGTCAGTCACCACACCGGTAAATATTCATCGGCCGCCCCTTACTTGATAATGACATGTACTTCAGGATTCCTTCTTCAACCAAAGTGTTTTGGCACACGTGTTTATCCTAGTAGTCGCCCGGATCCATAAATCAACTTTAAGAATTTGGAACAGAGAATCGTATGCCGAAACCATTCCCTGTTACAAAATTAAATATATTTCTAAATCGATCTCTCAATTTTTTTAAAAGAATTATTTCGTAGACCCCAATGGCGAGACCAACACAATGGTGATAGCCAAAACGTGATTTGAATTAACTTTTAAAATCATGTCTATTGTGTAAAGAGTCAACGTACCTGATTCGTTTTCGAATACCGATGCAAGAATAAAAAACGTTGATTGTTAATAATGTTGATAGTTCTTAGTCGAAGTACGATACAGTGAAAAATGAACGAATCGGATAGGGACACATTAGCTAAGTTGGTAAGAGTTGCGGTCCAGAAAACCGAAGGTCCTGGTTTCGAGTCCCAGATATGCCTATTATATATATATATATATATCTTTTTCTGATTTTTCGGTTGAGTTTCGCTAATATGTCTTCATTTAATTAAATATTACAATTTGAGGTTTTACTCATGAAGTTAAAAATAAAATAATTCAATTAAGATGCGACCAATTTCCGTTCGATCTTGGAGAAAATAAGGTGGTTTAAAAATGATTATAGACCTGATTAATTAATTAAATCCCGTTTAGTCTAATCTTTAGAGTCCACGTTCAGTGTCAAAAAGTGGATGCGGGCTGTCCATAGTATTCACAATTCAATATTGCCATTCAATAATATTTTTACGTAATTGCCTGACGTTTGACGTTTCATAGTGTCAATTCATAGAAAATACCTTCAGTGTTGCTAGCATATATTAACTTCTTATCAGTTCATCTATTAACGGTGAAACCGTTTTAGGAATATCGATATAAAATCATCGAAAGTTACGCCTGTTGACCCAATTGTAAAGTTATCGATTTCACCGTGCTAGAGGTCCGGTTCTGATGATAGCAATATTATAGTTCGGTATTACATATCAATATGTGAATATTTCTTAGCTATTGAATCTGCATGGCGCTGCCATAGTCCGGAACTAGCTCCTCTTTAACGCGTTGCCAATATTTGACGTTAATTTCAAAGTTTCACCAACTGGAAGCAAACTCCAGTCCTACCTACCTTTCTCATCTCATAGTTCCCGGATCCATCGACCCCATATCTGCTTTACCGACACCCATCCCCACCCACGATTCCTTACTTACCTCTCATATTATGTTACCAGAGTTCACACATTACATATAGTACCCGGGTTCTCATGTTATGGTTCAAGCTATCAGGAATCCAGGAACAAGGTAGAGGGTAGATGTCGCCACCCTTCTCCCCGAAGATGACTTCTTCATCCGTACAGCCGGAAGCTATGTCACAAGCTTTGTTTGATTACTTCTCGTGTTCATATGAGAATACGGAGACGACACTTCCTGGATATGGCGGATGAGACATCGTGTTGACACTACTTAAGAAGTTTCTCTCGGAGTGTTTAGTAAGTTCCAACTACATACACTGTCATATATAATTACCTAAGTAACATAATAATAATAATAAAAAATTACCTATTTTCCATAGCGATTAAGATTCTTATCTAGTAAGAAATGTTACTTTCACAACATGATTTTAATTTGCCTCGATTATTGAAATTAAGTGAATGATTAAATATTTCGTACCCACTATTTGGTTTAGAGCATAGATTTTGATTTATTTTGAAAAAATTATACATGTATTATATTTTATAATGATCTTTGGCTGCCCAACTAGGCAATTTGCCCGTTTTAGGACAGTCAAAATGAGCAGGTTTTTTACGTGTAATTAATGTTTTGACTATTATATTGCCTTTTACTTAAATATAACACTTGATAAATAATATATTAAGGTTTTAACGGTAGATATCAGAAGTTACTTATGAGTGTAAATTATATAATTAACAATAAAATAAATTTAGAGAAGAGAAATCAAAATAAAAATTTTGAACTTACATTGTATAAAAATAATATTAAGGTATTACCAATATAATACCAATATATATGATGAACACTAAAAATTTAAAATTTAATGACTATTGTTTAGCATATTTTCCCATTCAGCTCTCAACCTTCTCATTGATTCTCAACCTTTTTTTGTCCACCGCCCAATTTGAGAATATTTTTTTTCTAGCGCCCCCCAACTTGTGAATCTGAAACACCAATTATCGTCACGATTATATTTACTACAACCGGTGGTTAAGAGTCTAATTAATTTTCGTTTTAAGGTCTACATACTAGTTAACTGAATCGACTATTGAAGACATAGTGAAATATTTTTCATAAACGTGGAGGTTTTTTAATGCTCCATTCAGGGAATTTAACATGGTTAACTTAATTATAATATTAAATTAATTACAGTGTTTTTTTTTTTACTTAATGAGTAAAACCTCACATTGTAATTAATTAAATAATAATAATAATAAAATGTAGGATTTATATTCAGGGATCAGTTGGATTTAACGGTCCAGTTAGGAGTTCTTCCGAGACGAACCCACTGATATGAAAATATCTGGAGTCGGTGAATTTTTTTCCCATTTGGTCTCTGGTGGATTGACGTATTGTTCTTGTATTGTTTGGTATTTATTATACTTATATAGTCCACTTACATAGCGTGGATTGACTAGATTATCATTTGTGGAAAAGTCTGCGGAAGGGTTTATTTTTTCCTGTGGGGAAGATTTAACCCGGACATAAACTTCCTTACCTTCCTCTTCACTATTTCTTTCCCCTCCCCATTACCCTCATCCTCACAACATACCCCAATTGGGGATGGCATAGTCTTACTGGCTTCAGATGGGAGCAGTTGGGACTCCTGTGCGATGCTCATATAAAAATAAAAAATAAATCTGAAGCAGCGAAAAAAAATAATTCCGGTACGTGAGGAGGTAGTGTAGTGCCACACATTCCAAAAAAAATACATACATTACAAAAGCAGGTGAATATAATTACACATGAAAAACAAAGAAGCAAATAATAAAATAATAGAAGTGGTAAAGAAAACAAAAGATAAGAATAATAATATTAACAAGATAGTATATATTATTATTCCGTCCGAGTATACATTTAGGCACAATCAAGTTTTAAAAATAATTCACCAAAGTTTGGTAATTAAACATAGCTTGATTGACTGCCGTAATGTACCATATTATGAATATGAACCAAATTCATTTTTAGAATATGAATTTTATAAAATTTATTATGATAAAACTATTCTAACAGACAGAACAATTAGTCATAATAGACCCGATATAAAATTAAGAAAATAACTAATATCATTGATGTCGCTATTCCAAATTCTTGTAATATTCAGAAAACTGTTTCTGAAAAAATAAAATAATATACAGATTTAGGAAATGAGATTAAAAGAATTTGGCATTCTCAGACTATAAAATATTACCATTTGTTATTTCGGCTACTGGCATTATACCTAGCTCTCTCATTCAAAATTTATGCGTATTAGATTTGTCAAAAAATTTATTCATAAAAATGCAAAAGTCGGTTATTTTAAATACATGTAGGACTACGAAAGATTTTTTAAATATTTATATTGAGGGATCAGTAGGATTTATCGGACCAGTTAGGATTTCATCAGAGCCGAACCCTCTGATATGAAAATATCTGGAGTCGGTGAAATATTTTCCCATTATGTTTCTGGTGGATTGACGTATTGTTCTTGTATTGTTTTGTATTTATTATCTTATATAGTGCACTTACATTGCGTAAATTTACTAGATATTTATTTGTGGAAAAGTGTGTGGAAGGGTTTAGTCTTTCATTTGGGAAAGATTCAACCCGGACATAAAATCTGGAGCACCGTGTAAAAAAGCTTTTAGGGTACTTTGACATTAGGAGCTAGTATTTTTCTCCAGTGTGCATCAATGCTGGAGGATTGATTGAGGCGGGCTTCCATGATGAGGATATTTCCGGAGCTGCTTATCCTTTTCCCTCATTCCTGTCACCCTGGATCTAATAAGGGCTGCATAACCGGGGACTCGCCCCTCCGTGAACATCCGGTAGCTCCGTCCCGGAAAGCCGAAGGTCCTGGGTTCGAATCCCAGATTTTTTTTTTTTAATTGCTGGCAACCCAGGCATTTATTGAAATAACATTATCTAACATCTAATCTAATCTAACACACTACATAAAGAGGAAAGATTTGTTTGTTTGTTTGTTTGTGTGTTTGTTTGCATCGAATAGGCTCCGAAACTACTGAACCGATTTGAAAAATTCTTTCACTGTTGGGAAGCTACACTATCTCCGGGTGACATAGGCTATATTATATTTTCAAAAAAATTAGGGATCTTTACTAAAACTTCAATAATGTAACCCAGGGTGTAAAAAAATTACCTAAAATATTCTTTAAATCGCGTGCGCTGCGAAAACTATTGATGATAGAATAAAATAATGTAGCACGACTTTATAGAACATATCATTATTTACAAAAAAATTTGCAACAGCATATGTCTAACTATTATGGTTATGCCACAATAAGTATTCTTTTATTTTAAAATTTTTATTTAAATGTCGCCGATTGAAAAGGCTCTTTATTTGTATCTAGGTTTTAATCCTCATCAAAATAAATTACTTCATATTCAAGACAACTTTAATACCTTTATTTAACTTTTTGAATTTTTCAATTAGGATATTTAATTAGAAAGATATCACGAGTTTAAAATTGTTAGTATTAGAAAAAAGTTTCGGCTACGGGCCGGGCGGGAGAGGAGTCAAGAAATGAAGTGCCAGGTGGGTTGGCGGGACGGGAGAGCGGGAGAGCGGTGGTGAAGAAGATGGAAGTGGAACGCTGGAGGGGAACGCACGGGAAAGGACATGTGAGGAGTAACATTTTATTTATTTGAATATGGCATATATTATAAAAGAAAGTCCAAAAAAACGTGCAGCTCGCAAAAACTCAGAAACGAGTCCCGGTTCGATCAAGGGAGTTACATGGTGTGGTAAATCTCTATCCCCCCTAGGGAATAAGGTTATCCGTTTTTACCTAAAGGGCGTGCTTTTAAAGATATAAGGGCTGAAAGTTTCGCCCTCTTGAAATTTCTAGAACAGTCTTCCGGAAAGTTCTAGAAGGTTCCATAGAGCTGTAAAAAGTTGTGGAAGGAGTGGCGGAGTATGTCGTTGAATGATCAGGAATAGGGAATCGGGAACATCATTGTGCAACATTCCAGAACACTATCTTATTGTCCTGAGCGAAGCCGGGTAACCCAGCTAGTCATATATAAAGAAGTAAGTAACCCGCCTCACTAGACGATGTCTGTTCTGTGACCGTATCTTTTTCTGATATTTCTGTTTTCAGATTTTCAATTGAGTTTCGCTAATATTATCTTCATTTAACTAAATAATACATAATTTTTATTATTATTACAATTTTGTTTATTTATTTGTAAAAAAATCACTTTAAATGAAATTTTATTGCATAATTTGCACAGCAATGGTAAAAACTAGATGATCATGAGGCGGAAGAGAAGTTAGATGGTGAAAAATATAATATAATCCTCAAACGCGTTTCAGTGCAAAAGAAAACTCAATATCTACTACCCACAAGAAGAATCGGTGCTCAAAGTTATTATACTTTTGTAATGTAATTATTTTTAAACTTGCAGCAAAAGCTTTAATGCGAAATGATTTCTTTCTTTTTCCAGAACATGCAATAATACATTAATTAGGTCATATTTTTTCCATTTTAAGAGGCTTCATAGTTTTGTTAAACATCAAAGAATAATAAAAACCACATTTTGTATTTATAAAATCAGTTTATTTCCTTTTTTCGCACAAATATTTACATAAAGTGGTTAATTACATTAACAATATACATCTACACATTACATCCAGGCTTAATATCATTAATGTTTTAATATACACTTCATGGTGGGGTTTCTATTTGCCTATATGTATATATATATTTTATTACATTTAATAAAATCGTATAAAGCTTTGCATTCACATTTACATTAATATTTACAAAAACTATTTATTCGATTTACACAAGTTAATAAACGTATAATTTGACACATTGTAACTAGTTTGAAAAACTTTTAGCTATTTCTACAATACATTGAAAAATATGCATATAGTTTGGCAAAACTTAATAATACTTCGTAAATGAAAGACGTTTCAGCCAAATGCTAATATAATACATTTTTCTATCTGCACCCGTGACACCTATCAATAAAAAGTAGATACATTATTTTAATTTCATAAGACTAGCAAAATACTTACTTCCTCGCAAGAGTCAAAGCCAATGAGAGCCACATAAATTATTTCGATAAGCCTACAAAATTTCTTACATTTAAAGCTTTATGATCATTTAACAATATGTATAAGTCATCTTATATTCCTGCAAATCAAAAACATGCATAGGTAGGTACTCTTAAATTTTATATTATTAAATTATATTTAATGATTCAGATCACATCTCTTTTGCCTGGATAAAAATCGTTCAATGATTTTAAAACGAAAGTCGTTTATTTTGAAAAAATCTTCTAACTTGATAAGGTTTGGTACACGGTTCCATGACAGTTGGCGGTGACAGTTGGTTGACAGTGATCCGGCGACATTGGGCCCCACGACAGTTGGCCCGCTTAAAATTGATCCTCACGACAGTTGACCCCCCCCCCCTGGCAGTTGAACCGGCGGACAGTTGATCAATCGGACAATTGATCCCCTAAAAGCAAAGAGGATATACGGCCGTAAACCAAAGTCGATATACTTATATCTGCAAGCATCTTGACGGAAAATCCGATGTAAAAATATTTTTACTAACAATTATTTCAACTCTCCGTATATCTCTTTGCTTTTGGAGGATCAATTTTCCGAGGGGTCGGGGGGTCAACTGTCGGGGGATCTACTGCCTACGGGCCAACTGTCGGGTGCCAATTGTCACCGGATCAATTCTCGGGTCGCCAACGTAAATAGTGTGAGAATATAATACGAAAACGAGGGATACATTTTTTTTAACCCACGTAAGGTGCTTTCCTTTTTTTTCGTCTCCAAAAATTCCAAAATTGATAAAATACATAAAATTAATTCCAGGAATTTTATATCCTTGTTATTTTAAGGTAAAAGATAATGAATCTTTTGTTTTTGACAGTATTTCGTTCTAATAAATGTTCTATTTATAATTATTGGTGCTGTGAGATGTTAATATTGACGTAAAAATAATCTCGAAAAAACGAAATAAATCATTTATTAAAAATAATTACTTTAAGATTCCTTTAAGACACGACAAAAGACCTAAAGCCCAATTGACTAGCGTTTTCACAAAAAGAAATATCTGAAAAAAAAGGTTTTTCTTCTTAAAATATGTAACATAAAAATAAAAATAAACATTTGGAAAATTTCCCCTATCTTACAGTAAGTCGTAACACCCCCAACATTTTGAATGTAAGAAAACTGTTTATATTATTTCTCAGTCCTATTACATAATTTTTTTTAAATATACAAGAAAAAGCCATTTAATGTTCCGAAGAAACATTTTGATATATAAATGCGTCTTTTGGTCCCATTTTCTACTTTTTCCTCTTTTTCGTAGGTTCTTTGATAATTCTCTTTACCTTATGATTATTCATTTCTCCACCTGACGCAAAATATATTAATATGTATTATTATTTACAACCATTTACAACCAACTTTTACTTATATTTCGCAGAAACGAATAAACTTTTTTTTAGTTTACAAAAAAGGAAACTTTTTCAAACTTTTTTAGAGTCACAGAATATTATTATGTATGTATTATTGAAGAATAAGATAACACTAACAATCAAAATGAAAATATGAAAGAAAACAAGACACAGAAAAATAGAAAAAGATAATGGTCGCAACTGGGACTCGAACCCAGAATCTCTCGCCTAACCGGGATGTGCGCTTCCGTAAATAATTGTCAATCTCACATTTTGAATTTCTTTTAAGAATAAACAATATTATCTTCGACTATTTTTTTCCATATGATGAGCAACCGTTTTCATTGGAAACAAACATTCTAATAACTGATTTGTAACCTAAATAGCGTCTCGGATAAATATATAACCTAAACAGCGTCTCGGATAAATATAATAATAATATGATGTAATTTATAGAATAATTTACTGTAATTTACTATGTACTTACATTTTATAATTTACAACTGAAAAATGTCCTCCACAATACAGGTGAACTCTTAGTGTAGAGGACAATATACTATACCTTTGTAATGTAAATAAACTAAGAATAAATAAATATAAATATAAATATTTTATATGGAACATATATTGACCCTTTTATAAAAGTCTAAAGGAATATAATATATATAATAATAAAATATAATATAACCGGTCAGAGGCTGTCCGGACGTTGCGTGTTCGATTCCTCAGCTGGCTAAGTCCTCCATCACGACACAAGAAACATTTTCCCCTTAGTGTGGTAGTAGTAGGAGATTTTCAATAGTTGTTGGGTTATTCAAAACCCAGGAATGTTTGTCTTTCGTTTCAAAGTTTAAAATAATAATAATAATGATGTTAAAAAAAATTGAAAATATGAGATGACAATTATGACGGTTTTACGGAAGGTGGCAAAGGCTGAATTGGTAAAAGCGCACATCCCGGTTGGACGAGAGTTTTCGTCTTCAATGATGTATTACAATATTACTAATTACATAGATGGGAATAACCTTCAAAAGTTATAAAAAGAGAGTTGTTCTTATAAAAAAAATTATATTATGTATATTAAATATATAGTACATCTGAAATGTGTATCAACCTAAATATGTGTTGAAAAAATGTTTTATTTTATTTTAAATAAATAATTTTAAACTTTTGCTTAATATCTAGGAAACGAGATAAAGACATTCACCCACGGTCAAATTAAAATTTAAATGCTTGTTTTCAGCTTTTTCAATACTTAGTGAGTAATGTGAAGTAGAGGTTAATGTAAAACCAAGATATTCCATTACTTTCCAATACCTTGTTGTTCTTAAAATAACATATATCCTATAAACAATGCAAAACAACGCATCGTACATTAACACAAATAAGAACAGTACTGCATAATGAACATTTAAACAAGTCCTATTACTTTCATTTTTGATAGGAATAACTTTTGAAGATTATTCCCGTCTTAAGATTAATAATAATAAATCTAAACGACACATGAAACAAATCAAGACACAGAAAAATAAAAAGAGAACGGTTGCAACTGCGTCTCGAACATAGAATTTCTTGTCTTACCGGAACACAGTGCCTTATGTTTATCCGCGACACTACTTAGGTTACAAATAAATTCCTTAAAATAACTTTTTAGTCATTCAAAAAGATAGCTGCCAAAGATGGTTCTATTGCAACACAACAAAGTAGCATTTCAACACCCCTCTGAAAAGTCATTAGATGAAAAAAGTCCATAACATAACCAGATGTTTTATCACTTTTAATGATTTTTCAAAAGAGTGATGAAGTTGTACATTGTTGAGTTATCCGGTCACCGCCAAAAATGTGAGGAAAATTAGTCGAGGATAATATTGTTTGAAAAATGAGATGGGAGTCGTATAATTCCTATCTACGAAAAATTCCACTTGGATAAAATGTGGTAAAACTTTTTTTTTTCTATTATAACTTTTCAGTATAAAAACCTTAAAAATGATTTATTTCGAGCTCTTTTTTATTGGACTACCCGTGTTTAGCATACTAAATAAATAATTTTCTTGGTTTTTATACATAAAAGTTATAAAACTAAAACAAATGGTATATCAACTTTTCACCGGAGTGAACTTATCGTAGATAGGAACTATTCGACAAAATGTCATGACAGAAAAGTTACATGTCCCAATAGCCGAGTTGGTTAAGAATCCCAATTGGGACCGTTACCTTTTAATTTTATGTAACTTATTCTGTTTCATTCGTTGAAACATTTTTTTACGTGTTGTACAGTGTTGCAAATGAATATAAAATAGCCTTTCCTCACAATGAACAGACAAGGCTCTTGTGTTTGGTTAGGGAATGCATGCTCAACTATATGTAATCATGTAAGTAATAATATAATAAAATTTATCAAAGAATAACAAAAAGTTAAGTAAGAAAAACTCAACACATAAAGAAAAAAAATAACAATAGATATGAATTCTTTTTTTTTTCATTAGTTCAGGGTAATTTTTAATACTCCAATACACGCGCGTCATCTCACAGATGACCAGTTCTGTTTTTTCGTCATAAGTTTGATGAAGGGAGGGGAGCCTGGTCCCCCGCCCTAGTATTCCCCAAGCTCGCCTAGCTCGACAGTTCAGCAAAATTGCGAAAAAACAATTATACTATTCACTTTTGACTAATAAGTGAACAGTCATCTGACAGATGACACGCGTGTATTTATGTCTCACTAGGGGGCGCGTGTATTGGAGTGTTAATTTCATTGGATTTCTTGATTATTTTCAATAATTTTTAGATTTAACGAAAAACGATTTAAAAGATAATATTTTAGGTTATGTACAATTATAAACATAACAACTGAGAACTTATGAACGTTTCATGGGTACTTATGTACCCAAATTAAGTGAAATTTAATAAAAATATGTTTTTTGTAAACTTTTTTATCGTTTTTTTCCAGATTTAGTTCAGTGTGTAAAGCCTTGCGGGTTTTGGTTGACAGAATAAATGAATTATTGGATATTTATTTTAATGTTCAGGAATAAAGCACTGGGCGAATGGCAGTCTACCCTACCTACTCTTATTTACAAAATATTATTTTGATTTCTACAATATTTTAGAACGTGAATTACGCACACCACTTTATATACAAGAGTCATATGTAGAAAGTTATAATACATATATTTATATACTTACAATATAATATATAGTGGGTACATTAAACAATGTGCATTTAGGTTTTAGTAATAATTTTAAAGACATTTAAAACAATAATGCTTTGAGTACCTACTGATATGTATTTATTTATTTACAGTAGATACATTTATTTCATAAATAACGTAGGAAGTGCATAATATTTTGTAATAACTAATAACATTTGAAATGGAAAATTAAAATATTTGAAAAATACTGCCCTCTACCCAGATAAAACCATTTAATATTATCGGACAGACGTAGAATGCTGCTTTGCAGGTTTTATGTTTATTTGGGGGGATTTTATTATTGATCCACGCAACATTAACTTTATGATTCTTAGCCAAATATTCACTCCTATACACACCAAACTGCTCATTACCTTCAACGTTGTAAATTATTTATTTACGGTAGATATACATCTAAATACAGAATTTTTTGGCATAAAAATGAATAACAAAACACTTATACAGTGTAAACATACAATTATGATTTACATTAACAAAACTTTAACAATCAGTCTATTGAAAATAAAATGTCAACTAATAGCTGATTCTAAAAAATATACGAAATGCTTATTTGTATAAGTTCTTTCGGTGCTTTTAAAAATATATGTAGAAGACAGTTCATAATCGAATTGGTTTTGACATTATTGTTGCAGAGAAAGACACATTTAGTTTGTGTGACTCTATCAGGAACATGAAATCAATTGCAATAATGCAGGGCTGTCAATATAGTCCAGTTAATGAAGGAAGTGTAGAGTGCGTGTGCAGTAATCTAGACAATTCCTTCAGAAACTTGTTCAGGGTACTTAGGGTGTGAACATACTAAAAGTTCTGACGTCTAGGTGGTGAGCTAGGAGGGGGGGGGGGGAGGGGGAAGGTCCCAATTTTTGGGTTTCCGCTTATATCTCAAAAGCAGTTCGTCGCAGAGGAAAATTTCCTGAAAATAAGTAAAAGCTAATAAAATTATCTACATCTTTTATTCTATACGTAATTTTCGAAATCCCAGCCGTTTTTTAGTTATACGCTCACACAAATGTAGATATTTTCGAAAAAAAACATTTCACCTCACTTTTTTCATCAAACATTCCTTCATATCATCTAAAATATTAATCAAAGAAAGAAATTTAGCTGAAAGAAGTTGTAAATAATTTAATTCATTTTAAGAATATATATATATAAACATGCAAATTAATCTCCAACCAGTAAGTATTTACAGCAATTTTAAGTTTTTTTCGTAAAATGTCATCATTTTCAGAAAAGGCTCTTATTATCTTATTACTGACACAACTTTTATTCGTTCGCGTAATAATATGTGTGACCACACTTTAAAGCCAGTTATTAAATAAAGAAGACAAAAATCATATAACTTGAAAAATTTTAAATTGAATTTTAAAATGATAATGATTATCTCATAATAATTTTATTCTATTTCGTTACATTAAGTACATATAATTATAAACCTCATTGTTATCACTGTTCTGAATAACATAACACTCAACTTTATAAGGATTCACGTTTTCATCCTCTTTGGACGCGAGGGTCCTGGCAAGCGTACTTCATCCATGGCATCTTCACTCACGCACTCTACATCTCCTATTGAACCATTCATTGACTGGACTAACAAGGGATAATAGTATTGATTTCTTAGGTTGGAGTATATTTGCGGTACGCTCCAAAGTGGTAGGTGTTGTAATATTGTTATACCCTGATCAAAGGACACCATTCAGAATCGATACAGTTTAAACGTATAAAGATTTTATTTACGTTGTTAAGAGATTTATTATTTCACCTTTCAAAAATTATGCCATAGGCAAGTAAGTATCCCGTATACCCAACCCTCATTTCGGTCCCGCTCGATACATCCATTTAAAACCAACATCACACAAAACGTGCGTCACAATCATTGGCCAGATACTAAATCTTCAAAACTACTGATCTAACCCTTTTTAACGTTCCAACAAGCAAACTAAACAAAAGTAAGGAGGTTATCCAGAATGCTAACGAATTACAAATAAAGGGTGTTTGTGTTCAAATGTTTTGCGTCAATTGATGTTCAGCCGAAACCGAGAAATAAAATAAACTAAAAAGGACAACTAAAGAACCCTTCTGATTTTGCTGCGAATCTTTTGTGTAATTCTGTAACGCCTTTATTTAAGCACTAGGGGAGACCCGTGAAAAGCATGGACTAGTTTGGATAAGGTCTTTGCCTAATATATTTTGATGAAAATATATTGTTTAAAGTATAAAGAGTTTGACGGCCTCTGTGGTCAAGAGGAAACGCTCTTGATTAGCAATCCAAAGGTCGCGGGAACGTATCCTGGCGTAGACAAATAAAATTTGATTTGATTATTTTTCATAATTAATTAATTAATAATAATATATAGTATATTTGCGGCACGTTCCAGAGTGGAAGATACTCTCAGAATCACACTGGTGTAAGACCACCATTAAGAGTTGAAACGTTGCTTGAAATGGCTTTAGTCGTGTTTGGTGATCAGATCTGAACATCCAGGTACTTTCCCATCTTCTTCTTCCCCATTTCCTTCCTCTTCCCACTATCGTCAGCCTCATAATATATACCAATCGGGGGCGCCAGTCTCACTGGCTCCTGACGAGAGAAGGTATGACTTTTGTGAGGTAATCACATTTAAAAAAAAGTTAAACGAAAGTTAAGAGTTTTCCGATTTCTCCAAAAATGACGAAGTTGTGGGTGTTCAAAGTAAACTTTGTTAAAACGTATGCAATGGTGTCTTGAGACGTCACACGATAATCGATCAGTATAATACATAATTCTAATGGCAGTGCTGTAGTGTCGCTCAGTGTCCTCTGATTAATAAGTAACATTTGTAAAAAATATGAAATTTCGTTGTAGGAAACTATCGGTTCCAATTTTGAAAAAAAAAACAAATAAAATAAATAACCTTATCGCTTGTCTGAATTCTATAAATAAACACATCCTATTTAAAAAAAAAATTTAAAACTCAATGCAATAGTTCTAAAATTCATTGAACCCTTTGATTACTTAGTGTTTTAATCAAAGGTTGAACCATAGTTACACACAAAGAGACTATTTTATAGAAGATTATTTCTTATATTTAAATTCGGAACCTAAAGCAATTGTTTGGTAGGTACGTGAACTTACTGGGTTTTAATTAAATAATGTTTTAAAAACTCGCCAAAAATTAACTCGCTTGCATTGTTTATTATTCTTTCCGACCACATGACGGCCGCACACTGCACCGAGCCACTCCAAACTGGCAAGTAAGAATAAATATTTGAAAATTGATAGGACGGCCTGAATACATAATAACTGATAGTTACAATGCACGTTACTTTTTGTTTTCTGGTTATGGGCGATTCAATGCGACATTGACTTCCAACGTTCTTGCAATTTTCTAGTACATGCAATTGGTACTGAAGTCATTAGGGTGATTTTAAAAGCAGTATCGTTATTATTCGAGATCACTCGTGGATTGTTGGATAATGTGCGAAAAATGAGAACAGCTCTTAAATAGCCGCTTTTGTATTGTAAGTAGTTCAACTGCGATTTTTATTATAAAGTTCCACTGATCGGTAAAACTTAAACAATGTTAAGGTTTAAGTCGGAATAATAAACGTTTCTTACACGACACTCCATTTTCTTTGTTTGCGAACTTTTACAAATTGCAACACTGAAGAAAATGTTCCATTAATCATTATGGCTTTGAAATGAAATGTCAAGCAAAATTAAGAGATATATATAGGAACGGTCAGTGGCTGAGTTGGCCCAACCTTAGCAAGTTCTATTCTCCGGCTGGCTTAGTCAAATATTGTCATGTTATTTGAAACCGACCATGCAACGACCATGGGGATCAATCGGGACTTCTCCACCATTAAATTATCGACATTCAAGTGCGATACCTAAGAAGTGTCAGAAGGTCTGAAGTAAACCGTGGAGAAAAATCCCAACTGGTTCGCTACGTTTGGTGAATTAGCAGGGGTACCCAGGTTCACGTGTAAGGTTTTTCCAGATCTCGGCAGCGAATGCGTTTGCCTACCTACTGCATGGCAGGCCGGATCGGGTGAGACTGGTTGAGGGAGGCCTAACCTAGACCTCTCCAGCTGGAATCTCTCAACCTATCGTCTCGCAGGCAGGGAAGGATGCACTGACCCCCAGATTCGTACCCACCGCTCATACCTTTTTCCTATCTGAAACTTCCTTTCATTAAAAATACCCTCCACACCGCATCCCCAAAGATGGCCATATACAAACTTTACGCGTAATCTTTTAATTATTTATGATTTTTTTCGCCATAGCCAATTACAAAAAATGTGTGTGTTAAGAAAATGAAGATAATGTTGGTAGTTCTTAGTCGAAGTATAAAGCAGTTAAAAGTGACCGAATTGAAAATGGGTTCCATAGCTCAGTTGGTAGAGCACTTGCCATGTAAGCAAAGGGCCCTGGGTTCAAGTCCAAGTAGAACCAATATCTTTTTCTGATTTTTCTGTTTCCAGATTTTCGATTGAGTTTCGCTAATATTGTCTTCATTTAATTAAATATTTTAATTTGAGATTTTACTCACAAAGTTAAAAATAAAAATAAAAACCAAAAAATATAAATGTAATGCATTTCATTGATATTATTTTCCAGCCATCCAATATATTTATCCAATATCCTCCTGTTCCGGAAACTCAATAAATAAGTCCCACTTTTCAGGCGACACTCGATATATCATGGCAGGTTTCTGTCCATTCTTCGGGTTCACAATTTCAATCGAGTTCCGATCCTATTATTTATAGAACTGCAATCGATTCAGAGTTTTATTGCCAACAAACTGTCAGATTGACATCCGCGCTGACAAACCACTTTAGTTTATCTATTACTGCTTTTGACAAAAATACCAATTTTCGATAATGGCACTATTTGTGGAACAGTTAATTTATTTAGCAGTTTAAATAAAATTTTACAAGACACCCAACAATTTTTTAATCGCAAATCAATAAATAAGGACATAATTTGGGAGGCGGGTATGGGTACCGCCATTTAAACGAAAAACCAACACCTCTGCCATAGGTCACCCCAAGTTGTTCGTTACGTTTGGTGACTTAGCAGGAGTGCCCTGCTTTATGGGGTGAGGTTTCCCCAAATCTTAGTGGCGGATGCGTTTGTGCACCTGCTGCGTGGCGGGTCAGATAAAAAAAGAGACTAGTTGAGAAACTATTTTCCTCATGGCCTCATGCGTGAAGATAATGTAAAAAAAGTAATATTTTACGACGAAAAAACGAATAACCATAGAATATTTATTTTTTTAAATTAAAAACTCTCTTTTTATAACTTTGAAGGTTATTCCCATCAATGTTATATATCATTTGAAAAAGAAGATAACAATAATAATCTAAACGAAATGAAAGAGAACAAGACACATAAAAATCCCAGTCGCAACTGGGACTCGAACCCAAAACTTCTCGTCTAACCGGGATGTGCGCGTTCACCAATTCCGTCATTGCCACCTTCTGTCAAACCGCCATATTAGTCAATCTCATATTTTAAATTTTAGATTTAACAATATTATCTTCAACTATTTTTTTTATGAAAGGGAGGTGGCAATGGCGGAATTGGTAAACGCGCATGTCCCGGTTAGATGAGAGGTTCTGGGTTCGAGTCCCAGTTGCGACCATTATCTTTTTCTGTTTTTCTGTGTCTTGTGCTCTTTCATATTTTCATTTAGATTATTATTGTTATCTTCTTCTTCGAATTAGAATACTTGTTTGAATTCCTTCTTCCTTATTTCCATATTATCAGCGTCCAATGTTGATTATGCAATGATGGAGAACTTAGCCAACAAAGTATTATGATACAAATAAGACGTTTAAATGTTCATGGTAGAATGAAGTTAACAATTTATTTTATGGTTCAAAAAGCAGCCAAAAAATCACGAATTCTTGAAACATTTTGAACTGAAAAGAGAGTAGCACCTATCGAAAAAATACTAAATAGAATTTACAAATTTCGTTACGCCAAAAATCACTTTTATGTTTTTAGATGTGAGACACAATCTGCTTTCAGAATATAACACACGTTCAAACCACAAGCCATTAATAAATGTTTTAAAAGTCTACCTAATGGTTGGTGAATCCATTATTCATTCACGTTATCATTAACCGAAAGCCGTCGGATGATATTTCCGCTTATTTTTCTCCGGTAAATTTAGCAAGCTGTCACGTGGAATGATTCCTTTATGAACTTTGCGTTTAGTTCGATTAGGAATATGAGCATACACTTTTCATTCGGAATCACAACCTCCAAACAAACAAGCCGTACTTTGCCGCAGGCTTGCGTCATTCATTCGAAGGCTTTATTAATTTGAACCTCAAATTTCACGGTACACAGTGTGCCAGTTATTGAATTTAACTAATAACTAACCATCACGCCGTTTCCCCGCAGGGGTAGGCAGAGAGGACCGACCGCCAAACAACTCGATCTTGGCACACACTCCTTGCCTCGTTCACATTCATACATCCTCTCATACATGGTCTTCTATTATTCCGACTCTTTTCATGGCCCGACTCAAGTATCTGATTCACTTGGTTATGCCATGTCTTCCTCAGGCATCCCCGACTTCTTCTACCATTGGATTTTTTGAATTTAGCAGCCCAAACATGCATTTTATATATGCTAACAAAAGAAAAATAAAATACATTAAAAGGACTCAACCCTCAGGTCTCGACTATTTTTTGTCAGGGAATCAAAATATTTCCACTTAGCAACAAAATCCAAAAAACGCAATATTTCTGAACGTGTTCGAAAACTAAAAACTGCACTTGAAAGGTGATAAAATTTTGTTTTCAATTTTCTGTCAATTTTTAAAATCGAAATAAACACATAATTTTTGAATTATAAAAAATTAACCCCAAAAACTTTTTTAAAATGGCCCACCTTACGTTTTTTCTAACTAAAATTACTGAAAACGAAAAAAAAACAAAAAAACGTATACATATTTTTTTAGGAAAATGTATTACAAACGCTATAGTTAGCTCACTCTTTTATCGTCCCATGACTTGGGTAGTGTTTGGCGGCGAATGCTTTTACCCACCTGCTGCGTGGCGGGACGGAGCGGGAGAGAATTGTTGAGGGAGAGTTTTTGACCCCTTCAGCCAGACTCTCTTGATCCATCGCCTAGCACTGCAGTGGGAGGAATGAATTCGTCCGTCACTTCTAGATACACTGCCACTTCTAGAACCTAAACTACCACCTTCCCAGAACTGCCTCTCTTTCCTTTTCCTAAAAATGCCCTCCACACAGCATCCCCAAAGATTACATAGGTCCAAGGATTTTTTTTTCCTCGGAGCTTTCTCTGTAAAATTACCGTAAAAAAAAAATCAAATGAAATGAAAATAGTTAGCTTTGCTTACACCGCTGTTCTTTATATATTTCAAAATATTTAAGCATGTTAAAATTAAAACAAGTTTATACTTCTATTAAATATGGTGATGAAAATAAAGTTTATTATCATGATTTATTTTTGAATGACGCCACAAAACATATTTATTGAAAGAAAAATTTATCGCCAGCTTTTACCAATCGTTATAGTACCCAAGTTCATTTTTTTAAGCTTTCGATTTCTAAAGGTGTGCATTTAAATTATTTTGCGGTTAAATTTGAGATTTGAATATAAATCCTGGTGTTTTCTGTTTCTAACATCGTGTAAATCATATTTTTCACTGTGGTAATAAGGGAAACACAACTATTACCATGAGACCTATATGAGTTGTTCCGAAAACCGAACAAATAAGCCTGAGGGATAAACTTAACTTAATAACGGATTGAAAAATTACAAGGTATAATACATTTTAAAGGAAACAAAACTTATATTCCTATTCCTCTCTCTCTTGCAGGTACATTGACCGTTCAAGTGAATTTGAATTTATTAGGTCGTTCACTTCCCGTGTTCGTTTGTTTGTTTGTTTTTTTTTTTAATGTTTATTTTTTTTTAAATGAATACCTCACAAGATTCCCAACTGCTCCCGTCTGAAGCCAGTGAGACTATGGCATCCCCAATTGGAGTATGTTCTGAGGCTGAAAGTAGTGGGGAGGGTAAGGAGATAGGGAAGAGGAAGGTGAGGAAGTACCTGGCTATTCAGTTTGTATTAACGATATTTTAATGATTATTTTCTCAGTGAATTTACCGCTTAAAGAATTGTTGTCAGTTATGTATATCATTACGCATAGTTAATAATGCACATAACTTGAAAATAAATAAATAATAAATGGAGCGCTTTTTGCCACAATATGGCACTGTTTAAAATACCTCGGATTGCTTTGCTGCCAATTTTGGCAAATTTTCCCTTATTTGATAGTAATTAAGCAGAAGTTTACGATTTTACAATATATTTTTTTATAAGTCTAAAGAATATGTGATAATCGACAAATGATAGGTGCATTCATTGGCTATATAGAGCTATAATCAGTTTGTGCGTCTCCATATAAAAATTTGGAGATACGATTTTTTTAATGTGGGCGGAAAATATTCAAAATGATCACCAAAAAATCTCGAGCAATTGGCGAAAAAAGTTGTAAATTGCGCTGTCGCTCCAGTGGATAAAGTTAAGAAATGTCCTAACTTATTTATAGTAGATATTGTCTTAAAATTATTACGCATGAACGCAAGTTTTGCGCACCGTGTAGGTATAGCTTTAGGTAAATAAAAATAGGTAGGAATTATAACACTTTAAGTTATCATTTCGTAGGGAATATACTGGCCTCGTAGGAGAGTGGAAAATTATTTTTTTACCCGGATTTCGGGAGCTAATTTCGTATAGTGCGGCGTTCGAAAAATAATCAGCTCCTAGGAAAATTCTGCAGTCAGGGTTCCACGAAACCTATTTTACCTATGTAATGTGATGCTAATGTGGAACTTTCACGGTTGATTAATAATTTATTAAGTTGGATTCGAGACACGACGATGGGCACACCGAGGTTACATCTTCCAAGTTCACTGCCTGAATTATTCACGTCAGTTCGACCGAATGAACAACTGTTGCATCGTGGTAATTGGATTTTCGACTAAATTTGGATGTAAAGGTAACATTATTGTATTGAAAGTATCCTGAACCAAATGGCGTATGGTGAAGCTGTATTTTTGTGGCCTAATACATTTAAAAATAAGTCATATTTATGTACTTTGGTATTTTAATGCAAATTTTCTAACTGAGTAATCGTATTATTTCTATTCAATGTAGATATGAATAAAATAATAAAATAGAACAAGCAAGTTTGCATGTAAATTATTAAACTTGTATCTTGATGATCATAAATTCTTATTAGAAATGAGAGAATTGTGTTGGAACACATGTAACTTTTAAATTTCGATCTGAGTAACGCTTTTCTGAGATGTTTTTTTAAAATTATTTTTACTAAATCAGGCAACTACCTACATTATGTAGATTGGGATCTCAGTTTTATCGCCTCTAAAATCATGAAAATTAAAAAAACAAATACATAACTAACAAACTAACCATCACACCGTTTCGGTATTGGCACACAATCTTTACCTCACTCACATTCATATATCGTCTCATACGTAGATACTCTTCTATTATTCTGACTTTTGACATAGCCTGAATCAAGTATTTCATTCACTTCATCGTGCCATGTCTTCCTCGGGTGTCTCGACTTCTTCTACCATTCACATTTGCATCGTATATTCTTCTTTCACTAGTTTCTTCGTTCATTCGCTCTACATGACCAAACCATCTAAGGGACCAAACCATACGCCTCAGGGATCTCATTTCAACAGCATTCAGTTTACTTTCATCCTTCCTCTGCCAGTTCCAAGCCTCACTGCCGTACATCAGGGTAGGTACCAGGAATGCATTGTGGACTGCTAGCTTCGCTTCTTTTGTCGGCATTCAGCCCTCCATTAATGGAGTTACCGGCATTCACCGTTCTTTCAATATCTCTATCAGCCTTCAAATCTCTCGTAAACATACTACCCCGATACACAAACTCACACACCTGCTCCTAATATTCATCATTCACAACAATATTGCATACTGTTTTTGTACTCTCTCTTTCAAACACCATGAGTTTAGACTTACTTACATTCATCATTAACTCATCCTTCATACATATACATACTTCGTTCATCCTAGGCAACAAACTTTCAGATAAATAAAGTACCACATATTAGCACCTACTAGACATTTGCTATAACTTTTGATAAAAATATAATTATTCGGTTCATCAGGTATTTAGGCCTCAAAACCAAAATAAAGTTTGGTATAAAAAAACTGCCCAGCCGTTCCTTGTAAAGGTGTCTAGGATGTAACAGCATATACCTGGAGGATTTTAACCAGCGATTCCTGAGCATATTTGGAGTAAAAATGTGCGTGTAATTTTGCTCCGATATTTTTTTCTATTAAAAAAAACAACAAAAAACACATTTTTCAATCACACATCGCCACCGATCCCCCCTACATGTAGAGTCGGGATCAGTGATTATTACATAACTCGCCGCTAGGCTTTACCTGACTACTAAGTTACGACGTGTGATGGAAAAATATTTTTAACGTTTTCAATTGAAAAAAAAATCATCGAGCAGCAAAATTACAGCTACGTTTTTTACTCCAAATATGCACAGGAATCTCTAGTTAAAAACCTTCGGGTTTCATTATTATATTCGTGTAAAACACCAACGCCCCAAGTGATTGCTTTCTGTGGAAAACAAATAATTCCAATCTATCATTTTGAACAAACTTTAAAATTTATTTATTTTTTTAACTTTATTTATTCCCATTTCTTTGTACATATAATGTATAATAGCAAATAGTATATTATAACATAATATATAATAACAAATAGTATGAACAAGAAATGAAAACCCACTAAAGCACTGCCTGAGTGTGGCTAATATTAAAACAAAATGCTATATTTCCAAGTACCCATAGTATAAAATAGACTTAAAAAACAAATAAAATATAAATTTAGTATAAAAAGTTAGTATTATATAGGTAAAATAAGTGAAAAAGGTTTTTTTCAGCTATTATAAAAATAAAATAAAAAATATGGAGAAAAACTTGCTGATTTTTTATTTTATTTTTTTTTTTTTAGTTTTTATAAAACAACAAATAAACAGAAAACATATTGTACTACAGTTTAGAAAGTTAGTTGTAGAAGGATGGATAAATTTATAGAAAAAGCGTTTTAATACCTACATTATTTAACCATAATTTTACCTCTTTTACATATTTTATCATTTTATTTATCATTTGAGTTTGTAGTGGTAGAAGGTTAAATGTACGAGGACCAATGAAACTGCTATGTGTCTGCAATAATTTAGTATTGGTTTGTGGGGTGTAAAATATATTATTTATTCTTTTGCCCATTCTGTTTTCATTTTTTATTTCGAAATTATTTTTGTTTTTAAATACATATTTCAATGTTTGTAATATAAATGATTTACGTATATTAAATATTTTAGTTTTCAAAAAAAAAGTTATATTTTAGTTTTCCGTAAAAGAAATTATTAAATTATTCTGTCAACAATTTTTCGGCGGAAACCAATAATATGATGCTGCTTTCGAAAATCACAATGGAATTAAAAACTCTCCGTAGCAATTTTAAAATCTTTTTACCTTGTTATTATTTTAATGAAAATTTTTTTTTTTTTAACAAAGCTATTTTATTTTGTGGAAAAAATGTCATGTCATTATAACGTCATATTTATCTACAAATTCAAATAGTGAGTATATTCGATGGTCAAAAAGCTATAGTTGCTTAATTAATTTGATATGGTTATTTATTGACAAAACTATTAATAAAATAATTAAGCCAGTTTTGATTGCAGGTTTTGTTCAAAACAACTTTGATTAATACAAAATAATACATACTTACAAGCAGCGTATAGTATGAAATGGTTGTATTCTCGTAACAATAAAACTTTTTTTATGACCACAACAATAGATTTCCCTCGAGATTTGAAACACCATCAAATGCAAAATAATTGGCGAATAATATTATTCATGACAATTTGATCACAAATATTGAATAAAACTAGATGCGTGCTTCTGTAATAAATATGACAACAAAAATTCTCGAAATTTAATCAATTGTTTTTCCACTAATTAGACATTGACCGGCTTGTAGAAATGGTCCAAAGCTTTTGATTTTAACCCAGATATTGTGAGTTCAATCACCTTCAATACAGCACAAACAACAAATTTTGTTTGAATTATGGTAGCGAAATAAAATAGTAAAAAAAGTTACATAAATAGGAATTTAAAAAAAATATGCATATCAAAATTGCAAAAAAAATCAACAAATAAAAAAACATTTTTTACTAAAATGCACACCATTTTTCAGATGTCCTAAAAGTTAACTTTTTTTGGTTTGGGACTGGAGACTGGAGTCACACTTATTGCGTGTATTAACTGATGTAATGTCATCGAAATTCAGAGTATGTTCTCATGTGTGCATGATTGCCATCAAGTTTCAACTCGATCGGACGTTTGGAAGTGGGTTTATTTCAACTTCCACGGTTGCACTTCATTCAATCAAGAAAATAAAACTGAAATACAATTTTATAGATTTTAAAGAATGTTTACCAATTTGCACCTCGAGAAAGAAATTATCACAATCAAATTAGTAAGAGATCACTAGAAAGTATCAAAACGTTACATTTATTGGCTTGTTGCCGTGTAGCCGTGTTGGTAACCAGATCTGAATAGCCAGTTGCGTCGCAATCTTACTCGTCCCCATCCTTTTCCCCTCGACACAACCTTCAGCCTCGCAAAATACCCCAACTGGGGATGTCGGTAGTATCACTGGCTCTACGTAACTCTTGTGCGGTACTGTGATTTTTTTAATAGCGTAGCCAGCTTTGCCCTGTTAGATACTTCTTAATTTGTCTTAACCTTCTCCACCTTAAACCTAACTAAAAACCCCAAGATTTTGAATAATTCAAATTTAAAAAAAAAAAAAACTTTAAAAAACGAAAAACTGCTTCATTTATTAAAGTAATCAATTTAGCCCTCCGACCCAAATATGTCGATATAATAATAGAATAGAGTATGCTAAGTAGACATTTTCGTCGATAATTTATACGGAATCAGAATTTTTTTCTCCAATTGCTCAAAAATGTATTGAGCTAATTATATCACTATCACTTCTGCCTTAGTATTGTTTGTCATTTGAGTGAGCTTTTACATAATTTTATATTTTTATGTAGATACTAGCTGACCCGGCGAACGTTGTTCTGCCATATAAAATATTTCTATGTGTGGATGAAAGTTCGACGAGACGGACGTAGCGCCATCTGACATTCAACAAAATAAATAATTTCATATTAGAATAAGTTAACAATAATAATCTAAACAAAGTTAACTTATTCTAATATGATATATTTCACTGATGGGAATAACCTTCAAAAAAGTATAAAAAGAAGGTTTTTCTTATAAAAATTGAATAAATAATTTCGTTATGTTTGAAATACGAACGATGGTTAAATTTGTTCAAAGAAAAATACAAAAATCGCGATTAAAAAATGGGACGGTGGGGGGTAGGAGTGTGAAAATTTGGAATTATTGGTATTTTTGAGGCCAAAAAAATTTTTTTTTCTGGACCCTAGTCATCTAGCGGTATGAAATATACTTTACGACCTGTATTCTCATATCTAAAAAATATACATAAAAATCGTTCTAGCCGTTTCGGAGGAGTACGACCACAAACACCGTGACACGAGATTTTTATATACATATATACATTATGTATCCTTTGACTGATAAGGTTTTTGTTATTTTATGTACCTATATAATAATAATTATAATAATTGAATAAGTTGTAGACCGTCATTCTTGTGAAAATCACCTCAAGAGCTCTGTAGATTAACTGAACTTTTATAACTGTAATGTTTTGCATAATTCATAACACTCCAAAACCCAGTATAAATAAATTTCATAAAGATTATAAATACAAGAGCTTGACCGCTATTTCATTGTTAAGAGTGGTATTGATTTTTATTTCAAAGGTATTTTAATAACGCGCCATTAGCGGCCCCACCTCGAGCGTCAGCGATGAATAATTTCAGCGCTTTATTTGATCGTAATCAAGCCCCTGAAATTCCAACTGCTCATCATATTTATAGTGGGGATCGTAATTGCTATCATTCCCATTTAATCTTTGTACATTTTCTTAAGCCGGTAGTAAATAGCGCAATCCCGGAATAACAGATAAACGTATTATGGTTTTATTTAGGGTATCGCTTAAACTGCTATCTCTCTTCTACAATTAACCAAATTGTTACCGAGAAGGAAATCAAAATTCACTGAATACAGTTCGACCAAAAGTATCACAGGTATGACTTGTCCCTTTTAATCAATTTTCTCACTAATAACACAATTACAAACGAAATACTTTTGGGATACGGGTGTGGGTACCGCCGTCCGTGAACCATTTATTGGATAACCAAAACGCCTGCCATAGGCCACACCAAGAGGTTCGCTAATTGAGACTTAGCAAAGGTGCCGGGTTTATGGGGTGAGGTTTGTCTACGTCTTGGCGGGGGATGCTTTTGCCCACCTACTGCGTGGCGGGCCGGATCGGGAATGTTAGTTGAGGGAAAACTTTTAAACTCTGCAGTCAGATTCTCTCGACCCATCGCATCGCAACACAATGAGAGGGATGGATTCATACGTACGTCATTCCTTATCACAATAACCCCCAAATTCCTATCCACCCCTCATAAAAAGACCCTCCACCTTCGATCAATTAAGTCTAGATAAGCCCTACCTAACTAACTTGCCTGTGAATAATGACGCCATCATATTAATGTTAACAATACAACTCTTCATCGTATTCCACCGCCTCGCTCACAAAGCCTAGAGAAGCCAGTTCCTAAAACACAAAGTTCGTTCTCAAATCCCATTATGTAGTTTTGACATTCATCAACCAATCAGATGCCTTGAATATCACGCGTCACGTATTGTGGAGTTGAATTTATCACTCCTACTTGGTATAAACTAGCCGTACACGCTCGCTAAGTCGCTTGAATAAATAACCCGAGGGCGTTCAGTGTGTGACAAGATGTGGTCTTTTAATTTTAAACAAGCCGTTGTGTTTTGTTTTGAGCCTGTATGTCAATGTATTAGTGAACGAACCGGGCTACGTGGCATGACGTCAGAAATATTGCTCGACCAAAAGTAATTTCTTTAACATTATTACGTTTATTGAAACGCTGCCTAAAAGACGTAAGGTATATTTTTTTTGTTGTATTCAGATAGCTGACTACATTTTCAAAAATAAAGTCCGCGGTGTGTACCTTGTACAATATTCGGAAGTGGTATATTTTTGTGTTTTAAAAAAATTAACTCGGTCCGGACGGCTGACACACAAATTAGTTTCAGTGTAGATCTTGTAGACCGATAAAAGATACAACACAGAGCACTATGCGATCTGAACGGTGCAAAACAATGCAGGCACTTTTTCATAAATTGGCCTTGAGCCTGCTTTTGCTGGCTTCTTGCGTCATTTTGAATTTCACAGGGCTTGTCTAGATATCATACGTCAATGCCCTCCACACATCAGTGGCGGTCCGTGAGTTTCCAGTGAGCTAGAATGCTAAGATTGATAATTACGACGTTATTGATGTTGTTGTAGCTGAAACCTAATTTTCTTATTTTTTAAAATGTTCAACTTTTGCTATGAAGATATATTCAGTATATAATGAAAATCCAAGTACAAAATACTGAAATTTTTAAATTGAAATAAAATTTATTTTCAGCTACAACAACATCAATAACTTTGCATTTTTCAATCTTCGCACTTTAGCTCACTGAAAACTCATAAACTGCCACACACAGCATCCCTGAAGATGAAATATTCCCCAAGGGATTTTTTCCTCAGGGTCTCCTATGTGAAGATAACGCAAAAAAAAACTAGCGTCATGGCTGTTTTCAGTTTTTATGGAAATGTTTTCTTCTCTGGCGAAGGTCTTTCAAATTCCCCACTGCTGTGGAAGGAAACCCAAATTTAAATAAATAACAAAGGTGTATCTCTTGTTTCAGCGAAAAACTGATTTTTTGTCAAGTTGTATTTTTTTTCATCCTATTGCGTTCTGTTGTCCTGGTCGTTTACGAGAAAGAGAGAGAGAGATTACGACAGATCTATCGGTTGTGTGCTAATGTCATCTATATTTAACGCTGTTAGTGACGTGGAATGACAACGAATCTCACCGCACTCGATTTGTTGGTATTTTGAACTGTAAAAAATATTCCTAGCGTACTAAAATAATACATTAGCTTGGTAAGTAATTAATGTATCAGCTTATCGTTTCGTCACTTGCAAACATTGTTTTATTATTGTTATTCCGTGTCATATTTTTTTTCTTTTTCAAGAGTCATAGTACTTATTTGTTTACAGGAAAACATCATACGACCTAATTGAACGTGAAGAACGCTTATTTAACTGGAATATACTTATGATGAAATTCCAACATTTCTTTTTTCGTTCATAATAACATATTTTTTATAAAATCAGAAGGAAAAAAACATTTTTCTGAATATAAGTATAGCTATCCTGGCGAAATTACATAGAGTCAATAATATATTATATTTTTGTAAATATTATTAAAACATAAATTTGCAAAAAATAGTTATTACGAAAGTAGAATCAACCGGCACGTGGCGTCATTTTAGCTGGCGCACTGGGGGTTAAGCTTATTTGTGTAGCTTTTTGACATTTAAAATAACTATATTTGCAAAGTGATCAAAACGAAAATTAAAAAAATAAGTGTTGCTTATGAAGTTTCTTTAAAACATATTATGATACGCTGATTAAGATTGGTCACACTTAATCTTTCATAAGTCTGCCTATAACTTGGTTTTCACTTTGAATTAATTTTTATGGTTGATTCTATTACCTACCACATCCTTAAATAACAATTAAAAGCAATTTGCTGAGCTTTTATTTCTACTGGTGGATTAACAAAATCGTTAATGATCGTGATTATATTATGATGTGTAGAGATAATGCCTTGAACAAGTCTCGTTAACTCGTAAAATAGGTATATAGAAAGAGAGCGAAGAGGGTTCAAGGGGTGGGTAGGAATCTGGGGTTCAGTGTGTCCTGGTCATCCGCCTTCAAGACCTAGACAAACCTCACTGCATGAACCCGGTCACCCCTGTTAAATCACCAAACGTAACGAACCACTTGGGGTGACCTATGACAGAGGTGTTGGTTATCCAATAAAGGTTCCCGGGGCAGCGGTACCCATTCCCGCCTCCCAAATTGAATGAATTTTATAAAACCATTTGCAAGTAAAAAAATGTTTCTTGAACAGAAAATCAATTTTATTGGCCTGATTGGCGACATCATTTTTTGTATAAATCCTCGAGCAGTGAAAACAGCTCATTTGCGAACCCCCCGAATGCAAAATGTGCGTCTAAATCCAGCAAACGAGTATATGCATAATTTATAAAGTACACTGTAATAACATAGCGCAGGGAACCCGTATAGTGACTGAATTAAGCCCTCTCGAATAGGTTTACACAATCTGTTGTAAGCCCCATTATTCGTATCAGCAGAGCACACATTAGTGTTACGAGAGGCGTGTATGCCGGACAGAAGATTACCATTTAAGTGCTCCCAACTATTAAAAAGCGTCAATCAACTCCACTTTCACAAAACAGCTTCAAACTTCTGCCATTGACCTTTCTACAATAACCATCTGAATATTCACATTTTATTTACGATCTACATCGTCTACAATTATAATATGGAGGCATTTATCTTCAGGCGAATATCGTCACTATGGTAACTGCGAGGGTTGTTAATTTTTCAGTGCTTTTCTGATTTTAGTGAACAATTTTACAATTTGCATAATTTTATTAAAATAATTAATTTTACATGCTGGGTAACTTGAATAAGAAACAAAAGTATATGATGACTGGAGGTGGATGAACATGTATTCAATTCTTTATTACAAAAGGTAGTATTAAAATAAAATTAATTAAATACGTAGGTATTATTTTAATTAAATTAATTTTGATAGCCTTTTAAAAATCATAAAAATCAACCTATTAAAAATCACGCTTTAAGGATAAAAAATCTGTTTGACAAACGAAATGAAAAAATAATAACGTTACGGTTGTGTTATTTTGAGTGACTGTATTAATTTACAGTATTTTTACATCATTATTATGTTTCCAACATTTTCCTTGCCACACAATGAATGGTTTTCAAAATATAATTTTTAAAACTATGCACCATAATAGAAATGTAATTAAGGAAAATCAATTATCATTATTTATGTTATACGGCAAAAGGTCACCTGCCCTGGACCATTAGGACTATGCCATTGTCACTTTATTGTGTTAAATAATTGAGAAAGTTTTGAAATTTCCGTTATTAGATAAAGTTACTAAAAATAACCAAAGCCATTTCAACCTACGATTAGATTTAGATTCCTTGACGGGGCGAAAGCATTTTCGATTCTATTACTTCGGGTCAGAAATGCTGTCCTTGTTCTATCGATATTTCAATGGGAAATGCTCCGAGAAACTAGCGTCATTGATCCCCTCAGCACCGGTGAATACACGATTGCATGTACAACGCAACATGTGTACACGGTTGGCATTTGTAACATGAGAACAAGTCGTTTCTACGACTCGTTCTTGAGTTCAACAGCTCGGTTGTGGAATGTTTTGCAAACCTCTGTGTTTCCTACTTCCTACAACATGGATTATTCAAGACCCGTTTTCATTCCTTCCTCTCCTCTAAGAAATCCTGCACACAGCATCCACAAAGATGACATAGGCCCTGAGGGGAATTATTTTCATGGAGGCTTCCTGTGTGGAGTTAGTGTAAACAAAACTTGAAATAATATTGGGGATAACACCTTTTTTATCCTTGTCGGGAATTAACTTTGCGTCATCGTGTAGATCAAATTCATTTAAAAGTTAACGTACGCACTGAAAAAGTAGATATTATGTATTTAATATAAACTAAGCACTTTGTGCTAACAATATGTGGGTAATTTCTGCCTTATCATTTGAAAGAAAGATTTGTTTCCTATATATTCGGTTTATAAATCTTTCCGCGTCCGCCCCACTGTGCTGGTAATTACAGAATTTAGGTCTCTGGGACCGCAATAGCCGGCAGTCCGGTGTGTCCAAGGGACCCTAGCCAACCTGGATGTGTCCCTAAGCCCAAATTAATTGATTTACCGCGGCGGTGTCGATTGAACCGCGTCGGGTCGAAATAATGCACCACCCGGGAAATATTAATAATTATATTAACAAAGGCTTCATTTGATCAGTGATTGGGAATAAAAAAAATCAAAGACATCAATTGATATTATAAAAAAAAATTAAAACGTATTTTTAAAGCAAGCTTGGATACAACAAACAAGTTTGACTTCGAAGTCTACGCGACTGAAATTAAGAGGAAGGTAAGGTTTCAAGACCGACGTGCATACTCAACTTGTCTTACACACGCAACGCAAGTTTAAACGTCAGTATTGCGGTATTCAATTTCAATTAAGTTGTACGTTATAAATCACATCGTAAAGTCTTACTAAATCTATTATGCAGTTGTTCATCTCCCATCTTAATCACAAAATGTGCAATAGACTCCAGTAAACAAACATAACTTTAAACTTCAAATCAACTCCTTGGAGATTATTATACCACCACCATCTTTTCTTCACGTCCATCACACGACAGCACATATCTCTCACGGATCTTTCCTTGTAAATGTTAAGGAAGCCAAAAGTCTTGCAGTTTTTCGTGAATTTCTCAACGTTGTGTTCAAATTTTAGTACGCAGGTAGTAGCACAATACGAGAGTTTTAGAATATAATATACTAAATACAAAGTGCAAAAACTTTGTAACTGCATAAAATATGCTACATATATAAAAAAAGATTAGCGTTACATGATGAGTGTGTGTGATAGCGTTGAGCGTGTCAGGTGTGTTTCTAAAGCACCTATTTTCATAGAAAATTAATAGATTTTAAGTTATCCAGTTGTCTCAAGAGGAATAAAAAATATATATATACTTAGTGTGTCATATTATAACAATGATTATAGATAATGGGAATACAAATCGCTTGGAAAACGGAGTGTAGAAAATGTCGATTTTAGCACAAAATTGTTTTTTTTTTGTGAATAATTTTATAAGAAAGAACAAAAGCGAATCAAGGGAAGCTATCACAGATAATCTTAACCTAAGCTAGAAGATTGCATTTTAAATTTTTTTTGTTATATGCGTTTATTCACTTCTAATGCAAAATACATGTTTAGTAGTTAACGCTTACATTTTTTAGAAAGTTTTTAACTACTTTATTTTAATTTTATACAAACAAGAAGATTGTACAAGTTTTAATTTTTTCAAAGTATTTTTTTGGTATTCATAATATAAACCGATTCATAGTAAAGATTTACCTAAAATAGTGAATCACCTTCATGCGTTGACTACGTCGCATACGTGGGTCTAGTGTGTCTACCTTTAGAGTTTTTCCCATAGTGCGAGCCAGTTTGAATCTATATTTCCATCATTGCGTTGTCGTAATAAAGGAAACCACAAAATGAAATATTTATATGAAAATTGCCTAAATTATATTTTTTCAAATCTTTTCCAAAATAATAAAATACACAATTCAACACGATACCTAAGTAAAATTTCAGATTTCATTCAACTATTACAGCATGTTTGCCTCTTTGTGGATTATTATTTAGTTACCTACCTTTCAAGGATTACCATAACAAGTGATGGCCTAGAAACAGGTGTGTTATTATATCTGATATACGAGTATTACAACGTGCTGTGTATGAGTAATAATGTAACTTAATTGGATGGTAAAATATCCAGCGCTTTGTTAATTGAAAAAAGCCTTCGTTTTAAATAAAATAATACAGGGAGCTTTGTGGAACTTTCATAAAAACTTCTGAATAATTCATTACGACTCGGCAGATATGAGAAGGCTATAATTAAAATCATATTCCAAAAAATTTACACAAAAAAATCGAAATTAAACATTCACGGCTTGAAAGGAATGACGGAGAATAATATGATAAGAGGTAATTTTAATTTTTGACGGCTTTTCCGTAATCAAAATTCAAAATCGAATGCATACATTATTTACAGTGGAGAAAAAAAACTTGAATTTCCAAATAAACTTTTATTCTTTTAGAAAATAAATAATTGCGTAGGTAGTGCTTATTGACTGATCGTAACAAAGCCCTGTTTTAACTAGACCGTTTTTCATTTAGTCTGTCTGTATTTTATAAATATTTTTTTTATTCATTACTTTGATGGTTACATAATTTGTGGTTTTTCGACCACATGCCCGTGTTATGGTGGTAGTTTGTACTCTCCGATTCCGTTTCAAGATGGCGGCCGATTGAATGGTTCAGTAAAGATTATTTTTTCAAATATAAAATCGTCGTGCTTATTTGTTGGCATGTTTTAAAAATAAATTGTCTTTGAGATAGTGATGTTTCTTTGGAAAAATTGAATTTTTTTTTTATAAAGCAGATATTTAACCACAAAAATGTCATCAAACGAAATGTTGGTTTTGACTTATTAAATAAGAAAAAAATTAGAAACACACTTTTTGCACGTGATTTTTGACTTATTAAAAAATATAAAATTAGAAACACGCTTTTTGGACTACTGATATCTACTGCTCACAGAATAATTAATTATTGCTTTTCGGTAATTTTAACGACAACGTATGTTTGTTAAAATATCCGAAAATTACATTAGTCTACATATTAGGTAGTTCAATTAAAAAAATAAATAAAACCCGTTAGTCAAAATAAAAATGATTTTACTAAAATACTTCACGATGCCTCGAAATTATTAGGAAAGAATGTTAATTTCAGTAGTTATGGAGAAAAGTAAATTACAACAAAGGTAGTAATCAAAAGGATCAATAATTATCAAGCAGTTCTATGAAAGTTTTAGCGCAACTCATCGAAAGGGATTTAACGTTACCAAAAGGGTAAAATTGTACAAAATAAAGGAAATCGCAAGATAAACGCCGCGCACCCATTCCTCTTAATCATAAAAAATAGCAAAATTCGTACAAAACATCTACTCATTTTTGAAAGTTCATATACTGTAATATTTACATACCACAGTGTACGAGTATATTCACGTTTACATCCAGAGATGTTGGTGTATGCCAAATAGGTTAGTTATCTATTTTAGCAATCCGAGATTGGTAACCAAAATGCATCGATAATGCAATTGAAATTCTGCCGTGCATCGGTTAATTATAATCAACATTTGAGTGACGACCCTAAAATAGCAGCGATGGCGATGAATCTGAACTAGTAGGTAATTAATCTGAACTGGTAATGAATTTGCCTTTGCCTCAGTAAAGCTCGCGTTTGACCCATTTTCTAATGAACTGGGATAGTTATAAATAATAACCAAGCTACCTGACAAATTAAACAGTTATCAAAAAAATAAATCAATATTTTCAAAATAAGATGATTTTGGTGGTTGACTATACAAAACGCATAACAAAAATTCAATTGATCTGCTAAACATTAGGACAGATGAAGCTCCTGAATTACGCTCTAATTGTAAGCAATTGATATAATGTTTTTTTTTCAATTTTTTTAGACATAAATTTCAAATAAAGCTTTTGAAAAATGTTGGAAAGAACAACATGGCCTCTATTTTCATTTTAAGTACTAACGCAGACCCGTAAAAATCAAAGGATAATTAAAAAAGTTTTTTCAAAAATGAAAGTAAAAATTAAATATTATTTATTAATTATTATTTTTAATTGATAAACTAACGTTTAAGACAAGATTTTTATGCATAGCACAAAGGTAAATAACAATTATTATAAGCAATAATTATCAGCCTGAAACACTCATCTACATGAAATTGATTCGAGAAAAGATACTGGCCGCCATATATTTATCAACATTTTAAATTAAATAAAAAAAGCATTTTAAAATTGCCACTGGAACCCGATCAGCTGCTTGAATGGCTGCCAATCGTATAAGAACGGCAACATAAACTCATTATAAAACGTGCTGAAAATATAAAATGATTTAAATGTATTTTTGAATTATAATTATGGAAAGAGAAAAGTGGGAAGACCCAGACTGAGGTGGGAAGACGAGGTAAGAGGGGATGCAGCACAGCTTCTCCAGGTACGAAATTGGAAGTCAGCCGCTGAGGACAGGAGGAGTTGTAGGCGACTGTTGCAGGAGGCCAAAGCTCGATATGGGATGTAGCGCCATCAAAGAAGAAGAAGAATTATAGGTTATTTCGTATATACAACGGAAACGGTTGCTGTCACGTTTTCACAACCTATATAATAGTGTTTATAAATTTCACAGCTTTAAAGCTTATGATAGAAATAATATTGCAAGTTAAAAATTATTGTGAAAAGCTTCAATTTTCAAACAGGAGGAAAGGTGAGCAAATTTTGTGATGCCAGTTGTCAATGCCAATCAAGGTTCGAGATAAGATCATTTGACTGATTAAAATCATCAAATAAAATGGACGGATTGTTTCACAGAATTTTAAAAATTTTCAAAGTTAATTTTCAAGTTCTGTGAATGTTCTTTACCATTCATATTTCAGTTAAGTGAAACAAATGGCCAATAATGATATAATTACAAAACTTGAATAGAACCTCACAGAACTTGAAAATTATCTTTGAAATTTGATGAATTGTACAAATTCTGGCAAAGTCATTAATGCAATTACTGTACTGACTGGTCAAAATATTGTTCGTATTAGTCGGTATCTGTACTTTTGAAGGACGATCCAGTTTTGAAATTTGATATAGGTATTTTTCAAATTCTATGAAACAAAGCCATTCACGCGATTACTGTACTGACTGGTATCTATACCTAGGTATCTAGTCGGTATCTATACCTTGTATATTATGTGAATAATTGGAAGAGAAAAAATTAACCTGGAACGTGTCATAAGCCTTCGCGTGAGAATCAATTTTTTCTAAGTTTCGAATAAATCGTTGAACCCCTACGTGACTGTAAATATATTTAGCTAATTACCACGTACGCCCGGGCCCGGTGAGCTGATGGATCATTGATGGGGGGTGGTCCGCTTAGGTGAGGGGGACTGCCGATAAATACAAGAAGGGTAGTGGCCAACCCTGAGATACGGCGGACCACTACCCTCGCAGGCCGCAAATAAAAAACCATGAAATATTCGAAGGACGTAAAATTTTATGACGGTGGAGTAAGTGAAATGCCTATAATAAAATAATTGGAACGCACTCTTTTGAGATTTATTATTCATCCTTACTAAAGAGGACCTTAATATAATATTCTGGAATAGATTGAATAGTTCCACTGTCTTTTTTAATAGCACTTCTACCTTTTACTACGATAGTGATTTGTAAATTTCGTTTAATTTTTTCAGACTAGTTGTAAGTTGTAAGATGGATTGAAGACAAATTTAATAACATTAATGAATTCCAACAATAATAGATCCTAAGTTAATAAATATGTACGGGTAGATTTATTTAAACAGACCCATGCTTGGGTAGCGGTGTGCCTGAGGAAAAAAAATAACGTTTATTTTTCCTTTTTTAAAGATTGAAGTTTGGATTCAAATTTAAACAATATACATTGTACAAATTTAAAAAAATTGCGAGGGGTGCGTACAGATTAGACGTACATCCTATTTCTATTACATAAACCAAAAATCAAATAAACAAAAAATCAGACCATGTAATTCACACGCGGTAGAAGTGAATCTAGAAAGTCGCTTGATGTCGCTTTCTTTTCTTCTGCTTGTTTTTTTAAGTGTTTTGAAGATATGTTATTGATTTCACAAATTTTTTTTTTTTTGATTTCGTAGGATTCGAACCCCCGTTCGCTTGATGTCTGTCTCTCTGGCCGCTCAAACTTGTCAGGCACCTTGCCTACTACGCTATGGAAGGCACGTACCGAGGTGCGAATTTACCGCATTATATTAGAACCGAGTATTTGTTAGAACTGAGTTGTGGCGTTCTGACGTTGTGACGCATTTTCGTTTCTAACGGCGACAAATAAGTTTCACTTCAAAAACAAACAAAATTTGTGGACGTTATAAAGTGTAAATATCGATTCCTCAGTTAATTATTGACTTCTACGAAAAATCGAAATTTGAGTTGAGTGATCAGTTATATGTAAAAGTGAATCCTCCATCTGGTACAATATTTAGATTACTCATAAACACCAACAAATCAATTATAATGCAGAGAAACTTTTTGCATTTCAACAAATGGTCTATGCCATCTGGGTCACTAGCAGGATATTTCAAAATTTCATACTTATGTACCGGATCGTTATGCCCCCAGTGTTATTTTATAGCATATTTAATATGTAAAACACGGACACACGAAAATAATACTTCATTTATGGCGATCATTTGAATATTGCTTTCCTCATTATCTCAAAACTTAGTATTTGGAGATATCTGACTAATCAACTGAACTATCGATATCTAGACAACAAAGTTGTTTTCTTGATTTAAAAAAAAAACTTTATTTTATTTATTATTTATTATTTGCCTTACGATTGTTGATAATTTAATAATTGTTTGCACAGGAGTTAAAATATTGACACAAGACAAGCATTGAAGTTATGGTAAAGGCTGGCTTTGAAAATTTTGCCTTTGAGGCGATTCCTAACATATATTATAATTTCTTAGCCTTTTATGTGTTACACCGCGAATGTAATTTAAAACACCGAAAAATATGCTTAAATGAAAAAAAATTACTTCTTCAAATTACTGATCATTAAATATTTGTTGACCTTTTTTTTCAAGGTTGAGCTATTTTTTTTTTAATAAACAAAATAGTTTTCTGTTCCTCCTGAAAACCTATGTTAAATGAGATACGAGGTGTAATAATTTGAGTGACGAATGCAAATTTTTGTGGGTTAAATTTATGAGACTAAGATAAAGATAAAGTTTTAAAACTGAAAGATAATATCTAATATACTGGCTAGCTTTTATGCTGATGATAAATCAAGAGTTAATAATCCTTTAATTCACCAGAGTAAGAATATCTCAAAAATTAATAAAAGCTTTCACGAATAATTATGTGACAGGCGTTAACGTTTTCCAGATACCATTTTTGCATAAATATATTATAATTAATGACTTTCGGTAAACAGGACAGACAATGACTAAATAATAATGTGTCCAGGATGTTTTTAGGAGCAGAATGGCCGCTGTGATTAATAGACGAGATGACATCATAACAATTTGTACAGCAAATTAATATCGAACGGACGCTAGAAGAAGACAGGAGGTGGAGGAAGGACCTTGCTGTTGTGATATTATTAATTACATTTAAAGTCATGGATGAAAGGAATCACTATTCCCTGTCAGGTGTTTATAACGTTGAATTGGCTTTCGTTAATTGTTAGCTTACTAAGCAGTCACGTAATATTTCAAGGATACAGATTAATATTGATTTGCTAAAAAATACTATGTGAATGCAAATATTACACTCAAGAAAAGTTTAAAAAATGCGTCATTGAAAATGATTGGCTTTAGTTGTAACATTTAAGTTTTTTTTTCTTATAAAAGACGCAAAATTCAGTTTTAAGATGTTTTCTAGAGATGTACCGCTGTCCTGGTAACAATTTATTGGATAACCAACACCTCTGCCATAAGTCACCTCAAATGGTTCGCTAGGTTTTGGTAACATAGCAGGGGTGCCTGGGATTATGGGGTGAGGTTGATCTAGGTCTTGGTGGCACATGAGCTTGGTCCGGATCTGAAGAGACTGGTTGAGGAAAGCCTTTTTACCTCCCTAGCTGGACTCCTTCTACCCATCGCCTTATACCGCAGTTGGAGGGATGGATTCAAACGTCCGTCACTCCTAGACACTTTGACAGCAGACGGAATATTTTCTCCTTCCTTTCCCTAAAAAGACCCTTAACAAAGCATCCCCAAAGATGATACCGGACACGAGGGATTTTTTTACAGGGTCTCCCGTGTAGAGCTAATATTAACAAAAAAAAATGTTGCCTGCTTTCATTATAGACAATGGCCTGTATGGCATTTTGGTAAATTTGTGATTTATCAATTTCATTAGATAGTAATTTTTTCTCAGTATTTGATATTTGAGTTTGAAGCCATACTCTTTATTCTACATATCCTCGAGCAGGGCTATTAACACGAGCAAATAGATAAAAGTTTTTACCGACAATATCAGTTAATAGTTAACACTTCCGAGCATGAGCGCAGATTGCCAACGAACAAACAACAGTTATAATCGATTACTCTCTCAGATTTATTAGACAATATTTATATCGATGTTTTCAAGCTAGAGGCTCACGAAGAGCTTTTGCACTACATTGCATAAAAGAAGATCTGTAGCAATTGAAATATACTATAGAAAATTTGACCATTGTGTACAGTAAATGCATTATTCAGTATCCGTTCGCTAGTGGTTACAATTCTTTCTATTTCAATTGCATTTGTCGTGAAACAATGGTGTAAAATAGCATTATCTACGGATTAAAGCTATCAATTACGTGTAGAGCCGCATCGAGACACAATGAGCTAGGATCTAACATGTCCGCCGATAAAATAACAATTGTTCCCCGATGACAATAGAGAGACTATTCAGCAAGCACCTGCCGCCACTGGGCGAATTTCACGGATCTAGCTAGCAAATACTAGAACCTCCCAAAGTGATCTATGACGCCACTGGTGAAAAATTAACTCAATGAATCAGCCAGTACTTAATACAGACATCGAATTAATTTGGGCCTCGATTTACTTTAAGTCGCTTTGAAATTTCAAATATCAAATGCTACAGCTATGTAATCATTTAATTTTAATATTATATGAAATAAAAGATAGACTGGTATTTTAGTGTATCTAAAATAAATATATCCTAACATTATACAGGATTGCATGCACCCAAAGGATCTTAACCAACGAATCCTGAAAATATTTGGAGTTAAAAATGTAGATGTAGTTCGATGATTATTTTTCATTTAAAATCAAAAAAATATATATTGGTAACTATAAAGTGGGCTACAGAATCACAAAACGGCATAATTATGCAAAAAATAATAAGCATAAGATGCATAGGTACTGCTTTATTTAGGCATACATTTTGATCTGTGGACGATATGGGTGGCAGAGAGTTGAGCTAGGGGCTTTAAGGCTCCGTTCCCGGCCCCAAAAACAAAAAGACGGAGAGATATGAAATTACGAATGTTAGAAGAGCGCGCTAACATTTACAACGATAAAATCGATGCAAAAATCATGAAAATCTTTAATAAAACATGACTCGTTTAAAAAAGAGCAAAAATATCGCGATAATTGTCTTAAACAGCATTTAAAGAAACGCTGTGAATTTTTCCATACATATAACTTGTAAAATAACTGAAACAAACGTGTTTACAATGATTTTTGGAGCATACTTTGCGATTTTTTGCTATCGAGGGAATTTTATAAAATTTGCGTTTGGGCGCGACTAATGTCTAGATATTATCTTCAAGAATAACATATATATTTTTAAGGGCTTAAACACTTCAAATGTTTAAGGGGGGTTTGCAAGAAATCGGTAGAAATTCGAATACCGGCCTCTTAAAGTTATTTCTATATTTTATCAAGACAACATAAGTTTGTCAAGATCAGTTTTTGAAGTGAAACTTCTTTTGCACCGTTATGATTTGAAACTCGATGAAACGGAAGCAAGCGACAATAAAAAGAGAAAAAAACACATGCATCTATAGGATTTAGTCAGCGAGATAATTAGATAGCAATAAAATATTTATTTATTTCACGGGCACTCGGTTTCAATATAATACGATAAATCGACAGTCCCACCCAAGTCCCTTTTAGTCTAGTGGCATAAAGCGCCTGGAGAACATCAGCGGCTAGGCGTTCAGCGGACCAAGCAAAAGAAAGCGACATCTAGCGACTCCAAAAAAGAAAACACAAAAAAATACTAATAAGATTACCAAATTTAGGTATGTATAAGGTGCACTGGATTTCGACCACAAAAATATGGAAAAAAATCATCTTTCACATTGATAAAAAAGTGCTTCGTGGTCTCCCCACTCTTGTCTACTTTAGTTTTCTGAAGGTTTCACTTCTGCCGCGTGTGAATTGCACACTCTGATTTTTTTTTAAATATCGACAGTCCCGAAGAAAATATACTTATAAGCAACCACCTAACAGTTTTGGGTCTTTTATGTTGCCTCAATATTGATTTGTCCTCTTATACGGGGTCCGCCATCTAAAGTTTTTTTTTTCAACTAGTGCTTATTTCGTGAATGGTAACACTTAGCTCATGTCTGATTTGACAGATAATTAGTTTTATCCTTCCGCTGAGCGAATATGGTTGTGTATACGCTTGAACAACGCTGGGAAATATTGCGACATTACTTTGAAAATCATGGTAATGTTGCAGAATGTGTGCGAAAATTGCGTACGGTTTTTGGAAGAAGAGAAGCACCGTCAGCTCCCTATGTTCGTTATCTTGTGAAAAAAGTGAAAGAAACTGGCATCCTCATCGATAAACCAAAGCGTGAAAAGCCAAAAACAGTGCGTACACCCGAGAATATCGATGCTGTGGCAGAAAGTGTGCGTGAAGCGCCATCAACATCAATTCACCGTCGTTCTCAACAATTGAACATTTCGGAGACATCATTGAGACGAATTTTGCATAAAGACCTTGGTATGACGCCATACAAAGTCCAATTGGTTCAGGAGTTGAAGCCAACTGACCATCCAATGCGTTTTCGCTTCGCTGAGTGGGCCTGCGATCGACTTACAGAAGATGCCGATTTTGCCAAAAAAATCATCTTTTCGGATGAAGCTCATTTTGATCTTGGCGGGTATGTAAACAAGCAAAATTGTCGTATTTGGGGCACAGAAAACCCGCACGCATACATTGAAAAGCCGGTACACCCAAAACGAGTCACTGTTTGGTGCGGATTTTGGTCCAGAGGCATAATTGGGCCATTTTTCTTTGAAAATGAGCAAGGAGTGGCCGTTACAGTCAATGGCGATCGTTATCGGGCCATGTTGAACGAATTTTTGTTCACAAAAATTGAAGAGGAGGATATTGGCAACATTTGGTTTCAACAGGACGGCGCTACGTGCCACACAGCCGAAGGTACACTCGATGTTTTGCGCCCTGTTTTTGAAGATCGCATTATCAGCCGCAGAGCTGATGTCGTTTGGCCACCTCGGAGCTGCGATTTGACACCGTTGGACTATTATTTGTGGGGTGCCCTCAAAGATAAATGTTACGCCGACAAGCCAGAGACAATTGACGCTTTAAAGGACAATATTCGTGAAGCCATTGGTGAAATACAGCTGCACACAATCGATAATGTGCTTAAAAATTGGACCGATCGTGTAGGCTACTGCATGGCCAGCCGAGGCAGCCATTTGAATGAAATTATTTTTCATTATTAACCGGAAGGATTGTACTTATAAATAAAAAAAGAAATTTGAGAAAATATTCAGTGGTTTTTTAATAGCATTTTCAAAAAAAAAAGTTATTTGGCGGACCCTTTATAATTATGATTTGGAGTCGAGTGAAATACTCAATAATGTTGGTTCACCAACAAAACGATATATACAAATTAGTAGATATAAGATTTCATTTACAAAGTTTTCTTTAATAACCGCATTAGCGTTTGCACGTTAGTTCGGAAATTCGTTGACTTTAAAGCGATTTTAACAATCGATGTCTTGGGCGAGCCATTATTTGTAAATTTTGTTTCACAACAAATAGCAATTAAATTTATCACAGACTCTTAAATGTTCCCTAGACACTGGATATTGCGCTTCAATGACTTTAAAATAGATTTATTTGACATCATTGCAGCATTTTGACATATTATTCATTGTTTTTCCTTCTCTCGAAATACGCGATTGCACTCGAGTGGAGTTGAATAATTCAACCGAATGCACTGATAGATTTCGTTTAGAATTCTTTGGAAGTATCGCTTCCAGTTTTGAAATGAAACTGATTTTTTGAAATGAAACTGATTTTTTTGAAATGAAACTGATTTTCATATCAAATCTGTTATATATCTTATGTTATGCTTCAAATATGTTTTGTTCGTTTGAGTTGAATTTTAGCTTAGATTATATTACCATTCATTAGACACATACGCAGTTTATGTAAGGCGTTCACCGTACCTAAACGAAAACAACATAATATTTTATGGTAAGCTGTCACAGCAAATATGTACATTTTTTTAAAAGATTTCTCGTAATTTGGCATGCCCTTCAAATTTGTAACAAAAGTTTTTGAAGAGAAACTTCTAAATCACCGTTAGTGATTTGAAATTCGGATGAAACGGAAATGCGTCACAACTCAGTTCTACACAAATACTCGGTTCTAATGTAATGCGGTAAATTTGGGCCTTCGATAGTGGGCAAGGCGCCTGACAAGTCTCAGCGGCCAGATAGATAGACATCTGGAGGTTTGAATCCTACGAAATCCAAAAAAAACATGTATACTTTTTGTTAAATCAGTATCCAATCTTCGCCACTTTTAAACAAACAGGCAAAAGAAAAGAAAGCGACATTCTAGTTTCACTTCTACCGCGTGTGAATTACACTTTATTTACTTTATTACTCTGATTTTTTTCTTACATTAGCTCCCTACAAGGCATATGTCATCTTTGGGGATGCTGTGTGAAGGGTCTTTTCAGGGAAAGGAGGGAGAGAAGATTCTGGGAAGAATAAAGGTATGAAGGATGGGAAGGAATCTGTTGGTCAAGGTGTCTAGAAGTGACGGACGTATGAATCCATCCCTCATACTGCGATGTAAGGCAACGGGCCGAGAGAGGCCGGCTGGATTGATCCAGATTAGGTCTCCCTCAACCAATCTCTTCAGATCCGGCCCCCCACGCAATAGATGGGCAAATCCATTAGAAGTCAAGACCTAGACAAAACTTACACAATGAATCCGGGCAACCTTGTTAAGTCACCAAATGCATCGAAACGGTTGTACAGACCTATGGTAGAGGTATTGGTTATCCAATAAATGGTTCCCGGAGCGGCAGGCAGTACCCATACCTCCTCCTAAATTGAATTATTACTAACACTTGCAAAACAAATTCATTTCACGTACCCAATGTAAAAGCCTTTAGGTGTACAAAAGAGTAAAATAAATTGTGCCAAAATTCTTAAGATATTAATTTCAACTAGAAAGCAATTTTTTTTTATATGAACATCAAAAACTGTGATAAAACTGTTCCTACATCTGTGTCAATTTGAAATTTTTAATTTCGCCCAAGTATTTTCAGCGTGCAACGTTATTTAATTGTCGAGTTTTAAAATATATTTTTGTCAAAACGTAAGACAAGAGATTACAATATTTTTTACGTATTTTTCGATTAGTAGTGAGTAATGAGGTAAACAGCTCGCAAAACAAGAGTGTTAGCAATTCGGGTGAAATCGGTAATAAAACTATTATTGCGTAAATGCCATTCATTCTAGACAAGTGTGACGATTTAAGAATTCGAATAAAAATCTAAAGTCTGGAGCTTTTAAGTGAATTCATTCAGTTACGTCTTTGAAAACAAAAACACTTTAAACAAGAACTTTTTAAAACAAGTGACTTTGATGATCGGCAATTCTCTCGGGATTTCCACTGGGAGTTGAAACCTGACATTCGTCCATAAACGACTTTCAACCAATCGACTACGACACTTGTCATTGTACATTGTATAACTAACTTCAAAGCTTTTCGCAAAGCTCTAAATAAATCACTTATTAATCGAATTACTTTCCGGTCGTCCTTCGCGAGATAGCATTTCCGAGTGAACGTAATCAAAAATTATCAAGCGAAAGAAGTTTAAAAGTAACGAGACATAGTTAAGGAAGAATTGAGGTTTAGGTTTTAAATCTATATCTTTTAATTCAGTTTATAAAGGTTTATCGTTTGCCAAGTTGAAACCATCTAAATTCTAACAGCCGTGCTAAAAAAAACCTTCCACGGCCGATAACTTGTGTTGTTGTAACAACATAATTAAAGCCCAAGTGTTTCGTTGAACATTTTGTCTGTTTTGAAATTGAATCCCCCGATGAAGGTAATTATTATTCAAAAGTATTGTTAAAGTTTCAAACTGTTTTGAATATAATTAGTATCTGTGGTTCTTAAGGAAAAGATAAAACGGTTCTAAGTATGATTATGCATGTGTGTCTACGTGAACTACTTTATTATATATGCAAGCTGGGTTCCGGCATGCGTTGCAATGCCATATTCAAAGAAATAAATTTTTTCTCCTGCATGTCCTTTTCTGTGCGTTCCTCTCCCACATTCCCTACCCTCCTGCGTTCTCCTTCCACTTTCCCCACCCACCCTCTCCCCTCTACCGCTCCCCCGTCTCGCAAACCCCCTTCCCGGGTTCCATATATTCAGTCCCAGTACATTGAGTTTTTAAACAGCTCGCGTGCCACCTATTACAATTTTTTTATTCAAAATTTCTTTTTTCGTATATTACAAATATTAATTTTTGTATATTAAAAGAACAATCATTCAAATTTGGTACCTAACAAAGGTACCTATTTAAAATTTCCATAATTTAAAAATCAACAGACAATTCTATTAATCCAAAAAAAACAGCTGCATGCTTAATTCAATTTCATCAAATGCGCGAACTATCAAACGTGCGAAGTTAAAATTGTCGTTAAGTTTTCTGAAATTATTTAATTTTCTTAAATTTTCTTTCCGTAAGAACCTTCTACAAAGTATTAGAAAACTTTAAAAAAAAGATGGATGTAATCAGTACATTCGTTCTGAAGCAATGGCGTAAACAAGGGCGACAGGGGTTCATTTATATATATATATATAGACTATATTTTTAATCCTACTAATTGCCAATAATCATAATACTCTGAGAATAAAAAAAAAAGAAAAACATTATGAAACAAAAAATCATTAATAAAAATTAATTGCCCTTCGCTAAGCTCCCATTGTGTTCGTTTATCATTTTCTGGATCGTAAACGCGTCAGAGTTATCGAATATGCGTATAACATATTGCCGAAATGTTGTTAGCAGCCTTCCCTCAATTCCAACCAACCCCCATACCCTCCTAACCCCCTACACCAGTGGTTTTCAATCTATGGTGCGCGTACCCCTGGGGGTACGGGAGGCCAGATTGGGGGTACGCGGCTCCACATAGGATTTAAAACTCGGCCCAACGTGAAATTGAGGAAATTTTCTAAAACTTTGCTGTGCAAAGCAAGCTCAAGGATCACATTGACTGTATTAAGATTATTATGGTGTAACAAGAAATCGGGCTTTTATTGCAACTACCGAAACATCAAAAACCCTCTTTTCTACAAAATTTTTCGAGGTTAAAAAAAATCATCCTCTCAATAATTTTACTTGATTAATTTTTATTTTTATTTATTTTTTAAAACATTAAAAATTAAAAAAAAAATCAATATATTTTATTTTATTTTTATTCTGTTTAATTTAATTTGAATTTTATGCTTAATTATTTTGTTATTTATGTGACGTATTTCATATTCATTTTATGTTTTAATTAGGTGCCTTCCTAATAATATGTAATCACATTTCATTTATTTTATTTTTCTTTTAGAGTTTATAGTTGTTTATGTAATATGGCAGACTTGCACTATCCTCCCAGTCCTTCTGGAATAAAAACTTAAATAAAATAAATAATACATTTTGTTAGCCGAAGTTGTATACGGAGAACGTTAATTTTTTTCGTCGAAATTAAAAGACGTGGAAAAAAAATTTCAATTTCGCATGTGGAATTGTCGGTTAAAAATGCCCGAAGTCAAGTTACACTGAATTAATTATATTTGTGCGACATTATTGTTAAATTCATGTAATAATTAGATTATTTAAAAAAAATACAAATGACGCATGTCTTTCATTACACGTGTACACAAGATAGGTAGAGGGTAGGGGGTACAACAAATTTGTAGTAAGAATCAAGGGGTACGCAGACTCAAAAAGGTTGAAAACAGCTGCCCTACACAAAAGTTACAAAACATAGCAGGTTGCGTTATAATCACTAGCGAAGTTAAATTTACCGAGCGGCCCGGCAGGGATCTAATATTAAAATGATGTTACGAATTTTGCTTCCCGGTAACAAAACGGATTTAACTACAATCGAAAAGTAGTTAAAACAGTTGATAAAGTTTGAGTTCTATTCAAAACGAAAACCAATAGAACACTGTATTTTATAACGAGGTTTGTTTTGTAGATTTGTGAATGCATTTTCAGCAGATACCTTTAGGTCTAGCACGGACAATCGCATAAAACCCTACATCAAATTAGGGATATTGATTCAATCCATCATCTTATTAATATTTGCAAGCACGGTCAACATTTGATAAGAGATATTCCGACAGACAAATGATAAATTTTAACATGGCCTCTTGAATGTCAGATAAGTCGTTGTGAGCCATTAACCAGCCAGCGGCCGAGAATTCAAATTTCATCGAAAGATGTTCTTACGATCATACAGGGCGGTTCCAGTGAGAAAGATTAATTATTCTTCGTACCAGCTTTTTAAAATAATAACTCAATATCGATTTTATTTCATTCACAATTTGTTTAAATGTATGAAAGGCGTGATGATAAAAGTATTAAAAATTTAAATGATGTACTTTTTGTAATTATTTTTTGATCATTAGTATTTATAATTTTTCAATAATGTCTAAGAAAAATAAGAATGCATTTTTTTTTAAATATATTAGTTTGTAACACCGTAGATAAATAGACAAACTGAAGTATTTTCGTATCAAAACACGAGCGCGGATCTTTTTTTTAATGATTTTATTTAAACTTATATTAAAATTCTGAAGCATAGCTTTCACAGATAATTTATTGATTTATTTTACTGCATGGTTATATGATTTGAAAGGTGCGTTGTATAATGAAAAATTTTGTTTGATAATTTAACAAATCTGCCGACGACCTACGGTATAACCATATTTTGCTAAAAATAAACACATTTTCTTATAATTTAAAACACAACTTTACCAGATAAAAGAACAATCTTTCGAAATCAATTCATATTTTTTTATGGAAAAGAGTCAACACGGCTAAAATTTTATTTAAAAATGACATATTTCCGGTTTTGTCTGGTTATTCCCTCCTAATACACTACACATTTTAAATAATTTCGTTCGTTATGCAAAATAACTGGCTGATTAATAATTGGAGGTGAACTAACGAAGCTCTTATAATTGAAAGAAATCGTATACGCCATTCATGGTGATGCCAGAGTATATCGATATCTTATTTATTCCCTGTCAATATCGGTTCAAGAGTGAAACCGTGCTCGGGATATTGATATAAAATGATCGGAAGTAACGCCTATCGATTCGATATTGTAAAGATATCGATTTATCTGTGCTAGACCCCCAGATAATGTTTTTGTAATATTATGTTTCCGCACCACGTTATAATGCCGTAGCTAGCGGGAATTTGGAATTTGACAAAAATGTGATGGTAGTGGAAGTGAATTTGGCGCAGAGTATCGTTGTGAAGTCCCTGGCTGAAGAGCTGGTCACCAAACATAGATAATTCCATTTCAAGCAACTTTATGTTCTAAATTATCTGGCAACTAGGTGATAATAGTAACTAATAGCAAATGCCTACGTAGGTAATAAGGTGCTATTGATTGAATTCCATTTAAAGTATAACTTTCGCAATAACGTTTGCAATAAAAACCTACTTCTACAATGATTATGGTTTGAGATTTTCACAGCCAAAAGTATTATCGTGATTTATTTTTTGGAATTTTGTGCCTTGTTGCGCTATCCCTTTCTTTAGCCAAATGTTTCGGACAGCGTTACGGTGTCTATCATCAGGGCAGATGTATATACACAGGTGACCCGGCAATTAATCCGCTGACAGTTGGCCCCCCGACATGATATTTACTACAAAATAATAATTTTTTAGTGCATTATTTACCAATTTAAAACGTATAATCGACTTCAAAAATACCTTTAATAATAAGTTGGTGTGAATATCCAAATTTATAAACATTGTCGATATTTTCGTACTTTCGCTGGTATACACAATATATAGAGAAGCAGATTTTTTGTTGACGCATTTGAATGAAAATTCGGGTACATCCTCTCTACAAAACCCTTCGGGGTGACTGAATTATATTTTGTGTAATTAGGTATATCATATTTTTCCTAAGCCGACTCCACTTTGTAAATAAGTACGCCGGGTGGCCAATTGTCGACTGATCAACTGGGATGGAACAGTATTCACAATACCTAAACAATAAATCACGATTATACGTTTAATGTGTTTTTTTTAGAACCTATGTGCCTGCTCTGTATTTCAAAGCGTTTGAAAGAAATTGAGTCGACTCCCGAATATTTCAATAATCCACGAATGACTCAACAAATTTACAAACAGTTTTTGGAAGATCATATTGATCTTATCATGCTGGGATAAACTTCCACTCGAAACGCTTAATCTCTGCGTCGGTGTTATTCTAAACTAGCTGGGGTACCCGGCTTCGCTCCCTCGAACCCTCGACGGACCTTGCTTTATATACCCTTAACAATGGGTAGCCCCACCCATACAAAAAAAGGCTTCGAGTGGTCCACGATGTTCCTGAAAATTCTACAAAATTTTAGAGTGTTCTGGAATGTTCCACAACTATCTGGAATATTTCTGTATGTTCCCGAACTTTACAGACCATTCCCGAATATTCTAGACTGTTCTAGACAATTCTAGGCGGCGAAACTTCCAGCCCTTTAAAAACACGCCAATCAGATAAAAACGGGAACCTTCTTCATGGATGGAGGATAGAAGGCTATCACACCATATAACTCCCTTGATCGTACCGGGACTCATTCTTGAGTATTAACGGCATGCCCATTGTATTTGGTACACTATCTTTTTATAAAATATATTGATTACTTCTCTATTCAGAATATCTACCTCAGCGAAAATTGAACTACGATCTTGTTTTTCTGATAAAACCAATTCATTATTCCATACTGAAATACCTACACGTATCTCTGATATCTCATGACTGAAGTTCTTTGTTACAACGTGTCTCGGCACACTCTTCTGTTTACTTTCCCCTGAATATTCCGCGAATGGTTCGGTCCCAAACTTCTCAAGCAAGCATAGGATTAAGAAACACCTTGAAAGTATAATTCTTTCATATTCTAGGCCCGCTTCTTGCGGCCCTGTCACGTTTTACTTAATAACTTTTTTAATACTTAATACCCAGTTTTATACTGTTGTTCATATAAATGACTTAATTAAATTACTTAACAGAACTTCAACATAAAATAACTTATGTTTTTTTCCAAAATAACAGTACAGCTTTTATGATAATATTCAGCAAATAATGCACAAAAAAACAGCTTTTATTTTTAAGCTGCTTAGGAACTTGCAAACTCTACCGAAAGCTTTATATTTTCATTCTAATCGTGTAACATTTTATTTTTACAATAAAAGCGTATATTTCTGAATACAAAATTTATCAATAGAATTCACATCAAGTCACAAACATTTAATAGTATCCCCATTTATATATTTTTTAAAGATCTCTTATTATATTATACGCTTCAAATTAACGAAATAAATTATTTGGGATTGTCTTGTTTTAAATACCAATATACATAAAGGATAAAATACAAATTTTCATACCATCTATCTAAAGCTTAGATAATATATTATTACATAAATTATTTACAAGTTGTTTAGATTTAAACACCACTAATGCTGATTTAAAGAACACAAACGGTGCCTTATCCTAAATAGAAATTCAATCCTTGAATGATGCTTCGGTGCTTTACTAAATATGTACAACTAACCACGTATTATTCATTTATAAGTTTTAATGTAGTCATTTGATAACAAAAGTGCCCTGGGGTATTTATGTAGCTTTAGTTTTGTGAAACGAACTGTAGTAACATGAGATCCGAGCTCACCTTACATCAGAAATGTATATTATTTTGCCAGAAATTAGAAGCTAACATAGAATTTCTCCATCATTCTCTTACTTTTGATTCTCTCTACTTTATATTACAACTGTATAATACAATGCTTTTTCATTAAATAAGTTAAACAAAATTGAAGATTAAATCAATTTAGTCATAATTAGATTTTACGCCAAAAATAATATTACCCCTTTAAAAAAATAACTTTCTTTGTTTCTCATAAAAGAAATATTTTGGAACAACAAAAACGGTAGTTTTTTTTTAAATTTAGTACATAGCAGTTAATCAATGAGTTGAGTAAAACCTACATTTCGATATTTAGGAATAACAAGGTTCCATCTAACGCAGTAATGTCATGTTATAAAGGGATCTATAGCAAGCTACTTGAGAGTTAATTATCGCATGATGTTGCCGAAACAGATAGAATTTTGTTATTCCAAAGGGTCGATATTATAACGTAATGTATTAAACTATAAGGAAATCAATAGTTTTTAAAATTTCAGTTCTTCTTTCGGCCGCCTACGAAGCTATGTGTGTCAAGCCGTAGTGTGATTTTCTTTACAAAATTGAGATCAGGATTACCTAGTAATATGATGTTTAAAATATTTAAAACAAATCTTGACTGGTGCAGTTATATCCCAGGCCAGGCCAGGGCTGCATATTGCTGTCCTCGTAGGGCGGAATCCCCGCCCCCGCCTGCTCGTCGCGTACCCTCTCTACTTCCTCGAATACCCGCAAGAAGTTCAGGCCCGCCAGCTTCTTCAACTCTTCGGTGGACCACCCTGCTGCCAGGAGTTCAGCGAAGAGAAGAGGGTATGTTGACACATCTTCGAGGCCCTTTGGAGTGCTGAAAGAAATTCATCAAATTACTAACAAGCCAAAATAATTTAAAACGAATAAATTCCGAACCAATATCCAGCCGGGAAAATATTCAATACTATTAGGATCTTCCTGATGCAGCTAGGGGGGGGGGGAGTTTAACGTGAAATAGCTATTTTCGAATAATCTTTATTACAAATGGTTTCATATTACACACGCGCAGATAAAAGATCATTGCACGCCAAATAATGCTCTCCATACAATCTGATCAGACCTGTCACACCTTAGCTGTTTATGCGCAGAACAACCATATGCAATACAGATCTTACGCCGTAACCTCTCCTGCAATGCAGCCCCCTCTCCGCCGAAAACAGGAGAGGGGGTTGCATAACTTTATTTTAATTATGGAGCTGCCCAAACGGGCAGATAACAGCCATCAAGTTGATAGATTCAGTGCAAAGAAATGGCATTTCGTGGCAGCTCCCTAATTCATCTGGCCCCCTCTCCTACCATAGAAAGAAATATTTGATAGCGTCGCGTCGCGGTCGTGTGACGGTACAAAACATAATCGCTCATGGTTCAACAGATATCTGCGCGTGTGGCGTAAACATTATAAATACCAAAACATAAGTTTTAGATAAATTGTAGCTTTCCTGTCATTTCGCTTGAGTAGAATTGAAATTTAATTGTTAATTATTTAATAAAAAATATAAGCGTAAACTACTAAAAAAATTTTTTTTATTAGAAATGTAAGAAAGCGTATAATAAACAACTTTAAAAATACATTATTACGGCTAAGATTATCTGTGACCTTTGATTAACTTTTACTCTTTCTGATAAAATTATTCACAAAAAACATAAAAACCACTTTGCACTTAAATCGAGTATCTCTTATTTCCGTTTTCCAAGCGATTTTTATGCCTATTACCTACACTCGTGGTGATTTAAGGAACGCTTAGAACATACATATGTTACATATGGATACAGCTACATAAGTTTTAGATGCAAATCCCTAGTTATAATTTTGAATCTTAGTTGTAAGCCTATCGTATTAATTTTATTTTATTATATGCTTATATGTACAGCGCCCTTGAGGTGATTTTTCAACAAAAAGGGCGCTTTCTAAATCAGCCAAATATTATTATTATTTTATGTTTGACTTACGTATTCCTCTTAACATGACACTGTCTTTAGACTGCACTAAAATATAAAAATTAAGACAATGACAAAGCGAGGACATCTATAATTTACAGTGCCAATGTTCCACTTTGATGGGAAATATAATGAATGTTGTGAAACCAAGATACGTTGCCAAATACCCAATGACATTCCTGGTTAATTTTAAAGAAATTGGTCTAATGGCAAAGCAATCAGTTGAAACATTGGAAAAATAGTGGACCAAAGATCTAAGTGCTTCGGAAGTTGTTCAGAAGCGAATACTTATTAATTGTACACCCAATACAAAAAAGTTATAAAAAATACGCAGTTATAGAAACAATATTTCCCATAAAGGTTTTAAAATGTTTGATGAACTCCCTGTAAATGTTAAAGAAGTTAAAAGACTGACAGTTTTTCGTGTATTATGTCTCAATATTGTGAAGTCCAAATTTTAGTAAGAAGGTGGAAAATAATATTGTATACGGTAGATTAAGAAAAGAATATATTAGATATAAAATGAAAACATTTTATAACTACAGTATACTTAGTATAGATATAATATATGTGTACTCATAGTCTGCCTGCCCTCCTGGATGGGCAGTCAAGGCTTCCTTATAATACATATGTTTTTTTTTTGTATCTTTTGCAATTTTTTTAAATATGTTTAATCGATGAAGAAGACAGTATTAACAACTCTCAGTGAAACATGAAGTAGACAAACACAAAAGGAAAAAAAAGGTATCGGTCAAACTGGGTCTTGAACCCCGATCCTCTGGTCTCACCGGGACAAACACTCTTTCAATTGAGCTACTGAAACCGATTTATGTTAGGTCGTTTTTATCCATCTCATATCGCCATTTAGGAATAACTTTTTTTTTACATTAGTTCCACACAGGAGGCTCTCAGGAAAATAATAATCCGGTCTGCCAGGCAGTTGGTGGACAGACGCATCCGCCGCCGAATCCCAGACAAATCTCACCCCATGAACCCGGGAACCCCTGCTAGGTCACCAAACGTAGCGAACCACCTGGGGTGACCTTTGACAGAGGTGTTGGTTATCCAATAAATGGTTCCCGGGGCGGCGGTACCTATACCCACCTCTCAAATTACTGACATCATCCTTAAATAATTAATATAGAGAGGTCTCAATAAGTTATTCCAAATAATTTAAAAAAAAATTAAGTGTAATATATATATGTTGCTACTGTAAATATTTCTAAACATTTTATTTGCGAGAATATTATTCTCAAAGGCTTTTCAATTTAACTTTATTCAAAGTGTATTACAAAAAATGTGTGGGTTTGTCAGGAACTTTGTTATTATAAAATGTACTGAACATTTTCAATAGGTTAACATTTTAATTCTTATCAAAGCTCTTTAAACTCTTTCGTAACATGGCACTATTATTTATTCTTTGATTTCAACCCTTACTTCTCTGAAAAAGGGTTAAAACCAATAAAGCTCCCCAAAGGGACAATCGAAACTTTAGAAAGTATTTGTAAAAGAATCGTTTGATGTGGAATTTGAAATTCTTGCCTTAATCATTTCCAATCTCGGCTCGGGTTGAACCACGATTTCCTATAGCAAATAATTCAAAGAAAACTCTGCGAATGAATTCGCTTTAACAAAGTAAATTTTCTTCATAGCTGTTTATAATTGCTAACGATATTATTAACGGAATATGGCAACTTTTCTTCGCTTATTTAATGTTCCGGCATGGCAGAGAGTATAGTTACTACATAAAACCAAAAATAAAATTGATTTAAAAGCTCTAACGAGAATTTTCGTCAAATCTGTAATACCAATCCGACCATCAATTGAAAAAAAGTGCAATGCTCATTATTTAATCTTTTTGCGACTGCGAAATTAAAGTATTCATTTAATAATGTGGCAAAATAATCCATGTGGATTATTTTAGCTTATATGAATACGTTTTGAGGATAAATGAATGGTACAATAAAAACGGCACTGCTGAAAACTAGTTATATTCCTGGAGAAATCCAGAATTAGCTACATTCCAGGAGAAATCTTGAATTAGCTACATTCCAGAATAAATTCTTAATTAGCTACAAACCAGGAGAAATCCTGAATTAGCTACATTCTAGGAGAAATCCTGTATTAGTTGCATTCCTGGAAAAATCCTGAATTAGCAACATTCTAGGAGAAATCCTGTATTCTTTGCATTCCTGGAAAAATCCTGAATTAGCTTCATTCTAGGAGAAATCCTGAATTAGCTACATTCTAGGAGAAATCCTGTATTAGTTGCATTCCTGGAAAAATCCTGAATTTGCTACATTCTAGGAGAAATCCTGTATTCGTTGCATTCCTGGAAAAATCCTGAATTAGCTTCATTCTAGGAGAAATCCTGAATTAGCTACATTCTAGGAGAAATCCTGTATTAGTTGCATTCCTGGAAAAATCCTGAATTAGCTACATTCTAGGAGAAATCCTGTATTCGTTGCATTCCTGGAAAAATCCTGAATTAGCTTCATTCTAGGAGAAATCCTGAATTAGCTACATTCCAGGAGAAATGCTGAATGTATAGCTGAGCAGTGACCGTTTGTCAATAGAATCTATGATAAATAAACGAAATGTATAAAATTGTTAAAATCTACTGACGAATAAATGTTTTTTTATTATTATTTTATTATTTAAAGGTTAGAAATCATTTTCCACATTTCTCCAGAAATCATTTCCACATTCTTTCAGAAATCTTAATCTTGTTTCTTCTTTTCTCAGCCATTCGGATGTTAAATCAGCAAAGTGTTTTCCCGAGAGAGAAACTTTTTTCAAAACAGATTGTTACTTATCAAAAAGTTGGAATGAAATCAAAACTTTAGCAAACTAATTTTATCTCCACTGGAGGAGCATTTTTAACTTAGCTTCTCGACTTCTCAGTTTCATCGGCCCTACTCGCATTTAAATAAGTCAGTTTGCTGGGAAGTCTGGCTTTTAGATAGGTATGTATGTACGTGAAGAACTTGACACCTCACTTTTAAAGAAAATTTAAAGTGATTTAGAGAAGAACAATATGATTTGTAAAAATTCCCGTCAAGCAGAAAAAAATATATTGGTCTTACTTTGAAAAAAAAAATTAGGTACATAGGTGTTATCACGTGTTATAAATGATTACTAAATAAAATAAATAAATAGGTACCTTTCATGAACCAAAGCACTTATATTGGTTAATCAAGTTAAAAAAGATATTTTCCGCATCAATAAATATGGGTAGGAAAATTGGTAAAGGGCGAGTTTATGTTAAAAATTTTACCATACCATTTATTTTCTATGTCAAACATTGATTTTGGCATTTAGTAGTACCTAAACCTACGTTAAACTTGTACAAACAAAGCAAAATGTGAACTTTGCAAATTATTCATGGTTATCTATGCCTTTTGGAATTGATAAAAATAATATTCCAGAATCAATTTGAGTAGTAGAAAACAACAAGTTCACTCGAAAATAAATAATTTTGATTAAAAATTAATGAATTTGAAGTGATTTCATGCATTGAGAGTAGATACTTTTATTGTTGTATATTTTAATTTTCATTTAGATAACGCATGTGATTGCTACTATCCGGAAACATATCCGTTGATATTTTCCTAATTCAAAAGGTTTGTGAAATGGAAATAAATAATGGAGGGCTGGGATGAGAATATAGGAAGAATGATTTGGGATTTGTAATTATATATCAATCAAACTGATAGAACTAAGCCATTCACGAAACTATGTTTTAATAAATTTCACTAAAAACATCGTTAAATTAATTCTTCGCATCCCTCAAGAGTAGAGAAAAAGAAACTAATCTCATTAGTACAGTCCACTTCATATTTTCTTCTAGCTGTCCAGCCAAAAACCAGCGAATGGTCCTTTTAAAACTTTTTAACCGTGCTAATGCAGTTTCCACAGTGTCCTTTAAAAGAATTGTGAATCAAGTGCAAAAACACGCGGATCGGTGCATTTTTAAAAAAATCGTAGGTTTGTACATTATTTTCTTTTGTCAGATATGTCAAAACTTTTTCGGCTGCAAAAGAAAAAAAGAATTTGCACTGAGTTGTTTAATAATTTTCTTAAAAAAGAAAACAAAGTAGTAAGTTTGGATAATCAACGCTCTCATGAGGATATTCACACACTGCGTACATATCAAAGATATTCGTGGTAGACGATCTTTGGTGGTGACGACCTCCGTAGTCCAGTGGCTAAGACCCTTGACTCACAATCCGGAGGTCGCGGGTTCGAACCCGGCGTGCGCAAATAAATTTTATTTGATTAATTTTTGTTATTTCACAATTAATTCATTTAAAATAATATATAGTATATTTGCGGCAGGTTCCAGAGTGGAAGATACTATCAGTATCGCCCTGGTGTAAGACTACCATTCAGAATTGAAACGTTGCTTGAAAATGGCTTTAGCCGTGTTTGGTGACCAGATATGAATAGCCAGGTACTTCCCAACCTTCCTCTTTCCCACCTCCTTCCCCTCCACACTACCTTCAGCCTCACAACATACCCCAATTGGGGATGCCATAGTCTCACTGGCTCCAGACGAGAGCAGTTGAGATTCTTGTGCGGTATTCACTGTAAAAAAAAAAAAAAAAGAAGATGAAAATTACAAAATATAACATTTAATCTAAATAACAAAACCGTCAATTGCCAGACACACTGTACGATATAACCGGGAACAAAATAAACAAATTATTAATATTATTAGCTTTGTGTCTAACCTCTTCTTTTTGAACAAAATTGTAATTGTTAATAAAAGATTTAATAAATAAATTTGAAATTTGAAAAATATTGATTTCATGATATTTAATATCGTAATGAGTTCTGTGATTTTGACTTGTTTTCAAAACGGAGGTGTTATTATACTCCAGATTTCATGTCCGGGTTGAATCTTTCCCAAATGAAAGACTAAACCCTTCCACACACTTTTCCACAAATGAATATCTAGTAAATTAACGCAATGTAATTGCACTATATAAGAATAAAACAATACAAGAACAATACGTCAATCCACCAGAAACATAATGGGAAAATATTTCACCGACTCCAGATATTTTCATATCAGAGGGTTCGGCTCTGATGAAATCCTAACTGGTCCGATAAATCCTACTGATCCCTCAATATAAATATTTAAAAAATCTTTCGTAATCCTACATGTATTTAAAATGACCGACTTTTGCATTTTTATGTACAAATTTTTTGACAAATCTAATACGCCTAAATTTTGAATGAGAGAGCTAGGTATAATGCCAGTAGCCGAAATAACAAATGGTAATATTTTTATAGTCTGAGAATGCCAAATTCTTTTAATTTCATTTCCTAAATCTGTATATTTTCTTATTTTTTCAGAAACAGTTTTCTGAATATTACAAGAATTTGGTATAGCGACATCAATGATATAAGTTATTTTCTTAATTTTGTCATGTAAAACTATATCGGGTCTATTATGACTAATTGTTCTGTCTGTCAGAATAGTTTTATCATAATAAATTTTATAAAATTCATTTTCTAAAAATGAATTTGGTTCATATTCATAATATGGTACATTACGGCAGTCAATCAAGTTATGTTTAGTTACCAAACTTTGGTGAATTATTTTTAAAACTTGATTGTGCCTAAATGTATACTCGGACGGCGCTAATACAGAACATCCCGATATAATATGTTCTATAGTTTCCGGAAAAGCCAAACATTTTCTACATAAATCATCAATTTGATTTGCATCTTTGGTGATATGCTTCCTATAATTTTTAGTATTAATGACTCTATCTTGTATGGCAAGCATAAAGCCTTCTATTTCTGCGCTCAACTCTCCAATACTCAACCATTTGTTTGACGAAAATTTGTCAACATATGTTTGGTTGAGATAATTGAAGTGTTTTGCGTGAAGAATTTTATTTGACCAGGAATCTAATAATTCCTGGTTGGTATTTATAAGAATGCTGGCATTCTCGTCGTATAAATTTAATGGTGAAATATTTCTATCTGCCTTGCATATTATTTTGTGCATTTCTGAACTATCAGCTTTCCTATGGAAAAAATTTCTTAGCATTTCTACCTGATTATGTTTTAAAGATGTTATTTTGACTATACCTCTACCTCCTAAATTTCTGGGTAAATTAATACGTTCTATAGCTGAATTTGGATGATGGCAATGAAATTTAGTTAATGTAGTTCTAATTAATCGTTCTAAGCTATCTAAATCTGTATTAGACCATTTAATTATGCCAAATGAGTAAGTTAATAGAGGTATTGCCCAAGTATTTATCGCCTTTACTAAATTTTTAGCAGATAGATTGCATTTCAAAATTTTTCTGATCCTAGTTTTAAATTTAATCCTAATATCATTTTTAATACTAGTATGATCTAATCTATTTGATTGCGGATATCCTAAATATTTATAAACCTCACCCCCTTTCATACTTTCAATTTTGAAATTTCTAAATATACCCTCGTCTCCATCTACAATTTTACCTTTCTCTATATGGATCGTTCTACATTTATCTAAACCAAAAGTCATTTTAATATCATCTGAAAAATTTTTAACTACTTTAATCATTTTCTCTAAATTTGGTTCAGAATTTGAATATAATTTTAAATCATCCATAAATAATAAATGAGAAATTATATTTCTCTCTCTAGTATTACCTTTAATTTTTATTCCAAACTTGCTTTTAATTAACATTTTAGATAGAGGATTTAATGCTAAGCAAAACCAAAGAGGACTCAATGAGTCTCCTTGAAAAATCCCTCTTTTTATTGAAATGCCCGGTACTATAATTTTCTTATCTTTCAAATTCAAAAGCAAATCGGTATTCCAAAATGCCATAATTTTTTCCAAAAAGCTAATAATAATTGGGTTAATTTTGTATATATTTAAAACTTTTATCAGCCACGAGTGCGGGACACTATCATAAGCTTTTTGGTAATCTATATAACAAATATGTTAATTACGTTTTTGGGTTTGAATCTGTTTTAGAATTACATAATCAATAACTAATTGTTCTTTACATCCCATATGTTTTCTGCGACAACCTTTTTGTTGTTCAGATAAAACATTTTTTTCATCTAAATGAGTGTATATTAAATCTGTCAAGCAAGAGGTTAAAATTTTATATATTGTCGGTAAACATGTAATGGGTCTATACTGAGAGGGATTATTAATATGTTCGCTTTTAGGCAACATATAAGTAATGCCCTTAGTTAGAAAATTTGGAAAATTTTGAGGTTCTCTGACAAATTTTGAAAGATTTTTTGCCAAAAGGGGATGTAAAGTAGTCAGACGTTTATACCAAAAATTATGTATCCAATCGCAACCCGTGGCTTTCCAATTATGAGTATTTTTTATAATTTTGGCTAACAATTCAACCGATATATCAGAAAAACTCATTTGTTCAATGTCTGAACAATTGAGTTCTTCATTTTCTATCCACGGACCTGACTCATTATGTTTTATATCTTTACTCCAAATATTTGTCCAAAAATCGCGCATATCTGATTCAGATGGCAACGGATTATTATTATTCGAAATAATATTTTGTTTATCGTCAAGTTTGGAATAAAATATTTTCTCATTTTTCTGAAATAATCTATTATTATTTTTTTTATTATACGTATAATTATATCTTTTTAATCTACTAGCTTTTACACCTAATTTTTGTTTTAACAAATCTAATAAATCATTGATTATATTTTCATTATTATTACTACCAATGCTATAACCAAATTTTCTCCCAATTACATCTACATGTCTCAAAATATCCCTACTTCTATTTCCATTTTTATACTCTATTACTCTAGCTATGCTACTTCTTAAAAATACTACATCATTTTCTAATCTACTCTGCCATTCTGGTTTTCTATAATTATATGATCTATCATCAGAAGACGTTAATTTAACTCCTAACTTGTTACATATAGTGATAGCACTAGCATACACTATTGTATGAAGATCTAAAAAACTAATGTCATCAAATATAATTTTTGGTAAAATTATATTATTTAATTCAGAAATTAATTTAGATAATTTCTTTGACGTATGTAATTTTGGTAATTTTGGTCTAACTGTGGGCTCTATATCTATATATCTATTTATATTATTATGAAGTAAGTTAGCTAATTCTATAATATTTTCATCTAGTAAGTTTAAATTTGCAATGTTGATTTCCCTAAGATTATAAATAACGTCTAAGTTATTTGAGTCTACTGTAATATCATTGGATTCTTCAACTAGAATATTATCTGAACTATCTACGTTCAATGTATCTGATATAACATTACTACTCGTATTAACTTGCTCTAAATTATTTTCTAATTGCAATCTATCTGCTACTTCCTTTTTTATCTGATCTAATGTTACTACAGGAATTAAATTATTTTTGAAAATTGCCCTCTTTTGGTCTGCTAATCTTTGTTCGTTTACTTGGGCAATCGGATAATTTTGTGAGAAAATTAAATGTAATTTTTTCCTATACAATAACATATCTGTTTCTAATTTAGTTACATAAAAATATGAACGAACGATGAACATATTGACATCGTTCGTCCATTTCATACGCTGCCTAGGAATACCTGCTTTTGTTTTTGGTGGTCTTAGACTATCATTGTTCATCTGTGTAGATGACATAACAGACCGCTCTTCATTTCGGTTGGTTGTAAATGACATATTATCAATTTACAAAACAACACGAAAATGATTATTATTATTAGTTCCTACATTCCAGTAACCAAGCAACTATCGTTACCTAGTAATATCATTTGTTAATTGTCAATTGTCAACAAATAATTTTCAAAATGCCCAAATAAAATATTTTAATTTAAACCTTTTACCTTTCAACGTTACAAATCTATAATATATTATATTTTAGAATACTGCTATCAAAATAAAATATATGTAATTAAATTTACCTTTAAAATATATTACAAATTAATCTCAAATATTATTGTTTACCTTGGTTACTGGAGCCTTCACAAAAGAGATTTTTTATATCCTATTTATTTATCTAAATAACCTATGGTTTACTGGCAGTTTATTAATTACGTAATCTAATATACTTATTTTCAAATATTTATATTTTTTGGGATCAAAACTAATTATTTTCTATCTGATATAATGAAAAATCAGAGAGATAATGAAATGCAAATGTCTCTATAGCGTTGCTAAGCACCGATTTTTATATCTTTTGCGTATTTTTTCATCTTGCTTTTTAATATTATTTGAGTATTCTATTTCTATTATCTTTAAAATGGCTATTTTATCATTCAGTTTGGGTTTTTGTTGAGATTCATACTTTTTTTTTGTTTTTAAGGTATAGTTTTAATTTTTGTGCCTACCTTTACTATTCTTATTATTACATTGTAATATTTCCTTTATACAAATTTACTGTCACGATACGGGCATGAGAATAGAATGTTGGTCATGATAAAGCAAATCAATATTTGTTTTGTGATTTTATATGATACATAATAAGAAAAAAAATCATTTATATCTAAATCAGCATTAAAAAAGGTAGGATTGCTTTAGAAACTCAATGTTTTTAAATCCAAATAAACGGGAACACATTTTAGAACGTCAACAGATTTTTTTTAAATAATAATAATATTACAATATTGCTTTAACATCCATAAGTGCGTAGCACCAAGAGATTATGGTCAGATTAAAAACTATTACAATAAACGAGCAAGTTTCTTGCCCACGGTCATCCAATTGAATGTGAATTATGCCACAGCATCATTACTTAGATCGTCTCCTAGGAGTGATTCGGGGTAAAATGGACCACTTAGCGAAGAGAGGTCGGTTATTAATTATAACGGAAGGGAGAAAGTTCCCAGGAAGGGCTAAGAATGTATACTTAACTTAGGGAGATACAAATGCGAGAATGGAACTTGCCTAATGGCGAAGGTTAAGATAATTTATCAGACTAACCGAAAAAATCTTACGCCTGTCCATTTGTAAGGGATCTTTTTGGTTACGGTAGTAACAAATAAACGGAAAACAAATCACTGCACATTTTTTTCAATGAACTAAGACGAAGTTTTTCTAATGAATAAATGCTACTTTTAATAGATGGAGAAAGGGGATCCATATCTCCACCCGATGAGAGAAAGGAAAGAGTTTAAATAAAGGATATTTTTTATTAGAGGTCTTGAAAGCCTAGATTTAATGATGCAAGAAATTTTGTCACCAAAACCGAGTTCTTTGGTTCCTTAGTAGACCTTAGTAATTCTGTGAATAGTAGACCTCGCTTCCAAAAGCGTGTGGTTTTAATTTTCTCTTATTGAATTGTTGTATACAAACAGTTCTCCAACTCGTCTTGGGAGGAGTTTACTTATTTGGAAAGAATAGAGTTCTTTTATGTTAATCTGGGATTTATTTAATACTTCGTGTGTACAAGTGATGACCACGATAGTCGGCCTAATTGGAAGCTGGCTAAATGGAATCTGAATCGAATGAGCTCCTGTAGTCTGCACCCAAGCCCTTGCCCCCTCCCCCCCCCCCCCCCCTGATGCCCAAACTACGAACTAAACTAACTGCCATCTAGCGGACTTTCGGGACAGCTCTTAGCACTGCCCTTTATGTGACAAGCTCGCAAGCTTTTAGATATACCACATAAATCAAAACCAAATTTTCTCTGAAATCATAAGATACGTTGGTAGGTTACCAAATACCAATCTAGTTAATAATAAACCTCATATATTGTGTAACTTTAATAAAAGTTTAAATTAGGAATTTGTCACTTTTTCCATGACAATTCTTTTTTCAAACTTTCTTAGGGTAGATATAAAACATACTATATTTTTAAAATGTGATTAATGAAGTACAAATAAACAATACGATTTCACATTTGAAAAAAAAATCTTAACCACTATTCGCCTTCTATTCGAAGCAAAGCTTGCTTGTATAATAGATTGGTGAAGCTGATGTTCGAATACAGAAACGGAATGCACAAACAAGTTTACGGAGAGACGAAATGCTAAACGATTGAGTTAAAACAGGACTTAGCTACTGTCAGACAAAAATATATTACGCCCTGGAATGAGGTATATAATATAATATTATGTTTTATATTTTACTCTTCCAGTTTTGAGATACAAGGAAAGCGTTTATTTGAATGTGTGTGTGCACACAGATAATATTCAAACTGTCACTAAACATGGTTCGAACTAGTTTGAAACACACGCCCGCAGTCCCCTCTTACTCCGGAGTAATCCTGCGATGTACTTCACCACTCTCTCGTGTTTTGTGATAATTTTAAAGTGAAAATCATAAAAATTCTGGAATCAGACTCAAATATCACCGCTTTGATACGAAGGTCACCCATTCATAATAAGCATTAACGTCACTCAATAGTTTATACTCAGCTGAAAAGTAGCTTCAGTAGACATCTAAAAAAATCTGCAGTTTCCGAATATGGATGATTTCGTTAGCACTAGGCAACACCAAATTCAAATTCGGGAAAGTTCTCAAAACACAAAATATTTATTTTAATTTGTTCAATAGATTCGTTTTACTCAACGAAAGATTTACAATGCAATTATAAAAGCGCCCTCGGGAAATTGTTTTATAAACCTCGCCTAAAGCCACCGCGTATTTTTTCAGGCAATTTGATCTAAAACGACTCATTTTATTATAAGAAATATACTCGTAGGTACATAACAATAATTCTACAGTAGCGGGAAGTTTTGATAACAAAGACGGTCTCCTCTTGGGGAAAGAATAACCTAGTTGAATTTAATGTTCTAAAAACAAAATCATATTTGATTACGTCCAAAAGGAATCGAAATTACAATCTAGTTTCCTTCAACTGAAGCAATCTTCCCAACATGCTTTCCATTGATAACGCTTGATTGTTTGGTGTTACTCTAAGTGACCAGCTCAGGCACGGGGGCTCCATCGAAGCCAGATTCAAGTTAGCCTTTCAGAAGCTGGGCGTTCTGTACAGAGCCTATAGATGCTAGTACACAACTGCTGATATCGTACGGATCACAAGGGCGCCCTACTCTTGAATTTGGCCGCTCTGATCTGGAGCTCCAAGGTATTTGAAAAAAATCCTTGAATCTGTGCAGAAATGGGCAGTCCGTTTGATAGATTCCCCTATCTTAACAAACTGATTGCAATCTTTAGAGCACAGGCGTCAGGTGGGAATGCTGTCCTTGTTCTACCGTTGGTAGTTCAATGAAAGTTGCTCCAAGAAACTAGCATCATTGGTCCCGTCGGCATCGGTGAATAGTCGGGAAACACGTCATGAGTCATGTTATCCCATCATATGTCACATGAGAACGGTTCGTTTCTACGACCGAGTTCAACAGTTCGACAGTGGAATGATTTACCTACGTAAGTGTTTCCTCTCAGTGAGAGGTAAAAAGACCTAGGGTCACCACACAGCATACCCAAAGCTGACAACCAAATTGGAAGGCGTTTGTGGGGACCACCACCCCGGAAACCGTTTTTTGGGTAACCAATATCCCTGCACAGGTCACCTCAAGTGGTTCACTGCGTTTGGTTACTTAGCAGGGGTTCCAAGGTTCATAGAGTGCGGTTTGTCTAGTTCTTGATGGCGTATTGACTTGTTCATCCTGAACACTTTGACACCCAGTTTTCTATAAATCCCTCATACCTTTTTCCTTCCCAGAACTTCCTCTCCTTATTTTCCTTAAAACGACCCTCCACATAGCATTCCCAAAGATGAAATAGGTCCTCAGGGGAATTATTTTTTCTCAGAGCCTTCTATATGAGAATAATGTAAAAAAGTAGATCTTCAGTGGCTCAGTGGCCTTCCGTGTGGAGTTTTAAAGAAAAAACAATCAATCAAAACAAAATAAAAATGAAATCTAACTATAATATAATAAAAATATTGTATAGGCACAAGCTTAACGCTTTTCGAAAAGAGTTTTTTATGAAGATAATCTTTTTTACTAAACCTACAAAATAACATCTTGATTTGAGCTAAAATATTGTAAGATCTGTGCTAATATGTATCGAGATTACTATAGAATTGTTTGGTTTGTGTAAAGCCGAGACGGCTGCCTATCTCTTTGTTTTATTATTGGAGGTTTCAAAATGTCTATAGCAGAGAGTTTATCTTAGTTGAAATAATGTCAATCTTAAAGGATTAGGCTTCTGTGTAAACACAATACCCTCAGTTATCTCGAGGGCCACCAATGTAAAGTAAACTCGTTATGCCAAGTAAAACAATATCGTCACTTAGGAGTCATTTCCTCGGGGCGCAAATTTCTGAATCGCTATAAACGGTGGCCAAAAATAAGATTTTCACGGTGGTAAAATCTGATTAAAATCTTCATATTTATCTTTGTTTGAGAACAGTCGAATTTTGAATAAAAAACACCGCATAACGTGTCGTGAAACTTATTATTATTCTTATAGTAGAAAATATTATTCCTTTAAAAATATATTTGTTCGGGATAAACCCGAAACTACTTAACCGATTTTGATGAAATTTAGCTAGATAGGATAGTTTTTATCTCGATTATTGACCTCAATATTTATTATTGCGAATTAAATGTTCAAGTATTGCAAAGTTAACTGTTTAGATATCAATATTTCCAAATGTCACACTATGACATTCACCAGAAATAAACATATAATTAAGTAATCTTATCCACTCCACAATGAACTTGTCATCTCTAAAAAGGAATTTAAAGATCTTGGCATTTACCTTGATAGCAAACTTATATTTAATAAGCACATAGACTCAATCGTTAACAGGTTATATAAAATGCTTGGTTTTGTTCTTCGTGTCATTAAAGTATTCAGTAACCCACGTTCAGTAGTAATGTTATATTTTGTATTAGTCAGAAGTACACTGGAATATGCCTCACCAATTCGGAACCCGCAGTACAATCTGAATATTGATAGCATAGAAAACATTCAACACAAACTTATAAAATATCTTGCCTTCAAATTCAACAATAATTTTGGACGCACATTTCAAACTTTGCAAGAAAGGAGAACAATAGCTGATGTAACATTTATACACAGAATTTTAAATAATAACATCGACTGTACCGAACTTCTTTCCCTAATTTATTTTAACATACCCTTAAGATGTAAACGCCATACAGAATTATTTAATTTATTAACGCCATTTAGAATTATTCCACACGCTTAATTATAAAAAAAATGCAGCAACTAATTCGCCAATTAACCGTGCTCTTCATAATATGTTAAATAATGTTTGTCTAAATTCTAATATCGACATTTTCTCCGATTCACTTCCCAAATTTAAAAAGAGCATCATGTCAGTAACGTAAATTGTTCAAGGCGCATACATACATACATCACCACTTTTCACATCCAGAACATACTCACCCTCACACACACACACACCCTCTCACTCAAACACACACCCTCCCTCACACACATACACACACACACCTACCCACAACGCACATCATCCGGTAAAAATTTAATACAAACAAGATACTTCAATGAAAAATATCATAGGTACCAACTTGAAATATGCTTATCAACTGTAAACTTTTTTCACCACTGTAAATAATGTACTGTTTGTTTCTGTTAATAGATAAATAAAATAAAAATAAAAAATTAAAAATTAAATGTTTGTTATCCACTGAAGTGACAGCGTAATTTAAAAATTTTTCCCTGATTGCTCGAGAATTTTTGGTGATCATTTTGAATATTTTCTGCCCACATGAAAAAAAACGTACCTTTGAATTTTAATATGAAGACATATAAACTGATTATAGTTCTACATAGCCAATGAATTCACCTATCTTTTGTCGATTATCACAGATTCGTGGGATTTATTAAAAAAGTATTATAAAATCGTTAACTTCTACTTAATTACTTACAAAGGGAAAAATTGCCAAAATTGGCTCCACAGCAATCCGAGGTATTTTAAATAGTACCATATTGTGGCAAAAAGCGCTCCAGGGGATAAAGGACGATGCAATGGCGGTGTGAGTTAATTTATAGACACAACCCTTGGTTATCTAGGTTGGGTAACCGTCCAGTAGATGGCGTTGTGTTTCGTTAGCCACAGCAACGCGTGGTCGGGTCAGCTAGTATTCATATGAATAACTCTGATTCTGACTACCTTTATATGCTTTCTTACATAATAAAATTATGTGGAGTCAATAAATCGTCTTTAAAAATAAAATTCGTCACAGTCCGGTCGGCCGCGTACTTTGAGACAAACACATACCGCTATAGAATTTAGCCTGCGAGAGAATGAGATAGAAAAATTGGTCTCCTCTTTGTGCAGTGCTTCGTTCTCTCCCCACTCTGGTGTACTTTAGTTTTCTGAAAGTTTCAGTTCTACCGCGTGTGAACTGCACACAATTTTTTTTACTCCTGCTAATGATTTCTTTGGAAAAATGCCTTACTCCGCATCACGGTATAGTTACTAGTATTTAGGAATTAAAATAGTTAGATTTAGCTTTATTTTTACTTAGTATTTATGTCGGAGGAGACGAAACAATTTATTTTTTTTTTTGTTTTTAAAGAAAGACAAACATTCCAAGGTTACGAATAATTCAACAATGTTTAAAAATCTTCTTTTACCACCATTTTCTCCTACTACCACCAATTTAATATTTTAATTTTGTTAAGATTAATTCACTTACGCGAAGAGTTCAACGCTATAATTTTGTATGTATGGCGAGCGATATCGTAAAATATTATATCCCTCGTATTTAACAAGCTTAACCGTGCCATTTTTAATTTCGTAAATTTAATATTCGTCTCATTAAATTCCGATGAATTTCAATGTGCCTGACTATAAACTTTTGTGTATCAACATGACAGCTTATCGCAATTTTATCGAAAGCTAAAACCGACCGGAATTCGGCATTTAACAAAGACCGCTAAGGGGAAACCCGGTGGCCGCGAAATTTTAATAGGTATATCAAACTGTTGCTCTCACTGTCGCTCTTACTCCTCTGAATACTGAGCGAAAGGGACAACTTCACCTCAGGCTGATAATTACCAAATAAAATCATCAAAATCGATTTTATTAAATTAGTATTCACAATTTTTTTTCCTCCAATACTGGAACGATTTCAAGTTTATTATCTTACTAACTGTATTAGAAGAAAATACCCTACGTCTAATTGGTTTGATTTTTTTTAAATGCATTTTTTAGTGTGTTTTTTTTTATAGTAATACCTCACAAAAGTCTCAGCTGCTCCCGTGAAAATATGGCTTACCCAATTGGGGTATGTTGTTATGCTGAAGGTAGTGAGGAGGGGAAGGAGGATGGGGGAGAGGAAGGTGGGGAAGTACCTGGCTATTCAGATCTGGTCACCAAACACGGCTAACGCCATTTCAAGCAACGTTTCAATTCTGAATGGTGTATGGTGTAGGAATACACTGAGCAATCCGGGTAAGTTTAACGATTTTTGTAGGGTCCTAAATTAAAAATTAAAAAAGTAACTTATTTAAAAAATCAAAGCGTACCGACACGCTAGTAGTAGACAATCAAAGTATATTAAAAAATATTTTGCAGTAGTGTCAAAATCCATTGAAGAAATTAAAGAATACGTTTGTATGGACAAAACGCCACAAGGTTCCCCTCTAAAAATGTCTTCCAATTGATGGTCATCAAATGTATCGAGGTTTTGAAACACCAAATCCTAAATAATGTAAGTACATTTATATAAAAAATAATACAATTAGGACCTTCGTGGGAGGGTTTAAATGTATAAACGTAAATGTGGTCCATGAGTATAAAAAAATTACCCCCCTTCTCCCCTTAATATTATAACCTACCCCGACCGCTAAGATGACCAGATTAATTATTATAAAGCCTGCTCCCAAGGGCGGCGATTCCATTAATATTACAAAATATTAGAATTACTCTAATTAATTTTGGACTGAGTTATTACTTATTTCATAATAACCTTCTTGTTTATTCCCCGCAAAGCCGGGGTATTAAAATGTTGACAAACAAATATTACGTTCTTCGAATTATCTTGACTAGCAATAATTTAACATTTAACCCGAATGAAAATAAATTACATCTGTGTTCTATTCATTTACAATCTCGCATTATTAAAAAAAGCTGTTTTATTAGATTTTGAAATATATTGCACGATCAATACGTTGCGTCTAGTTTTATTTTTGGCAGTAATATAAAACTATATCTCACTCTTTGAGAGTTGTGTACAGCTAGTGATCATATATTATTTTTATAAATAATGATTAATAACACTTAATTATTGATTAATGTTCAAATATTTTTAGCAGTCGAATATATATAAAACAAAAAAGCAATCTTATATAAAGATAAAATAGTTTAAAAAAAAAATTTCGCAGTTCATTACATTTAGAGATTTTAATTAATTGAATAGCTAACATAAACATTTAATTGAATAGTGTATTTGAATATAATAAAAAAATATAATAAGAAAAGAAAATTTGAATTAAAACATTGAAATTCATATTGCAATCCAAAGTCAATCAATAAAATCGATAAAATCAATACAATCAATAAAATCAAAAAATATTGAATTAATTTTTATATGATAGAATGTGTGATATTAGCAGTCGATAGACCCATATGATTTTCATGGCCAAAAGTATTTTCGTTATTTATTTTTAGGGTGTTATTCCGTGTTGCGCTACCTCCTTCTTTAGCCAAAGTTCGGACAGCGTCACAGTGTCCATCATCAGGGCAGATGTGAAATTGATTGTGGTAAAGTGTGTGCTTAAGTAAGAACAGGTGATACCGTATTGCTAGGTCCACTTCTCTGTGAGCTGGTATTACAGTATAATTCAAAATGGTTTTCTGCGTTTAACTTTATTGAGCTTAGTCGCCTCTTTTAATATTTATGGGATTTTTGTGAATTAGAAGTCTTCGTAGGACTTCAGGAACAAATCCAGAGTAATGGCCGGTTTCAATTAAATGCTACCAATCCTATCGAATTAGCGGAACACGACATAACACCCCAAAAATAAGTTATGAAAAAAAAGAGAGCACTCATAATTTTTTTCTAAAATCTAATATTGAATACCTTTGTGGCTTTGATTATTGATTTGTTGAATGTAAAGGTCGGTAAAACAACCGGCCCTAACTAAATAAGCCATTATCTACAGCAACCATACTCAACCTGCGGCCCGCCGAGCTTTTGTGTGCGGCCCTAACACTTTATTATCAGGAACTTGATTTTTTTTAAATTTCTAAAAATTCTAAATTTCTTATATCTTGAGATTCGTTTCGACTTTGACGCACATATAGTGACACCCGAAAAGGATTGTCATTATGGTCCACATGATCTGGTATAAGAGTGAGATACGTTTTTTAGATTTTCACGGCCAAAAGTATTTTCGTCATTTGTGTTATGCCGTGTTGCGCTACCTCCTTCTTTAGCTAACGTTTCGGACAGCGTTACAGTGTCCATCTTCAGCGCAGATGTGTAAGAGTGTTGCTATTTGCACACGCTAGATTTATTCCCAAAAAACCACTTCTAGAAACCATTACATCAATTATCTTCTAATATAGAAAAATCAATATTTGTGTATTAGTTTGTTTGTTCGTATGTTATGCGCTGCCATACCGCTCATCCGATTTCAATGAAACTTGGATGATTTATTGTGCGCACTCTCGCGAAGATTATATGCTAAATATGATGTTTAGTTCTGGCGTTATGAAATTTGTATAAATGAAAATGTATTTAATGTGTACGTTTAATGTGTATTTAATATCTAAGCTTTGCGCTTTGAGCTTTAAGCTTTGAGCTTTGAGCTTTTAACTTTGCGCTTTGAGCTTTGCGCTTTGATTTTTTAGCTTCGAGATTTGAACTTTGAGCTTTGAGTTTTGAGCTTTGAATTTTTGTTTTGAGTTTTGAGCTTTGAGCTCTGAGCTTTGAACTTTGCGCTTTGAGCTTTGAGCTTTAAGCGTATATATGTTTGTTTCTGGGTTTGTATGTTTGTATGGGGCCTATGCGTTACTAAACCATTCATCCGATTGCGATGAAACTTTGTGGATTTGATGTGTGCATGTCCGCGATGGTTTCTGTACACAATAGCGAGCTCTGGCATCATGAAATTATGCATTGCTAAACCGTTCATCCGATTGCTATGAAACTTTGGTGATTTGTTGTGAGCACATCAACGAAGGTTTCTATATATATATACTGGTGAGCTATGGCATTATAAAATTTGTATAAAAAAATTGCAATAGATGGCACGCGAGCTGTTTGAAAACTAAATGCACAGGAACTGAATGTGTGGAATGCGGGAGGGAAATCGGGAGGGGGGTTCGTGGGACGGGAGAAGCGGGAGAGGGGAGTGGGGAGAGGGAAAGCGGAGAAGACAGTGGGAGTGCGTGAGGGGAAGCGGAAGAGTGTAAGGCGGCGAAAGAAGAATGGGACGAAGGGAAACACACGCAGGAAGAAACAAAAAGCTAGTAATACATAAAAACTGGTAATGTCACTGGTTACTCAGGTATCTACTAGCAAATTTTAACAGCATATCCTGCATAAAGTATTGTTTTGTTATATAAATACGCATAATGGCGGGAGTATCTTGGAAAGTGTCTTGCAAAAAATGTCCGACGAAAAGAGAGTGCTTCAAGACAAGAGTGGGAAGACGAATATTTCTTTTTTGGGAGGTGGGTGATGATTTTTTTTCATCATACCAGTATAATGTTGCGGCCCGCGTAACTTTACAAATACATGTACGTGGCCCGAAGAGAAAAAAAGGTTGAGTATCGTCGATCTACAGGCTTAGAGAAGTAGGTATTGCGTATATTATTCTGTAGTACAGTCTACAGGCTACCAAAATGGGGTTATAGAAGATAATTGAAAACTAAATTTCAATATTTCCGTTTGGGGGGTGAGTGCGACCCCATATTATTAAAATTACTTTAAAGGCCAGAGAAGATTACTATAAAAAACAAATAAATAACGCAGAGAATGACAAAAAAAAATTGAATATCATTAAAGACATATCTTACACTAAAGTAACGACAACACCCATAAACAAGATTAACGTTGATGGTCATTTACTAACAAACACAGGTAATGAATCTGAAAAAATCGCAGATCATTTCAATGAGTTTTTCACCACAATTGGTTCTAACCTTTCCAATCATATTTTGACAAGAAATAGTGTTTCGGAACATGAACTTGCAAACGAAATATCCCTGACTCACCTGAGATATAGTCCCTTCCTTTTCACCCCCACTACAGAATTAGAAATTATAGAAATCATATCAACTTTAAAAAATACTCACTTAACAGGAATAGATGAAATCTCTACTAAACTTACAAAACATTTAAAAATACTTATAGCCAAGCCTCTAGAGCATATTATAAATCTTATCCTCCAATCCGGTATATTCCCAAACTCTCTTAAACATGCCTCAATCATCCCTATTTACAAATCAGGTGACAGATCTTCCCTAAATAGTTACAGGCCAATATCTCTACTGAGTACAATCTCCAAAATCATTGAAAAAGTAGTAAAACTAAAACTGATTAAGTTCCTTGAGGAAAATAAAATCCTTTCAAATAACCAGTATGGCTTTCGCAAAAACCGTAGTACTGATGATGCAATTTCAACCTTCACGAAACTGATATCCGATAACCTTGATAAGGGTAATAAACCTCTTGCTGTCTTTCTAGACTTATCTAAAGCTTTTGATACTATTTCACATCACATTCTCCTAAAAAAACTGCAACAGATTGGGATAGAAGGTACTGCCCTAAAATGGTTTAAAAGCTACCTTACACAAAGATCACAAACAACTGTCCTTCACTCAAATCGAGCATATAGAAGTAAATGTCTATCTATTTCCTACGGTGTGCCCCAAGGAAGTGTTCTAGGTCCGCTCCTATTTCTCATATATATGAACTCCCTATTGAAACTGGACATTGATGGCAATATAATATCTTTCGCCGATGACACGGTTATCATATTCACTAGCAAAACATGGAAGACATCAATAGAGAAGGCAAATTATGGTCTTAACAAAATTAAAAAATGGCTAGACTCCAACCTCCTCACCCTAAATGTACAAAAAACACAATGCATACACTTTTCAATCCGTAAATTCACACTCCCAGAAAACCTTCCTAAATTAATCATTCACACTTGCTCACAAAATCTAGACACATCTCCACTATCACCCAATAATAGCTGCTCATGCCCAAATCTTAAACCATCAAATGAAATAAAATACCTAGGTGTCATTATAGATAACCAATTACGCTGGGAGGCCCATATTAACTCCATAACTAAGAGACTTCGTAAGTTATTACGATCAATCCTTGATATAAACACTCTAAGAACTGTATATTTTGCTCTATTTCAATCGATAGCAACGTATGGCATTATAGGATGGGGAGGTTGTGCAGCATCCATCCTCTACCCTCTAGTGACCGTTCAAAAACTTTTGCTAAGGGTCATCTTCAAATGTTCCCCCTCTCATCCATCAGAGCCACTTTTCAAGAAACTCACAGTCCTTGACATTCGCCAACTGTATATCAAGATAGCTTTTATCCATATCTGGAAAAATGGATTGATAAACTCTACGCAAACGGACATACATACACGCTACTCAAAGCATGGAAAATGCATAATTCCTGTAACAAAAACAACTTTTTCACAAAGGCAGTTCTCATACATCGCACCCAAAATATTCAACATGTTAAATAACGACATCAAAACATCAAAAACACTTACTCACTTTGCAACCGGTGTGCATAAATGGATATCTGAAAAGGGGCGAAATTTCTTTAAGGAACATATGAACCTATACCACCAGTAAATAATTTAAATAACTTGTATATTACAGAACAATATATTCCTCTTTCATATTCATCATTAAAAAATGTTTAACACCACTGACATGTTTCTTATACTCAAGTATTTATTACGAAAAATATTGTGACAATAATTCCATATTTGAGTACATATTTTTAGCCTTAGCTCAAACGAGGATTTACACAAAAATTGCTGATATATATCTATATACCTATGTTACCATAACACGCACATGCAAATCACTCATCAAGATATAACTTATCCATACTTTCTTACCAAATAGTACTTTCTTTGATTTTATATTATATTTCTATTTTTTTACAATTATACTTGTACTTAATGTACTTGTATTATTATTATATTTTAATTGTATTTTAATTACACAAATGTACTTGTATTTTTTCATTTTTTTTTATACATTCTCCTTGTATTATTTTTAATTCAATAATACGTATCTTCTTTCATATACTTTTCATATTATTTTAATTTTTCTGTTTTCCATACTTATTTTTATATTCATATATCTTAAACGTATGTAGATATTTTGTATTATTTTTAATTCCTTTATACTTCATACTTGTTTTAGATGTATAAATTATTTTATTTTATTTTTATATTATTTTGTTTTTCATTCTTATTTTATACTTAACATAAAATTGGCCACTACAACACGGGCATGTGCCTAGTGTGATGGCCAAAAAAATTACCCATTTTCTGTAATATGTAAACTTTACTGAATAAAGAACATAAAAAAAAATATATATTAAACCAATAGGATTTAATGGGCCGTGTTAAGCTGTCAGAAATTACATATAGCTACTAACCTTGCCGCCTGATTTTATTGATGCTTTTTGACTGCCAAAACGACAATTTTCCTGATTTGAAAGAAAGTACCTACTTGTATTTTTCACGGTAAGCGACATCAATTTATTATTTATCAACATGTTTCTTGTTGACCATAAATACCATCTAACTTAATTAATCAAATCAATATAAATTGGACTTATTTATTTATACCATCTGGGTTTTTACAATTTTTTTACATTAAATTATCGGTATATCAAGGACATTATTTACACCCGACGGCGACGCCTGTGCTCTAAAGATTGCAATATTTTTGTTAAAATAAGAATCTGTCAAGCGGACCGTCTATTTCTGCACAGAATCAAGGGATTTTCAAGTGTTTTTGGGCTCCAGACCTAAGAAGGTTGCCAAATTCAACCGTGGGATGCACTTGAGAATTGTACAGAGTTAGCGTGTACTAATAAAGTATCTGTTGGACCATTACAGCGTAGGTACCTACAGTAAACCTAGCTTCTAAGTGAGCATCATATAATAAAGCAACCCCACTGAATTAATTTAGAACCTAGATATTATTAGTCAAATAATTTTGAGATAGTTTTGAAGAGTCCCAATTTGTTGTAATTTAATTTATAACATATTTTATTTATGTCTAATTACCCGTACTTCTCCGTATAGTGATTTTAGCATAAATGTTTCAATGTAGAAGAGTTTAACCCCAGAGACACAAATTGTATCATTTCTCTAGGCTTGCCTTTATATTATTAATAAACATTACATACAAACTCATTAATAAAACTTACTCCAGAGCGTGTAGAAATAATATCAACCCATTTGGTTACCGAAACTTTTCTCTAATTTATTATGAATGAATGAATTCATTTATTAGTTCAGGTTATGTTTCTGTCCATATTATGTTATTTTCACATTATGTTTCTGTTCAGGTTAGTTTGAGTATAAATATCTACTATCGAATCCAAAATTATGGTCTTTTTATAACTGGTCATTGTTTTAAAAAAAATCAAATCCCCAACCGATTTGTTTCCGAATCCTCTTTATAATTATTTTATGTTCTCTCTATTTGTTTCGTACAATAGTTAAACTCATTGGCTCTGGGTCAAATGGTTACAGATTCAAAATTTCTACTTTACTCAACCTTTCCCAAAAATAAAACGAATATTTTATTGCTTTTTCACAATAATTATGAACAATCGCCTCAAGAGATTTGACATAGTTCCACGAGCCCCGCAATTTTGATATTCTTGTGCAGTTATATTATAAACATTTAACTTCAATAAAAATAAGTTATAAAAAATCCGATAAAGCTTAACTCAAGTACCATCTACCTACTAAGAAAATTGTTTCCATTAACTAGTTTGACGAATTTGAAACAAAATTTGAACATGTTGGCCTGCTCGAGTACACATAGTAAATAGCTCACACAATAAAAAATACCAATTCCAGTGAAAAATCGTATGCACTTCATCGATGATCGTCCTAAAAGCCGTTCATAAAAATCTTTCTACTCACACATTTTGCATGAAAACGAAAGAGACAATATACTAGAAAGTCGAATGTCTTTACTATAAACATATCGCGAAAGTATGTTTCAATCGAATTGTAGAATTATTATGGTATTGCCAGTTTAAAAAGAAAAATATTTTAAAAAAATAAAAAATTTTATCCCCTTATAAAGGATTATCTGCGCAGAGTTCTCAACTCAAAAATTATAGTCAAGAATTGCCTAAACATATAATGAAATGTACACTCACCGGAAAGAAATGCCTTCATATATTAGTACAGGCAATATAATATAAAATTATTATTTCCTCGTCTATTCATGTAATACGGGCAGGCAGGTTAATTCTTTCAGCAGCAGGCACATTTCATGAATTAGTTATGTTGTGAAAGGATAAGTTTGTATCTTGAATCTTTTCTCTCAGAACCATTTTTTTCCATGACGTGGAAAAATAATAATTGAACAATGAAGACTGATAAACGGGTAGAGAACCAATCTTATCTTAAATTATTTTACATACAAAACAAATTACGAGTAACTGTCATTTGCAATGCATTCGTGTAAGTACCTACCAGTTTAGTACACATTATAAATACCTACATAATGGCATGAAACACGATCTTTGAGGAACTTATTTAAAACGCAAATGTATTAGTTTAAAGTATGTTTTGTATCATTGATAAATATGCGGTAAAGTAAGAATACTATGTATAACATAATGGAAAATCAACAGACCAAAACAAAAGCCAGAACAAAAAAGCAAGAAATCAATTAAATATGATATATTTATAAATGTATTTTATATTTTTTTGATTATTGTTTTTGTGCTTGAAAACATTATGCAATTATTTCTGGTTTTTGCTGTGAAATTTTAAATGATTCGATAACTGCGAGCTATCTAATGCGAACTAAACTATGCAATTTGACTGTCCTAAAACAGGAAAACTCCTAGTTGGAAAGTCAATGCTTTCTTATAATGTATCTGTATTTTTATGTTCAAATAAAATAAATAAATAGAATTTATAAACTATCCACAACAAAAATGTATGGTATTTTATGGTGCTTTGTTTTGGAAGGAGGTCAAAAGGTCCCGGAGTGGTCCAGAGAACGGAAGCATGAAAGTGATAAAATCGAAAGATGGACAAATGTTGACGAATGAGAATGAAATCAAAGAGAGATGGATGAAATATTTCGAGGAAGTCTTCGAAAGTAACCCGAGTGGTTGTGATCCCAGCGGTGAATCGGTTATGAACGATGATGGAGTGAATGTTACCGAAATCAGTATGGATGAAATAAAAAGATCAATTAAATGCATGAAGAGTGGCAAGGCTGTGGGTTTCGACAATATTGCTGCCGAATACTTTAAAGGAGATAGTCGTATTATTCTAACATGGCTGTGCAGACTTTTTAACCAATGTTTAAAGGAGGGTTATACGCCATTAGATTGGAGAAGGGCTGTAATCATGCCATTATACAAAGGTAAAGGGTCACGTATGGAATGTGGGAATCATAGGGCTATTAGCCTTCTAAGTTCAGTGGGCAAGCTGTATGGTAGAATATTGATTGAAAGGGTAAGAATGGAAACAAAGGATAAAATATGGGATGTGCAAGGTGCCTTTATGAGTGGAGGGGGTGCATGGACCAGATTTTCTCATTGCGTATGCTCACTGAGAAGTTTCTTGCAAAAAACCAGAAACTCTTCTGTGCCTTTGTAGATCTACAAAAAGCGTACGACCGAGTTGACAGGAAAAAGCTATGGAAGGTGTTGTCCAAGTACGGAGTGAATACGAAGCTCATTCAGGCAATTGCGTCTCTATATGAGGGAAGCGTTGCATGTGTTAGGGTGAACGGCGATTTTACGGAGTGGTTTGACATCACAAAAGGTGTTAAACAAGGCTGCGTAATGTCACCGTGGTTATTCAATCTATACATGGATAATTGTATGCAAGAATTGAAAGAGATGGGATTGGGCGCAAAATTGAGTAATCTGGAAGTATGTTGCCTTTTGTATGCTGATGATGCGGTGCTAATTTCTAGCAGTATGGAAGATCTACAGTCTCTCGTGTCTAGGATGAACGAAGTATGTATGAAGAATGAGTTAATGATGAATGTAAGTAAGTCTAAAGTCATGGTGTTTGAAAGAGAGAGTACGAAAACAGTATGCAATATAGTTGTGAATGATGAATACTTGGAGCAGGTGGATGAGTTTGTGTATCTGGGTAGTATGTTTACGAAAGATGGGAAGGCTGATAGAGATATTGAAAGAAGGGTGAATGCCGGTAACTCCATTAATGGAGGACTGAATGCCGTTGGCGGTAATAAAAAACTGTCCAAAGACGCGAAACTAGCCGTCCATAATGGAGTGCTGGTACCTACCCTGATGTATGGCAGTGAGGCATGGAACTGGCAGAGGAAGGATGAAAGCAGACTGAATGCTGTAGAAATGAGATCCCTGAGGCGAATGTGTGGTAAAACCATGTACGATCGTGAGAGAAACGTGGATATCCGCAAAGAATGCAAGGCTGACGTAAGCGTGATGTGTAAGATTAAGAAAGGGACTCTCCGATGGTTTGGGCATGTAGAGCGAATGAACGAGGAAAGGAGTGTAAGGAGAATATATGATGCAAATGTGAATGGTAGAAGAAGTCGGGGACGCCCGAGGAAGACATGGCACGACCAAGTGAATCAGATACTTGAGTCGGGCCATGTGAAGAGTCGGAATAATAGAAGAGCATGTATGAGACGATGTATGAATGTGAACGAGGCAAGGAGTGTGTGCCAAGATCGAGTTGTGTGGCGGTCCGTCCTCTCTGCCTACCCCTGCGGGGAAACGGCGTGATGGTTAGTTAGTTAGTTAGTTAGTTAACCAGTTTAAAAAATTAATTAAAATACGGGAAAAAAATGTTAACATTTTCCAACGTTTCCCATCATTGTCGACCAAATAAAAACCGAACGTGTTCTGTGTAAATCGATACACCCAGGACCTGAATTTGCTGGTAATATTTATTTTTTGCAATTCGGTGGTGTAACGACTCAAAGGCATTCTGTAGAGGGGTGATAAGGCTGATTAGAATGTACAGTAGCGCCCCCTGCTTTCATCGCCCCTGCTTCCATCGCCCCCGGCGCCCACATGGAACATGATAACGGATAACGATTCTGCGCCCCATTAGTTTATCAATATTGTCGACACTTTATAAAATATGTAACAGATATGTACTTAATACCTATGCTCTTCGTTCAAAAGAAAAATGCTCTCGGAAACTCATACTGGAAGCTGATTTCTATAAAAAACAAATAAATATTACCGTATCTCCTTTCCTTGTAGACAGATTAATAAAATATATTATAATTGTCGTGATATCTCCATCAAAATCAACAGACAAATAGTATTATCGTTTCATTATGGTATGACATATAACATGACACAAGAAGCATCTTGTGGGCATGTTTCGTGATCCAATAAGGAAATATATGCCCAATTTATTCGTATATTTCCATGCAGAATTGTGTTTCACCACGATTATTCAAATGGGATGGCGATATACAATTACCGATAAGTGTAAGAGAGACAGACTGCGTGTTTAATTATCTCTAACCGAAAGGTATTAAGTCAGTGGCACATTTGTTTCGATTAAAATTTGTATGGAAGGTATTTCTAGTGTTATATTCTTTATTCTTTGCAGTATAATATTGATGCTTTATTCCGAGAGCTCAGATTTATTTTTTTATAAGTAATATTCATACCTTATATGAAGATGAAATTCTCATAATTTATTATTTTCTTGCATGGAAGCTATATCGGCATATCAATAACAAGATTGAGGCCCATCTTCCATAATGATACTCAAGTTGTGTACTCGCGTTGCAAAGGACTTGTCGCGCACAGTTCGTGCACGTCGATACTAAAATCTATCGGATCGTCGCCAATAATCACTGTTGAATATTTCTCGAATGGTATAACTAGAATGATTTCATAACCTCACTCAAAGAAAAAGTTTCTGTAACTGTCGTTTTCATATCCTGTCATTCTTTATTGACCGTGTTGTTTCTAGCGTACCGTTGATATAAATTACATGCATTATTTTTACATTAGTTCCACACTAGCGATGTGTAGGTTCAGCAGGAGTAAGCTCTTGAACTCGGGTTCGTCGCGAGAAACGGATCCCACTCCTACTCCTTTTTCAAATCGATTACTCCCAGAGAACCCGGTCCAGGACTCGGACCAAAATCCGGATCTCGGAGCTGGCCTCGGAGCATATCAGCAGCATCCCCGTGTTCACGGTCCGAGCCACTCGCGAGTCGGGAGCAGGTCCCGGGTTCGATTTATTGCATGCGTCCCGGTAGCCAGCACAGCACCCAGTACCCAAGTATCCACTCGGTACCCAAGAACTCGGACCCAGGACACGTATTTCCAAAACCCACTCCGGTTCATTTACATTTTCAATATCAAATTTTAAATATTTTGAAATAAAATTATTAATTTCCAGTATATACATGGGAAATATTATTTTATCCAGATTTTAGCGCAATTTTTGTTTTTGCAAAGTAATAAAAAAAATAACCAATATAGAGGTGTATGCGCGGATGCTTGCAAAAACAAAAATTGTTCTAAAATCTAGATAAAATAATCTTTCCAATGTTTACATTAGAAATTAATAATTTTATTTCTGTATATTTAAATTTTGATATTGAAAATTTAAACTGTCGCTACCGCAAGTGAACCGGTATAAGCTTTGGTAATACGCACCCGGGACCTGCTCCTTTTAAAAGTACTCGAGTTCTCGAGGAGGAAAATGGGTGGGTAGGAACGTGGGGGTCAATGTGTCCAGGAATGACAGACGAACCAATTCATCCTATCCAATTTTTTTTCTCAACCGGCTAACTCTAACTTCTTCTTCACCTTACTTTTTTCACTTACCCTACTTTAGTTTCGTGCAGTTTAAAAGAAGGCATCGCAAAAGGGTGACTGGACAAAATAAAATCAACTCGGAATCTCCTTTAAAAAAATATTTAAATTGATGAAAAAAAAATAATTAAGAAATTGATTAAATAGGCTAGGGTAAGCTAGGGTTATAAGTTATTTAAAAAAAAAATCATAGTTTTTTATGAATGTTTAAGGATGTTGAGTTGACTGGATTCTGAGTTGGCATGGAACCCGTTGGCATGGAACCTTCAATTGCTCCCAACCGTCCGGAGTTAGTGAAATTATGGCATCCCTAATTGGAGCATGGTATGATGCTGGGTAGTAAGGGAGGAGAAGGAGATGAGAAAGAGGACGGTGATGAAGTCTTTGATTATTCAGCTCTGGTCACCAAATACGGATTTTTTAACATAAGCTCTACACAGGAGGCTCTGGGGAAAATAATTCCCTTCAAGGCCTATGTCATCTTTGAAGATGCTGTAAGGAGGGTTTTTAGGAAAGAACGGAAAGAGAGTTCTGGAAAGGATAAGGTGGGTAGGAATCCGGGGGCCGGTATGTCCAGGAGTGACGGATGAATGAATCCATTCCTCCCACTGCGGTACAAGGCGATGTTGCGAGAGAGTATGGCTGGAGGAAGTCAAAAGGACTACCTTGAACCATTCTCTCCTGATACGTCCATACTGCAATGCAGCTGGTGGACAGACGTATCCGCAGCTAATTTCCGGACAAACCTCATCCCATGAACTCTGGCACCCCTGACCAGGCGCGGCTGGTGCATTAGTGCACTCGTGCAATGAACCGCCAACAAAATTGAACAACAATTTACAGCTCATCGTAATCTTACTTAATGTTTTTAATTATAAAATTAAGCAAAAATTTTAAAAAATCTTAAAAATTGCAATTAATAACATACTAAATGTTACTAAAACGTGACTAACGATGAAATATTGTAGATAAATACAGCAAAAACATTGCACCCGCGCGCCGTTTACACTGGCTAGGAACGAGAAACCGAGGTACATACCAAACCGCGCGCTTTAGCTATGCGCCTTGTTTGACTAATAATATTTTATATGCCGCCCATACGAAACATCTCTGGACCGTGGTTTTGACAAAACGTATCTAGAAAAATACCGCTGACCGTACGCCGCACGGTCAGCGGAGATATCCGAACGAAGAATCGAAGAATTCCGAACGAAGGGCTCGAGCGATGTAGGGTTTGGACAGTATGAAGTAAAATCATAACATTTCTCTTGTAAAATGCAACCTCTGGTCAACGGGTCACGGGTCAGCTATGCGTGCGATATTATTTTGTGATAAACTCCTGCGGATTTACATACTTGGCATTGACTTTATTATTTGCTTTTTTTTGCAGAAAGTAACCTTTTATTTGTGTGCGTTTTTTTTTAATTATTGCTAACTTCACACCGACGCTCAGTGGGTCAGTAAACACCCGCCACCATTTGCAATGTTTGCATCCTATGCTGCAAATGAAAACATTATTGTGATATTAATTTATATCCGAAATTTGAGTCTTTTAAATAAATACCTTCTGTTCTTTGCCACTAATCCTCTAATACAAATAGATTTAATATCAAAAGAAATGAACCATAGTGTAAAATAGCAAACAATTTACGATTTCTGAAGTTTTTTAATGCAGTGTCACCGCTTGCAAATTCGTATCTTCCAAGCATAATAAACTTTAATATAAATGTGTTTATCGGATAACGAGTTTATCAGGTGAGTATATCTGTATCTATTTGCAAATAGTAAAATTGTAATGCCCATGAGGCGATTTCACACAAAAACATCGCTCAATAAAATATCCCTTTATTATCATTATTGTTGAATTATTCTGGAAATATTTTTGGGTACAATTGAATTTCTTTACCCTTTTGAAAATGAGTGATGCAATAATAAATGTGGACTTTATTAAAAAGGACCGCATGAACTCGGCAAAGGGATTGAATAATTGATCTTCTCTATAAATAAGTAAGATACGTGCATTTATATAAATTACATACATTTATTATATCTCTATGCATACATTACGTTTTTTATGAAATCGGTGAACCACCAAAAATTTAAGGCACCGGCCGCGCCTGCCCCTGACAAGTCACTTAACGTAGCGATCCATTTGGAGTGACTTATGGCAGATGTATTGGTTATCCAATAAATAGTTCCCGGGACGGCTATATCTATTCCCACCTCCCAAATTATTACTAAAGCCATTTCACACAAGTTCGACGCAGTTTGATCTCTCGTGCGGTAGATATTACATAAAAATGTCATCTTTACGTCAGAGGGAGGCAAATCGATTTGGAAAGTGGTACTGGTACCGCCGACTCGGAAACCATTTATCGGATAACAAGCACCTTTGCCGTTGGCCACCCTAAGTGCTTCGCTATGTTTTGTGACTTAGGAAGGGTGTCCGAGGTAATGGGGTGAGATTTTTCCGGGTCTTGGTGGCGGAGAAACTGGTTGAGGGAGACATTTTGACCTTTTCAGCAGGACTACCTCGGAACATCGCATTGCACCGCAGTAGGAGGATTGATGCATACGTTCATCACTCTGGACACACCGATCCTCAGATTCTTAACCACGCCTCATACCATGTTCCTTCCCGGAATATTATCTTCTTTCTTTTCTAAAAAGACTCTCCACACAGCATCACCAAAGATGACAGAGGCGATGAGGGGAATTTTTCCTCAGAGCATCCTAGCTAATTAAAAAATGAGCACTATTAATGTAACAGTTTACCTAGCGGACATAGTTTTACGGACACCATATTAATACACAAATAAAACAAAACATGATATATACCACATCAATAAAAAAATAATTTTCAAACATTGCTCGTATTATGACATTTAAACACTAAACTCCACTATACAAAATGAATCAAGTGTAATTCTATGTATTTATTTGCTAAACGCTGGCCGAGCCACAGATTATGGGTAAGGAACGAAGCAACCGCAAGCGGCGTTTCGCACCTTTCCCATAAGTGGTGGTTCAGCTCGGCTGTGGTCGTGTGTGTATACGCAGCATAATAAAACAATAAATGGTACTTACAAGTTTATCCCGTCATAGCCCGCCCCCAGGCCAACGCTTTCGATGCCGGCCACGTCCCTGATGTGATTGATGTGTGCTGCAGGCGGAAGCCACATGGAAATACAACGGAAAACCACACCGTCAGAAATATATAACAACATAAAACCACACATGTCAGAAATTAGACGGAAAATGGGCTTTTTATAATCCCCTGTGATTAACGAACAGGGCGGAAGGATCTGTGGACAGGGCCGGATCTACGAAATTTGGCGCCCTGTGCGGTAGGTACTGATGGCGCCCCCACCCCCACCCTACATTTTTATTTTGATTAAAAATTCGTTTACCCCAATTTTTTTTTTTAATTTTTTTTTTTTACACTAATTTATCAAATAAAATCAAGACATATATTTTTATCGGTGCTGAAAAAATTCCCAATGGAAAAGAGTTTTTTATATCATTCTGCTCTTTAATTCTACGTTTTAGATTCTGCGAGCCTGAAAGTTTTTTTAAAAATATTATTCTATTCATTGTAATCCACAGTACTTTTATAACCTCTAACAACCAATAGAAATTTAGTTATAAATTTAAAAATCTAATAAGAATATAACCTCAAATTTGTACTTGCATTTCCCCTGTGTTGAGCGAACAAACACCAAATTGAGCGAACAAACACTAAACACTGAAGTATGGTATCAACGGCTTAAGAAAGACGCCTACACTGACACCGTAAAATAACAAATCCAATAAATCTAATAGATATTAATTATGTATTTAACGAACTTCAAATAAAAATACAAAGCTTTTGTCAATGGAATTTACTGAAGATTTTATAAAAAAATGGTCTTTAACTACCTTCTCCTAGAGACGTACAAAATAAAACAATAGCGAGCATACGGACAACACACTAACAAAAATTGTCATCATTTTGAAAGGCGTAAGTCGGTTTGTTTGATTCACAGGAACAAAAAATGAAACAGAACTGCGCTGTGATTGGTTATTGAATTTGGATCGCACCCATTCGTCGTAAAAGATATATGGAAAAATAGAACTTACGTTTAAACTAAATATATGGAATTTGTAAAAAAATTCTGTAACTGACTATAAATTCGTAAGCCGTTGATTTCAATCTGATGCGTGCGCATTCTGTTTCTTTGGAAAGTGTTGCTAGAGCGTAATAATTATTTCGTACTATGGGTAATTTTTAAACAATTCAGGGAATATTATAACTAAATTTTAATACAATATTTATTTTCTCACGGCGCCCCTTCGGAGTTGGCGCCAGGTTTTTTGAACGTATGGCAGATCCGGCGCTGTCTGTGGACGGAGTCTGGTATTATTTTATCCGTCATGCTCTCAGATAATCGCTTGAATGATTATGTTGGCTGTTATGTCAGCATTTTTAACGTGTCATTTTAATAAGCCTTGAGTTATTGCCGAAATCTATTACTCGCTACAGGGTGATTTGATGCGAAATATTTAAGGACGCAATAGGGGAGACCGATCCAAGCAAATGAGTTAATTAGAACCAAATGTTCATTCTTGCAAGCCGAAAATTTTAATTATTATTTTTTTCTTTTTGAAAAGATATGGTAAAAGATAAATAATTAAAAATAATGGGAAAAGTTAAGCTTATTTCACTCAAATTTCATCAATATAAACTGTTTACGGAGCTCGTATTGCAAGCGGTAAACTCGTGAATCTACATGTATTATATCACACTTGAAGTGTATAACTTTTTGTGGTATAACTTTTTTGATTTGAGCTTTCGTTTTCGAGTACATCTAGTTTAAAGTTGGAAATATTTAGATCAATTTTGAAAAAAATCGGTCACTAGGGGTTAATATCAACTGTCAAATATATTTTAAAGTGCGTTAAAGCATAAGAATAAAGCAAGTTTCAAAAGTTTTTTAACCCTTTAGTTGCCGAAAAAAGAGAAAAAGATTTAAAAAAATCAATAAACTCAGATCAAACCAAAATTTTATGCAGCTATAAAGCCGTTCATACGTGAAGATATTACAAGCGACCCGCTCGTGAATACCCGCCATATCTACCATTTTGTCGGTGTTCGTAGATGACGCAACGCGTCGACTGCAGGTTGGACGTCAGTTGCACGCTACCAACAGTGTTGTTAGCGCGCTAGGCGAGTTGTATCCGCATCTACTTCGACATAAGTTGTATTGACAGTTATATTGTCCGAGCATGATTTGATTTTTAAATTTGTTCAGGAGATGGGAAAATATCCATGTTTATATACGAGTACCTAATTATTATTTGCCGGAATACTTAAAAAATGATTTGGCGGAAAAGACTTGAATTGAGGTTAGAAAAAAAGATGTCATTCTCATGAAGTTCCTTCAAAGACAATTTGACATCATTCTCATGTAGTTCATTGGCGGCGACGAATGCCCTTCAATTATTATTGATTTCGTTGTTATAGTTGAACACAAAATCTTTTTTTTAGATCGTTTTATGTGCTTATAAAGATAAAGAAGATCATTTTTTGTCTTCTTCACTAGAGTAACTTGAATTCCAAAGCCAGCATTAAAGCGTAGCACATTGATAGGCTACTTGTGGTTGTTTCATAGTCAAGTAGCTTGTAAGTATTTCCATGTACGAGGGGCCTTAGTTTTAACTAGCAATTTTTATCCTAATTCACTAAATATACTGTACCTACTACATTTGCTGCACGTTACGAGTGGAAGAATAAATATACTTTTTTTTTTTAAGTAACAGTATTTTTAAACTGATCACAGCGGAAAAGATGATTAATAGGCCTTCAACTCTTTGTGACCAGAAGACGCTTGTATTTCCTGTAAGGTTCATTTCATTTTCCATTTTCTATGAAGGCTGGGAACCCAAAATTTAATTAAGGCACCACTTTAGTGATTTCAAAGTACCCTCTCCGAGTTTTTCGGAATAAATTTAATATCAATTTCGCATTGTGGGTGTCATTTATCCAAAACAGATTTCGGGGAACTATTTAGGAAAGTAACCCAAAAGATACTAATGTATGACTGTGTAACCCCCCTGGAATTGAAAGGCCTTAGGTACGTAAACGTGTTTTAATTTTTATACAACTGATAAACAACATTAATATAGGGTAAACGGCTGTTTATCAGTTGTTAAAATTTTAAAACACTTGTAATAATTAGGTTTTACTCTTAAAGTTAAAAATAAAAATAATCTTTCATCCTAGACTTGCAGAAAGGTCAATAGATGTCGCATATTAAAAATAAAATGGATACAAAATTATCCAGACACTAACTAGGTAGCATTTAGTTTGGGTTGATTCTTACAATCAAATATAAAGATCGCAGCTAAAAATATGTGTATTAAGAAAATGAAGATAAGGTTGGTTGTTTTTAGTCGAAGTATGATACAGATATAGACACCTTAGCTCAGTTGGTACAGCAACTGCCATGTAAGCCGAAGGTCCTTGGTTCGAGTCCCAGAGGGGCCAATATAGATTTTCGATTGAGTTTCGCTAATATTGTCTTCATTTAATTAAAAAAATATATATTTCTCTGTGTAGGTATATTTTAATAACAAAAAAAGAATTGTATTATTTTCAAAAATATAACTTATATCGCTTGGAGAAAGTACAGAGGAAGTTTCTTCGATATGTTTATTGTTCAATACAAATAAAGAAAACCTTATATTGATATCTGTTAAAAAACGTCTTATCTAAAATTACCAGTAATCTTTACCCGGGGAACTATTAATGATATTCTTGCACTTTTTAAATTACTGAATAACTTCATAGACTGCCATCATATGTTAAATGCCATCTGTGTCTCTAATTAATCTACTCGACCCCACCATCTCTTCCACTGCGTTAATCATAGTATCAACTTTTTATATCACTAACCGCTAACGCTATTTCACCGAACTGCCGAGACATAATGAATACCTTTTTTATATATGTTTTATTATTTTTTATTATTATTATCAATTAACAATTTTTTTAGCCTTTACACACCTTTTTGATTAATTCAAAACCTCACCGTCCTGCGTCAAAGCAAAAATAATCTTTTGGGAAAGAAACTGATAAATTAAAAAAATAAAAAATAAATTAATAAATAAAATAAAAACGAAACTGATACGTATTTCTGTAATATCTTTATAACTAGATAAGTATTTATTATACCTACTAATATTTAATATATATATGTATATATATGTCTATGTACTGATATTCATTATATTTCTGCATTTTGTAAAAATTTGGACTTGTATTATGTCTGTAAAAGCCCTACGGGCGTTAATTAAATTAATAAATGTAAATAAACATGAGTCTATTTTTGGACTGTTAATTCGTGGTGGAATTCGATTGTATTATATTGAAGTTATTTAATTTCAATTCTAGTAAATAAACATATTTGCATTTTCATTTGTACTTCCTTCAATAAACATCAATATCGATGTTTCACATCTGCCATGCATCCCGTGACGGATTTTATTTTTTTTATCTGATATTAAACTTTTCAATACCTCTATAAAAATTTATTTATATCGTTTAACTTGATTGAAATCGGGGGAAACGCATATGAAACATACATAAGTGAATTACAGGTAAAACAAATCAAGGTAATCAAAAAACTGTTTCACTTATCCAGAACATTCACAAAATTGAAAACAAAACTTTTAACATTATGAAAAGTATATGAGTATAATACGTGTCTCCTCACCTATGTACATATAAAATAAATAATAAACTCACACATGCAAACACAGAATTCATTAAAACGTCTCAAGTACACAAAAATTTTACACGACAACACGATAAAATACCTACTCACTGTGGTAAGCAATCGATTGGTTAGAGAGCGGCAATTTATGCAATTGCTTTCCAGACAACCTAATTTTTTTTTTAAATCTAGGTTTTTTTTTACATGCATACCGCACAAGAGTCCCAACTGCTTCCGTCTGGAGCCAGTGGGACTATGGCATCCCCAATTGAGGTATGTTGTGAGGTTGAAGGTAGTGGGGAGGGGAAGGAGATAGGGAAGAGGAAGGTGGGTAAGTACCTGGCTATTCAGATCTGGTCACCAAACACGGCTAAAGCCATTTCAAGCAACGAATCAATTCTGAATGGTGGTCTTACACCAGGGCGATACTGATAGTATCTTCCACTCTGGAACATGCCGCAAATATAAATATACTATTATTTTAAATGAATAAATTGTGAAATAACACAAATTAATCAAATAAAATTTATTTGCCACGCCGGGATTCGATCCCGCGACCTTCAGTGTCCGAGTCAAAAGCCTTACCGCTGGACTACGCCGGCCGTCAAGTACGAGTACATCTCCAAAAAAAAAACAGTTTTCCTAACACCTAGGAAAAACACCATAATTCTGAAACTGTACCAATTTCTGATATAAATAACTCATATTACGATTTTAACAACTGAAGTTACATTTCTACATTATATTTATCTTAGTGTATTAAGCAGGTTGTTCCCTCTTTGGAACTCATTGGAATCAACCTAAATGCATGAAAGACCGAAGCTCTAAGAAAGAATGTAAGATATTTTAACATCTTGTGTAATGTTAACCGGTAACAATATGCGGAATGAATGAATAGCCACCTGTTCGAGACAGCTCATACTTGCCCGGACACATTTCCTTGGAAGAGAGGAAATCCTACACAAATACTTCGCGGGCCAAGGACAGAAATGTTCTGCGGCTGTCACTAGGCACTAGGTCACTTGAACCAAGATATTGCTTGTTTAGCCATTCAACTGACAAAACCAGAAGGTGGGACGGGAGAAGCATTCAAAACATGAAACTGTCTTGGAAATACCCTGTTATTATTTCCATAAACTTGTACTAGATTTCCATTAAGATGTAATAATAAAATTTCACTGATTTAGATATTGGTATGCTGATCTAAGGACAAACCATCCGCTTTCCACGCAATTTCCGCACTGTTTCAGCATTTTTTTAGGTGCTTAGCATACTGAACAGTCGCAGTTAGGTAAATGACAGTTTGTTTAATAACAGATTCTTAAATTATTTTTTTAATTTACTAATGAAATGGTTTGAACCTATTTTATTCAACCAGAAATAAATTACTCACGGAAGGTATCCATCGTTAGGAAGATAGAGGTTACCTTTATTGTTTTAGCCCATAGACAGGCAGCCATTTTTGATTAATTTCATTTATTTCGACTTGAATTTTTTTCTATTGAATTCCACAAAAGAGTTTCAACAGCCTGGAGCCAGTGAGAGTATGTCATCCTCAATTGGAGTATTTTATAAAGCTGAAGGTAGTTGGGAAGGAAAATAGATGGGGAAGAGGAAGGTGGAGTACCTGGCTATTTAGATCTGGTCACCAAATACCGCAAAAGTCATTTCAAGCAACGTTTCAATTCTCATTGGTGGTTTTACACCAGGGCGATACTGAGAGTTTCTTCCACTCTGGAACGTGCCACAATTATACCTTACTAGCTTTTGCCCCCCTGCTTCGCTCGCATATTCGCCCCCCCCCCCTCCCACCCTTCTCCTTCACCCCCCCCCACCCCCGCGACGGTTAAATTTGTTCTCATAAAAATACTAATATCGCGATTAAAAAATGGGAGGGTGGGGTTAGGAGGGTTAAAATTTAGGGTTATAGGTATTTTTTATAAGACAAAAAAAATGTTAGAAAAAAGTAGAAAAAAATCTGGATAAGGACACCCTAATCAACTAATCACCTACCGGTATGAAATATACTTTACGACCTATATATACTTTACGACCTATATTTACAAAATTTCATAAAAATCGGTCGAGCCGTTTAGAAGGAGTGCGACCACAAACGGAATGAGATATTTCATATAGATTATTTCTCATGCTTAAAATATTAAAATTTCTCAAAAAGACAAAGCCCATTATGTTAAAGCCCTCTGGTTGGTTAAATAAAATAAAGTAAAACACTTACTATTTGCTTCGCTTTTCTTCAAGAGAGAAGAGAATTCGTTTTATCCAAATTTACATCACGTAAGTACCCTTTCATGCGTAATTTTATCATTTTGCGACGAGTTTAAGACAAGAAAAAATTTTAGACGCTCTTCAGTGTAAATTCCGAGAAAGTTCAAGCTTCCGTTCACATTATTTAAAGTTTCATATTATTTAATTTTTCATGTTTAATTACTTGTGGCCCTGTCGCGAACGAAAGAAAAGTAAAAAAATATGCCTAACTCTTTGACTTTGACAACCGCGTGTTTGCTGCTCTTAAAGTACCTACCGAATAATGTTGTAATTTCCAGATGAAAAACTTAATTCATGATGCGCAGCGTTGCTAAAAATTCTTGTCTTTAGAGCACGAACATTTTTGCAAACGAGAGATCTTGCATCTTATGAGCATGTTTTGTAAGAATTTTGAGATCAAAAGCCCTCGAGTTCTTTTTCTTGCTTTTTCAATACGTTGGGCATCCAACGCACGACTCAAGAATTTGTATGAAAATAAAAGGACCAGAATGTGCTCAAATAACCTGCACATTTTCGTTTTATTATTATGTTATGTATTTTAACTTAATTTTAATGTTAAACCGCATTCTTGTTCCAACTGGAGCCAGTAAGATGTTTAGCGTGGCATTATTACTTTTGGGGAAATAATATAAAGGAAATAGCAGTCATTCAATTCCATCGTGCGCTTTAAAATATCAAATTATGGGGGAAGAATTGAAACAAGGCGATTTGTCATATATTGTGGTCATATATAGAGTGTTAAGGGGCGTATTTGACTTAGTTTAACGTGTTTCCGTGTTTTACAGTGTTTCCTGATATTTTTTGGAGCAAAAAATGTAAATGAAATTTTGGTCTCCTCTGACATTTTTTGTTTTTTTTTCCAGCTAAAAAATCCATAATCATCCACAATTATTATTTTGCGTAATTAATAAAATAAATTTTTGTGAATCAATAGTTTAATAATTGTCAATCATTACTAATCCTAAAATAAAACCAAGCTCTAAGATTGATGATATCCACAAACAAAATGAGTGCCTTGAATGAATCCTATTTTTAATCGCATATCGTGTATATGACATATGTCACTTGCCCGAAGGATTTTAACCAGCAAAACAAAAAAAAAACATTAGTCAGGTATAGTCTGGCGGGTCACGTGATAAGCACTCTGTCTCGTTCCAGCAGCACGGCAACACATGGAACAGCACGCGTATCACGTGATCCCGTCGCGACGTACAGATGTGAGAAAATGACGTTGGTTGTACTCCTTATCAGGAAAAACTGCCTGTTAAAATTCTTCGGATACGTGGTTCTGAACAATTTCTTACCGATTGCATCAGCCACCCCTGCAGTATTTTTGCACGCCAAGAACTGCGAGTAGAAGTTGACCATCACCAGGCCTCGATTCAAGGCCACCTGTCGCAGGACCTCGTCGGGCACGTTGCGCGAAGAATTGCAGAGCGCGCGCGCCGAGGAGTGTGAGAAGAGGATGGGTGCCGCGGTGGCGTTGAGCGCGGCGCGCATCGTGCTCTGCGACACGTGCGAGAGATCGACCATCATACCGAGACGGTTCATCTCTTTGATGATGAGCTGGAACAAAGACATATTTATTTATTAATTTTTGTGTTTAGTTCGTAGAACTCCATTTTTTATTTTTTTTTATTTAAATAAAATAAAATTTAATAATAATAAGTTCTGCAAGTATTTTAGTACTGAGAGAGTGATTATGTTGGGTTCGGAATCTGTTTCCCCCCGACACTAAATGTTCGGGTTTTCAAAATTGTTTTATAATGACGTTACTGCTACGACTCATTTCAGTGCGTTATATTTTTTAGGTTTTGTAAATATACTAAGTAGTGGGAAATAAATAATTTTCCTTACTTTATTAATTAGCTTTAATTGGAATCGACCTCAAGGTAAGGCTTATTATTTTTATTCATGTTCTCAATAGAACTATTATGCACCAATACTCCAGATACTCGTATATAACGGAGAAAATCACTTTTTTACATTAGCTCTAAACACGAAGCCCTGAGGAAAAAATCCCTCAGGGCCCATGTCATCTTTGGAGTTGCTGTATGGAGGGTCTATTTAGGCAAAGTCAGGAGAGGAAGATCCGGGAAAGAAAAAGGCATGAGGGGTGATAGAAATCTGGAGATCAATTAGTCAAAAATTGTTTAAAACAATTTAAAAACACTAATGAAAACCCTAACATTTAGTGCGGGTGGAAACAGATTCCGAACCCCACATAATCACACTCTCAATTATTGTCTCTGCAAATTGGTTTTACCGGTAAAAAATCAGTTTAGACACTTTCAAAAATTGAGATTTAAAATATTATAAATATGTCGTCTAAATATGACTGAACCACAGTTTGATAATGACTTTATAAGTCGAAACAGCTGTAACAAAAATACATACTAAAATACTTGCAGAACTTGATAATAACTTATCATTATTAAATTTAATTTTTTTTCAATTTTAAAAAAATCTTTAGACTAGTTAAATTAATCATAATAAAGTCCTGGAAAACATATATTTTGCAAGTTGCTGAGCAATTCACTGATCACGTTCAAAGCGCCCTTGTATAAGATACTGTGTATTTTATTTCCTTTTGAATAACTTTTCCTCGCTCTTTATTAAAAAAACGTTGACGAGTAGATCCCATAGTTATCAAGTTGTTTATCATAATTCTATTCAGAATATTATTTCCTTTAAAATTGTAAGTAGAAAAACTAGCTTTGCCCTTGGTGTGTCATTAAATATAACAATCTGTGATAGAATTTTAGTTTAGATTAGGTATAAATTGAACATATCCAGCAGGTTCGTAAATAACTCAGAAAGAAGCGGCGTCGAATCTTTACTGAAAGTAAGCACCGAGAAAAAGTCAATTACAAGAAAACTTTCATGGTGTTTGGGAGGAAAAAGGGAGTAAAAAGGTTCTTTAGTTCTCAGGATGGCCTGAAATATTAAAGAGAGATCTCACTGAGAAACTAATGCGATAGGAAGACAGCTTCCAGAACTGCTCCGGAGGGCGGGGACAGATGATTGAGCCTCATAAATGGAAATCACACTTGGGTTTAATATTTTACGTTCCTCGCTTGTTTTATGACTTTGTTGTGTTTGGAAGAGCTACATTAGCATAATAAAAATGGTTTTTCATATTTTACTCACTAGAGCAACGTTTCCCAATTAAAATTAGTCGAGGAACATGTATAATACGAAACCCGGCGGAATAACTTAAATATTTAGAGCGTACCTGCTCCGTAAAGAGATGATATTTTTTTCTTGTTTTATGCTATGCATTTTGCGAGGCGGATATGGATAATTCTGCCCCGGAACCGTTTATTGGATAACCAACATCCCTGCCATTGGTCACTCGAAGTGTTCACCCACGTTTGATTACTTAACAGGGGTGCCTGGGTTCATGGGTGATATTTGTCTACGTCTTTCGGCGGATGTTTTTGTCCACCTACTGTGGGCCAGATCGGAAGAAACTGGTCTAGGGAGACCTTTACGTACTCCAGATTCCAGATTCCTACCCACCACTCAAACCTTTTTCTTTCCCAGAACTTCCTCTCTTTCCTTTCTCTAAAGAGACCCTCTCCACGGGGTGTGGAGGGTCTTGTGGGTCTCTTATGTGCAGATAATGTTAAAAAAAGATTAAATTCTATTTAGGGTGAACGCTATAGCTATTGGAGAGTTAAGAGAATTACTTTTTTTTAAAGTGTATAATTCGAAAAATATTATTATGTAGGAAAAATTTCAGGTATGTTGTTCTGTAGAATTGAATGGGCTATAAGGAAATATAGATAAAAATAAAAAATATCTTAGTTTTTTTTAATTATATTTTATTAAACTGAAAAGTACGAAAAAATACAGTTATTGGACACTTTTTATAGTATTGGGACATCGGTGGCACAGTTATTGGACTCTACATTTAAATTAGAATTTCAAGTAAAATGAATGTCCAAAGTCATACCTACCCATATGTCAGTTCAGGTTCTACAAATATATAAAAAAAAACAAAACAAAACAAAACAAAATAATGTTTTCAAACTAAAGAAAAACTAATTTACTTCAAAAATCCCATTTCCACATCATAGTCATTGAGTTCTTTTAAAATATGCGTTATGCTTTCATCCGACCCATCAGATTCTTCAGACACCTTTTAGCATACATGACATAAAAAACGTGTCATTATCCTCTCTCATTGGTACATTTTCGGAATGCTTTTTTGGTATGCAGTTGACATGAAAAATTCGAACGCACTCGGAGCATTTAATTTTATCATTTTCTCCCACATGCCTTTCACAGCTGTTACATCTATTTAAAGATATATTTTGCATTGATGATTCTATGGTTATATTTTCCAATTGAGCATGTGATGTGCTAGGCTCATTTTCTTTATCCTTTTTTTATTTTCGGCATTTTTTTTCACCATTTTCAAACGCTTCATATTCTTTCCTTCATCCAATCGTCGTTTTTTTTCATCCCGTACTTGTTTTTTTAGCTTTTTTTCATCTTCGACTCTGATCTTTTCCCTTGCCTTATTTTCAAGGGCTTCTTGGTACTATTTGGAAGAGATATTAAAGGAAATGCGTGCTGTTTGTCTCTTACCTTTCCTTTTAGGTTCTGCAGGCCGAATAAGAAAATCTTTTATTCTAGTTTTCATCTCGATGTCCTCAGCACTTGGGTTATCGTTCTGTGTCAAAGGCAATCTATTTATTTCTGAAGAGCATGCCTTTGACATACCTTCAATTCCTAGGGAAGCAATTTCTGTCTGTTGCAGTTGGCATAATGAATGCATTTGCGATTGAATTTTGTTCATGAATTAGATCTTGATCTCCAGTGGAATTCAAGGAAATTTGCGAAACATCTTCAGTGTTAACAGTTGGATGCTGTGAGGAAACGAAGTAGGAATTGGTTTCACAAGCCGTAGTTTGTTCGATGGATTATTTAATTTTATTTATAATAAACGTTAACCAAATGTTTAAATTATCACTTAATGGTAAACTTATATCCTTTGCTGACGACACTGCAATAATTATTGAAAAAAAAACGTGGAACGATATTACCATTGCAGCCAATCAAGACATGAAGGTTATAAAAAAATGGTTCGATAATAATTTATTATCACTCAACACAGAAAAAACTTATTGTATTCCATTCTCTCTACAAGAAGATGTACCAAACCATTTAATTAACATAATAATTCATTCCAAAAATTGTACAAATTACGATACATGTAATACGGACTGCGCTAAGCTAAATCATAAATCAAATGTAAAATATCTTGGAATCCTAATAGATAAAAATGTTAAATGGAAAGATCATATCAATCTCACTGTGGAAAGAAGAAGAAAACTTATCTACATATTCTATAACATACGAAATATTTTAAATAAAAAAACCATAAAAATGGTCTATTATGCATTAATCCAGTCCTTATTACAGTACGGCATTATTGGGTGGGGAGGGGCCTTTAAATCTTCCTTACAGCCCATTATTATAATTCAAAGAATAATTATAACAATCATCCTTAGGAAACCATACGACTTCCCTACTCTAGAATTATTTCGGGAATTTAATGTACCATCAATCATAGAATTGTATAAGAGAAACGCCTTATATCAAATATATAAAGAATATTTTATTCAAAAAATCCACCCCTCAGATAGCATAAGCAATAGATTTAAAACTAATGGCTTAATAGCCATCCCTGTGCTTAGAACAACTACGGCTCAGCATCACTATTTGTATTTAGGTGTAAGATGGTACAATTTATTATTGTCCAAAAACAAAATTAATATAACGGGAACATTGAAATATGAACAATTTAAAAATCAAATTAAGTCCCTGAAATTGGATAATGATATATTGTACCCTTAATTTAATTTACCCTTACTTAAACTGAAATATTTAATATTAAAAGAATATGTTATATATATACTGTTATTGTCCTTCTAAAACTATTTTTTCTAAATTATGTACCTTTGTCAAGTAATATTTGTATTTATTTTCATAATGTTCTTTGATCATTGCTTAAACATCTCATTAAAACACTATTATTTTTTTTTTTTTTTGCATGTTAATACTCCTCCCATAAACACGAGCTCTTGAGCTCAAATTATGGAGTAGTAGTAATATAAAATGAATTATTGTATAACCTTGCACATGTAATCATTTGTATTGTAAAAACAAAATTTTTGAAATAAATAAATAAATAAATTTGCTTTACAAATCTCTTCTTGAATTTCACCTTCAGAATGATGCAAACTGTGCGGAACTTCATTATATCCTTCTGTTCGTTTTGATTTATAAAATTCCCAGATCCTAAATAATGTTGAAAGCTCCTCGTTTTTATTACGTTCAACATTATCGGTAAAACTTTTAAACTTTTCGATTGTTTCTATCCCAACAATCTCCTTAAAATTTTTATAGGGCATGTCTGGGAAATTCTCGTCAACGTCGGCAATCGGTGGGTTCTTTGCTGCAAGGCACTTTGAATAATCCACTGCATCTGGGTCAAAGGGTTGCAAGCCACAAGCTCGGAAGCCGTTTATTACGCACTTTTTATCAATTTTTTACACAACTTTGCTTAACACCACGGCAAAATTCTGTCTGTTGACTGGTTCTCCCACATGTTCAATTCCCCAATCACGCACAGCTGCCTTCCATAGTTGTTTAATGGGTCTAAAGAGAGCAACGTCCGCTGGCTGTAGAATGTGTGTGGAGTTTGGGTATAATGCAATTATTTCAATTTTCAGTGTGCTCGCTATTAAGCTTAGGTTGTAACTTAAGTGCGAACGATGTCCATCTACAAACAAAATTACTGGAAAAATAATGTTTTTCTGTACCAAATACGGATGAAAAATGTGCTCAATAAAAAACTGAAAAGCATCAGCTGTCATCCACCCAGACTGGCTGAGAGCTATTCACCATTCTGATGGAACAGATTGCCTTATTCGATCTGGGAGTCTTACACATGGGTAAATTATGGATGGAAGACAAATGCCCCCATCAGCAGATATAGTGAACAAAACCGTTATCGACTCTTTTGATTTTCCTTTATCTATAATATAGACGTTCTTTTCTCCCTTTTCTGCATAAACCTTTCCACTTGTAGGGCAGGTTCTGAAGCCAGATTCGTCCGCATTAAAGATTCGAGACGGATCTTTTAGTACACTGTCTTAGCCTTTTTCTTGTAGGTAGTCCAATGTTTTATTAAACCATTTCCTGATGTCATTTTCTGAAACGCAGGCACTGGCGGCAGTTACCGCTTCTCCTTTTCTTTCAGAAATCTTCGGATGTCTTTTTAAAAATGCTTTAAGCCAGCCTCGTCCTTTAAAAGTACAAAGACAAAATTATGAACAAAAAGGTCACCAAAAAATAAGACCTAAACCATTAGTTTTTCACATAAAATAAGAATTAGGTAGGTACCTGGTCTATTGTCTTTGAATGGGGTTTTCCTGGGAATCGCAGTTAGAAATGCCTGCACAGAGTCCAATATATCTTCTTTGGATCTAGGAAATCCCTTTCGCCCTAATTCACAAATCCAGCCTTCTAAGTCTTGCTCCTCTTGATTTGAAAGATATGGATTGGGTCCAAAATTTATCTTTTTGTTTGAATGGGTCATCTTGTAGTGAATGGTGCTTTTTGGAATTCCATATTTTTTTGATGTAGCCCTTATGCCTGCCCCTGCGCTGATTTCCTCTAAAGCCTTGTCCAGTAGTTCATGGGTATAAAGAGGTTTTTTTGGCATTTTGTGAGATCTTTAAAAAAGGCGTAAAATTTTTTTTAGTTATTGGACCGTACCTTGTTATAGTTATTGGACACCCGTCCAATTACTGAACGCGTAATGTCAGAGATGTGATATTTTGTAAAATAGCTCTATTTGACATACTTTTAAAGCTCACCAACTTTCATGAAGATCGATAAATTTTAAGCGGAGACAGTATTAGGACAGGGCGTTCAATTACTAAAACATGCATGAAATTTGTTATAGTAATTGGACACCCACATTTTGAGGTTATTATTCATATTACTGATTAAATCTCAACGAATACTCACAGATTGTAGCCCTTTGCAACCTCCCTTAGATGTTTCTTCCAAAATATACTGAACTTGAATGAAATAATCAGGAATAAAATATCTCTGTCCCTTAAACAAGTTGCTAAAAAAACACACGTTATAACGGTTTTATCACGACTTGACATATGAATGAAATTTTGTGAGTGGTGACATCTGTTGGTAAATATTAGAACATGAATACGTATAAAGAAGAAAACAACATATAGATTGGTCCCTTTCACACTTAGAGAAATGCTGAGATTGTCTTGTTTTGGAAGTTTAAAGTTGAAGTGTCCAATAGCTATAGCCCGTTCAATTACTATAGCACCCACCCTACGTGTTTCTAGTAAAAAGTTAACAAAATGTTACACAAATAAAGAGACCACCTTGAATACTTTCATGACAGGGATTTTTAATCACGGGATAGTCATAGAGCCACTATTGCATACAAATATCACATCAAGACGCTATTATTACGCGATTAGAGGTGCGCGGGGACCGGATTCGGTAGTTTCCGGTCGTTGGGCGTTCTAGGTCAAGTTTGACTATTTGGAGGTGAAAAGAGGCGAACCAATTTTTCCCGTCGTATCTCATCTAAATAAAAGTCGATGGGGACAGTCTGGTTTCTCCACAAATCAGTTCTAATTTTGTAAAAGACAATTAAAATAATTTGTATTAAAAATATCATAAGTTAAGTATAAGTTAGGTACTTTTATAACTGGTTTGAATTCTCCAAAGAAAACCTTCCAATTTTGAAAATGAAATTAAAAAATCGAAGCAAAAGTTCTAGAGACCATTAAACCGGATTTACAGACGAAGTCACAACCGAAATAACTTTTTTTTTTCAAAGAAATAAAAAAAAATATTCTTAGGAACCCTTAAGTTCATTATTGTGTTATATTAAGAAAGGGACGCTTAGATGGTTTGTGTATGATGAGTGAATAAACGAAAATAAGTGTAAGGAGAATATATGTCACAAATGTAAATGACAGAAGAAGGCGGGAACGCCGAGAACTAAATATCTATGATATTTAGTTTTTTTTAATTTTATTTTGCACAACGTATTTTATACAACACTGCACAATATCACGCTATTTGAATTCGAGAATCCAAAAAAATGTTGTGAACATTTCTTTAAAATTACAGTTTTAATAAATTTATGGCGCATTGAAATATAATTTTATTGTAGAAAGCAATCACTTTGTAGTTTGACATATTTAATAAAAATAAAACACTTATTTTGGGAAAAACTGAGAGACAATTATTTTTCTCAACAGGCTTTTCCCATTTCCTTTGTACCCATGTAAATGGATTATTACTGTTTGTTATATTGTCACGATAATATTTATTCCAGAATAATAATTATTATCCTGACTTAATAAACCTTCACTTGGCCGATTGTTTTTATTGTTGAACCGCCGTATTTTAGATTTTTTCCACTGGCAACTGTATTCAGACATTTCCGGGGTCACTTTTTGGGTGGGTGGTTTGGTATATTTATGCTTTTTGGATTCTCGCCGACAGGAGCCCGACGAAAATCCTACTTATCGCCTAAATTATAGTTTTTGTGTTTATTGCCTTTTACGGGTTAATACCCTTTTAAAGACTTATGTGATTAAATCTAACCGCAAGCCGAAATGGTTCCGTGTGCGTGGCATGGTTTTTATTGCGAGTTGTTCTGAAGCGACAGTGATCGCCATTTTTGCACGGGAAGCAACACACCGCCGTGTATAAATTTAAATGTTGGTTATCCTTGTAATCGTAGCGGTCTCTATTTGTTGCGGATGGACCTTGATGACAAATTTACTCCGGATGAAAGGCGCGGTACAAGGGGCTTACAGAGAGTGATCCCCAGATCGCTCAACTGGTACACTGGACCTGAAGCCAGATCCTGCTCCATGGTGAGGAGTCCCCATCCACTGGAGCCTTCCACGGGGCTCTTTACCGGTTGCTGTCCTGGAGATTCCACGTGTTCCTGGACCTCGCTTTCCTCTGCACGTTACGTGGACGCCAGTTATAATGCATTCGCGTCTGTTAGGATTTAAATAATGATATGGTCCACAGGTACGCTTTTTTCTCTATGCTTAACCTTCTACCAGCTTAATACTCAATATGAGTTTTGTTTGTTTCTTTTGAGAATTTGAATCTCGGTCCCTTGTAGGGCACCCTTGTACTAAGTTTTCAAAAATATAATAGTAGCTGTTACAATTTCTTCAAGATATATTCTTTTATTAATCTAACATAATTATCCATACTGGAAACAAAACTGTATTTTCCCTTCCCACCATCCTGAGAGAGAGATATCTTCATGCTTTGTATAAAAAGGTACCAAGGAATCTAAGTGGGCAACCTGCCTCTAAATATACGTTATAATATTTTTATCTTGTTATCTCCCTCAGTATTTATATATGGCACACATTATGTATTTCTTTTTCGTTATTTGTTTTTGGGGTGTTATGCCATGTTGCGCTTCCTCCTTTTTTAGCCGACGTTTCGGACAGCGTTGCAGTGTCCATCATCAGGGCAGATCCGGCAGACACATCGTCTTTTGTAACGTATCTATGTATTTCTTGTTTAGTAGGTATTAATTTGTACCCTGAGGATGCTGGAGCAAAACGAAACCGGTTGGTAAATAAATTAATTAAAACTCGTGCTTTTACACAAAAGGCCTAAATTATTTTAATTGTAACAAAACGAATAGCTCAAAATAATGGATATGAATCATGCCTTATTGATAGAATTCTAGCAAAAAAATTGAGATTAATTTCCATAAATAAATAAACCTACAATCGTCCACTAACTTTTAACAATAACATAATAACCTTAACGACCAATGGCGAAGAATTTTGTATATTAATAACCTTTCCTCTTAATGTGCAATTAAATTCCCACCAGAAATTAAACCAGCCTTTTATACAAATAACAACCTAGGAAAATGTTTCATTAATGCCAAGGACAAAGAGGATATTCTAAGCCACTCGGGCATTTATAAAAGTAGCTGTAATGATTGTCCAGAATTTCCAGCGTTCTACATTGGACAAACATCACGCAATGTAGAAACTCGAATAAAAGAATACTAAAGATGCCTGACTAGTTCAGGTTTTTCAGAATTCGCAGAACATTTAATTAATAAAGATCAAACTTTAAAAGATCATACGGGAATTAAAGTCCTCAAAAAAATGGGATAGGCTTAAGAATTAATAATTTAGATTAATTGGAAATTTTAAAAAGTTCAGTTAATTCAAAGGCTGAAATCATAAATAATCAACAAAATTTAACATTCAGCCCTATTGTAAGTACGTTTCCCGTTATCCCACACTCCCCTCCCCCACTTCCCTCCCACAACCGTCTCACTGTCCCACTCTAATTAAATGTCTCTTCCTTTCTTAAAAAAATGTATACATATATATGTGTTTTATCATGTATTGGTTAGTATTTTTATAACAGTCCTGATGATGGTACGGAGGTACCAAAACCGGTATTTTCTTTTTGTTTATTTATTATTTTTATTTAAAATTAATATCTCATTCATCTTTTCCTCGCTAAACTTTAGTTTTAAACGAATCAAAATAGAACGGAAACAGAAAGAATTTAATGATGACAGAACATGATTGATTTAGTCCAATTAGGTCAAAGCAATTTGCTGTAAGTTCGAGCAATATTAAGTCCAGGCAATAAATTCAGCATTTTCGTATCACGTATATTGATTAAATTCGAGTCTTGGAAACTATCCACGAGCCTATAAATATCATGTACAAATTCTTGTTTAAGATCTCGTTCCTTGCCCTATTTTCATTTCCAACGAATATGAGCCACTATTCTCATTAACTACTAGATACACCAACGACATTTACAAAAAGATTTGCCATGTGCTATTTTTCATTATTGATGTTTTTGCACAAATATTGGCACACGATATTTATGTTCGTAATTACTTCTTCTATACAATTAGTTAGTTTAATAAAAAATGGATACACGGTTTTTTGTTTGTTTATGTGAATAAAACACAAGAGTCGCAATTGCTCCCAACCGCCTGGAGCAAGTGAGACTAGGGCATCTCCAATTGGGATATTTTGTGTGGCTAAAGGTAGAGGGAAGGGGAAGGAAATGGGAAGAGGAAAATGGAGATATACCTTGCTATTCAGATCTGGTCACCAAACAGTGCTAAAGCTATTTTATATATAAACAATGTTTAGTAAACAAAACTGTCATTGAAAAAGTGTTTATGATTACCTCGTGTTCCTTATTTTTTTACGTTAGCTCCGCACAGAAGACCCTGAGGAAAAAATATCCCTCAGAGCCTCTTCCATATTTGAGGATGCTGTGTGGAGGTTCTTTTTATGAAATGAAAGAGGGGAAGTTATAGGGAGGAAAAATGTTAGAGTTGGGTTGAAATCTAGGGGTTAATGTGTCCAGGAGTGATGGACGTACGTTTCCATCCCTCCCACTGCGATGCAAGGCGATGGGTCGAGAGGGTCCGGCTACAGAGGTCTAGATTAGGTCTCTGAACAGTCTTATCCCGATCATGCAGTAGTAGGGCAAACGCACGCGTACAAGACCTAGACAAACCTCACCCTTTGAACCCGGGCATCACTCCAAAGTCACCAAACGTAGCGAACCACTTGGAGTGACCTTTGGCATAGGTTATCCAATAAATGGTTCCCGATACCCAAACCTGACTTTCGAATTGATTGCCAGAAAAATTATTTTCTGACGAAAGTCAGCAAGTGACTAGATTAATATAATGCAAAATGTTAATTTTGGCAATCTTTGTTGAAGTTTCAACGCTCACCAACAAAGATTTAAGTTGTTTACTAAAAGCCGAAAATTTGAGGTAAGATAGCGGATAGGTACTGATGTGCAAAATTCCTAAGATGTATTAAGTCGAAGTTATAAATTTGAAATGGAGAAACTTCAACATCCATGAAGTATTTAGACTTAAAGGTTTTGTAATGTTGTTATAATTACGTGCCGAACCTCGCATGATTAATCCGCCTTTAAATAGTTAAACCGTTTAGGCATAATACTACTTATTACTTATAAACGCTCTTTGTCGAAGTTTTAAACAAATTTTGCTGCCAATAGAAGAAAGAGTTTGTTTACGTGCTAACTTAGTATCTTTTACATGGTAACGTAGGTAGGTTATTTGTACTCATTTACATTTTACAATGTTTTTGAAGACATATCATTACATAGTATAAAATGAAGTTGCTCAAAATGTTTGTGCGCTTAAATCTTTTAAACTATGCAAAAGATTTTCGTATAGGTTTCACCAATAGATAGAGTGATTCAAGATGAAGGTTTATATGTATAAAACATGCTTATTATAGTAGAGAAAAACTGAGAAATTCAAATATTCAATTCAGGCAGCGGGCAGCGGGCAGCGGGCAGCTGGCAAGCGGGTGGTTTGGATTTTATAAAGGTTGGGTAACGGCGTTGTGTTTCGTTAGCCATAGCAACTTGTGGCCGGGTCTGTTAGTTTTTATATGAAGTAAGATTTGGAAATATAATTTATAGATTAATTTAATTTGTTACGCTTTTATTCCCATAAGTTCAAAAATATACTTGGTTTTTTTTTATATTTATGAAATGATACGAGTACTTTTGGATAATAATAATTTATTTCACATAAAATTAAACAATAAAACATATGTGGAAACTTTGACTAGCCAACTAGGAATATATCCTGTTTTAGGTCATTCAAATTGACAAATTTGAAATTCATATAATAATTTCATAATGCGGACTATTCAAAGCTAGCCATGCATAATATTTTCAATAGTGTGTATTCATGACAAAACTTTTAAAGAGGAGACTTAAATAAATCAATTGATAACGAAACCAAATGGTTTCGTTATCAATTGATTTCATTCAGTTTTTATAAGTCTCATGGTGGCACTTCACTAGGCGTTGCGTATTTATGATTGCGTGTTAGTTGTTTTTGGCATACGTACGACGACGACGTAAATGGATCCAAATAGTAAAATATAAATATGTTTGCAGTTAAAAAAGCAATTTGATCGCAACAATATTATTTAATATTAATTATTATTATATTGAATCAGCTGCTCAAAATAATAAACTTTTTGTATATATTCTTAAAAAGACGAAATTTCGTTATTAGACTTTAATTGAATCAAATTTCTCACCTTCGCAGCGAAGCGCTTTTTATGCATTTTACAGGCTAATATTTGATATTATAATAAAATATTTTACGCTTTATCGCGCAATTGACTACAAAGTCAACCAAGTCCAGCTGTACGTACCCTATTTATTGATTGATATAAAAAATTGATTTGCCACGCCACTGACTGCAAAGTCAACCATGTCAAGCTGTACATCCTCTATTTATTAGTAAAAACAATATATTTGTTTGTGACACCACTGACTGAAAAGTTAACCATGTCAAGCTGTACGTACGTAAATTAGCCCTCTGGTTAAAAATGTTGTTTTTCACTATTGTAGATAATTTATATTTTGTTCCTATTTCAGTCCTCTGATGTTCGTGGAAAACTGACAAGAGCGCGATAATGCGTATTTGGTACTGGCCATGTTTGAATACGCGAATACAAATAGCCAAGCGAAGTTTCAGTGCCGGCAACCCGGGCGTTTATTTATAATTAGTTATGTACATCAGTTTTTTTTCCTTACCCTCCTAACTAGACAGAGTCTGTTCTGAGGCTGGTAACTAACAATTTTTAATTACATAAAAACAAGTAAGTGGTAAAAATAAAATAAAAAAAGAAATATATATATTATAGTAAAAATAATAATAATAAAATAAGAGGATATCAGAATTTAAAAACAGAGTAGAATAAAAGAAAATATATAATATTAGATATTAAGAATATTACTTATCTCTCTTCTTTCTTTGACGTTCAACCAGTTTAAAAATCTTTTGAAAACCCAATTCAAATTATTAGATGCGACGTAGGTCTTTGTTTGGGCTACAAACTTATTGAATATATATGGTGCCAAGTAAGATTCATGTTTTTTTGCAAAATTTGATTTGATATGTGGTACTTGTAATTGATTGTGTGTGTTTGCTCTTGTGTTTTGCGAGTGAGTTATGAAGTGTGGTGATATTTTTATGCAGTTTTTGTAGATGATCTTCTTTATGTATAGTTTATTTATGTCTAATAGGTTATTGTTGATCATTAGCTGTTCTGTCGGATGTTGATAAGGCTTTCTAAACATAATTCTGATTATTGTTTTATGATTAATTTTAAGTGATTTGAGGTGAGTCTCTGCTGCTGCTCCCCATACTGAAATACCATACATTAGAATACTTTGACAGAGTGCATAATATATATTTTTTAGCTGAGGTAGTGACATAATATTTCGAATTGTTTTGAAGATGTAAGAGAGTTTCCGTATTTTTTTTGTGCCACCATAAGACCAATATTTTTAAATATACTGTCCATACATGGCTATTGTTTGCCAAGTATGCCAAATATGCGAATACGAATAGCCAAGTAAAGTGATACCATAAGTACAATATTTTGTATATATACCGTCCATACATAGCTATTGTTCGCATGCCAAATACGCGAATACAAATATCCACGTTAAGTACCACCATTAGAATGTGATGCTCTATTCGAAGCTTAAGTTCTGATAATATAATCAGCAGGCACCTACAATCGTTAAAATTATTACTAAAAACTTCAGATAAGTGATGGCGAAGAGTGGTTACATCTTAAAAAATATACAATAAAATAAAAAAAGGCTTCATGCCAAAGCATTTCTATAATTGCTTTGAAGATTAAAATATTTGAAAGTGATTAACCTATAATTCAATGAGCAAACGCCCAGTATAATAGATGGTATATCCCTAAAGAAAGTCCTCAAGCACGTGTATAAGTACAGACAAACATAAGCGAAGAAATATTTGAATAATTACAAAGTTTTAATTGTTTTCCTGTCTCCATTTCTTCACGAGCTGTCACGCCTTTCCACACCAAAATTAGTTTCCAAGAGAGGTACTGCTTGAAGACAACTTTTCTTACATGAAATGTTCTAGCATTTCCAATTATCCCTGTAATTATGCCAAGGAGATATTTTACAAGTTACGTGATTAGAACAATATTATCATTACCCATTCCACTTATGTTTTTATGTTAACCCCACATGACTCGGGCCTATTTTATCGTAAGGCTAAGATATTTGCGTGTTGCAAAAAATCTAAATAAGTGAATTATTTCGGAATGCGTCCGAAAACTAGAAACTGTTTTAGAAAGGTCATAAAATACGCAATCTTATTTTATAATTCTAAATAAACATCGAACGTTATTAATATCCCAACGTCTGCGTGGTTGAATTTCAGAACTGTTTCAGTTTCGAGTGCATGAAGACGCCACGCGCCGCGCCGTATGCGTTGCGCTACAAATAACCTGTGTACGCAGAATTTCAAACAAAACTACGGTTGTTATTCGGTTTTGAATTCAAGAATTCGTCACAAAAAGCCGCCAATTACGTCAGCAGACAGCATGTGGACATTTCTTCCATAAGTATAAGTACAGCGGATTTATAGAATTTATGTATCTTTCCGGATATGGGGAGATTACATTTGGCGTCATTGTCTGTCACGGTTACTTTAACTCGGTGACTAGCTGTCACTGGACCACAGTGGATCCGAGGAACTGGACATTTTCGGAACCAGCGTTTATCGGATTTATAAAATGGTTACCTACACTCAAACTGGGCGAAGTCGAAATAAAAGACGCCCGAAGGGCCTAGCAGCAAAAACTTGCGGAGCGGGTTTTTAACTGCTAGTTTATATATAATTTTTGAAAATCTGAATGCATACATTAAAAAGTTTTAAAAATAGCTCACCTTACTTTTTTCTAACTTAAATAAATGATAACCATAAAATATTTTATCAACTCTTTTTTTGTCGATTGATGTAAATATAACTCTTTTTTTTTTTTCAAATTACAGTCGGTAACTTTGGTTTCATAAAGGTGTAGGTACATTTAAATTATTTTCTGATTAACTTTTAGAATAGCGCGGTGTTTTCTCTTTCTAACACCGTTTAGATCATATTTCTAGCCATGACCTTTATTAGCCAAAAAGAAAAGCGAAGAAATTAGCCTAAAATATGAACCTTTTTGAGGTTAGAAAAAATGTGTAAGCCGAATAACGAATAACGGGAGCAACCGCAAACGGCGTGAAATGCATTTTTTTCTCCTGTTTATTCGCAGCCTAAGATGCGGCAAATTGTACAACACCTTTTTGATGTTTTTTATTATTATTATTATTATTTTATATTAAAGTATTTTTTATTAAGAAACAATATTATGTCTGTTACCAGAATATATCCAAATTTTTCACATAAACCCCAATACCCTCCTTCTTATTACGTCAAAATACAATGTTTTTAATAAATTAATATAAATATTAGTAGATAATTTAGTGGTTCGAACAAATAATATTGTCACTTCTTTAAGCAAAGCAAACTTATTTTGTGGCACCATTTTAATTCAAAATTAATAGAATACCTACTCATTTTTAACCACGTGTAGGTATTGTTTAAAAAACATTGCTTACGAAACATGTTGTTTTTTTTACTTTAAATGTTTTAATTAAATCCTGATGATGTAAGCATTGCTTACAAAACTTGTTGGTTTTTTTAAACAATAGACGTGGTTAAGTTTAGGTAATATATAATTTTAAAATAATATTGTTTCATTTATAGACGGCCTTAAGAGGAATTTTTCACTGAGGCAAAAGAATCGATTAGAAAATAAACAACGGATTTTTCAAAAATGAAAATAAATACGTTAAAGAGAAAAATCAACAATAAACAAGGAAATATTAGCATGTTACAAAATATAAGTCATTAATTTACATAATATCCGTATAAATACGAAGCTGGTGGAAGGAAAAATAAAAGACAATAATGAATATGTAACACGTTATCATGTGCAGCAAGGTTTTTTGAAGAAACATGAATTATTTTTGAATGATCTGAAAGTATGTTGCCTATTGTATGCTGATGATGCGGTGCTGATATCTAACAGTATTGAAGTATTGAATATCTACAGACTCTCGTGTCTAGGATGAATGAAGTATGTATGTAGAATAAGTTAGTGATGACTATAAGTAAGTCTAAAGTAATTGTATTTGAAAGATAGAGCACGAAAACAATGTGCAACATAGTTGTGAATGATGAATACTTGGAGCCACCTGCTCCAAGTATTGATCATTCAATTTCAATCAGTTTGTTTATTTGGGAAGTGCGTTAACGAGAGATGGGAAGGCTGATAGAGATATTGAAAGAAGGGTGAAAGCAGGTAACTCTATTAATGGAGGACTGAACGCCGTTGGCCCCAACAAAAAACTGTCCAAAGAAGTGAAGCTAGCTGTCCATAATGGAGTACTTGTACCTACCCTGATGTATGGCATTGAGACATGGAACTGACTGATGAAGGACGAAAGTAGACTGAATGCTGTAGAAATAAGATCCCAAATGCGTATTTTTGGTAAAAACCATATATGATGGCAGAGATCCGCAAAGAATGTAAGGCTTATGTAAGCATAATGAGTAAGATTAAGAAAGGGACTCTCAGATGGTTTGGGCATGTAGAGCGAATGAATGAAGAAAGTAGTGTTAGAAGAATATACCACGCAAATGTGAACGGTAGAAGAAGTTGGGAACGCCCAAGAAAGACATGGCACGACCAAGTGAATCAGATACTTGAGTCGGGCCATGTAAAGAGTCAGAATAATAGAATATGAGACGATGTATGAATGTGAACGAGGCAAGGAGTGTGTGTCGAGACCGAGTTGTTTGGCGGTCTGTCCTCTCTGCCCACCCCTGCGGGAAACGGTGTGATGATTAGTTAGTTGATATGAAGGAAATGCCTCAGTATCTCAGAACATGCGGTATTCAATGGCTTGTAAGATCCCGTTACTATAAATTATTGTTTTGTGTATTTGGTTCTCGGATGTTGTACGTCGTTGGTTCCGTTAACACGTTCGTATGCCAGTACAATGCACTAAACCATGAGAATTGGTGACCGGACAGTTGATATCCCGACACTTGGCACTCCGAAATTAAAATTACCATTTTTCGTGCATTATTTACCAATTTCAAACCTAAAATGGAGTTCAAAAATATCTTTAATAATAAATTGGTATGGATATTAAATAAGTGTGTCAAATTTTGTACTTATACGCTAGTATAAGTGCAATATATAAAAATCTAAAATGTTTGTATGTACTTATGTCCGCTACGCTTTGCTGTATTACCTAAGCACAGGAAATGTTTCAAACTTTCAAGATACATTTTTTTCACCCTCGTGAATGTTTCTGGATTATAACAACCACATGACAATACATCTGAAAAGTTTTTTTAATCATTACAAAACTCTTACAAAAATCTCACAATTTTTCAAACATCGATTGTTCAATCAAAATTAAACGTTCGAATAAACTTTTAAAATTAATGAATTTAATCGAAGTACTAACTAATGGTACTCATCAAAATCGAATACTTAGAATCTAATTGAAAACTATATTATTTTAAATGAGTACTTTAGGTATTAACCAAAATCGAATATAGTTTGGCAAGAAAGTGTAGAAATTTATTAATTTGGAACTGAATTTTTTCATTACTATGTTAACACCGAAATACTCGCTTTGTCAAATATTGTCAACGACGTTTCGTATGGCTCTTGGCTTTACTGACTTAAATCGTGTAGAACACACTGAAGGTCGCTCGTTTATATGCTTTATATGCTTTATTTATTTATACTGGGTTTTACAGATGTTTACACTTACATGAGAACAATCCAGTTATAAAACTCAGCTATTACACAATTATAAAAATCTACAATTACATACAATTAAATACAAATAAATACAATTAGAAAAACAAAAACATCACATATAAAAATACAGAATTATATACAAGGTCACTCAAGTAACACATTGCAATGAGTGGTAAAAGACATATGAAAAACGCGAGCATGCATAGAAAGACAATTCACACAACATATTTAGTTAGTACTTTTTAACAGCGCTAGAACTTTTTTTTAAATCCGTACAAATTGTCAACAAAAATATCCACATCAGCGCACTCTATCTTGTTATACAGTCGACACATCTGGGTCAGAGGGCTAAAGTAGGCGATATTATTTTTAAATGTATTCATATGAAAAATGTTATGGCGTCTTAAACAATGGGAATTGGGGAGATTAATTTCAATACTGTTAAGACATAATGTAGTATCAAGATGGCCATGAATAATTTTATGTAAACATATTAGATCAGTCAATTGCCTTCTAGTTTTAAGTGTATCAATCTTGAAGTAATCACGACGTACATCGTATGATCTGAGATGGTCGTTTAGTCCACATTTGAAGGATAACATTCATAGTAATTTTTTTTGAACTGATTCTACAATGTTTTCATATTTGCAGTAATGTGGATTCTAAATAGTGCTTCCATATTCAAGTTTACTTCTAATTAAGGCATTGTAAAGTATTAGAATTGATTGAAGATCTTTGAAAAGTTTACATATTCTGTGAATAAATCCCATCATTTTTAATGATTTGCACTTAATGTTGTTAATATGTACATCAAATATGAATTTAGAATCAAAAGTGATTCCTAGATCCCTTATTGAAGAAACTTTTTTGAGAATAATATTATTGATAACATAAGAAAAATCCTTTATAATTCTATTTCTAGTAAAGTTTAAAATGTAACATTTTTCAACATTTACGTGCATATCATTGACAGTACACCAGTTATTGAGTGTGTCGAGGTCATTTTGAAGCAGCTGATGATCGGAAACAGACTTAATTTTACGAAAAATTTTTAAGATCATCGGCGAAAAAAGCATAATCACAGTTTAATTTCGAGCCAAGGTCATTTATGAATATAAGAAAAAGCAGGGGGCCAAGATTTGAACCCTGTGGTACACCAGAAGTTACAACTATAGGGGATGATTTGTATCCATTAATAAGAACTAATTGAGTTCTGTTATATAAATATGATTTCACCCAGCGTTTAATAATTATTTTTTCGTTGTTTGTCAGTTCATTGTTTGAATTGAATAAAAATTAAAAAACCAATACGTAGTGGTGCAAGAGAAGTTATATACTGCGTTTTTCAACGCTGCCTAGCCGATTATCAAGCAAAGCAGCTCCTATGTAATTTGGAAGATGTTTACAAACGAACTACAGAAATTACTGGTACGTAGTACAGTTCTTTTAATGAATTTAATTAGTATTACAAGATTTATGCCAATTTTCGAGCGATTATAAGCATTACAACCTATTTTGAGGTTATGCTTAAAAATTCGAATTTGATACTTCTATTTGACAGTTCATACAAGTCATACAAGTCAATTAACAAAAAAAAATAAATGCAACTTCTTTAAACTCATAGAAAAGTTACTTTTTTCTTAATTTTCTCTTTCTTTCTTTCTAAATGAATATTATCTAGTGTGTTTTTTTAAACTCCCTTCAATAGAATAATAATTTTAATGATTTTTTCCACACACAGGTAAATCTGAATCAATGGTAAGATGAATCATCAAGTAAGGGGAAAAGGGAGATGGAAAATTTGAAACACCGGGAAAACGGAAAATAGCATAATAATAATAATATGTAATAGCGTAAAAGTGCTAATGATTGGAAAAATTGTTGCAAACACGTGGCAGTAATATGACGCACGATTCAGTACTAATATGTTGATATCGATGAACTGATAATAAGTTTAGATGAAGATGAAGATACGGATGAAGAAGAATCACATGAGGACGGAGACAATAATCTCGGGTGTTGAATTAATAGACTCAAAATTTTAAGTACCTACGTTTTTGTATCGAAATAAACGCCCACTTAAAACTTGTTTTGTTTTATTTTACTTCTGTTAAATTCCAGTTTTTGTGCAAAATTTTTGAAAGTACTAAAACGCCATAAAATATTCATTTTGGCCGAAGTGCTTTTAAAAACATTCATTCATTGTCTTATGAGCCATCTTGTTGTTGCCATTTAAAACCTAAAAAACGATCGCAGCGCCATCATTTATTTTCTACACTTTCTTGCCAAACTGTACATTGAATCTAATAGAAAATTATATTATTTTAAACAGGTATGTTAGGTATCAAATTTAATTGATTGTTCTTATAATACACAAAAATGAACGTTTGTAACATGTAAAAAATAAAAATTTATTAAAAAAATTGCTATAGGTGGCACACGAGCTGTTTGAAAATCTGAATGTACCGGGACTGAATATATTGAACGCGGGAGAGGGGAGAGGATCGCGGCAGGGTTGTTTGCGAAAGAGTTGAGAGAGAAGGCGGGGAAGGTAGAGGGGGAACGCGTGAGAGGAAGGGGACATGGTAGTGGAAAGGGAGACGGAAGGGGAACGGGATGAATGGGAAAAGACACGCAGGGAAAAACAATTTCTTTATTAGTGGCATAGCAACGCATGCCGGGAACTCACTAGTACAGTATAAAAACAAATAGTTTCATCCTTGATGCATCTGAATAAAAATGTGTTTAATACTTTTGTTATTCGGCGATGCAGCCTCCCTGTACACCCCTTCGGTGAAATTGCGTAATATTTTGTGTATTTTCGCTAAACCGACTGCATATTAAATATAAGTATGCCAAAGGGACAACCGTCGGGCGATCAAAACCGAGTGGGCGTCATGGAACCGAAATAATTAGCAAGTTAATTTAAGTAAAGTTATACTTGAACATTGATGGGAAAGTCCTTATACTCCACTTTATTTTTCACTTTTGCTGGTTGGGGGTGGATCAGCGCTTCCGTGTGAACGGAACCACCGAATTACTTTTCCCTTTGGAACTGGAACTCAACTTATGGAAAGTAGCATGAAATAAAGATTCCTACTTTTTTATTCAAAGCTAAAGATAACAACCTCGTCTTTTCTAATATAGGTATAACAACGTTATCATAAATTAATGTGCATTATAATATTTCTTGTACCTTCAGTGCCACACGTATAAGTTGGCAAAAAAGAGGGCGTAGTCGTCTATGAAATAACGATAGTAAGTGTGCTTGCCTTTTACAAATTTAAAGATATTGCCTAAGTTCATGTTTACGCTACCGCCAACTTATACGTGTAGCCTGTAAACGTTTTCATGAAAAACTTAATTCATGTCAAAATTTCTACAGAATCATAACAAAGGCCATGTTCTACACAAGTGAATTTTGAGTGTTTGATTTATTCTATTATTCGCAGAGCAAGTCCCTTGACTATGAATCTTGAGGTAGCGGGTTTAAAGCGTAAGTAAATAAAGTTTATTTAACCAATTTGTTTTGATTAACAATTAATTAATTAAAAATTATATAAACATATTACCTATATTTTAGACACGTTCCGAAATGGGAGATACTCGCAGTATCGTCACTCAGACTTGAAACGTTGCTTGAAATAGCTTAAGCTGTGTTTGGAGATCAGTTCTGAATAGACAGGTACTTCCACACATTTCTCTTCCCATCTCCTTGCCCTCCCACCTAACTTCAGCCTCACAGCGTAACTCAATTGGGGATACCAGTCTCACTGTTTCCAGACGGTTGGGACTCTTGTGAGGTATTCACATTAAAAAAATATATATATACATATATTATAATTTTATAAATTAAAACATGACATTATAAACAGTAATGTGAGTATGTGCGGCATACCCTTCCAAAAGGCGCCAGGCCCTCGTGGTCCGGGTCCGCGTTGCCCATCGCGTCCGCCAGCGCGCACTGCGCCCAGGGCGTGTCGCACGTGGAGGTAAGCGTCAGGTAGCGCACGCCCATCACGTGCAGGGCGCGCAGCACGCCCAGAGAGCCGCCCAGCGCGTGCCCACCCTCCACGCCGACCAGCGAACACACGCGCCCTGCGGCGTGGGCACGCTTTATATCTGAAATAAAAACGGCACGTTAGAAAAAACTCGAGAAGGCCTGTGTCATAATTGGGAATGCAACGTGGAGGGTAATTTAAGGGAAAGGAATCCATCCCTCGCACTGTGGTTCAAGGCGATTGGTCGAGAGTCCGGCTGGAGAGGTCTAATTTAGATCAATATCTCAACCAGTCTCTCACCATCCTCGCACTAGATGGGAAAACGCATCCGCCGCCAAGCCCTAGACAAACTTCACCCCATGAACCTGGGCACACCCTGCTAAGTCACCAAACGTAGCGAACTCCTTGGGTTGACCAATCGCACGGGTGTTGCTTATCCAGTAAACGGTTCCGGGGGAGGCGCACTATGGAATGTCCCGGAGCAAGACCGTCTCATAAACTGAAAAAAGCTTTTTTTTTTCACATAATATACCTATAGCGGTTTTAATAATATTTCAAAAATTTATTGGAATTTTTTTTTTTTTTATACGTTTATATACTTAAAATAATGTCAAAGGTACGGATTCAGGCTCAGATATTAAATTGATACAAAATGTTGAATATTTCTTGGTACAAATTAAAAGCATTAGAGCTAGTTTATGTATAGTTTATTGCATATCACCGCAAAGGTTATTTTTTAAGCTTTAATAATATGTATTTTTAATATTAATTTTTAAATAATAGTGATGCATAAGCTCTCTTTAAGCAAGTAATAACAAAACCATATTTTGACAAAGTTCAGGTAAACTGTCAACCAGTAGCAGGGTTTGGCTTTGTAGATATGAAAGCACCATTATAAAATATAAACCTTTTTTTTAATATGTTCATTAAAAAAAGTGTTGAAAATTGGGTTTTTTGCTCTTTTTTTATCATAAAATTTACTTTACGAAAGGATAAATTGTTTTGAATTGACAGTCATGTTTAATATCAAAATATTAACAATTCAGTAAATAAAATAATTAAACAAAAAATTTGTAAATAAAAATGCAAAAGTCGGTCATTTTAAATACATGTAGGATTACGAAAGATTTTTTTAAGTATTTATATTAAGAGATCAGTAGGATTTATCGGACCAGTTAGGATTTCATCAGAGCCGAACCCTCTGATATGAAAATATCTGGAGTCGGTGAAATATTTTCCCATTATGTTTCTGGTGAATTAACGTATTGTTCTTATATTGTTTTGTATTTATTATACTTACATATATAGTGCACTTACATTGCGTGAATTAACTAGATAATCATTTGTGGAAAAGTGTGTGGAAGGGTTTAGTCTTTCATTTGGGAAAGATTTAACCCGGACATAAATTCTGGAGCACCGTAAAAAAAATATTGTTTACTTTTTAATCAGCACACAAAATTTTATTTTTTTTGCTAAGAAACAAAGTTACAGATTTATTTGACGATAATGAGTATTTGCAATCGCGGTGCGACGGTTCCTATACGCCTACCAAATTTACGATCTTTAACATTTTTAAAATATCACGAGTTGTTCATAAAGTTGAAAACTAAATAACTGCGTTGACAACAAGAGAAAAAATAACTATTTTCTTCTACATTTTCCAGAAACTCACTTTTCTAATGAAATTTTAAAATTTAATGAAATAAATAACAAATATTCAGCAATTTTTATAAGAAAAACTTTCTTTTTATACTTTTTTTGAAGGTTATTCCCATCAGTGAAAAATATCATATTAGAATGAGTTAACAATAATAATCTACACGAAAATATGAAAGAGAACAAAACACAGAAAAACAGAAAAAGACAATGGTCGCAACTGGGACACGAACCCAGACCTCTCCGTCTAACCGGACGAGCGCGTTAACCAATTTTGCTATTGCCACCTTCTGTCAAAACAAATTGTTGATCTCATAATTTCAAATTTCAGAATTACATTATTATCAACTAATTATTTTTCTCCATACTATTATGTCCCAGTTGCGACCATTTTCTTTTTCTGTTTTTCTGTGTCTTGTTCTCTTTCATATTTTCGTTTAGATTATTATTGTTAACTTATTCTAATATGAAATATTCAGCAATTCAAAATCAAACGCTACCCTCTTTCCCATAATATGTCTAGTCTTCGAGTAATAAACAATTCCCTTTCAAAATATAATTTGACTATCACGAAACTTATATTTTTAAACAAGGGCAAAACACGTGTGTTAACCCCATCGACCTTGGGATTTTTTGACCTTCCCATTTTGAAAATATCTTTGATGAAAACACATTCCTTCAAGACGGTCTCTCATTAGCAGTTTGTATTCACGGAGCAAAATAATGTAACGCAATAAATGCTAAATATCTTCGCAGCTCGATTGTTTCGCCGTTGTTCTTTGAAAAATATTCTTCGGCTGTATTGAAATTTTTTTTCCAGACTCAAGGCCACGAACTTCCCAGAAAATTAAATTTTGCCATTTTATTATTGTGAATTCAAATTCCAACATTTTTTCTGGAATTTTAATATTTATGATGTGTTTCAAATCTTTACTTTTTGAAAAGTGAGGTTTCACTGAAAAATTACAAAAGGGAATTGGAATAGAATATTTATTTAAGGTTTTATAAATACAAGACATTGAATTTATTTGGAACATAAAATATGCATGAAATGAAAATGTAGTAAAAAAAACTCTGACCACTTTTTATTGATAAATACACTTTTATTGATCTTACAGGTCCGATGTTTCCTTTCTCGGGATATAATGTAGGTAGGAAATATTCAATTTTTATTAAATGTGTAGAAAAAACTCTTGGTTTATTTTCGGGGTATTAAGGTGAAGGATTATTAGAAGGGTATGTATTATCCTAGGAGAAGGAAGCCCAACACGGCGTAATAGCCCAAAATAAATCACCGTGCTATTTTGACTTCGAAAATCTCAAATCTAGTCTAGACTAAAAAACTCTTCAAATAAATGTTAGAGGATTAGACGAAGGGAGGAGAAAGTCGATTACCAGAGTAGTACTAAGATTACATTTTTAAAGATTTGCAAAATAAATTTTAATAGTTAATAAATATTTTACTTTTAAATTTATTTTGCTTTTCATATATCTTCAAATTTCCTACTTATTTTTCTGAATAGTCTTTACATCAACTAAAATTGATACAACGTAATAAATTTTATGTCATTGGAGAAGTATTAAAATTTAATAAACTTACAAATTAGACCGGTTTTTAGCTGAGTGCATAAATGCCTAGGGTTCCCACCCAGGAATCGTGGTTAAGGTTCAATTTCTCTGCTGGTCCTCCATCGTTGCACGAGCAATCTTTTTCACTTAGATCATGGATGGGATATATTGTCAGATAATTCGTAATACGGGAATGTTTATTCGTATTATGTTTTTTGATTTGAGTGGTGGAAAATTTTTTAAAGAAAAAACATGCCATGGACTCATAAAAAAGCAAGAATAGTTAAATGAATAATATGCTGAAGGAGAACGTTTTCAAAAAAAGAAAGTTTTTTTTTCAAAAGAGAAAGTTTTGAAAAAAGAATCTTTCAAAAGATCAAGATAAAAAAAATCGAAAATGGTTTTCTTCAAGTGTTTTTGAGGCCATGAAACTGTTTTGACACGTCTAGATATTTAATCTAATGTTTTTTTTCTTTGTCTGCTCCGCGTTCAAAAGGCCCGTGGTATAGAATATCGTTCGCCTTTTGAAGTACGTGCACACATATTATTAGGGACATATACGTTTCCGAGGCGTGCCTCAGGCGCTTGTCATGATACAAGACCACTATTGAAAACGATTCCCATAAGGAAATTCTCCCCTGCTACGAAAAAAACAAAGGAAAGGTATAAAATATGTGGATATTTTATTTATAGGTTGGTTGTAAACAATATGACTAAATTTTAAAGAAGCAATAAGGTCTTTACGTTTATATTTTGAAAGGAAAACTTTAAAAAAATCGTCTTTTCTCTTTTATTTGTGAAAATTGTACAAAAAGCACTCGTATTTGTACCTTATTCGAATTAAAATTTTCGAAAAGTTTGTACAATTCGAAAAATTTGTACAATTCGAAAAGATTGTTTGTACAATTCAAAGGTTTGTACAACTTAAAAGGTTTGTACAATTCGAAAAGTTTGTTCAGTTGGAAAAATTTGTACAATTCAAAAAGTTTGTTTGTACAATTCGAAAAGTTTGTAAAATTTAAAAATTTTGTACAATTCGAGGAATTTTTTCTATTCGAAAAATTTGTACAATTCTAAAAGTAGTTCCTCTATACATATTTTTATTTCTTCATTTTTACTGCAATTTTCTACGTTGAAGTCGAACCACATGCCGTAAGGATGCCATAGTCTCACTTGCTCCAGACGGGAGCAGCTGGGCAAAATGCAGCAAAATATATATATATATGCATTGGTTTGTTTTTTAAACAGTTGTGATTAATAAATATGAATGAAATAAAGTTATTTACCTTTTAGATTCTAAATAATCTAAATCAACATACTAATATTCCTATTTATTATTTTGTACTGAGCTACACTAATTTGCTGGTATGTGTTACACTTAGTTTACGAGTTGAGAACTTTAATGCTAGTTCAAATACTAGAAGCCTGAAGGTTATTTGTGTATTATCGTTATAATTATTATTACCCTTGTTACAAGCATTAAATCTTTGACACTGTATGACTACGCTCTAATAAACACGGCGTGATTATTCGCATGTGCTACAATTATATTGTGTGATAATGAAATACGTTGTTATTCCGTTGCATAGTAATTTAAAACGAACTCCTAAAAACGATATTTCGGGATTATTGAACATAAAATACGCAAACATTAATAGATTTTTATTTAAATCCAAACTAAAATTCAGTCTGTTAGAATGTTTTTGTGGCTAACGAACAACGCACCACATTCGTGACGCGATTACCTCATATTGGCTATCTGCACTCAATAGTGGACACAGACCTTTTTTACCCCAGCGACGGGTGTCGAACGAAAAGAAGATTCATTCTGTTTCCGATTGCCGCCGATCTAACTGCTCGCGAATTGCTTCGTGTTCGCTCCCCACTTTCGATAAATAATCTTGTTTAAAATATTAATTATGGTTCTGAATATTTGTTTAATAAACCTGTAAATACAGAATTTTACTCATTTGATTAACATACACAATATACGTTCATACCCCCATATTTGTAACGGATCTATTTTTTGTAATGTGCACCTTTTATCGTAATATTAATTTATCTTTGATCTGTAAAACCTCCAAAAGAACGTAATAAAGGTTGCTAATTATAAAAATGCTTCCAAAAACCAGTTTGGTGATCCAAATGCCACGATAAAATGCCAGTTACGGGTTCATCTGCCGATACATTTCAAACAAGTTGAAGCCATTTTATGTTCGAAGTGTAAAAATTACATACTACTTTACGGATTCATCTGCTGACGTATTTAAAAGGTAACCATTCCCATGTTCCGGGTAAATTTTATAATTTTAATTTTTTTGATTTTTTTAAGGTGTGCATTAGTAGGTATTGATTAACAATATAATTTGAAAACGGAAAGGATTCGTTCATTTAGTACATAACTTCGTTTAGTTTATTCGTTAATTGGTAAACACTATCGGCGACACCCGGAAGCGCACTCCCACCTAGTAAAAACTGCGGATAGCACATATTTTATATTTCATCTCCTTATATTTCAATATCTTTGGGATGCAACTAACAAAATTCGCAATTCCAGCCAGAAATCGACAAGAGTTTGACTCATGTTCTTTCTATTTTTTTATTCATATATTTTAACAACCCTGATAATTCAATTTGGGGGGGCACGTGCCCCCGTGCCCCCCCCCCCCTCCCCTAAATCCGCCCTTGACAATACGTATAAGCTTGGGGACTCTTACACGGAAAAACCAGTCTAGTGTTCCGAGTGAAATTCTATAATTTACAAATTTTAAAGGAATCTATTCCCTCCTCGTTCATATGTAGATCTTACGTTCTAAGTCCAATATAAAATGCATTATGAGTTGAGTTTGAAAAATTGATGCCGATAGAATAGTTTGTTCGGCGAGTCCATCTCATAAGTCTTTTTGGATGGAAGTGAAATAGGAGTTGATGTCTAAAGAGCCGCAAAACTCCTGTCCAATGAGCCAGCCGCGGTCCATCGACTACTGCCCTAACCTGACGATATATTGGTTTGTATTAAAAAAATCTTTCATTCGAATTCCGATATTCTAGCTTCAACAGAAACAACCAAAAACGCCAAAATAGAAGTTCCAACGTATGGGAAAGCACTAAGAACGTGGTCATTTATAAGTCCTGGAGATGTATTTGGGACTTACGAGGATCTTACACTTTCCGGGAAATAATAATTGAAAAGCTTACCTGCCCGCAAAGCCTAGTTTTTTGTGAACATTACCGCCCCCCCAAACCAGCTCTTCAGGCCCCCTAGAGTCCCTCCCCTAGGACCAGGGGGCACACGGCGAATGGAATTTAATCTGTTTCCTTTACTTTGCAGGTGTTCGGTTTGGAAAACATTTGTATCTCTTAGGTTTCAGAGAATTCGGTTTTACCGAGTATAGATACAAGAAATAAGAAAATACACAGTATTTTTAACATTAAAATCTGTCCTGTACGACTTTCCTCTATTTACTTTTCATGTTAAACATAAACAAATAATTTGAATAAATTTGTCGAACTACCTGTTTTTTTAACAAAATTGATTATTTTTTCGATGATAATTATGTTATTATTATTATATATTAACAATACTATGTTTATTGTTATATATTTATTTGGAATTTCACGCCCGGCTCGGCTTTTACGTGCATTTTTTTAAAGCAAAGAACTTCTAAATCTAAATGTGCATTACAAAATAATAAAAAAAAACAAAATCAAAAACAAAACAAAAACAAAATCATAGTCAAAATCAAAATCAGAATCAGAATCAGAATCAGAATCAGAATCAGAATCAATATCAATATCAATATCAATATCAATATCAAAATCAAAATCATAATCAGAATCAATATCAATATCAAAATCAAAATCATAATCAAATCTAAAACAAAAATAGAGTAAAAAACAAATTTAAATAAAAACAAAACACACCACCATGCAAGATGGAAAAACTTATTAACAATATTATGTTTATTGTTATATATTAAAAATATTATATTAAGGACGCGGGTTCAAGTCCCGTCGGCGGCATTTATCTTTTCTCGGGAGATTTTTTCAATGTTGATGAGTGTTTCAGGATAATAATTATTGCTTATAATAATTGTTAAAAATATTATGTTTATACGTATAAAAAATATTATAAATATTACATATATTAAAATATTATAAATAACTTGCGAAGACTCGTGATAAATCAAGGGATAATCTATATTGATGTATCAAACATCAGTTCCAATAAATTATGAAAATGACAATAAATATTTGTTTGTTCAAATATTACTGGAAAATACTTTATAGCTTGTCGGGAATGGTTCAAATTTTGATTTCCAATTTAAATTTAAAACAAACCCGAGTTCACTGAAGTTACTACCGCAGACACATAACCAAAAGTTTTTTTTTAATATTTTGCAGGTTCCTTCTCTCAGAAGTCTCAGACTGACATTTTTAAAATAAAATATATATATATATATATATATATATATATATATATATATATACATATATATATATATCACCTGTAAGAATTGAACAACTCCCCTATTTCACACGAGTTTTACAACTTTTTTTTTCCACGACCTATTAAAAATTTGGATAAAACAGTATTAGAAAGTTTAAGCATGTTTACTTTAAATATCCATATTCACAAAGGAAATGACAATATAGCAATGTGAAATTACTTGACTTGCTAGACAAAAAAGCTATTCGGGTACTATAACAGAGCTCATAGATTTAGTATTTTCAGGACGGTAAAAAAATGATTTTCTGCTAAAAAGATTAATGTATTTTTCTTACAAAATAAATATGTAATCACCTTAACTTTGTTGATAAAATATTATAAAAATTTCTCTGCTTGGTATGTGCATGGTAAATAACAAAAGACGATAACAAGAGAAGGATAAAATCGATCGTGACCTCTCAAACTCGGAAATAGAGAAAAAAGATTCATTCCGAGGCCTTTGAATATCTACTTGTTCAAAAGTTGTTGAAAGTTTGATGTGATCTTCAGATTTCCAAAGTGCGCAACTCTAAAAATCCCTAGAATTTCGGATTGTAATATGAGCGCGATTTAGTGTATCGAAATATTCGGCCATTTTCTACGAAACCCAATTCTTTGAAGAATTTAAGCTTATTCTTGTTTCTGCATTATTCGATGATAGAAAACCAAAGAATTTAGAGAGCTGAATGATAATGCTGAAGAAAAAAAAAACTGTTTTTTTAAGGCTTAACTCGAATTTATAATTTAACCGTCTCAATTTTTAGGTAGTTATTACAGGAATTTGATATATTTAGAATATTTTCATTATTGCTATTTTTTAATTTCCTTTTTTACCCTATTGGCATTTTTTTTTAAACAAGGAACCATAATTTCATAAAATATTCATTAACAGCAAGCGGCAATACTACCCGGCTTCGCCGAGCTTTTAATTTGAAGATATGACGTAAAAAATATGGCATATTTTTAGCAGTGGAATTGATATTTTAAAGAGACATAGCCTATAATGTTGTAAGCATAGATGTCCTTGAAACTACTGACACAACTTGCCTTAACGTTCGAAGGCACTTTATGTTTAATTGATTGGTTTATTTGACACATGTTTTCTTCGTAATGAACAGAGCACAGGAAATTACTTCAATCTAAACAGGAAATAACCAGACCAAACCGTAAATATGTCATTTTTAGCCGTGTTGACTCTTTTCCACAAAAAAGCATAAATTGATTTCGAAAGATTGTTCTTTTATCTGGTAAAGTTATGTTTTAGATTATGAACAAAATGTTTATTTATAGCACAATAAATTATACCGTAGGTCGTCGGCAGATTTGGATTATGAACAAATTTTAGATTATGAACAAAATTTTTATTTACAGCACAATAAATTATACCATAGGTCGTCGGCAGATTTGGTAAATTTTCAAACAAAATTTTATATTATACAACACACATTTCAAATCGTATAATTATCTGGGAAAGCTATGTTTCAGAATCTTAATTTAAGTTTACATAAAATCATTAAAAAAATATATCTGCTAACGTATTTTGTTCTCCAGTTTATCTTTTATTTGCGGTCTTACAAACTAATAATATTTAAGATTTTTTTACATTCTTATTTTGCTTAGACATTATTGAAAAAATATAAATAATAATGATCGCAAAATAACTACAAAAGTACATAATTTTAATAGTTTTATTATTGAAAAATTATAAATAATAATGATCGAAAAATAACTTCTAAAAGTAGGTAATTTAAATAGTTTTATCATCAAGCCTTTCAGGATTTTCGAATGTACATAGGTATAAATTAAAGCAAATTTTGAATGAAATAAAATCGATATTGAGTTATTTTTTTTAAAATCTGGTATAGAGAATAATTAATCTTTCTCATTGGAACCGCCCTGTAAAATTGTAAGAAAATATTTCGACGAAATTTGAATTCTCGGCCACTGGCTGGTTAATCGCCCTTAACACCATTACTTTTTTGGTGCTTGTAATTTTACTTGCAGAAAACGAATTCTTTGAAGGGGTCTTGGAAAATGAGAAGGTGAAGATTAAAACTTGACTAGAAATAAAAAAAATATATATATAACTAAGAACTATAACTCTTCTTGCTCTATTTTGGAACAAATAATAATTCTGGTTATTTCTAGAAATAAGAATCTAGAAATGGTGATATTCTTTTATTCCCAGTCGGTATAATTTCCTGGGAAATAATTTAGCAAAGTGACTGCAATATCCCGAGAAGCGGTTCACCTCAATTATTCAACCCTCCATCAAGCGGAGGATGATTTTTATTTCCTCAAAGGGTGCATTAACTACGAGCCAGTGGCAAAACTATGCCTTATTTACGATGAAATTTCCTTAAAACGGTTAACCGGAATGGCGATTCCGACTGCTTTTATGGCAGAGGTACACAACCTTACTAGTGTCGTTTCCTCTGTGTTGTGATTGTCCTATTTCATATTTAAATTCATTCTTTTCATAACACTTTCATTCTTAGTATTTATCTCGATGTGTACAGTCCTTTACTTTTAATTTTTTATGTCTATGCCACCTCTTACTTCAAATCTTTTTGTCTATGCTATTTCATAGTGTAATATTGTCATTAATTCTCAACTATATTGTCTTTTCTCTGTGGTTACGTCAAGTCTTGATTTTTTATAAATACGGGTTCATTGTTTTGGCAAAGTCTTTCTCTCTAAAAGATTCTCTCTAAAGATTCTCTATAAAAACTCTCTCTAATAAACTCTCTCTTACCGACTCAATTAACCGACTAATTGCCAGTCATCTCAATTGTAAAGTTATCTAATAAAGTTACAATTATATCCAAAACACAAGTGTTTTAAGGATAACCTCAACAATCTCTCCTCCCAGTACGCCTATCTTGGCGTTGAAAACAAAAGAAGTCAAAAACGCAGCGTCAGCCTTACGACCTGACCGGAGACTTCCCGAGACCACGCCAGGACGCCTACTTCAACTAGTAGTACCAATATATAACTATTTTATGTATACATCTGCAAATTGAAGAACTGTTTTTGTGGGGATTCTATCAGCTTAGTGTAAGTAACATGAGTCAGATAAAAAGTATATACTTTTGTCACCACCAGCTATCTGTGGGATTTTCAACAGCCACTAAATACGCATAATCGATTTTAATTTTATATAGGATGAATTCTACTATTATTTCCGTCCACACTAAGCCCGCACAAATCCCAACTAGTAAAGGGGAAATTATAATGTTTGGGCGCTCCAATTTACGATCGAGTATAGAGATCTAAAGCGTTAGGTTATGTTAAAGTGTGGAAACAAAACATAAAATAAACCTCAACCAGCGCTGCAAAAGTACAAACAAAATTCAGAAAAATTGAAGGCATGTAAAGACGATTTATTTTATAAATCCATTTTATAAAATAATAATCACAGTGTGCAGTCCACAGTCCACACGCGGTAGAAGTAAAACCTCCAGGAAACTAAAGTAGACAAGAGTGAGGTGGCTACGAAGCACCGCACAAAGAGGAGACCGATAGGCTATGAAGCATTGCACAAAGAGGAGACGGATTAGTCTATCTCATTATCTCGCAGGCTATATCCTACGGATGTATGCGTTTGTCTATTTTTAGTGTAACTATTTTTCGTATTATCAAGTTTCAAATCACAATGATGCTAAAGAAGTTTAAGAAGAAAAAAACAGTTATGCAGGTCTCTTCACCAGTTCATTGCGAACCAGTTCTACATTTTATTTGTCAACATATCTGTTAATATAAATTGGTCTTGGACCACAGGTTATTTATCACTACACTACAGACCTACAAGGCAATTCAAGATATTGAAAGCTTCCTACAGAACTTTTCTCGAGCCTCGATAAATATTTACGAAGAAAATGCTGAAAATATGTAATGGGGCTAGAATTTCTGACCAATTTGTGTAAATCTCTTTTTGTAAGTTATCCAGCAACGATCATAGGATCAAAGATTCATCCGAAAAGAAATAAAACTTTTTTTACAGTACTATAGAGGGAAAGGGTGGTGATCCCTACTTAGTTATGTATTATTTCAATAAGAGGGTAGTGTTATCGATGTTACGTCACTTTGATAACAGTGTTGAAGGCTTTATGGATTACTAAGTAAAGCGATAAGATCGATTGGATACCCAAGGGTATTAATTTGTTAATGTAAATAATAACGGAACTTTCCGATACATTTTATGCAAATTGAAAAAAAAAGAAATTTAAATAAATTACTTAAATTAAAAACATTATCGAAGATGCATTAAAGAATTTTTAAAAAATACCAAGATTACAGTCAGAGCCCATCTTATGATTATCGGGATAAAAAAACCAATAAACAATTTTCAATATTTTTATAACTTATTGACCGCTTTTATAATAACAGTGACGATCCACGATTACGGTACCGTGATGGCATAAAAAGCATAAAACATACGTTCTTTATCCTAAAAATGCTGCAGCTCTTTCTTAAACATAAAATAATGGTATGTAAAAGTATGTGTCTGTTTCTTCCAAGGTACCTACTACTTTTTTCCTTTGGAGGAAAAAGATATATCTTTTTACGGCGACGGGAATTGAATTTCATTTTCTTTGTACGTGTGAAGGTGATGTATGATAATGATTGTATGTTTTCTTGGGAAGGAGGGGGGGTGCAGACGTACGTTTAACGTTTGTCTCATTTTCTACTGTTTTATATTTACTGTGTAAGTAAGAACTGCATCTATTAGAATGTTAGTAACTTTTAAGAATAAAAGAAATAGGTACCATCAGCGCATTAACATTATTAGAGGTTTTTGAATTTTGGAAATCACTCACACTTCAATATTATCCTTTTAACTTTATTCCATACGTTTAAAATTATTGTCACGACTAGTAAGGATCTACGGAGACGTCACGTTACGGTGTGTGAGAGATTTCCAAGAAAATGATTACTTTTTTCCTTCGGAAGAAACAGAACTACGCACATTGTGTATCTCATCTTTTGAAAGTGCTGCAGCATCATTGTGATACGGAACGTATGTTTATTGAGTTTTTTTATGTCGTCACGGAAATAAAAAAAAGCTCCGACTAAGAACTATCAACACCATCTTTATTTTCTTCATTTCTTGGCTGCTATATTTATACATGATTGCAAGATTCTGTCCTAACTTAATTGCAATATAGATAGTGTCTTGGATAAAAACATCCCCTTTTATTTTCAATTCGCGATATCTATCGACTTTCTTACAAGCCTAGGACGAATATTTTATATTTTATAATGGAATAATTTACCTATTGAGTTCTTTAGTTATTGAGAGTAAGAATACGAACTATAGAATATATTCCTTAATAATAAAAAAAAACTTTGGACAGTGCCTATGCACAACACGCAACAGCCAAAAAACATATATATTAGCATGACATTACTGGGACCCAAGTACCTTCCACCGGCTGCTGAAAGAACGCAGAAAATTCGAGCATTCTTGATTTTTCGATGATCCAGGTTGCTTGTGTTGTGTAGTTTTACTGTCCACATGCTTGACCCCTCAGGTGCCAGCTATTGTCGTGTATTGCCGTAAGGCAAATGTGAAATTCAAATACATAGAGTCAGTAAACTCTAATACTTCTTATTTTTTAACACCCGTGACATCCCCAAATAACATGGTGGATCGATTGAGTAAGGATTGATCGGCACCACGGTTAAAATGCTATTTCTTGATGAATTCTCATAAATTATACATACGGTGTAGAAACGGCTTCAGGTTCGTTGTCAATAGAAGTGAATGTAAATCTACCTCTGGCCGCACCAGGTTTTCAATAAAAGCTCGTTGTTCGGCCAATGCAACTGCAATAATGTAACTTGGCTCGGACGTGGTTCCACTCGACCGGGCGGTACGTGATGCTTTCTTAAGGGCGACTGAAAGAACGACCTGATTCTTGGGGTTTTATAGTAAAAGTGCAATTATTATAGGACACGTAGCGGACTTACGACCCGGAAGTCATTCATACTTCCGGTTAATCGATGTCATAATGGAAAATGCATAAAGCTTAACTCCGAATAAAACGAATAAATATTATTGATAATAATATAAATATATAATAATGATAATATTTTAGTAAAAATATTTTAGTAAATAATCGTGTAAGAATATGAGTTTTTATATTATAGCTACATGCTTAGGTAGGTACGAGAAGGGGGATATTTTTTTAGTGTTAACTAAAAAGAACGGGAAATTAAAGAATTCAGATACTCTTGAATGAATTATAGAAAAAATACACAACTGCAACTGCTACACTATAAAGTTGTAGTGAAAAATAATAATTATTATTTACTTCACTAAACCCTATTCACGCCCCACCCCCACGTCAACACCTTGTAAAATATGTTCATCCATATATTTTTTTTAATATCAGGACAGATTTCAAATTGGCAGGTGGGTATGGATAACCAACACCACTGCCATAGATCACCTCAAGTGGTTCGCTACGTTTGGTGACTTAGCAGGGGTGCCTGGATTCATGAGTTGAGATTTGTCTAGGTCATGGCGTTGAATTCGTTTTCCCACCTACTGCGTGGCAGGCCAGATCGAGAGAGATTGGTTGTGTGAGACCTAACCTAGACCTCTTCAGCCGGACTTTCTCAACTCATCGCCTTTCACCGCAGTGGGAGATTCTTACCCACCTCTCATACTTTTTCCTTACCAGAACTTCCTTTCTTTCATCTTCCTAAAAAGACCCTCCACACAGCATCCCCAAAGATGACATAGACCCTTGGAGATTATTTCTTCAGGGTCTCTAGTGTGGAGATAAAAAACCTATTTGCTTTTTTGACATAAAAAGGGCAAAAAAGATTTTTCCTAAGTTGGCGTATAAAAATAAAATGTGGATCAAACAAAGTATATGGTTTCACTGATTGTAATAATATGGTAATATCGCTGTTGCTGTATAATTTTTTATGACTTACACGCTGTACCTATGCAAAATTGGAAATAATTTACATTTCTTTTTTTAACAAAACAAAACGTGGTTGTTGATGTTAATAAAAAATCAACATTGCTGTCCGCGTCAGATCAATTAATTCAAAACGGCATTCGATTATTTCAGTATTTCGATAACGCCGGTCGCCAGCATCAAATGACCTATATAAAATCACCAATAATGTATGGAGCACTTTCAAATATTGTATTCCAGTAAAAATCAACCTTGTGTTTACATCACCAGCGCGCTGGTGATGTAAACGCAGCGGTCGACCATTTATTACTTCTGTGAGGGCAAAAAAGATAAAAATATCGCCACAACCGTTTTTCACCGTTTGTCTCATTTTCAACTGTTGTTATTTATTGTGAAAGAAAAAGCTGCAGCAATATATGTTAAAAATCAAAAGCAAAACCAACAGCGCATTGACGTTTTTAAATTTTTGCAATTCACTCACACTTCAATATTGTCCTTGTAACTATATTCCATAGTTTCAATATTATCGCTATGGATAGTAGTATTGTAGCGGTTGACGGGGGCGTCACGGTTCCATGTGTGAGAGAGATACAAGAAAATTTTGACTTTTTTTTTGTAGGAAATCTTATCTTTTCAAGAGCTGCAGCATTATTATGATAAGGAACGTATGTTTATTACCTTTTTTATCGTCACGGTAATTAAAAAGGCGCATATTCAAAGAGTGGGGCGATATTTTCATTGAAAATTCAAAAGACCATTCAGTACAAAATGCAAATAAATTAAATTACTTTGGCTTGAATACTTGTGAAACGAAATATATAAAAAATCTATCGATGAAAATTCATGAATAATACCGACAGTGGAAAGATAGACCGCTTGTCAGCTACTTCCGATAAAGTTAAACGGTGTTCTTTGAAAAGTTTCGCGAGCTAAAATTATTCATGTCAAGTATCGTTATTCCGATTGAAATTTTATTCATCGCACATTTCAATCAATATTCTTCTTAGAGTGGCTCCAAAATAATATTTGAAGGTTGAAGGTCACTTTTTATTGTATTCGTTGTTTTTGAGAAGTCGTTTGTTCATTTAGTAATTATTTTTTCGTCTCAGACCTTGAAAGCACAGAAAAAGTTATCTACCTTTTTTCATTGTATTCATCATCTTCCATTATCCATCATCTATATATAATTCCATTATCTATATATATAAAAATGAATCCCTGTTTCACTTGGTCGTGCCATAACTTTAGAACGACTTTATCTATTTCAGTAATCTTTTTTTTAAAGTTTTCTTATACTTTATAGAAGGTTCTTATGGAAAGAAAAATTAAGAACATTTCACATAAAATTGAATAATTTCAGTAAACTTAACGACTTTTTTAACTTCCACGTTTGACAGTTCGCGCGTTTGATAAAATTGAATTTAGCAGGCAGCTTTTTTATTTTAAAAGAATAGTCTATGGATTTTTTAAATTATGGATATTTTAAATAGATATCTACCTATGTTAGGTACCAAATTTGATTGATTGTTCTTAAAATATACAAAAATGAATATTTGTATAAAAAAATTGTAATAGATGGCACGCGAGCTGTTTGAAAACTGAATGTACTGGGACTGAATTTATGAGACGCGGGAGGGGGTTTGCGGGATGGGGGAGCGGGAGAGGGGAGAGGGTGGACGGGGAAGGTGGAAGGGGAACGCGGGTGGGTAGGGGATGCAGGAGGGGAGCGGGGACGCACGGGAAAGGATATGCAGGGAGAAACAATTTTTTTATTTAAATATGGCATTGCAACGCATGCCGGCAACTAGCAAGTAATATAATTTAAAAAATCTGAAATGTATCTCCAATTCAATTTATTTGACCATAACCGGTTTCAACTTGTTAAAGCCATCTTCAGACTAGTACAAATTATTCTTAGTCTACGGTTTATGTACATAACATATAGGGGATGGGGGAAAGGGGTGGTCTATAAGGATTTTATTCAATAATATGGGTTTTCTTTCATTTGTTAATTATTTTGGTAATTCCCAGTAGGCTTAATTATCTCGGGTTTGTAGCTTACTTTGATATTGTTTGAGGAAGGAATTACCTTTCAAGTAATTAAAATAAATTAATTAATTTTAATTACCTTGAATTACCTTTCAAGTAATATGAATTCATAAGTTTCACATTTGTATTAGTATATTATTTTTTTTTTTTATTGAGATTTCTTTCCATTTTTATTTTATACGGTATCTTGCAATTGTATTTTTAGACTAACTGCAACTAGTAATTATTTTATTTTAATAATAAAAAGTTAATTTGTGGATTTTAGCTGTCTATTAAAGTAATTTTAACTCAATAGATTTAGGTTCCAACTCAGTGACAGCATAATAGAATTTGATTTTGAGTTAGGAGAATCCTAGTTAGTTTCCAAAATACAGAACAAAGATGAATTAACATCGGTTTCTTTCTAATAGCTGAAGTCCCGGGCGCGTATTTCCAAAACCTATACCGGTTCAGTCGCGGCAACGACAATTTACATTTTCAATATCAACATTTAAATATTTATAAATAAAATTATTAATTTCTAATATACACATTCGAAAGATTATTTTATCTAGTTTTCAGAACAAAAAATAACCAATATAGAGGTGTATTTTCAATAAATGGGAATAATACCAAAATTTTATTATTTAGAAATAAAATTATTCATTTCTAATATACACATTGGAAAGATTATTTCATCTAGATTTTAGAACATTTTTTATTTTTGCAAAGGATAGAAATAACCATTATAGAGGTGTATTTAAAATATAAATCGTTGCTACAGCGACTGAACCGGTATAGGTTTTGGAAATACGCGTCCCGGGCTCAGCGCGGGCTTTACGCAGAGTTTTTCTAAATAAGATATAGATAGTAATTTTTCTCTTATTTTGAACGGAGGTAAAATTACATCATGAAGAAATAAAATTCGAAAAAAGGAATAGGGATAAAAATATCAAATAGATTGTCGCCTTCCTCTTTTGTAATTAAATGTGCAAAATTTTATCAACAATAGATTTGTATAAATATCAAATCCACGCCGCCCTCCACAGACACTATTCTCTATATAAATTACAGGTAATCGCGATCAGCTGTTTCGAAGGGAACTATGCTAACAATAACAGCTCAAAGTCCAAGGCGGCATACATATATATTTTTTTCTGAAAATAGAATATTATGTAGTTAACTGCTAACATCACATCATAGCCGAAGTTATTTTATTTCTGGCGAAGAACCGTGAAAAATCTCAGGATGCTCTGAATGGAGTATTTTCTCAAACTATGAATACCATTAAAAAAACCTTTGGAAGATTTAAAGTTAATTTTTCTGATTCTGATCAACATAAAAATAAATTTAAAATACGTCCATTATCGTAATTTTTGCTTCCTTTTATCATGAACAAGAAAACAATGAAAATGTCCGGTTTTGCACACATCAGTTTCAATTTGTAAAATCACAATTAATATATTTTTGGATTAAAATATTATGTTATAGGTAGATACTATTTTTTTCTGAAATCTTCACGCAAACCATTTAAATTTTGAAAATTACAATTAAATTAGAGGCAAATCCGAGTTAAAGTTTTCATTGAAACAGAGTTTCGCAAAGTTATATTGAAACAGAATTTCGCAAGCCTAAATTAGTATATTTGATGTTATTTTCAGTGACCAGATCTCAAAAGTCAGATCTATCAAATCTTTCTATTTCACCCAACGCCTACATCTATATCTTGTCTCACACCAATCCATAATATTGGTAGAACCATAGTTCCGCTGGCACCGAGTCAACTACTGCATCGCTATGACATTTGAAAAATTTCAATAAAATCCCCGTTTTAAATTTTTGGTATGTTTTGATACAAAAAAAAAACAAAACATTTATTTTTGTATGCGCAATATTTCCAGAGATTCGTACGAACTGGAGCCCATTAAAAACCACCATAAATGTTCTCCATAAAAGCCATCGTTAACCAAATACCCTCACCTAAAGTTGAATCCTACGACCCAACTCCCTATTCATAAACGTTTATCTAATCCTTCGGACTTAAAATGTTTTTTTATAGCTGAAATATGAAAATGTGTTGTTCCAGATTCGGAAAACAAATAATAATAAAAAACCAGAAGGAGGCTTAGCTCATCAACACCATCTCTTATAAAAGCACTTTAATTTTAACGCACAAAGTTTTTTGTTAAAATTTTATTCATTGCTTATCCAGGTTTCTAATGGTTCCAATTTTTCTTTACTGTCTGAGCGTAGCGGAGTCCTGTTTTGAATCGACTGTTTTGCATTTCGTCTGCACAAAATTTATTTGCGCGTTACGTTTCCGTTTCAACGTTTTAAGAGGAATGTTTGCTCGTCCCATTTGATCCCGTTTTATACAAAACTTAATTTTGGATTTTAAATCTGTTTTCAAAAGTTATATAAATATCAAATACATATCTATATGTGCTACTCTACATATTTTTATTTTGAATGGTGATATACAGGTAAATAAAGAATTCAGTTTCGTTTCATTTTGGAAGCAACTTTGAAATTATAAAAAAAAATATTAAAAAATATATCTTTCCTTACCTTCTGTGTTAATATAGTGAAAAAAAATAAAGCATCGTTAAAAGTACTTTTTTTGTAGTAAATTTTATATATACGACAACTTTTTGTTCCGACTTAATTAGATAATTTGTAATTTAAATTTACACCCATTTAAATGAAAAAAAATATTAATTTTAATTTTTAATTTAACATTTCATTATTTTTTTATAATAAATATAGTAAAAAAATTTTTTAAACGTTTTTCGTTTACTCACAAATAATTGCTCAAGTTGCCTCTAGAAACATTAAAATCTTTAATGGCCCGTATTTTATATTTTAAAGCAAAAATAAACAAAGCAGCTTATATCCATACTACATATATATTTGATATTTTTTTTGATGACAAAAATAATTTTTCAGTTTTGTTGGATATTTAAAATTGACGTGTTTATTTATATTTGGACTTATTCATATTTTTTAAATACTAATATTGTGGTACTAGCCTGAATAAAGTTTAAAAAAGATTTGTCATTGACGTAGTGAACAAATTGTTCAATTCCTTCTGTGAAATTTAAAAAAAACTTTACTTAAAAATGAGGCTTATAATTGAAAAGATGTGTATTTAGGAACCTAGTATGGGTATTTAAAAATCTATTTAAAAGAAAAATCTTATGATATCAGGGGATTTTTTTTTTAGAATTATTAAATAAGAGAAAATTAGAAAACGTTTTAAGGCGCGAGGTCTTACTGTTCAAAGAATTACTATTTAAGAATATTTAAATGGTATTTTTTTATGTATTTATGTCCACCGTTAAAAGAGCTTATAGGAGTTTTAATGTACAGCGTTCTGAAGGTGCCTAATTGTGTATCATATAGTTGTCATTGGGGGTTCACTCACCAAATAATAAATTCCTAATAATATTTGACCAGGTCCCTAATTAAGTGCATTTTAAATTAAATCAAAACATTGTAGTCATTTTCCTTTCATTATAAATTATGGTTCAAAGTGCTATTTGCATACATTGCATGTGTATGAAGAAAAAAAGAGTTCGGATATCTTGGAATATTTGTAATTCACCAAGAATCGTTTAAATATTTGCAACCGCAAGTGCGATTCACAATATTCGCTTACAAACACGCAACCACATTGCTAACAATAAATCATTTGGTAACCTCGGTACCAGTGTGAGATTTAGTGTACACATTTTAATTAGATACAATGCAAACTAGTTTTTTTACAGTTATTTCTGTTGATATTTAGTTCTCCTGAAATGATTTGCTTCACATTATGAACGTAGATATTAATATTGCTATTTAGGAAGCGGGTATAGGTACAGCTGCCCCGCTAACTATTTATTAGATAACCAAAACCTCTTTTATAGGTCACCCTAAGGCGTATGCGCCTACTCATCAGCTGTTTGGTGAGCACTAACGGGAAAGGCAGGCAATTCCACCAGAATTGTCAGTATCAAAAATAAAATTATAATTTTTATTGAATCTCATGTTTTAAAAGTTTATTTTTATTTGATTTCACACCAGAAAATGAACTGCCCGGAGCCAATATAACTAAGGAATTTCAATTTGGAGGCTAGTGTGAGATAGAAGGAAGTAAAGAAAAGTAAAAGAATTAAAGAAAAAATAGAAGTGAAGAGTAAGTTGGAAGAACGGCTCTTAGTCAGGATTTTAGTAAGGAGGTTTAGATCAGGCCTCCAAGGACTTTCCGCTAGAGTCTAGAGGGATTAGCAATAGATCTGATGGTGCTGCATGCTTGTCACGTACAGTGCGTACATTTCGCTATTGAAATCACGCACCAATCATTGTTGATTTCTCGAAACGTCAATACAAGAATGCTTTCATAACCCCACTCACAACACAAAAGTTGCGGTAACTGTCAGTTTTATATCCTGTCATTCTTTGTTGACTGTTAACGTTCCTAGGTTGATCTAAAGCACACTCATCGTTACAAAATATATGACAAAAGTGACGCCGGCAGTTCGGTAGCAACAACCTCGCCTGGTTGGTCACGGTTGACTGGCGTCGCCGACTAATTTACAAAAGGAGTACCTGTGTACGAACCTCCAAGCAGATGTATGGTGGTACTCGCCAAGGTATCGAGTATCGGATACTTGCTTATCCCTATGGAAGAAGGGCTTAACGTTACTAAAGGCATTAACTTACTGATAGTGTATTTCAACCTGATTTTGATGAGATAATAATAATAATAATTGGATAATTTGTTGAGCGCCGTTTTTGTGAAAAATTATCTCTAGGGCGCTTTACTTATGAAATGTAGGAAAATTAAATATAATTTATCCTGGACCTTTGTGGTAGGTACATAAAAGACGATCCCATAGAAAGGAATGAAATTACATGCATGGATTCCGGGAAATGTAATACCTTATGCTGGTCTGAACCTTTGCGGTTTATAAGTGACAATTCCGAAGAAAGAAATTAAATTTCATGCATGGGAGAAATCAGGAAAGAAATTCGTATTTGGCAAATGAAGTCAATCTGATTATAATGCGAATATTTATCTATATTCCTTGAGTTTACTAGTTGGTTTCCAGACTTGTGCCGTGATTTTATTTCCAGAAAGGGGTACCTATACTATTATTTTTACTAAAAATCGAAAATTGAAAAAATGATATTCTTGCCCTTTTGCGAGTCAGATAAAAATATTGAAATTTTACGTACTGTATATGATGTTGTATGAATGAATGAAAAGGCACTTTAAAATCCACGACACCCGAATTCATCGTCTAAAATGTGTTAATGAGGTGCATATACAATGTTTTGTTTTATTTTTAAGATTTCTGCGTGAGCTTTACGTACAAGTTTTACGAAAGCAAAAAATGTAGGTATCTGTAATGTTTTTGGCGCACGGATCTTTCCTTATTGTTATTTTTGAGAAAACCTCCAGTCATTAATTATCCTTTGTTGTGGTTTGTCATGTGACGATGATAAAATATGGTTTCTATTCATTTCTTGTCATGCTCAATAGATTGTATCTATAAAAACTATACCGTTCTATGCGATCGAAACTTGGCAACGAATGTCGCTGTTCTTAATAAATTTTGAGAATATTTATTTATTATATATTAGATCATTTACTTAGCAGGCTTGAAAAAATTGACTACGAGTATATTTCAAACTTTCTTAAATCTATCTTGTTCATATCTTTAAATTGTTAAAAAAAACATATTGTCTGTAATACGTGGCAGTGTGGTTTGAAATCCCGTAATTCCGATTTCTGGAATATTAAAATTAGAAATTGAATGGTTTAAAATTGTAAATTTTAAAATTGTATGCCAAAACCTATTGTCGATTTCAATATACAAGGAAAAGGTAGATCATGCATATGGCACTAGATTAATTAAAAATAAGGGGTTGTCCATTCCGAAAATTTTAAATAAATAAGGGCAACAGACATTCACTTGTGTCCCTACCGTATTTAATAAGATGCCAATTAACATAAAAATTGAATCAAATTGCACCACTGATCCGAAAAAAAAATGGCTAATAGATCAAGACTTTTTATATTGATTTTGTTTGTAATCTTATGTATAATATGACTATGAGTAATTTGCCTGTGTTATATCTGTCTGTCTGCCTATTTTATGCCTTTATATTGTAATTACTTAAAAGTTATTCTTCTGTTTCTATATGGTGGTATCCAATTATAATTGTGCTTTTGTGTTATATTGACATCGTTAAATTAACCTGCTGACAAACTGCTTTGGCAGTTTAGCGGGTGCTTAAAATGAAGACTAAAAAAAAAACAATACATTCGTGAAAATGCGGGATTTTCATGTGCGGAATGAAAAAATACTAAACTTACAACCAAAAAATCTTATTTTGATTTGTACGTGTCCGATTTGTTAAGTCAGTTCACTTATGAGTGATAGTTATCTTCGTAGCTTTATTTTACGATATATTTTTTGAATAGTCTTCTTAAATAATTATAATATTACTATTACCAACTATGATTGATCTCAAATGACTGTAAAGAGTCCTGCCAGTGACAGTTATGTTTTTACAATTTTTAAGATCTTGTTTTATAAATACAAATTAAAATACTTCTTATATATACTTTAATACCCCTTATTTTGAAGAAGGTGCGGGATTTGCAAACTCTACGTGGCAGCAATGACACGCAGAGGTAATATTTTAGGTAGGTATGCCTCGTTATTCTCCTGTGCCATTGGTGCGGTAAACTTCGTTTTAATGTTGGGCTATGTAATTATCTTTTTTTGCATCCATAAAAATATGTCCCGTCTCTCCGGTTTATAAAAAATGGTCTGATTTTTCGGATTGAAATTTTGAAAAAATCGGCAGGGTTTCAAAAATACGATTAAAAAAATACGGAATGTCTCCGAATATTTGCGTAAACCGGAATTTTTTTTGTTGCAAGTGGCCTAAAATAATATCTCAGTAATTGATTCAATTGTAATTCCATCATGGCGCATTTCCTGCTCAACTACTCCGTGATCTATTTCATACGATCTTATAGGATTTCTATGCCAAAAAATTATAAAACCCAATTTTGAATCATTTTCAACTTTTGTTATGTTCTATGTTGATCGACCATAAGAGCGTGTGTAAATGAAATAGAAAATTAACCAGCAAGAATTCCTTTCCATTTTCAAAAGTTGGGTTTTATGAAATAGATCAGGTGGGATCCCAGTTTAATGGATAAATATTTAAACTAAGGGATTACACTGTTTTACGGACAGTATCCATGGATATGTGCTCAAAGTGTGCGCTCGTGATAAGCTAATAGTTAATCCACCACACGAGCTGTAATGTATAATTATTCCTCGGCCGCAGTAAGGTTGGAGATACGTCATTCTAGACCCAGAATCCCGCCTGTGTCACTAAACCCATACGAGAAATGTAGAATGTCGGCCATTATCTTCTTAGCAGTTTCTTCGCCTTCTCGAGTGCTAATCTTCCCGCTACTTGAAAGCAGATAAGGAAACCTTAATTCGAAACCCCAAAGGAAATCTACGAATGGCATAAGAAACCAGTCAAAACCAGGCGCCGAATACTTGCCCAACAAACAATACTTAATCATAGTTAATTATCTTCCCTGGCCATTTATTATTCGAAGTTTATTGGAATAAACGTGTTAATAATATAATTCGGCAACAAATTATTATTGTTGTTGAAATACATACAGGATGTTAAAGGATGTACTCGGTTGACTTTAACCAGTGAATCCTGACATTATTTGAATTTAAAAAAATCGCGATGAAATGTTGGTCTCAAGTGACAATTTTGATTAAAACATAAAAAATCGGTTCCATGCCAACTCAGAATAAAATCAACTCAGAACCACCTCAGAAAAGTCATTAAAAGCTATAAAAATAATTTTAAAATAGCTGGTAACCCTAACCTAAATCAACCTATTTTTTATATTTTTTTATCATCACTCTTAATAACATTTTTGAGGTGGTTATGAGTTGGTTTCATTCTGAGTTGGCCGGTCATCAAAAAAATCAGCAGGTATTGGACAGTTAGGGTCGGGGTGAGGAGTTACGCGTTTACTAGGCTAAGAAGACCGGTGCTAATATGCGGAAGAAAAAAAGTTTGTTTGATTTTGGAGAAATAATTTATGAAAAAATTACACCGAAAAAAGTCACCGGAGACAAAATTTCATTTTTATTTTATATTCCGAATAATATCAGAATTCACTGGTTAATAACTCAAGTACGTCCCTTAACACAATATTATATAGGTACCAATTAGCAATAATTAAATAATTTCATTGAGTTTAAGCGAGAAGTTAGACCTTGTACATGGAAATTTATTTTATTGTTTTACATTTATTTCACACGGAAAACTGAGGATAACAATTTTCCTCAAAGCCTATGGCTTATTTTGGGATGCTCTGGGGAGGATTTTTTTAAAGAAAGGAAAGACAGGAGGTTCTGGAAAGGAAAAAGGGATGGGAAGGATTCTGGGAGTCATTGCATCCAGGAGTGACGGTTGTAAAAACCCATCCCTCCAACTCAGGTACAAGGTGTCGATATAATTCAAAGATATTGAAATAAAAGAGATGTGCTATCGGCAATTTTTACCGGGTTTAATAAAACTGTGCTTCCTGGTGTCGCCGATATTGTTAACCAATACTATCTACTGTACACAAAAAAATCAACTAAATGAATGAATTTTTTCCGTATTCAAACTATATGGTTAACCAATACTACTGCACACCTTCAAAAAATCAAATACTTTCCGTATTCTACTATTCCCATTAGGAAGTAATCCGCCGGCAATCGGGCGGACACCACATCAAATCTCTTGTATTTGAATATCTTTCATAGAAATATTACTTTAAGGTATCACTACCTATAAACTAGGTACGTACATGCTTGAAGTAGGTATTGATAATATTATGATGGAATAATTAAAAATTTTGTGTTTTGACTATATTTGTACTAAAAATGCAGATTCGGATGATTAGAGCTTTACCACTTTTCAATGAGATTTTTGTTCGTCATTCACTGAATATGGGATAAAAAATAAAGCTTACCCCAATCCATTAGGCTTCTAAATTTAGAATTGAAAACATAATACAAATATGAAATTTTCCAATGTGTTTTCCTCTTAAATCAGTCAGGGGGAATTTTCATCCCTTAGGGCGAACGAAAACAACTTGAGAAAGCTATTTAATACTGATAAAATATTCACCGGCACGCCTTCCCGTTTTCTATTCTCTTCTTCTAGGAAGAAGAAGAAGAAGAGGAACTGTCATACCCATGTCCATATCCCTTATACATAATGAATGCCAGAGGGACGCGCAGTTGGTTAAATGGGTATAATAGGCTATTTACAGTATCTAAACCAATATTCGGGGTTTGCGTATTGAAAAACACATGTTTAAATAATTAATTAAATTACCAGTAATATTTATGGATGCATTTAAAGGGTGTATGTATATTATAATGTTACAGTTAAAACTCGTTTTTAGTTAGGTATAACGCCTTTTCTCTAGTTAAAACCAGTTTTTACTAACTGCCTTTGTTAAAACTGAAATTGAGATTGAAAATAAAGGTATTGTTTATTAAAATATTTAATAACTGTTAATTATAAACCTAACCTAACCTGATGTCACTCGAAAAATCAGAATAAAGTACGATGAACCTTGACATCGGTTGAAACAGTTTTAACTGAATCATTTCGGAAAACGCGTTTTGTCTAGTTAGAGCTAGTTTTCACTGATATTCAGCAGTTTCATTCTAGTATATAGTTGCAATATATACTAGTGTTTCATTCGACAATTACTTATTATTACATTTTTCCAACTGAAAACAACCAACTTTATTTTTGTGAGAGAGGTATTTTTAATACTAAATCTCCCGCTAGGTGGCGTCGAGACTAATTATGTCTGCATTTTTTGCTGAAATACTTTAACTTGTCAAATTTTAATAATTATTGTTAATTGATAAACTAACGTTTAAACAAGATTTTTATGCAGTTGGCGGCCAGTATCTTTTCTCGGAAGATTTTTTTAATGTAGATGAGTGTTTCAGGCTGATAATTATTGATTATAATATTTGTTATCTACCCTTTGTGCTATGCATAAAAATCTTGTAATTGTCGAATGAAACACTAGTATATATTGAATTATTTGGCGGGTATTAGATAAGCCGCCATAGCTCAGTGGTCAGAGCTGCTGACCGGCAATCAGATGGTCACGGGTTCAATTCCCGTTGGCGGCCAGTATCTTTTCTCGGAAGATTTTTTCAATGTAGATGAGTGTTTCAGGCTGATAATTATTGATTATAATATTTGTTATGTAACATATATAATTATTCTATTTTGAAGCTGAAAAAACATGCCAGTGTATTGATTATCCAGGTATTTTTACCTTCTTTCTGCTATAACCCAAGTTCTGCCAAATCCAAACGGACAGCAGCTGAGTTGGCTCCCAGAAGAGTACCATCTATCGCCGTTTGTGTCTTATATTCGAAGGATTACGGTGATGGCCGAAGGCTTTTGTGAGATTGGGTGGGCTTCCCCAGTCCGCTCGCCAGAGCAACAGAACCACTTGGAGTCTACTCTAGTAAGGACTATGTCCATCTATCCGATAATAATTTACCTATTTGTTGAAATATTCATGATAACTAAATAAACAAAGTAGTTGTAAATATTCATGATAACCAAATTAGTAATTATTCGAACCTTAAACTGATTGGAAGATACCGAATTCATCTCATGTTGTGTCACTATTAGAAGTTGAGAGACATGACAGAGAATTTAGAGATTGTGTAAAATTATGAATAATACAATTATTAAATTATGTTTACGATTATGAAGTGTACCTTTCTGTTGTTTCAATAAATAGCCAAGACGCGCACACATCTACTTCGAAAAGGTTATGGCTTTGCAAGGCGTGTAGTAAGCGGAAATTCCTAATTTTATTTTAAAACAGAAAGTATACCACATTCATCCATTTACTTAAACTTCGTTTTTCATTAAATTTTTATTAACAGTCAATTACTAATCAAATACTAATTCGTGAGCGCATAATTTTTTTATTTCTAAATTTTTCCTTATCTTTCCACACACTTTCTTGCTTTGTTATTATTATTACTCATATTATATACCTTGGTTAAGAATTTATAATGACATGCGTCATAGATACATTGACAATGTATAATTTTATTTACCTCATCACTTGTATCATAATGTGTTGTGTATGTCTAAATAATAAAAAAATAAAATAAAAATATTTTAAAGAGTTTCTTGATAATATACAACCTAAATTATTTAATGTTTTTAAATAATATAATTAACACTTGTTATGTAAAAGCCCCAAGGACGTAAATAATTTAATTAAAATACACAATACAGCTCGTTCAACATATTTCTTGAAATTCGAAGCGATGAAAAATTACCAACAATATAACTAAAATTATAATATTTATCTGAGATTATTCTTTCGAGTTTGAATAAATATTTACGTGTTTTTCAAACAAATTCAAAGTTTTCCTAGAATGCTGTTTTAATTTTTTTTAATAAAATAATTTTGTTAATTCTTCCAACAATGCAAATAAAAACATTATTAACTTTTTTTATGAAATAATAAATGATGATAACATTATTCTTACTGAACCAAGATAGTTTTCTTCATAGATTAAGATCACTTAATGGATGTTACCTATGAAAATGTCACGGCACACTTTTGCCGAATCAGGAGTATACGTGTCACGCATAAACTGACTCAAGTGGGTCTATATCACGTGAAACGTAAAATTTCACTTTCGATATTTTGCAGTGGTTTTCTAAATTCGTTTCATTTCAAAATTAAGACAAAGCCATACTAAATCATACAAAATCGTATGTTTTTGTTTTGAAAACTTGATCGCCTAGAAGTATTATAGATGCTTCAATTAAATACTGCGTTTTGAACATACCTTGGCCCTTAAAAATATCGGTCATTTTTTTATAAGTCTTATATTAGCGTAGAAAAAAATAAAGTATTAGGTATATAAAAAATATCTTTCAAGTGCAAACTCTCCTATTTATAAATCCCTTTTCGGATATGGTTTTATTGTTTAATGTAGCAAATTCAGTTTCTTTTATAATAATCGCAAAAAAAATTGATATTTAGGCCCGAACTTCACAAAATAAAATACAATATGCATTTTCGCTTTGTTATTTCTGACATCACAGCGACAATACCGCAGTCGACGAATTTGGATTTTCAAAGTGAACCTTATGCGGTCCACCCAAGAACTACTGACTTGCCACACCCATTTTCTCTCAGTCCGGCCCCGGATGGAGCGGGGAATAGACGTAAGGCTCCGCGTCGCTTGGTTCCGTGAAATCAATTTTAAATTCTCGGAGTTAATGTTTTTGGAGGGCTTTACGAAATCAACCTGAAAAACAATTTTCTCAAATACCTTTTCCGACATTTCCAAAAGCTTTTTCTCAAGTATTTTTAAACTCCTCCCATAAAGGGGCGTAAATTCCGATTTCGTTTTTTTTCCTACTATTGGATTGCCTTAAGTAAAAATGTAGAATAAATAGTATGTGTTAATGCAAATCTTTGACTGAAATTTTGTTCGGAAAAGAATTCTGTGGCAGTAGTGCGTAGAGTCAAAATAAATGAACCTTACAATACATGTAAATAGGTTTCATTTTGGGAGGCAGGTATGGGTACCGCCGTAACGGGAAACTTTTATTAGATAACCAACACCTCTGCCATAGGTCACCCCAAGTGGTTCACTACGTTTGGTGACTTAGCAGTGGTGCCTGGTTCATGGGACAAGGTTTGTCAATTTGGTAGGCAGGTATGGGTGCCGCCGCCCGGGAACCATTTATTGGATATCCAACACCTCTAGCGTGGGTCAACTCAAGTGGTTCGCTGTGTTTAGTGACTTAACAGGGATGCCTGGGTTCATGGAGCGAAGTTTGCTGATTGAGGGTCGGATCGAGACAGAGCGGTTGAGGGAGGTCTTTGGATGGATGCGCGCGTAGCCGCCACACTGAGCGTTTGTTAGTACCAGCAGTATAATATATGACACAACGTTGAGGTGGGGGGAGCGGACCGTGAAGTAGCTGCCACAGATGGATTCATACGTCCGTCACTCCTGGACACACTGACCTGCAGATTCCTACCCATTCATTGTACTATTTTCTTCCCAGAACTTCTTCTCCTTCCTTTCCTTAAAAAACCCTCCAAACAGCATCCCATTAGATAAAATACGAGATAAATTATTTTCACAGGGTCAAAATTAGGTGTAATCATAGAATAAGCTATGAAAACGCATCTTGCGAATGGGAACACAAGATTCCCCGCCCAGGGGGAAAATGTATAATGTTTCATTGTAGAAATCTAAACCATATATTATAGACAAAACACAAAACAGATATAACTCGAAAGTCGTACAGTTTATTGGTGTAGTTTACACGTTAATCGTACCATGCAAAACGTACTGACTTTGTTTTGTAGGTATTGCAACCAGAATTAAGTCGTACATAGCACTCACACAGATGTGTTGCTCGGAAACAGCATATTTAAAACTTGTTAGTTTATTTCAGAAAATAAAATATACGTATAAACAAAAAAATATATATGATAAAAAAACGAACTACAAAACTTTACGAATAACTGTAAAAACTTTTCGAATTCGATGAATTTCGAATTTTTGGACATTTCTTATCCCTTTATCTAATTACTAGCTGGGCTACCCGGCTTCGCTTAGAACAATAAGATAGTGTTCTGGAATGCTGCACAATGATGTTCCCGATTTCCTATTCCTGATCATTCCACGACATACTCCGCCACTCTTTCCACAACTTTCTACAGCTCTATGGAACCTTCTAGAACTTTCCGGAAGACTGTTCTAGAAATTTCAAGAGGGCGAAATTTTCAGCCCTTATATCTTTAAAAGCACGCCTTTTAGGTAAAAACGGATACCCTTATTCCCTAGGTGGGATAGAGATCTACCACACCATATAACTCCCTTGATCGAACCGGGACTCGTTTCTGAGTTTTTGCGAGCTGCACGTTTTTTTGGACTTTCTTTTATGCCACATTCAAATAAAAAAAATGTTACTCCTTACATGTCCTTTCCCGTGCGTTCCCCTCCAGCGTTCCACTTCCACCTTCCCCGCCACCGCTCTCCCGCTCCCCCGTCCCGCCAACCCCCCAGGCACTGCATTTCTTGACTCCTCTCCCGCCCGGCCCGTAGCCTAAACTTTTTTCTAATACTAACAATTTTAAACTCGTGATATCTTTCTAATTAAATATCCGAATTGAAAAATTCTTAAAGTTAAATAAAGGTATTGAAGCTGTCTTGAATGTGAAGTAATTTATTTTGATAAGGATTAAAACCAAGATACAAATAAAGAGCCTTTTCAAGCGGCGACATTTAAATTAAATTTTTAAAATAAAAGAATACTTATTGTGGCATAACCATAATAGTTAGACATATGCTGTCGCGAACTTTTTTGTTAATAATGATGTGTTCTATAAAGTCCTAGTACATTATTTTATTCTATCATCCATAGTTTTCGCAGCGCACGCGATTTAATGAATATTTTAGGTAATTTTTTTACACCCTGGGTTACATTATTGAAGTTTTAGTAAGGATGCCTATTTTTTTTTAAATATAATATAGCCTATGTCACCCAGGGATAGTGTAGCTTCCCAACAGGGAAAGAATTTTTCAAATCGGTTCAGTAGTTTCGGAGCCTATTCGATGCAAACAAACACACAAACAAACAAACAAACAAATATTACATTTGCAATTTTTTTATAGTGTAGTAGAAGTAGAAGTAGATAGTAGATAGTAGATAGTAGACTAGCTGACCCGGGAAATTTCGTACTGCCTCAGAATCAATAACTCTTGTTTTAACTTATTAGCTGAATTAAATTCACTTTTTTATTTACTTAAAAATTACACAATGAAGCAATTATCGATGCGCAACTGTGCGTGTTTTGTTTTTGTCAGTATCAGAGATGGCGTTGTGTACGGATTTATATTTTTTGTGATTTTCTTGCCTTTTCACTTACTTACGGGAACTATTGTATTTTACTGTGGAGGAGTGCAGACAGATACTCGTTCACCTTTTATAGCATTTTCGACTGTTGAAATTTTAGTGTGTAAGATAGAGGGGCAGCATTTTATGTTTAAGAAAAAAAGCAAAACAATCAGCGCATTGAGGCAAAGACAAAACCAACAAATCAAAGATCATAAAAATCGGTTCAGCCGATCTTGAGTTATAAATGGTGTAACTAACCCGACTTTGTTTTATATTAAACATATAAAGAACAGTGTTCATGGCGTAAGCGGAACTTTTGTCGTGAATTTGATTTTTTATGAATATCTTCAGTTTCATTCCAAAATAGGATGATATTTTGAAGAGGAAAATCACTGTCTGAAAGAGGGATTTTGATGATTTTTTAAAAAACCACCCCTAATCCATTTTCCCACTTTTTAAACAGAATATTGATATTTCTTAATTAAATTTCGCACACTTGATATGACGGCCTCCGTGGTCGAGGGGTAAAGCAATCCGCGTTCAAACCCCGCCGTGCGCAAGTAAATTTTATTATTAAACAAATAATATATAGCGTATTTGAGGCACGTTCCAGAGTGGAAGATATTCTCAGTATCGCCCTGGTGTAAGACCAACATTCATAATTGAAACAATGCTTGAAATTTCATTAGCCGTGTTTGGTGATCAGGTCTGAATAGCCAGGTAATTCCCCACCTTCCTCTTCTACATCTCATTTCCCTCTCTACTTCCTTCAGCCTCACAACATATCCAAATTGGATAGATATAGTCTCACTAGCTCGAGACGGGAGCAGCTGGGACTCTTGTGAGGGATTCACATAAAAATAAAAATGAGGAAAATTACTGTTTACATTTGATTTCGAAAAACTATGTGTGCAACACCAGGGACTTCAGCAAGTCACTAATAAAGTAAGTAGGGGTAAACCAGACTAGTGGCTGTTTCTCAGTGACATTTGGCAATAACATCCCTCCCTGTATGCGTATGCACAAAATCAAACAAACCATTTGAGAAGTGTGAGTTTCTTGAGACAACTCTAAATACGCGACCTACAATATAAACACAAGGCAATTTGTTGGTTCCATCAATACTAACAAATTACTATCACACAACTCATAACTTTTCAAGCATGTAGGTGTGATGTTGATAATTTGTGAAAAGTAAATCCATTATTACGATTTAACTTGTTTATCTACCATTCAAGCGTTTAAAACTTTTACCATTATCAAAGCATACAGTTCTTTATTTGATCCAGATGGTACTTTTGTTTCGTGTTGGTAAAGTTGTGATCTAATAAAGAAGCCGTACTTGAAATAGGTCGCTAAAGGGCGGTCAATTAAAATAACTTGATCTTTAGAAAATCAACAAGGAGGCGGTTAACTGAAAAAAACTTGAGGCGAGGACCTACGCCTCTAAAACAATTAGCCCTCGACCCCATTGAGACGGCGAACAAAGTAAATTATAATTAATTACGGTATAAAAAGGGGAAAATGTTTTATCATCATTTGACATAAATCTTGCAAAAGAAGTAACTTCTGAGAACCCTCGCTCTCTGCTCTCTAATGCACTTGAGAGAATTGTAGACATCTTTGAAGTGAAAACATAAAGCAGAATGAGACGTGAGGGAATTCACTTCAGTATTTTTTTAACTGCAGAGCAAAGGGTTTAGAGGAAAACAATCTTTATGGCATACAGCAGAGAGCTTCGCGTTGCACTAAGAAACAAAAAATAACCCCCCCTGTTATTTATCAATGTCAGCATTATTTTAGTTCAGTCGAGTAGAAAATGTTTTTAAAAATTTCTCTCTATAATAAATTATGATATTATATATTCATGCATCCTTCAAGTTGTTTGTTGGTTTCCACAATGATCTTGAAAAATTGAAATTTACAACATTTTTGTGAAACAATCTCTAATGACATCTCTTTCCTGCAATTTATTTCTACCGTTTCTGCTGTGCAGTGTGTTGTTTTTGTTGGTCCGAAGAAATGTATGCAAATGAGACTGTGATAAATCTGATTCTGCGAGTATCTCTCGTCACAAAAACAGGCACAGCATTGGGGAGAATATCGATTCGTAGTTTAAATAAATTCACCAGGTAGAAGGAAGCTGATTTCAATATCAAGGAACCGCACAGCCAATCCTTTGAATAAATAATTATTCTAAATCCCATCTCATCGTTTTTGTTGGCCCTTTTCTCAGATAATATTTATTTTGGCTCCGCAGCCATGGACTTATCATCTAAGCTCACAGCACGAACTTTTTTGTTCCCGGAAAACAAATATAATATTTACGGTATTTTTTAATACTCTTATTACTTTGAAAAAAAGCTCTCGTTCCTGAATTCGCCTGAACCATGTTTCCAGTTTTACCGACACATTCTTTTTTTTTCTGCCAGCACATGTTAAAAAGGCCTTTAAATAATCAGCGCATATCGTGTGACAAAAAAATGATCACAATGGAGACAATTCCTGTCACATTGCTTGAAAATCCTTTTGTTCGTTTGTCAGAAACTTCATTTTTTCAATATATTATCTTCAGGTTCTTTTGCACTTCGATAACGCGATGACTAACAATTAAAAAATTGCATGACTTGAGTTTCAAGACCGGCTAATATCGTCCGTGCTATTCGATTTGTTCCAAAAATACAAAAAAATATGTCCTTAGCGTGGACTAATTAAGTAACATGACATCTTTGTAAAAAAATACGAAATTTCGTTAGTTAATTTTTATATAGGGTGTTAAGGGACTACGGTTACTTTAACCAGTGATTCCTGACATTATTCGTAGTAAATAATGTGAATGAAATTTTAGGCCTCGGTGACGTTTTAATGTTTTTTATTCAAATTTTAACAAAAAAAATTCATGCTCATGTCATCACTGTTTACTCAGCCGAGTAATCACCCAACCCCTCACCCTAATCCTAACTGTCTAATACCTAAACCCCAAAATATGCCCAACATATATACACGGTTGACATTTGTCACATGAGAACGGGTCCTTTCTCCGACTCGTTCTTGTGTTCAACAGCTCGGCTGTGGAACTATTTTCTGGCCTCTGTGTTTCCTCTTTCCTACCACATGGGTCTCTTCAAGACCAATGTTCATTCCTTCCTCTCCTCAAAAAGCACACAGCATCTCCACACAGAATCCTGAGATGACATAGGTCCTGAGGGAAATTATTTTCCTCGAGGCCTCCTGTGTGTAGTAAATGTAAAAAAAATAAATAAAATACTTTTATTTATTGTTATCAAGTTGAATAAGTAGAAATTTTTATTTATTTTAAATATTTTATTAAACAATATTATTAAAAAAATAAAAATACTACTGATTTTTAATGTTTGAATTTTTGGAAAATATACCATTGTAGTACCGAAGATATAAGCCGTAAAAATATATCGGTATTTACGGTCGGTGGAAAATTTTGTGACATCACGGTATATATGAGGTCATACGTCATACTGCAACACTGCCGTTCTAATTATGAATTGTACTAAATCATGTCTCATGTAATGTCGTGAGATGCCATTGCATACATTTTACCCAAGTTTACTTTGAAAGCTCATAACTTCGGCATCAATTGAGATATCAAAAAAATATTTTTATTGGCTCTTTATTAACATTTTAAAAATAATGCATTTTCATCAAAGCAAAAAATATTAAATATTTCTAACAAATTATTGGTTTGTTTTTAAAAGAACCAAAAAGGTATGTAATAAGATACTTCTTACATTGAGTAGTACAAGATTCTGAAGCTTCTGAGGTTCTTGAACGATTTGGTGATTCTAATGATAAAACCAAGCATTATTTTGGCATTACATTACAGCATTACAATGTGTCGGTAATGGTTTCTGAATGTTAGCTTCGAGTCAAGTAAGATTCCCAAATCTCCAATAGAGTATACTATTTTTAAAATTTCATCCCGGATCGTGTCAGGGTAATCGATTTAATGGACGTTTTTCGTGAATGAGATGATGTTACATATGCTACTATTTAATTTCATGGCATTATGTATACACCATTGAAACTCCATTGAAAATATACCATGCTTAGGGTAATAATATGATAAGCTGAAAAATCAGAAATTCCTGTAGCAGAACTTTCCGTGAAGTATTTTGTTGTATATTCCTTTGGTAAGCTTTTAGAGAAACATACAAAAATAGCACTTTTGGTATTTGCGATTAAACGTTTACCTTTATTCTATATCCTAGAATATTTTTTTATAAAAGTCGCTTTTTCCGCACAAAAAGTTTTTTAAGGAAAGATCTTTAATAAAAATCTCTTTCTGTGAGCGTATTATCCGAGGAATTCAGTACCTGTCTAAACGCGTTGAAAACTTTGCTAATTTAAAGTAAGAAAAAAACGTTAGTTTGTTTGACCTCGGATAAATTACAAGACATTACGAATAAGGTTTTTGGCTGTGGCATCCATTCCTATACTTTCGGTTCCTGCTGGACAAACTAATTTCCGCATTCAACGATCCGAGAAGTCGAATCCGATTGTAATTTTAGAAAATCGGGCCACATTATCAGCCACACAGGGTGTGAGTTAATTACCTTAGTTTAGTATAATACTAGGAAAATATGATAAAATTATTGATTCATCATGAATGTAGTAGGCATTACTGTAAAACGAGACAACTTTTTTTAGTTTATTTTATACACATGATGAAATATCATATACATATTTATTGCTGATTCCCTTTATAATCTAAAATTCAATATAAACCAACACTGTGGAATCCAACAATTTTTTGTAACGTTGGAATAATATATTTAACAATTTGATGCGTTATAGTAATGTTTTATATTATATTTTGTTCGATGTCATTGTCAAATATTATATTGTTACGATACGCCCCTGAAGCGAGTAAATACGGGAGCACAGAACGCAGCACAAGTCCACACGGCTCGGCCGCCGCCTCTCCCCGCCCCGTATCCTGTTTCTCCTTGCCTCTCCCCCGTGCCCTGCCACTCGGCATTCCCGCTGCGCTCGCCACAGAAGAGATCTGAGCGCCTTTGCGAACGGACGCTCGCGGCCGGTAGCTGGCGGACCCAATTCAACGGGGCCGCGATGTATTATTGAAATACCTTTGAGTACAATCGGCCTTTTGCCGCACTATAGTTCGGTCTATTTAGACTACGAAAGTGCCTGATGAAGCTGCCACATGAGACGAGGTTCCTGCCAACCTACATGTAAGCTGTATCTTGATTTCCTCCTTAAATGTTGTCCGTAATTCAGTGAAATGTAGGGCCCCCGCGGAAATCACGACTCGGAGAGTTTCGTTTTGAGAGAGAGTCAGAGAGAGTTAAATACTTTAGCTAGGTTTGTGTAATTTGCATTTCTTGTAATTGAATTGTACTGTAGAAACCTATGTATGTGTTTGAGTTTACAATACATGTCTAAATGATTTAACATTGTTATTATTCTGCTACGGCGGGAGGATTGTTGACCAGTGAGGATCCCGTGGGTCACCGGAGGATGGAGAGAAGTTCCCTAGCCTTGAGCTGCCCACCCCCCTGAATAGAGAGTACCATAGTCCCGCTGAGAGCTAGTCAGGGACGTGTTTTGGGCCCTGGTATTGGTTTAGAAGCCGACATCGAGGCACCCTAACAATTGGCATCAACGTGGAGCCTGGAATTTTTTTCTCTATCCCGGTCGCTTTGCGGGACCTTCCTTTGTCGAAATCCTTCCCGCATAACAACTATTTTGTAAACATTAATTATGCCTTGTTATTCTACAGTGAATCCTGTAAAAAAACCACAGAAACCAATATGTAAATTAGATCCATAACGGATCTGACTGGAATTATAAATTGCATCGCAAGTTGAAACAACGGCCATTTTGAGTACCCGAAACGCCGCGAATCTGATTGCGCACGCGTCACCAAACAGCGAGCGCGTAGCAACAGCAATCCGCGCCAAATCCAACGGCCTTTGTTTCACGCGATATTCCGGATTGTGCGCGCAAATGCCTTGTTCCCGCCGATATCCTAACCGACTGTTGCTAGGCTGCGTTTTAAATCCAAACCGTTTTTTATGACTGAACCGGGATACCAACGGAAATCATTGATTCTGGAACCCCAGTTATTTTGCGAATTCCTTAATGAAAATTTCGGACTTACGTATTTTTATTATTTCTGCACAATATACCAATTGGCCCACTTGTGTCTGTCAAATTAGTACAATTTAATGTTTCTCCAAATGGACAAAATAATGACTTTCTTTCCCCATTGTACATTATAGGTACTGTTTTTTTTCAGCATAAGTGAAAGTGAATTGTGTTTTTTCCCTTACATAAGTGAAAAGTGGAATAATAATAAAGCCAATGACTGATTCCATGAATAAATAAAGCAATTTTAATATGGTTGGATGCAATAAACCCCATATTCAGTCATTTTCATCCGGAAGTTTGTCCTTTATTTGCCAGAAATGTGCCTTTTGTGAACTTTAGTGCCTTTCTCAGTGCAAAGTGTTTTGTGAAAATAAAAGACCTGTTTTCTAAAGGTCAGTCCTGGCAAAATTTTTCTAAAATAAATAAATACTTGTGAATTTCACAGTTTTCTCAAAAGTGGTCAGTGAAATACAAAAACCTTTACCACTAAGGTCTTTCCACGTAAAATTTTTTCTCGTCTGCCTCTCCTTGACAAGAATTCTGGTGTCATGTATACAAAACACATTTGGAAGTGCCAACAGTGATCACCAAGTGAAAAGTGCCTCACAAAAATTAATTTTTGCGCTTTCTAAAGGAAACCCCTGGCCAATTTTTTTCTTCTCCTCACCACCCAGGAAACTCGCAATGGAGGACAAGCAAGCTATTACACCATCCAACTTGGGTACCATTCCCAATGTGCATAGTTTATCCAAAGCCCACTTACAAGCTGCTTTAAGGGATAGAGGACTCTCGCCATCAAGCAAATCTAAATCTACATTGAAGGCATATGCACTTTTATTCAACAAAAAGTACATTAGGAGAATAAATCTCGCCCCCTCCAACGAAAATAATTCATGTTCGGCTACGCAAGTTTTGGATAATCTTGACAAAGAACCTACGCCGCATGTAATGATAAAACAGGACGTCGCACCCATCTTGACACAAGATAAAACTTACGATTTATCCTCTTGGAAAGTCAAATATAATGGCGTCTCCGATGTGCTGGATTTCATTGACCGTATTGAAGAAACGGCTACAATCAAAAATATCCCATTCAAGATTCTACGGAGAAACTTTATAGAACTCATCTCCCCAGAATTAATTCCGTGGCACCGCATCCAAAAGACTAAATGCAAAGATTGGAATAAACTCAGAGCTGCCCTTATCTCTAGCTTTGGAAAAAAGGAGGCCCAGCACCGGATCAAACTATCTCTACTATCTATTAAACAACTAGTAGATGAACCTGTGGCTACATTCATAGAAAGGGCTGAGTCCATCAACATCAAGCTTTCACATCCTGTTCCGGAAGCTGAACTATTACCAGTCATAACTGATGGCCTTTTAAGCAAATACGAGAACATCATCACCTCACAGAAAATTGCATCCCTGGCCCAGCTAAACGAAGTCTGCCTCCTCCTGGAATCGTACCAGGATAGGAAAAACATAAAGAATGTGTCGAATAATGTGGTTGTGCCAAGCCGTTCGTCTGGTTTAAAGCCAGAATTCGACAACAAAAAAGTGTGCTCCTTTTGCAAAAAAGTAGGCCACCTGGCCGCTACTTGTTTCAAGCAAGCAAGACTTCTGGAATCCAAGGAACCCCGAACCTCCAAGAGACACCACTCTAGGGACCGCTCTCCTCCACGCGACGAACTGCGCAACATTTTTAAGAAATCAAGGCACAATGCAGAAAGGTTACAAAACCCAAGCGATGTCAGACCTCAGGTGGATTTCTCCAAGCCCCCACCAAATTTCTACATGAAGAGGCCAAAAAACTAAATAATAACCTCTCAGGTACCCATTCTGAACCAAGGTCTAAAGAATGGACTGATTGGTTATCACACATTAAGTATTTTAACCAGACCTTAAATGTTTCCTCGGTTTGTTGCAAACAAGCTAAAGATGGGAGACCCTATGCTCTTTTCTCTGTTAACAATGTGCCCTTTTCCGGATTACTTGATAGCGGTGCATCTGTCAGCTGTCTTGGCAACAATGCTCACCTGCCTTTTGTTAACAGTGATTTTAAAATTTCGCCACAAACAACACACCTGACGACTGCGGATAATGTTTCCCAGCCGGTCATCGGTACCCTCGCACTACCAATTAATTGTAACAATAAAATAATTACAATCAATTTTCTAATAGTGCCCTCTATATCCCAGAATTTCATCCTTGGCGTTGACTTCTGGAAGGCTTTTAACGTTGCTCCCCAAGTATTTAATACTCTTGGCGAAACCTCCACTGCTGCTCAAATTAGTGAGATCCGCACAATAATACCTCACGAAAATTTAAGCACGGACCAAGCTCTCCAACTAAAGGAAATGGTCAATAAATTCGAATCAATATCTTTCGAAAAATGTGGATTGGGTTTGACAAATTTGGTAGAACACCACATTAAAACCAATGGCCCACCCATAAAGCAACGTTATTACAACTTAGCCCCCCAAAAGCTTAAACTTTTGGAAAAAGAACTTGATGAAATGTTAAAAATGGGTGTGGTGGTTCCCAGCAGAAGTGCATGGACCAACCCAACTCTTTTGGTTTCTAAAAAAGATAGCTCCGCACGTTTCTGTCTCGACAGTAGACGTTTAAATTCTTGTACGGAAGCTGACGCATACCCCTTACCTTACGTCCACGCGACCTTAGACAAACTGCGCAACGCCAAGTTCATCTCCTCTGTTGACCTAAGCAAAGCTTTTTGGCAAATACCTTTGGACGCAGAATCGTGTGAAAAAACTGCTTTCGTTGTACCTGGTAGGGGAATGTTCCATTTTAAAAGATTACCCTTTGGTCTAAAGAACAGCCCCGCCGAATTACAAAGACTGATGGACAAACTCTTCGGTCCTGAAGTCGATAACAGCCTGTTTTGTTACCTTGACGACCTCATCATCGTCAGCGACACCTTTGAAAAACACCTATTAATGTTGGAAAAGGTTTTTCAACAACTCAAGTTCGCTGGTTTAACCATCAACTTGAAGAAGTCTGAATTCTGTAAGTCCCGTTTACGTTATTTGGGATTCATTATTGACGAAAAAGGTCTAAGAACAGACCCCGCTAAGGTGGAAGCCATGGCAAATTTCCCCCGACCCAAAAACGCGAAAGAAGTCAAAGGTTTCCTTGGACTTGCAGGTTACTACAGAAGATTCATCAAAGACTTTTCCACAATTGCAGCCCCCTTAAATAAAATTACCGGCACCCGTAAAGGTGTCAGCAACTTCCGATGGTCTGCTGAAACTGAAGAAGCGTTTACAACTTTAAAAAATGCCCTTCAAAAAGCCCCCGTTCTGAATTGCCCGGATTTTGCACTCTCTTTTACCCTCCACACGGATGCCTCCAACGTAGGAATCGGTGGAGTCCTAACTCAAGAATTCCCAGATGGCGAACACCCTGTAGCGTATTTTTCCCGTACACTAAATAAACACGAGAAAAACTACGGAATTACCGAAAAGGAGTTATTGGCTGTATTGGATTTTGTTCACCATTTCCGCGGTTACATAGACGGTAGCAAATTTACTGTAGTCACAGACCATAGTAGTTTGAAATGGTTGATCTCTTTAAGTAATCCCTCCGGTAGACTCGCTCGTTGGGCCTCCCGTTTGTCTCAATTCAATTTTGATGTTGTACACCGTAAAGGCGCGGACAATATTGTTCCTGACGCTCTTTCAAGAATTGAATTGGCTTCATTAAATGTTGACACAATTGCCCCCCCTCCATCCACAAAAGATGAATGGTACTTGAAAATCTTCGAAGGTTGTAAAAATAATCAACAAAAGTTTCCTAATTTTATCATAAAAGAAGGACAACTATACCGTAATTGCAAGGCACCACTATCCATCCTCGAAGATTACTCTTGGAAACTTGTCGTTCCCCTCGAAGGAAGAGAACAAATAATAATTGACAATCATAGTGCTCCCGACTCTATACACCCAGGAACTTTCAAGACGTATAAAAAGATTTCCTTGAAGTATTACTGGCCTGGTCTTTTCAAACAAATTCGCAATTACATCTCTAAATGTGAAACTTGTAAAGCTTATAAACATAGCACGGCAGCACCTGCCGGCCTAATGGGTAACCCCAAACGCGCCGACAGACCCCTACAGTCATTGTCAATGGACCTCGTCGGACCTTTTCCTCGAAGTTATGCCGGACACATGCACATACTTAGTGTAGTGGATGTTTTCACCAAATTCTGTTGGATCTTCCCTTTAAAAAGAGCCAACGCGTCCGCCATCACCAAACTTCTGGAAAAACACATTTTTATACCTTACGGAACACCCAGAACCGTAATTGTTGATAACGGAAAACAGTTTATTGCCCAGGAATTCAAAGAATTTCTTGCCAAATACGGAATCAAGGACATTTATTATTACACCTTGTACACTCCCCAAAATAACACTGTCGAACGTTACAACCAAACAATCAACACAGCTCTAGCTATTCTAGTTGATAAAGATCAACGCACTTGGTGTAAAAACCTAGATAAAATTCAGGCCGCTATGAACAACACTGTTAATCTGGCCACTGGTTACACACCTTTCTTCTTAAAACACGGTATGGAACAAGTCGTCCATGGTTCTCTACATAGGGACACAAACTTTCCTACGTCATCTGCCACCACAAGCAACCCTACCGCAGACTATGCCCATCGCTTGGAAGAACTGTCGGCCATTTACAGTGAAGTCACTGATGCTTTGCTCCTGGCTCACCAAAAGAGTGCGGACAGATATAACTTACGTAGAAAACATGTCACCTTCAATACAGGAGACATAGTTTGGAGAAAGAACAACACACTTTCCCAAGGAGCCATGTATTTCTCTGCTAAGCTGGCACCACGTTTCGTGAAGGCCAAAGTCCTAAGGAAAATATCAGACCTAGTGTACTCCTTGTCTGACTCATCTGGAAAGCACATTGGTAATTACCACATTAAGGACATTGTAAAGTCTGGAAGTGAGGAGTCAAGTAAAACTGCCCCCACTATCTCAGCAAACGCAAAATGATCCAGTATGTATCACATTTTTTTGTAAGCTTACAGAGTCTTACTACGTCAGGCGTGTATTGTGTCAATCACATGCCCATCGTTTCGTAAATGAAACAAGTTGTAAATTATTTTGTAAATTAATGCGTACTCTCCTTGAAGTTACTTTCAAATGTTGTTTTTGCACTGTTTTTTCTTTCCCTCACGGCAATTTTTTCTTTTATTTTTTTCACCTGTTCTAAAACTGATCACTTTGGAACGGAGACACTTTTCGAGTTTCAATGTTTGGGAAGTCGCGAGCCCATTTATTGTCTCAACACGTACACTACGCAATGTTCATGCCACGTCATACCCTGCCTTGTCATGTAATTTTGTAATTTTTCTCCTATTTTTTTGTTGCATTTTTGTCGTGTGGAAAGGAACTTTCTCACCTGTTTATTTTGTTCATGTAAAGTAGTTGACAATTGCCCATCGGCGTGTCGTTCTAGAAGTCGGGTTTTGTAAATTCCAAAGTGTTAAATTCCGACTCAGAACCAGTTAACTATTTTTACAATTTTTCCTTTTATCTTGTTCATCATGAGTTGTAAAACCTTCCGAGGTATCTCTAGCATGAAAATCAAACAGTGGTTACTTACATAGTCGCCCCTCGTATATATAAGTTTTTTTCAATTTTTTCCTCTTAAATTAAAAATTGATGGCGTCCTACCCAAATTCATGCTCTTGTACCAAAATTGGATATCGACACGTCCATTTTGGAACTTGTATTTATAAAACCAATGATTGGTCTTTATAACCCTGTATATAAATCAATTTGGCTCGTTTCAACTAAGGTACGTAAAACCGAATCATCCGGTCTTTGGTTGTTATAACAAAGCCACCTTTTTGTTATTTTGTTTTTTTGCTTGTACGTTACGTATGTCTTATATGACACGTTTCAACCCTACGAGACAGGTTAATAAAACCTTATGGTCATCCTGATTTTGGAATTCACAACTTTTAGGTGTCCATTTAACCAAATATTTGCAACCCAAATTGCACATAACCTGGTATGTTTGTAACTGCACAAAGGGTATGTAAAACCGTAATTGGTCCCTTTTCTTTGGTCTTCCTCACTACAGGTTGCCACAACAGACAGTATGTAAAACCATTATAGGTCTGTCTTTGTTTTAAATACTTGGTGTAAGTAGAATTATACTCTGCCATCACCCTTGTATTTTGTAACACATGAAGTAGCATCAAATTGTCTATCTTCTCTGTCGTACGCTCTTGGGCTACGGAGTTAGTTAATCTAACGAATCTTTATAAAAGGTGTTAAAATCAAGCATCATTAACGTTTATTGTGTTGTATTTAAACGTAACCCTGTTACATTATAGGAGAGATCCTTAGAACATCCACCGTTATAGGAGGGATCCTTAAAATACCTGCCACGATACGAGAAGTTCGTCATAATCACTTTTGCTCATAGCTAAATGTTATTGAATTGGTCGTGTGACATATTTGTCATGAGTACCACCCTTTCTGTACAATCTATTTTGGTCGTGTGTCATTCATTTGTCATGAGTACCGCTTTTGTATTTTGGTCGTGTGTCATTCATTTGTCATGAGTACCGCTTGTATGTATAATTGTGTACAACCCTTGTACACGAGACGTGGAGACGTTAAAACACTTACCGTGATTCGTGCGAACGACATAATATCGGCCTTGCCATCTTCTTTAAGAGGCATTGTATAAACTCTTGACTTCTGTCTATAATTGAGTTTTATCTTGTATGTACTTACATGTTCTTATACACTATACGTGGAGACGTTAAAACACTTACCATGAGTCGTGCGAACGAAATAATATCAAACCTTTTGTGTGCGATCTACGAAATGTAGTCCACAACCCTTTGTTGTCATTCAACGCCAATGCCCGTGGACCTCCTGTTTTTTTACTTCTTTGCAAAAAGGAAAGAAGCCCAGGAGTATCTACTATCCCAAAAGGACTAGTTTGTAGCTTCACTGCTAACTATGGGGCATAGTGCTGTGGGAGTTAATCGATTGAGCACAAAACCACCCAACTCGTTGTCTGGGGAACGGATAAGAAAACCCCCAGGTTTGTGAAATTGGAGCAAGGGTCTGTCTTTTCTCACAATCACGCAGGAGTTTTTAAAATGACCCCTAATCTTTTGCCCAATACACGCAAAAGATTAGTCTCTTTGTTAATGTGTATTCAAATTTCTCCTCATCCTTTTAACAATTGTAAAGAGTCAGGAAATCTGCTGGTTGATCATGTTTCATTCTCACATGGAGTTTGAAGTGGAAATTAGTCCAGTCTCTAGCAAGTTTCGTCACTCAACTCCTTTCCTTTTCCTTTCCTTTCTCCTCACCATCATGTTCTCAGGTATATGTTATGAAGAGGAAAATCTGTTGTTAACCATAATTCGCCCTCACTGGGAGTGCGAATCGGTAAACTAACCAATTATCAGCAGGCTTTCTCCCTCACTCTCTGCATATGTCTCACCTTTTCTTCTTTTTCTCAATTTTACGAAACACATTCATGAATGTTGGATATGTACGATATGCACTTGGCGTACCGTCTGTCTCCTTTTGACAACCTTTATTCATGAATTGGTTTCTCTGCTTTTACCGTGACTCATTCACGACTTCTTTGTCTTGTTCGTTGAAATTCTACAAAAATGTTACCACCTTTATGTTAACATAGGCCATGGAAGGCCGGTTGTTTTTTTAACCAAGACATATTGTCACTTGGCAAACGCCAAGTCATCTTGGTAAAGGAAAATGTTCATGTAATCACAATTTAGTTAGAAAACTCTCTCTTCGTCACTCTCTGGGTCGGTGGTTAAAACTTCGTTTATTTCATTATCTGGACACATTTTGTTTCTCTCCAAACCTTTTCTTCATTGGTCCCTAGGCAGGTAAACTTCAAGAATTTTGCTCTAATAATAATTTCTCCCGGATTAAAAAGAAGCCCAGGCGGATGTCATCACCAACAGCCAAGCTGAGCTCCACTTCCTGACAGCACGCGCTGTGGTTACTAGGTCCCTCCTGCTGCCATTTTTCTACGCATTTGTTCCTGAAAGCACAGACCATACCGCCCATATGTATGTTGTTTTGTCGTGCCACAGCAAGTTGAGTTGTCCCGCTATACATTATGACACTCTGAACCACCTTTTGGGCACGCTAGCTCCTAGGTTTGTTCTTACTCTTGCTATCGATGCCAACCATGTCGTCTCTTGCGCTGTCATGCAGTGACGCATATATCGTCATGTGTAAACCATCATTAACTTGACTTCTAGTATTCGCTGAATGCGTACCAATACAAGTTATGTTGAGCTACATTATGCTTCAATAACCATTATATACGATCCGTGTTTACCTTAATAACACTTTAGGATTCGTACTGGTATGTCTGCAGACACTGGATTCTCCTCCTCAATGACCTCTGTAACCATAGTCGCGGCACAGCAACCACAGTCTCCACTTCGTGAACTTCGACGTCTTCGACAAAACCAAGTGTTTTCTAAGGCCCAAGTGTACTTTTGAGTGTTATCTCAAAGGGGTCTGATTACAGTGATAATGTAATCCTTAGAATCTGTGAAACCACGTCCTCTTCTTCGAAATTCTCCGAAACCAAACAAATCCACGCTTCGCAAACTTAGCTCCCAGACCAATGAAACTTTAGAATCACACAGGCATTTTTGTTCTTGTTTTTTTTGTTCTTCGATTGTACAAATATGAATTGTTATTTTTCAATTGCATAACCATGTATTGTTATTTTGTTCAATTGCATAACCATGTATTGTCATCTTTCAATTGCATAATCTTGTATGTTGTTTCACACCATGTACTTTCACCAAAACTGTTCTTTTCCAAACATTGTATGTACCCCTCACCCATTCCCTACAAACATTGTGACCTAAACTATAACATAAATTGCATGTTCTAGCTAGGCATCTCTCAAGCAACGAATCTCTCAAAAACCCCAATGAAAGTTTAAGAGGATTTTTTTTCCTACAGCTCCATTGCCACGTCGCTTTTTTTCCAAGCGCGGGGGGAAGTGTTACGATACGCCCCTGAAGCGAGTAAATACGAGAGCACAGAACGCAGCACAAGTCCACACGGCTCGGCCGCCGCCTCTCCCCGCCCCGTATCCTGTTTCTCCTTGCCTCTCCCCCGTGCCCTGCCACTCGGCATTCCCGCTGCGCTCGCCACAGAAGAGATCTGAGCGCCTTTGCGAACGGACGCTCGCGGCCGGTAGCTGGCGGACCCAATTCAACGGGGCCGCGATGTATTATTGAAATACCTTTGAGTACAATCGGCCTTTTGCCGCACTATAGTTCGGTCTATTTAGACTACGAAAGTGCCTGATGAAGCTGCCACATGAGACGAGGTTCCTGCCAACCTACATGTAAGCTGTATCTTGATTTCCTCCTTAAATGTTGTCCGTAATTCAGTGAAATGTAGGGCCCCCGCGGAAATCACGACTCGGAGAGTTTCGTTTTGAGAGAGAGTCAGAGAGAGTTAAATACTTTAGCTAGGTTTGTGTAATTTGCATTTCTTGTAATTGAATTGTACTGTAGAAACCTATGTATGTGTTTGAGTTTACAATACATGTCTAAATGATTTAACATTGTTATTATTCTGCTACGGCGGGAGGATTGTTGACCAGTGAGGATCCCGTGGGTCACCGGAGGATGGAGAGAAGTTCCCTAGCCTTGAGCTGCCCACCCCCCTGAATAGAGAGTACCATAGTCCCGCTGAGAGCTAGTCAGGGACGTGTTTTGGGCCCTGGTGTTGGTTTAGAAGCCGACATCGAGGCACCCTAACAATATCGTTAAGAATATTTCACGGTTTTACGCTTTATTCTTCAAAAACTACTTGTACATTCATAAAATTTTTCACTTTTATAACTTTTGGTATAAATTATGTATTTCTCAATAACTTAAAGATTATTTTATTATCTATGTTACAGCCCCCATGGGCGTAAAATAACAATAAATGAATATATTAATTGTATTTGTGTTTAATTCGTAGAACCCCATTTTTTTTTTTATTTTTTTTTTATTTAATTAAAATTAAATTTGATAGTGTTATTATCAAGCTCTGCAAGTATTGTAGTAAGTATTTTTGTTACAGCTGTTTCGGTTTACAGTACTATTTTGAAACTGTGGTTAAACCACATTGAGACGACATATTTATATGAATCTAAATCTCAATTTTGGAAGTGTCATGGAAATGTCAAAAGATTTATTACCGGTTAAACCAATTTGCTGAGAAATTAAGTATAGACAATAGACACTCCATTGATAATTAGAGTTAAGTGTTAATTACATGTTAGTTAATGTTAATTAAATAAAAAATAAAATTAAACATTGGGATTTGAACTCTTAGGCCATTCGTACATGGAGATACTTACAGGAGACTCGAGTTTCGAGCGCGTAGCATACGCTCCGCACGCATCGCGACGCATCGATGGGGTTCGATATTAGTTGAACGCTTCTGAAAGTGCTGGTAGCGTGCTGCGCAAGTTGCATTCGCGTCTACTACTCGTTTGATAGAAATGACGTCCGAACATGATTGGAGGTGTGAAAATATTCAAAATATAACTACATTTTACCAGAATACATAAGAAAGAATTTAGCGGCGAAAGCGTTGTATTGAGATTTGAAAAAGGAAATTTATCACTATCCTTATGCAGGTACTTGCTCGAATATCGTAGTGTAAATTAAACCAATTACAAGAATAATTATTTACTTTATATCAATAAGAAATTTATTTAGTTGTCGATTTCAATAACCTAAAACGAACAATCACTACACTTATAGAAGAGGACAAATAACACCATCCAACGATACAAGCTTGCTTGTTGGTTCGCAATATCATAAATATGCATTTCTTACGAAATAAATGACTAAATCATCCCTTTCAATATAAGCTTTACATAATTTATGTTTTGCTAAGAGTAGGTAACGCCCTGTATGTATGGCTAACTGAGAAAACTGAAAACTGTATTTAGGTAGGTGTAGGAAAGCCAACCGAACCGTATGCATATTGTAATAATTTTACCTGACGATGGCAAAGTTTTATATGTTCCTATTTCAACAAAGTTGGTTGGAACTTCTTGTTTTGAAACACGAGTTGCTAACCAATATGGCTCGTGCCTTATCTACTATTTAGTGCAAATGACCCAAATAGCGTACGGATCGAATGTAAAACTGTGCCTTGGGAATGGTTACATGGCTCACATTATTATTTAAATGTCAAACAAGTGTTTAGCAACTCAAAAAATTGTTTCTACATTATTTGATACAAGCGTTGTTTGCACTTTTTGTTGAACGCCATCTCCTCATAAAGCCATCGCAAGAATTTTAAATCTGAATTGACGCTCTGTCTTTTTTTTATAAGAATTGTAATCGATTCGTTTTCATTTTTTTAATTAATGCAAATCTTGGAAGTGAAAATTAACCCATATCCCAATTTTTGATCGAGCTGAAACTCGGTAGATAGACTCGTTTCCGATGACTATGCATTCTTACAAACACACGCATTTATCTGAAATTGGATGAAATGATGGCACAAGTAGATCGTGCCGTTAGATGCCTGAGACTGTGGCGTAAAGTCGAAAGTATTGCACTGGGTACATAATAAAAAATAAATGTGTTGTTATAAAAAAAACTTTGTTGTTACAATAATACGAGTATATACATTTTTTTTATTATTATTTCATAAATGTTTACATGTTACAGTTTAGCAACGTATACTTGAAGCGTATATTCCGGTTTTTATAATAACGTAGTTAGGAGATTTTTTCAATGTTGATGTGTGTTTCAGGCTAATAATTATTGCTTATAATAATTGTAACGTAGTTTAGTTCATTTTCTTTTTTTATCAATGTTCACATTCAAACTTAAATACTACCTAGTATTTTTTTTATTTTTAAATACAAATTCGTTTTCATAATTAAATTAATTCTCCAAGTAAAAATTTTATTAAGCCCCCAAAACGAGCGGAATCCGAGCGGTAATAGGCGGGGTGTGTGTGTGACGTCATTTGGACACTTCCTTTGGAGATTTTTTTTTATTCTTCAATATGGAATTCCAGTATTTTTTATCAATTTTGACCTATATCAGAATTAATGGTATAAAATTACAACAATTGATCAAGATTTCAAAGTTAAATTAATTTTTTAAATTAGAATTTTTGAATAACGACTTCCGCTCGGACCAATTCTGTCAACATTTTGTATAAAACTTGAATTCGCAGCTAGCGCCACACGCTAGCCAGTAGACGACTTACGAATCCCATGCGAACTAATTCTGACATTTACGAAATCAGCTGTTGGTGGGCCGCTATCTTCAGGCAAGCGCTAGTTGGTAGCGAGCAAAGGTGACCACCTTTCAACTTTTTTCTTAGATTGTCCACAATTTGCTGGTTAGCTAGTAATATATAACTATATATAACTATACACTGAGCGAGTTTACTAACAGATAGTGAATTTCCCCGGTAGGCTAGGCTTTACAAGTAAAAAGACCCATAACATGGCAGTACGCAAAACTGTTTGATCTGTACCTCTCTCATCATAAACAAACCATCTCTCATGTAATAGAAAGAGATGCACGATCATTATTTGAATGATCGTACAAACTAGCGTACAGATGACGTCAGAATTCTTTCAACCAATTATGAAGCGTTTTTAGTTTATAGCATTTTAATCAATTTTTAATAACGTTTAATTAATCCTAAGAATAATAATGTTGAAATGTATTTATATATTTAGAATCGATATTTTTTCATCTATATGAACATATTTTTAATAAGTCTAAATATGTTTCACTCAACTTCTTTATTAAACATTCGAATCCTCATTCCACAGTGACTAATCCGATATCCGTAATTTTCGTATTGTAATTCCTAGGCTAGACTCATCCATTCACGATCTGTTACGGTTCAATGAATTCGATAGCCTTTAGGTAGGTACGGTAGTTTGTTGTTTGTTGCGCGGTCGGGTGATTTAGTCGTAATTTGCGTCAACGTAAATGTCGCTAGTAAATGGATGCATTAAAAGTGAAGTATCTTTTGAGGAAAGAGCTCGCGAATTGAATTTTGATAATTGAAATATTTGTCAGACGGGTTATTTTTAAATACATCTATTTGATTTTAGATTTTTCTAAATACAAGAATGCATATCTTGAAAGTGGAAATTAACCCACTTCCCGACATCCGATCGAGCGAAATATTCGGCAGATATACTGGTAGTTGATAACTATACATTGTATCAACTTTTCGTGACATTCACGAACACACACGCATTCCTCTGAAATTGGATGAAATGATGGCGGAACTAGGTTGTATGTACGTACCGTTCGATGCGGTATGTCGAAACTATTTCACTACATAATAAAAAATACGTAATTATATTTTTTTATCCTTGTTTTTTTTACGGGTTAATTTGTTTTATTATTGTGACAGGTTTTTTTTATTTGAATACCCAAGAATTACAATTTGGAATAGGTACCGCTGCTCTGAGAGCCATTTATTGGATAACCAACACCTCTGCCATAGGCCAACCCTAGTCGTTCTTCACGTTTGGTAACTTAGGAATGGTATGGGGTGAGGTATGTACAGGTCTTCGCAGCGAATGTCCTGGACACATTGAACCCTAGATTCCTATCCACCCCTCATACCTTTTTCTTTCCTAGAACGTCCTCTCCTTTCTTTTCTTAAAAAGACCCTCCACACAGCATCCCCGAATATGACGTTCGTTTATTTGATTTTATTTACCCTTACCCTATTTTTATTAAAGCAACGTTAGTGGTTTATTAATATTTTTGTTAAAAAGCGATTTACATAGAAAATCAATTATGAGGGATATTTCCTTTAAGAATTCTTATTTATTTAGTGATTGTTTAAAGTGTAAAATATTAGTTTTCTTTCAAAAATAAACACGTTGACTAAAGACGATTTTTTTATTGTTGATGAATTGATTTAAAATGGTTCCACAAAATAAGTTTGCTGTGTTTGAAGAATTGTGTTTCTATTTCAATAAAAATGATTTAAAAGTATTATCATGTTAAACGAGCTAACTTTTCACTGGAATATATTTTTAATTGAAACAATATTGTGTTTAGCCAAAATTGGTCTCGATAAATCGGGATTAGATGAATTAAATGTCATAAGATAACAGGGGGACCAAGAAACTGTCAGACTCAAGGGACGACATAGTTGTCCAGTGATCCATTGTTAGAGGAAACATCTGTCAAAAATATGTTGACAGTTCCAAATTGTAGAACAATATTGTGAGGCGTGCGTGGGCCATTTTGCTACGAAGGAAAAATAAACGTATTTTGCCAAATTTAGTAAAGTCACTACGTAAAAATATTAATCGTCTGAGAACAATATTATTAAGATTTTCTTCATCGTCAAATCCTCAAATTTCAAAATCCCTCAAAATTAAGCTTTCGTATTGTTAACTTTGTTATCAAGTTAACAATTTTAATACGAAGGGCGGGAACTAAATTATTCCCTTTCAAGACCAATTTACGTGCAGTTAAAAGCGCTGTAATACAAATCTAAATTAAGATTTATGGTTACTAAAAAATTTCAGCATAAGTTTTTTCTAAATCATTGGTTTTATTATTACCATGACGATCCACGATAACAGTACCGTGACGGCATAAAAAAATGCAATAAACATATATTCCTTAACAATGTAATTAGGTATTTTTCCTCCAAAGGAAAAAAGTAATAATTTTCTTGCATCTCTCTAACACAGCACCGTGACGTGACGTCTCCGTAGGCCCCTACAATACTTCTAGTTGTGACGATAATTTTGAAAGTATGGAATATAAATACAAGGATAATATTAAAGTTTGAGTGAATTCCAAAAATTCAAAATCTCAATTGTCAATGCGCTGATGGTTTTACTTCTGTTCTTAAACATTTAATGCTACAGTTATTTCTTACACACTAAAAAAAATAGTCGAAAATGATACAAACGGTGAACGTATGTCTGCACCCCCCAAAAGGAAAAATACACTAATTATCACACATCTCCCTCAAACGTATAATGAAAATGAAACACAATTCGCGTCGCCGTAGCTGAGCCGTAATAAGATATATATTTCCTCCAAAGGAAAAAATAAGTACTATAGAGGAAACAGATTTTTTGTGTGTCTAACCTTTTGTCTCACGATTATTTAATGTATAAGAAAGAGCTGCAGCATAACAGCGATAAAGAACGTACGTTTATTGCCTTTTCACCGTCACGGTACATCGTGGTAATAATAAAACGCTCATTGGAAATAAACTACATGAAAATAAGTCACAAATTACATTACAAACCACCGAGCGACCAAAGCAACGTGTAGTGAAAAGCTAGTGTAGTTATATCATTTGAAAATGCTATATCTAGTCTGTTCCACAAGATGCCTCTAGTTTTATTTTTCACAACGAACATTTTATTCGCACGAAATAATTACACACCGGGTCAGAGAATTTTGCTCCCTTAAACAACAACCATAAAAAATAACCTTAAAGGTTAAGCGAGCGGATAACTATTTATTTATTTAGCTCAGTACACTTTGCGTGGGTTGGTTCAACCTGCGAATTGAAAATAGTTTTTCCAGAGATCAGAAAACCTTACAGAATATATTCAAGAGTATTAGATATTCTCAGTATCGTGATCGCCTTAGTGAGGGAACACCATTCAGAGTCGAAACGTGGCTGTAATAGTTTAGCTATTTTTAGTGACTACCAAAGTAAATCTTTTCAGTCAAACTTTTCCTGCTACCATTTTCGTTCTTTCATTCTTGGATCCTGTGGTCAACTCACTTTTTTAATCTTTTCATTTAAAAATATTTAACAAAAAAATTCACAAAGTTTCTTTTTTTTCTAATTGCGGTCCAATACTTTGGTTTCATAAAGGTGTACATTTTATATATTTGGTGGATAACTTTTAGATTTGAATATAAAGCGTGGTGCTTTTTTTTTCCAACATCATTAAGATCATATTTATAAATATATTTTACAATTTGGGAAACGGGTATGGGTGCCGCCGCCCCGGGAACCATTTATTGGCTAACTAAAACCTCTGCTATAGGTCACCCCAAGTGGTTCGCTACGTTTGGTGACTTTTTAGGGGTGCCCAGGTTCATGGGTTGAGGCCAGGTTCAGGCCGTATCGGGAGAGAATAATTGAAGGAGACCCTTTGACTTCTCCAGCTGTAGTCTCTCGGAACATCGCCATGCACGGCAGTGGGTGGGATGGATTCGTACGTCCGTCACTCCCGGACACACTGACACCCAGATTCCCACCCACTTCTTATTCCCTTTTCCTTTTCAGAACTTTGTAACCTTCCTTTCCTAAAAAGACCCGCCACACAGCATCCCAAAATAGGCCCTGAGGGGAATTATCTTCCTTAGGGCCTCCTGTGTGGAGCTAATGTAAACAAATATATACTTATATATTATATAGTAAGGGAAACAACTATTTCTATGAGACCTACAAGAGTTGTTCCGTAAAGCGATAAAAATGAGTTTGTTACTGTATGAATAGTTGTTAAAATTTTTTAATGCTTTTATCATTTTTAATTAAAAAATATTTGCACCGACAGTTTACTGTTAACTGAATAAATAAAGTAAATTAATACATTTTCTTTTTTTGCAATTCTTCGGCATTAACTACTATGTAACATCTTCTATACATTATAATAATAATAATAATAATTGGACAATTTGTAGAGCGCCGTTTTTGTGAAAAATCACCTCAAGGGCGCATTATGTTTTGAAGAGTTTTTAATTTTCAATGAATACTTGTTATTTTTTTTTTTTACATTAACTCCACACAGGAGGCCCTGAGGAAAATAATTTCCCTCAAGGCCTATGTCATCTTTGAGGATGCTGTGTGGAGGGTCTTTTTGAGGAAAGGAAGGAGTGAACATGGGTCTTGAAGAGACCCATGTCGTAGGAGGGAGGAAACACAGAGGCTGGTAAATCGTTCCACATCCGAGCTGTTGAACTCAAGAACGAGTCTTAAAAACGACCCGTTCTCATGTGACTAATGTCAACCATGTACAAATGTTGGGCGCGTGTTTGGCGTGTTTCCCGACTATGCACCGGTGCCGAGGGGATCAACGACGCTAGTTCCTCGGAGCATTTTCCATTGTAATACCGGTAGAACAAGGACAGCATTCCCACCTGACGCCTGTGCTCTAAGGATTGCAATCCGTCTGTTTAGATGGGAGAATCTATCAAACGGACCGCCCGTTTCTGCACAGAGTCAAGGGTTTTTTTTAAGGTGTTTTGGAGCTCCAGACCAGAGGTGGCTGCCAAATTCAACCGTGGGGCGCACTTGCGATTTGTACAGGGTTAGCAGTTGCGTACTATTTAAGTATCTGCGGGCCCTGTACAGTACGCCCAGTTTCTGAGAGGCTAATTTAACTCTGGTTAAATGCGGAAAATTAAAAATTAAAATTTTCAAGTGTACATTGAAAATTAAAACTCGTCAAAACAAAATAATACATGTTTATTTTAAAAATGTACCACCAGTATTCTTTAATAAAAATCCAATCTAAATCGTTGGACGTGTCAAACACGCTATGTAGATACAAACTTTGGTGAAAATGCCCTAAAACTGTTTCGGATTCAAGTCAATATTTGCTAACGCAAAGTCAAACCACGATTTTATAATAAACGAATAACTCCAAAATGAAATAAAACATTAATTGTGTATGAACAACGCCTGCCAAATTCGCTTAAGCTGCGATTTAGAACGAATGACACGGACGTTTAAAATAAATTTGGGAGCTTTTAGAGGAGAAATATTGAAAATTCAACTGTAATTTTTTAACTAAATCAACCGCCGCAGAGGTCAAATCACAGTAGCCTCAATAATGTGTACTTTTAAAATGCAAATATAATAAATAATATATATGGGCAGACCGTGAAAAATCTTGAGTCTGAATTCTTGAAATTTCCAATTTTGGAATACGCAAAAATATTTTTTGTTCAAAATATTGTGCTGTAGGTAGGTACTTTATTCTTTTCTTCCTTTCCTTTAAAATACTATCCATATGGCATATAGCATCCCCAAAGATGACAGAAGCCCTGAGGGTAATTATTTTGTTCTGGGCTTTCGGTGCAGACATTGAAAAAATATGTTTAAAAAATCTTGCACTAATGTCATCCAATGTACTTACCACAAATAAGAATTTACAAGGAAACATATTATTAACCTGTTACTGTTTACTGTTTTGATTACATTTTTGTTATTTGTGAATGATGTTCTTTCTATTTTCAACGATGTCCAAGTCTTAATTTTTGCAGACGATATGAAAATATATAAAGCTATAAAAAATTATAATGACTGTCAAACATTGTCTAATAACTTGTTTAAACTTTTTGTTTGGTGCCAAGAGAACCATCTACAACTTAATTTAAGTAAATATCTTATTATGAGATTTCATAGAATAAAAAATCCAATAATTTATGAATACTCCATTAATGATGTAGTACTAACAACTGTAACCGAGGTGAATAATTTAGGTGTAAACTTTTATCAAAAACTGAAATTTATAAATCATATTGAAATTACATCAAATAAAGCTTTGAAAATGTTGGGTTTTGTAATAATAATTTGCAGCCAATTTAAAAATATTCAAACCATTAAAAAATTGTACATGTCATTGGTTAGGAGTCAAATCGAGTACAACTCGACAGTATAGGCACCTAGTTATGCTAGTCATTCACTCACGATAGAAAGAATTCAAAATAAATTCTTAAGATATATTAATTTCAGAATGGGTATTACAAGGGAATGTATCATCTATGATTATCTACTATGTCAACTTAATTTATAAAAATTATCCGAACGTAGAATAGTATATGACCTAACATGTTTACATAAAATCATAAATTCAATAATTGACAGCCCTGAACTATTATACTTGATTTCTTTCCATATACCTCGCAATTCAACATCGAGGCACTATCTACCATTCTATTGTGACAACTCCAACACAGAATCACAATTGTATACCCCTGTTCGCCGTATACAAAATTTGGCTAATGACTATAAAGATGTTGTTGACATATTTAACACATCATTCACTAATTATAAACAAGTCGTAGTAAAATTTAAATCAGAAAGAAGAACCACAAATTTAATAATTCCAACTGCATAGCTCTGCTTCGAATTATTTCACATGTATTGCACTTTTCCCAGTCTACAGTTTTTCCATCTAGCATGGTGGAATATTTTGTTTTTATTTCAATTTGTTTTTTTACTCTATTTTTGTTTTAATTTGCTTATGATTTTGATTTTGATTTTGATATCGATCTTGATTTTTATTTTTATTTTTATTTTGATTTTGATTTTGATTTTGATTTTGATTTTGATTTTGATTTTGTTTTTGATTTTGATTTTGATTTTGATTTTGATTTTGATTTTGATTTTGATTTTGATTTTGATTTTGATTTTGATTTTGATTTTGATTTTGATTTTGATTTTGATTTTGATTTTGATTTTGATTTTGATTTTGATTTTGATTTTGATTTTGATTTTGATTTTGATTTTGATTTTGATTTTGATTTTGATTTTGATTTTTATTTTGATTTTGATTTTGATTTTGATTTTGATTTTTATTTCGATTTCGATTTCGATTTCGATTTCGATTTCGATTTCGATTTCGATTTCGATTTCGATTTCGATTTTGATTTCGTTTTTGTTTTCTTTATGATTTTGTTTTTTATTTAGTTATGCACATTTAGATTTAGATGTTCTTTGTTTTAAAAATAATGTATGTAAAAGCCCAGCCGGGCGTGAAATTCCAAATAAATAAAATAAATTATATTAATAGAATAAGATATACGTATTTCCAAAAACAATATTTTCAATTGAGAAAATGGTTATATTTATAAAGGAAGTCTGATAATCGTTTCGTATTCTGAATACAAAACACTCCTAACTCAAGATAACTAAAGTCCATTCATTCGATATCATATCTCGAGACCGACGGTCACGTAATCTTTCAATTATCTATGTATTTCTCACAATTCCTCTTCGTTGGGTAATCATTTGTGTTCGTGGGATAATTAAGAAGTTATCTAGCATTTTTAGATGATCAGTGGGATACATTGTTTGGAAGTGCTAAATAAACGAATTAACATTTCTGTATTTATTGAAAAGGCGTGGATATAAAAGTTCGAATATTGCGTATTTGTCCAAGTTTGGCCATTAACTAACCATCAAATCGTTTTTCCTTTGGTCGTAGTGCAAGGTCGTAAGGTCATAGGTCTCCCAAGTAGTCGCTACGTTTGATGACTTAACAGGGGTGCCCGGATTCAAGGCATGTATGGGTCCATACAGTGAATTCATCTCCATACGGGCTCTCTCGAATCATCGCCCAGCACCGCAATGGAAGGGATGGATTTATGCGTCCGTCCATTCGAAGAACTTCTTCTCTTTTTTTACTTTAAAAAGACCCTCCACACGGCGTTCCCAAAGATTTATAATATTCCGTCACAAATACAATTAAAAAAATACTATAGATTCTTTGTTTGACCCTCCGTTCTTAGGGCTCCGTGGCCGAGAACTAATGCCATGTTTAGTGACTAGATCTGGCTATACAGATAAATACTTCTTACTAGGTACTTCATCTATTTCCTCTTTCCCATCTCTTTCCCCTCCCTACTACCTTCAGCCTCTGACGATAAAGTGGTTAAAACAAAGATATCCATTAATTTTGAATTAAAATGGTGGCACAAAATAAGTTTTCTGTGTTTGAAGAAATTAAATTATGCGCCAGGATGACGTTTAAAAGGACTTATAATTAAATAATTAGTTTTTTTATTTGTTTTTAACTTTATGAGTAAAATCTCAAATTATAATATTTTATTAAATGAAGACAATATTAGCGAAACTCAAAATCAGAAAAAGATATTGGTTCCACTGGGACTCGAACCCAGGGACTTTTACTTACATGGCAAGTGCTCTACCGATTGAGCTATGGAACCCATTTGTGTTCCATAGCTCAATCGGTAAACCCATTTGTGTTCCATAGCTGAGTGAACCCAAATGGGCTCCATAGCTCAATCGGTAGAGCACTTGCCATGTAAGTAAAAGTCCCTGGGTTCGAGTCCCAGTGGAACCAATATCTTTTTCACTCAGCTATGGAACACAAATGGGTTCCATAGCTCAATCGGTAGAGCACTTGCCATGTAAGCAAAGGGACCTGGGTTCGAGTCCCATAGGAACCGATATCTTTTTCTGATTTTTCTGTCTCCAGATTTTGATTGAGTTTCGCTAATATTGTCTTCATTTAATTAAATAAATAATTAGCATTTAAAAAAGTTACTTCTTTGAAATTTCCTCTCTTACATTTTAATCTTCCAGTAACAATATAAATATCGTAACGTAAATAATGTAATATTCTGACTGATATAATTTAGGACGTGTGCTTCTAAGGATTCTTTTCATATCGTTTACATTTCGCTTTGAAGCCTCCCAACTTAACTGGAGATAATATGTACGGCACGTAAGGTGTTGTGGTTGAAAAATTAGTTCATTAAATTTTCACATTAGAATTTTTGAAATTGGACCCCAGTTCAGAAAAACACTCTTCAAATTCCAAATTATAGTATGTAAAACCTTTTTTCTATTCAATTTTCACATCTCCGAAATGTAATTTTATTACTTTTTTTACATTAGTTCCACACAGGAGGCCCTGAAAAAAATAACTCCCCTCAGGTCCTACTTCATCTTTGGGGATTCTTTTTTTTAGGGAACGGTAGGAGGGAAAAGTCTAGGAAGGAAAAAGATATGAGGGGTGGGAGTGTCGTGCTGGAAAGGTCAAAATGTATCCCTTAACCAGTCTCTCCCGATCAGGCCCGCCACGCAGTAGGTGAGCAGGCGCAACTGCCGCCAAGACCCAGACAAGCCTCACTCCATTAATAGAGAACCATTTGGGGTGATCTATCGTTGAGATGTTGATTATTGTTGGTTAGGGTGGCGGTTAATATGAGATCACTTGGATTTTTCCAAGAAATGCGATTTAAAGGAATTTAATGTAACTTGTAGTGGAATCCGTTTATAATTACATCGAAAGGAAATGACAAACACGTCATACTAAGCGGACGTCATACAAAGCTTTTTGTAGAAAATAAACAACCTCCTGTTTTTGTTAGGTATATATTTATTTTATTCGAGAGAAAAACAGCATATTAAGACTCGTATATTAAGCACTCGCCGAAGTGTCTTCGATTGTCTCGTGACCGTCCCGAACACTGTCGAAGGTGTTAGGATCATGTCGGTCACTATAACCGACACAATTTTCCATGAAGTTAGGACATAATTTATTAAAAATGGGTCACAATAAGCGACATGTCACCATAAGCGAAACCATTATATCCGACTTTGTCATAAATAATTTTATATTAAAACCAAACTTCGCTGTGTTATTACGTCATATTAATAGTAAACGGATAATAATAAACGTATTCTACTGTATAACATATTAACCGAATGTTTTTTTGGGAAATTTCGATACTTTTTTTATGCATATTTTATACATTATCTATTAAAACACAATTAATGTTTACCTGTAATAAATCATTCTAAAATCTTTCATATTCAAAGCGATTCTTTCCAAAGAAAACTAAGTACTGTAGATTTCTATTATTTTAAGATTTAATTTAATCTGTAATTTAGTTCTTCGATGTTATTTGTTATTTAATCGAAAGTTTATAAACTGCCAGGGGTGACTTAAAAAATATTGAGACTTTACTACAAGTAATTTTGAAAATGTTGCTAACTTTGAACTTGATTAAGTTTTTTGCTACAACATTAAATAATATTACAAGATGCTTTTGCAAAAGGTTACAGATAAATTTTATTATAAAATCAAATAAATTGGAGTAAATTGCTTTAATTCAAAAACGTTATCTGAATGATATAATATTTTTGTTATTTCAGAACTAAAAGGTTACATAATATCAGAGAATATTTTACTATTAAATACCTACAATGGTTGGTTCATTGAAAAGACCTGATGCAATAAATATTTATATTTCCCAATACAATGTTTAGTCGTAATTCGAACCAGCGCCCTCCAGTTAGGAGATTACCAATATTTCGCAAAGGTCATTTGGGAAGGAAATTTGTCATAAAGGAAGCGTTAAAAACAAAACTCGTCTTGACGAATTTCTTATTTTTTTTAATATATAAATACCTACAACAATTTCCTTTCCGACGATTTTTTTTTTCTAAATTAAAACTTTTGTTTGCTTCTTGTTATTAAATTAAATCCAAAAATCGTTCTCCGTCATCCTAGCCATGAAATAAATAATAAAATAAAAAGTTCCTTTTGGGCGCGTTTGAGCGATCAAAATATTTGCTCGTAGAGACTTAAATTTCCAATACAAAACTGTGTATTATTTATATGGGATGGATATCTACGGTGTCAGGCGAGTGTAGGTGAGACAGAGCGCTGAACTATTGGGCTAAACAAAGCTTTTTTTCTATTTAATTTATATGGATGGCACTTATAGTTTATTTTATTGTTCTATATTCCTAAATATCACCGTAGGTTTACCACGAGCGATCAGGCTTAAAAAATAATTGTAGTCGCAAAAGATTGCGAATAAAAATGGGACGGTAATCAATAATTTAGAATTAAATCAAAATAAAATATGGCGTTTCACTAACACAACATAGGAATGGTGAACATTGAACGCTCGAGGGGAATCTGTCTCACCTGGATTTCCTAACACACGTTCTTGTTGTGTTATTATGTCATCGACAATTACTTGGCCAAGCACATGCACAAATCTCCATTTAAATCGATATTAAGAACTGAGAGATCGACTCCTACAAGAGTTGATCATTGCACTGGTGCCTAACAGCTTCTTTAACGGTCTGTATTAAATGCACCGAAATACCACTTTGAATCATAGTACAGCACATTACAGACCGATTCTTCCATAGGTAGTTATTTTTCACAGGTAGTATTGTCAGACAATATAAGTTTTGATGGTAGATAGGATGAAGAAATGTGTATATACACATAGTTGCGTCAACAATAATATAAATGTCATGTTCAAATCAATCGAGTATATACCTACATTAAATACACACGAGACTTTCGTATTCGTTTCTGTGAGAAAATGTACCTTCTAGATTCTAGAAAATGTCCTTAAATAAATTTGTGTGTGCCACCAATAAAGCAACCACTGCCAAATTGCGAATTGTAACAACGCTTAATAGTTCCAATTTCGGCCGCACATTCCGCCATAAGTTTCCATTCCGTCTCCCGCACATCTGTTAGAATGTTCGTGTATTTATTGGCCCTACCGCCACCCGCCCTAAACACATATCGCCCTGCGAGGATGACATTAACGGGCCCGACCTCACTTTATTCAATCTACCATGGGCTCAGGACCGCTACCGGATGTTCAAAGTGGGCGACGCACACTGGCGACCGAAACAAGAGGGGAGCCTTTTGAATATACATTTCTGTGCCGGCCACTTCCACCTGGTGTGGCGTTCTTTATCACCGATTAATTCGTGATTTTTAATATTATATCCTGATGTATCATTAAAAATGATTACAAGGGACAGTAAATCGTAAAAATGTAAATACCTGCTCCTACACACGAAGGCTGCACTTGAAAGAAATTATCTTCACCAATTCACTATTAAAATGACTGTTTTCAACATGAAATCTGATCCATCCAAGGGAGCCTACTAAGCCTCAATATAAATGACAATCCCATCAAAACTGTGGTTTCAACTATAGGCCACTTGCATCACATTTAAAAAAAAATCCGGTTTAGGCAAATATTCTAAGACATTCTGTATTTTTTGTTTTAATCGTATTATTGAAACCCTGGCGATTTTTTGAAAATTTCAATCCGAAAAATCAGACCATTTTTTATAAACCGGAAAGAGGGGACATAATTTTACTGGTGCGAAAAAACGATAATTACATAGCCGAAAATCAATCTAAAAAATAACGTTTTCCACACGAATAGTAATAAATTGTACTGGATTATCTTCGTAACATCTGTAAAAACACCGCCATCTTTATCAAAAAATCAAACCAAAGGATAAGTTCGCATAGAACAAACAATAAATCTAGTGAATGTTAAACGCAAATTCAAAAATTCACCGGATATCAAAGTGTTGCCATATAAAAAAAAAAATCTGTGTGGAATTTTACAAAATTAAGGGAACATAATCGGAGACGGGACATTTTCGTGTAATGACGTCACGAGCTCAAATAATGGATTTGTTTATTTAAAAAAAAAAACTATACATTTCGAATGAGATTTAGGCATTTAGTCAGGTCTAGAAGTGGGAACTTTAGATCACATATTTTCGGTTGTACCTCTCTAAACAAATATCCTCTCTTCTCTCAAGCCTTCTCTAAATTTACCTCCCCTCCATTCAACATCTCATCTCTTCTAAGTCTATAATTTGAAAGGGTAAAGCCAGAAGCATTTGAAAAAAAAACACGATATAATTATTGTAATATACATAATTATAATAACCGTGGCAACACAAATAACCACCGTAACCTAAGAAAAATAACAAGAGATCTGCAAAAGTGAAGGCATTTCTTAAAAGCGACCAAACAAACCTTGGTTGGTGTAATTCAAAGATCTTCAAAATCTTTACTGTACTGAAGATGTGTTTATGTATGTTTCATTAAGGCTTACGAAAACCACCTGAATCACGATTTTATATGATTTAACTTTTATTATTGATTTTTTTATTAACTTAGGGTAGCACTTCTCGCACACAGGTGGCCTTATCCCACAATGCGGCTCTGGTGAGCCGCTTTTCACCACTAGGCCATAGCACGGGCTCAATGGGGCCAAAACTCCGAATGGAGCCGGCCTTCTAGACATTCTGAAGCTAAAAGCTAAATGACGGCTTCTAAACACATAAAATTTCATGAATAAAGCAACGTGACGTAAAGTGCTTCAAATGTAATTGAGTGGATGATTATCATACAAGATATGGTTACTTTATTAAGACAACGGTGGAAATTTCCTGCAAATAGTAAACGGAATGGTTCTTTGTTGCTTAGGAGCAATATTATTACTTACTTGAAACTTACAAGGCTCGCGAAATTAAAAAAAATAAATATTTTTTATGGTCTCCTTAACAACGCTTACTTTTTAAATTAATTATTTTGTTACCTAAATACCATGCAAGAGTCCTACTATTGAATATTGTAAGGCAAAAGGGTGACAGTAAGAATAAGGTGAAAGAGGATAGACGAGGTACCTACACAGTACACACCCGGCTTTTCAAGAAATACACACACAGATTTTAAAGATTGTGTTAAAAAACGGGTTACAGGACGTAAGTTTACCCCTATTTCCTAACCTAGACAAATCTAACCTAACTTGGATAGTTAACTAACCATCACGCCGTTTCCCCCCCAGGGGTAGTTAGAGAAGATGGACCGCCAAACAACTCGGTCTTGGCACACACTCTTTTCCTCACTCACATTCATACATCGTCTCATACATATTTTTCTATTATTCTGACTTTTGACATAGCCCGGCTCATGTATCTGATGCACTTGGATAATTACCTATAAATGTGTACATATTGTATTTCTGTTATATGACTCAATAAAAGCATCTGCCAGCACGTGCCACAGGAAACTAATCAAAAAAATTGGAAATATTGTAATTCAAGGAAGAGTGCATGATTTAAAGGTTACCTACGTAAACGATACCGCAAATAGTAATCCATACCTATATTGAGCGAACCCATCTTTTCAAAATTTGGAATGCCTCATGGAACAATTCTAGGTCCAATATTATTTATAATTTACGAGAATAAAATGCTTGCATTTACGCAAATTTTCAAATCACATCTTTCACAGATAACACAGTCCAAATAATAGAAAAAAAACTTAAGAAGAAGCCTATCACGGTGCGAATGGAGAAAAATGTATCGTTATAATTTTATGAAGTTATTGCATAAATGGTTGAAAGAAGAATAAGATATTTTAACATCATTATCAGCAACAATTCAGTTATAATGAACAGGTAAATGGTGACTCCAAAAGAAGCCTACACTTTTTTCAGTTCCATGTTTTGTGTTAGATACTCCATGTTTCTGAATTGCTTTATTGTCGACCGACCTGGTTTAAGGGAGGGTTTTAACCCTCTCGTTTTCCCTTGGGCGCAACTGAACGAATCTAGCTAAAATATATCTAACAGCTTAACATATATAGAGCTTTACAAACATCTTTGTGATTTAGTCTCTCAACAGGGTACTGAAAGTATATTTTGCTGTAGGATGAAGGAGAAAATGTAATGTGTTAAATTGCATAACATTTTTGTGGGGTCACTATTTCCTAGTTTAATTTACGAAATATTTTTTCGTATCGAATAGAAATACTGAAAAAAAAGTTGGCGTATTAATTTTTAAAACTGTTTTAGTTATGTATATCATCAGAATAGGCAATCTATACTATACGATCAGACGAAACAATGAAACTGCAATTTATGTATGAAAATATTATGTTCGTGGCGCAGACTCGTGAAATAACACCGGATTGCCTGAATTCTTTACAACTCAGTTTCAATTTTAAAAATGACGATTAAATTAATTTTCTGTTAAAATATTATATTTATGGGCAAGTACCTTCTTTATGAATTGTCTGAATCATTCACGTAATCAGTTACACTTACAATTTGGGAGGTGGTATCGGTACCGTCGCCCCGGGAACTATTTATGGGATAACCAACACTTTTGCCATAGGTTCATTATTGGAAGAGGTTTGTCTAGGTCTTGGCGCCCTACGCCTTACCCACCGACTGCATGGCGGGCCGGATTCAGAGAGACTGGTTAAGGGAATCATTTCTCCGGCGGGACTTTCTGAACATATCGCCTTGCAACGTGGTTGGAGGGATGGATTCATACGTCCGTCACTTCTGGACACATGGTTCCCCAGATTCCTACCCACCCCTTACAACTTTTTTCCTCCCAGAACTTCATCTCCTTTATTTCCTTTAAAAAAACCTCCACACAGCACCCTCTTAGATGAAATGCGCCCTTAAGGAAATTGTTTTCATCAGGACTTCCTGTATGGAGCTAAAGTAAAAAAATGTATAAAATTTTAAAATAACACTTAAACTCATAGCAAAACCGATATCACTCAACTAGACTTTCACAGATATAAACAAAATAATAAATCCGAAATAAGTATTTTTAATGATTATATTTTTATTTGTGCTTTATTCCTTCATTGCAATACTTCCCAGAAACTGTTTTTTGTTACTCACTAGATTTATAATAAACATTATTTAAATCTTTAACTAGTTATAGACAACCTAAAAATTCCCTCTGAAAAATTTTCCGAATTATTATAGTATGTCTCGATTCGCGAATTCTTTCTTCCCCAGAAAATAGTTAAAATACTTCACTTTTAATGCACCCGTTTACTAGCACCATTTGCGCCAGCGTTGACGCAGGGAGAAATAAATCCCCCGCGACTTAATCACCCGTCCGCGCAGCAAACAACAAACTAACATACCTACCTACACACACGCTATCGAATTCATTGAACCATAATACGTGACATAATATATACGTATAGCGTGAAGGGATGAGTCTAGCCGAGGGATTGTAATCCGTAAAATCCGGATTTTAGAATTCGGATTTTTCAGCTTGAGATCAGGAAAATTCGATTTTGAAATTTAAAAATTAAAGTTATCTGTAGGACAATGCAATGTCCTATTAAAAGAACTCATCCAATGAACTAACAACTACAATGCTAAGTGTTTAGAATTTTTTTAACACATGGATAAATATATTTGTGATAATATAGGATAGTTCATAAATATGATCGCCAAATGCTTACGTCACATGCTCACATAGGGGATTTAGTACTGTGAAATGTATTTTAAAGTAAAACTGTGTAGATACCTAAGATATCTTATTTTTGATTTGTTTTTATTGACTTGGAATTGACACTCCCAATCTATATCATAAATGGATATAATAAAATAAATCACATTTTCTACTTCATTGAGTTCATTGGAGAGTGAGCACATTACTTGATTTTTTTTACATTATTAGCCCTGAGGAAAAAAATCCCTCAGAGCCTTTGTGGTCTTTGGGGATATGTGTGGAGGGTTATTTTTAGGGAAAATTAAGAAGTTCTGGGAAGGAAAAATGTATGAGGGGTGGAATGGTCCAGGAATGACGGACCTATGAATCATTCCCTCCCACTTCGGTGCAAGTGGGTCGAGAGCGTCCGGCTGGAGAATTCTAGGTTGGGTCTCCCTCAACCCGTCTCTCCCGATCCAACCCACCACGCAGTAGGTGGGTAAACGCAATCGCCGAGACAAATCTCATCCCTCCATGTACGGACACCCTTGCAAAGTAACCAAACGTAGCGAATCAATTGGGATGACCTACGGCAAGGGTGTTGGTTATTCAATAAATGACTCTCGAGAGAGCGGTACCCATATCCGCCCGTTATAGTGAGTTAAATTTTAAATTAATTTGGTACAGTTTCTAATAATAAAGACATCATATTTCGGACGATGATGGTGTTTTTACTTTTATAAGTGTTGTTGGTTATGCAGAAGTGTTAAATCCGAAATCTTTTTTTATAAAAACCTTTTTTACATTTTTGGTAATAAATAGTGTTTGAAGAAAAAAAATGATTCAGTGCTCCTTTTAGGTACATCACGCCTAAGGTGTTCATTAAAAATTCAGTTTTAGTCCGGATAGCGTATTCCCAAACCCTACCGCGATTCAGTCGCTCTACCGACTACACTACCGCGTTTCAGTCGCCTTCGCGCTTTGTGGCTCTCTGTTTCTGTTAGGGTGACGACCATAATTATAGAAGGGTAAGCAGAGAGGATGCACCCCGTTTTTTTTTACTTACAAAATCTTTTTTTACATTGAAAAAAAATATTTAAAAAAAAAACGCGCGTTTTTTTTTAAATAAAAAATATTTTTTTTCAATGTAAAAAAAGATTTTGTAAGTGAAAAAAACGCGGTCCATCCTCTCTTCTTACCCTTCTATAATAACGGTCGTCACCCTCACAGAAACAGAGAGCAACAAAGCGCGAAGGCGACCGAAACGCGGTAGTGTTTGGAAGGTGATTTATGCATTCCAATCCCTAACGCATTTCAGTCGGTAGAGCGACTGGTAGAGTTTCAAGATATTAGAAAATCCGGATTTGCAATCCCTAGTCTAGCCCGGTCGTTAATCCTCTACCCCGAGTCAAGTAGCACAAGTGCGCCCACTTTACTCTGGAGTGTAATATTAAATGATTGTAATGTACAGAAAGGCTCTTCTTATTATCTTATTATACCGTCAGGAACAATCTTCTGGCGCTTGGCGGTAATGTATCCTGTAAATGGAACCATTACCAAGGCCGTACGTTTATTTGGCGAGAACGCTTCCAGAATGTAAAAGTGCTGGAATACTATAAATTGAAAGGAAAATATTTTTGCCGATAAAAAGGCGAGAATAGAGTAACAGAGTGCGGCTTTGCTTTTATTAATATAGTTTCATAGGTTTCGCGTACTTACTTAAAAAATATATGTAGAAACGTTTAAAAAAATCTGTTGTTATACTGAAATGATGTTCAAGTTACAGCTTGTATAATTTTGGTGCTGCAATCATTTATTAAATCCAATAAAATTCGATGGTCAGGAGCCGATTATACCGTTTTTAGGATATGGAAAATAACGTTTTTTTTATTATTATTATTTATTTAATATTTTAATCCAGCAGGACTGGAAGGATAGTGCAACCTCAGTCTGCCATGTTATATGAGTATACAATTTTTACACTAAAAGAGTAAAAGAAAAATTATGAAAGATAAGAATATTATTAATGAAAGAATAACATTAAAAAATAATATAATCCACTTGATGAAGGAATCAAAACAATAAAACTCTCAGATAGAATACTTATTTAAGACTTGACTTTTATTTTTAAAAATGTTAATGTCATTACAGATAGCCCTGATTTACTATGCCTAATTTCCTCCCGTATACCAAGTAGATCTCCTCGATAAATGTTTTAATTGCAACGAAAATACCAGGAATGAGTCATTTAAATACTCGCTTGTACCTAGATTACATTCAGTTAGCAATACTTTATCAGAAGCAGTGGATGTGTTCAACTGCATGGAAAATAGTTATTAGAAGGCTTTAATAACATACCTCGGTAAAAACAATCAATGTTAGCATAAACCTATTCTTCTGCATTGGTTCGGTATGATTTAAATATCACATTTTACTTCATGATTACTGTTCCACATCCCGTATAGACGTAGAATAATATGTAAAAACGCATTTTTTATATAACTTAATGTCGGTAAGTAGAAATCTTGGATGAGTGACATCTCTTGATATAAGTTAAAACTTTGTACTAAGTGCATTATTCCGCGTGTTTTGTGATCCAAAGACTGGCAAGTGGGGCATTAAATTTTCAATATCATAATTACGAATTTCATATCGGATGGCGTATACCATGTCAGGCAATTTCAAAACGCGTGCTTAATAGTCTAGAACCAAAAATTATTAATTCAGTGGGACATTCGTTTCCATTCGCATCCATATAATCTATCCATTCTTGGCGTAAGCGACAAATGTTTCATATTCAACTGACTACCTCGTATTATTTGAAATTCAATTATGTGTTGGTTTGTGCACCTGTGGAGACGATATTCATATATGAGACGCGACATGAAGAAGACTGATGTAATGAATGGGTGACTGAACGAAGAATATCGCACTGATTACACCGCTCATATGTTGTCAAAGGAGCGAAGCTGGCAGTGCACATCAAAGTTCTGATGCAAGTCCCGATTTATGGCAGCGAGACATAGAATTGGTGTAGGAAATACTAAATTAGATCTCTGGGGTGAGAACTAAGTTTGAATCAATTACGAACGATGTGGTAGTACCATTGAAAATTGACATACACCTATTTGAATTTGAGACGTAGAGAAAGTAGAGGGGTAAGGGGGGATAGGAGAAGAGAATTAGGAAAGGGGAAAGGGAGAAGTCAAGGAGTTGGAAGTATAAACTGGCATAGGAAGTCAACCATTCACTTTCAATGCTCTCAACCATCCTCCACTTCCTTCATCCACATAACGTAAACTAAATAAGAGAATTCTCACAGTTTGATTCTTGTAAAAATCACATTAAAAAACATGCCTTACGCACTCTCTCCGCTAAGTCCATCTTGAAATTTGTTCAAAATTGGTATGGGGAAGGTTAGATTAGTGACTCGGTTTAATTCAACTTAATACAATTCAATTCAATTTGTGATGGCCATCATTAATTTCTAGTTTTACCTATGACTTAAATTATTTGTTAGGAGTATATTATATTCCTCATAATTTTCATAGGTTTCATGTGTGAGCATTTTTCTTGCTTATAGTATAGAGTGTATAGACGATTGTACATGCATATTGTATTCTGTGTGGTCTTAAAGTGGGAACTACAAAAGACATTTTTTTGGCTGTCCCTATCTAAACCAATATCCTCTCTTCTTTAGGCTTCTCATCTAAAATTGCTTCCACTCCAATCAACATTTCATTTCTTCTAAGCCTGAACTCGAGTCCAATCTTCCATATAACATTTAAATTTTCCCATTTAAATAACAACAATGTACGAATTCACCTTCTATCTCTTCATAATTTGATATTATGGACTAGAAAACTCTTGAACAAAATTTTGTTTTACTTTCTCCATATAGGAGCTTCTGAGGAAAATAATTTCCCTCAAGGCCTAAGTCGTCTTTTGGGATGCTGTGTAAAGGGTTTTTGTATGAAAGGAAGGTGATTAAGTTTTGTCAAGGAAAAGGATATGAATGATGGATAGGAATCTAGGGTCGGTGTGTCTAGGAGTGATGGACGTATGAATTCATCTCTCTCACTGTGGTGTAAGGCGATTTTCCGAGACAGTCCTGCTGGAAAGATCAGAAAGTCTCCCTCAGCCAGTCTCTCTCGATCCGGCATGCTTAGACAGACGCATCCGCCGTCAAGAACCAGACAAACCTCCGAGGGAACTAGCGTCATTGATCCCTTCAGCACCGGTGCATCGGCGGGAAACACGCCAAACGCGTGCCCAACATTTGTACACGGTTGACATTTGTCACATGAGAACTGGTCTTTTCTTCGACTCGTTCTTGTGTTCAACAGCTCGGCTGTGGAATGATTTGACGGCCTCTGTGTTTCCTCCTTCCTACAACATGAGTCTCTTCAAGACCAATGTTCATTCCTTCCTCTCCTCAAAAAGACCCTCTACACAGCATCACAGATGACATAGGCCCTGAGGGAAACTATTTTCCTCAGAGCCTCCTGTGTGGAGTTGATTTAAAAAATAAAATAAAACCTATGGCAATAGTGTTGGTTATCCATTGACTGATTCCCGGGGCGGTGGTACCCATACCCACCTCCAAAATATTGAAGGGTGAAAGCCAGAAACATTCGATAAAAATGAGGTGTCTGCAAAAATATTACATTTCTTTTCCAATAATAATGATTTTATTATAAGTATACTGCACAAAGCTGTATGTGCTAATCCCTAATATGAGATTACATAAATAGCCTCAAAACGGAAATAATGTTGAATCCGAGCAATCGAGGCCCACGTTAAAATAATCATCCCCGGGCGAGCCGTTGGCGGTGGTCCCGGTAGGCGAATCAGCGAATGGACTTTTATCTAAATGTTTATTATTTAATGACACTATAAGGCTCACAACAGTTCATTGTTATTTAGAGTCAGTTCAGATTTTCACCTTTAATAAACAGGTCCACCATTTATTTAACGACCAAATAAATTATAAAAATATCGCTGCATTTAAATATACTAAAATCTTTTTAAATCTAATCAAATCTTTTTTTTGCAAAAATTCTTCACAGGACTAAATAAATTATGAAAATATCTCTGCATTTAAATATATTAAAATCTATTTAAAACCAATAAAATCTTTGTAATTTTTTTTTTGCAAAAACTCTTCACAGGACTAAATAAATTATAAAATAACTCTGCATTTAAATATATTCAAATATTATTAAAACCAATTAAATCTTTTCAAATCTTTTTTTTGCAAAAACTCTTTACAGGACTAAATAAATTATAAAAATATCTCTGCATTTAAATATATTAAAATCTATTTAAAACCAGTAAAATCTTTTCAAATCATTTTTTTTTTTTGCTAAAACTCTTCACAGGACTAAATAAATTATGAAAATATCTCTGCATTTAAATATATTAAAATCTATTTAAAACCAATAAAATCTTTGTAATTTTTTTTTTTTGCAAAAACTCTTCACAGGACTAAATAAATTATAAAATAACTCTGTATTTAAATATATTAAAATATTATTAAAACCAATTAAATCTGTTCAAATCTTTTTTTTTGCAAAAACTCTTCACAGGACTAAATAAATTATAAAAATATCTCTGCATTTAAATATATTAAAATCTATTTAAAACCAGTAAAATCTTTTCAAATCATTTTTTTTTGCTAAAGCTCTACACAGAAAAAAAATCCCAAAGGCGTATGTCAACTTTGGAGCTGCTGTAAGAAGGGTTTTTTAAGGAAAGAAGGGAGAGCAAGTTCTGGAAAGAAAAAAGGTAAAAAGGGTGTGTAGGAATCAGGAAGTCAATGTGTTTTAGAGTGACAGACGTATGAATCCATCCTTCCCTCTAAAGGTGATTCGGAGAGAGAGTCCGGCTGGAGAGGTTTGGGTTAGGTCTCCCTCAACCCTCTGTCTCGCCCGATTCGGCCCGTTGCTTGAAATGGCATTAGCCATGTTTGGTGACCAGATCTGAATAGTCAGGTACTTCCCCACCTTCTTCTTCCCTATGTCCTTCCCCTCCTCGTCTCACAACATTGAGGATGCCATAGTGTCAGTGGCTCCAGACGGTAGCAGTTGGGAAACTTGTGTGGTATTCATATAAAAAAAGACTCGCCCCATGAATTCGGGCACCACTGCTATGTCACCAAAACTCTCCAGCAGGACTCTCTCGGAACATCGCCTTGTACCGCAGTGGGAGAGATGGATTCATACGTCCGTCAATCCTGGACAAACTGACCCCCAGATTCCTACCCATTTATCATACGTTTTTTCCTTCCCAGAACTTCCCCTCCTTCCATTCCTAAAATGACCCTCGACACAGCATCCCCAAAGATGACGTAGGCCCAGAGGAGTTTTTTCTCCGGGCCTCGAGTATGGAGTTAATGTAAAAAATATATAAATAAATTATATTATATTTGGACAACATCGTATTGGTATACGGTTTTATCGATCGTCTATGCTAGACCTCCTGGCCCCTTGAAATTGACAGGTTTTATATATTCTGGCTACATCAGTTTTCTTTGAAATCGTCCTTGATTTAACTACTGAATTGATTTCTGTTCATCGAAATTTATTTTGAATCATAAACCATTTTCTTTGTAACCCAAAACAATAAAAAAATTAAAAAATATATATTTATATATTTATTTATTTATTTATTTATTTACAACATAGTATAACGAAAAATTGGGAATGTACATTGTAAGGGTGAAAATGGTATATGAGAGCAAAAACAAACAGAAAATAGAAGTGTCAAGTCAAGTCAAGACTTTGCAAAAATTAAAGTAAATATAAAATATCATCATTTATTTAAAGAGCGACAGAATTCATTCAAGCTTATACCAAAAAAATCAAGGTCTTGTCGTGAGTTGACCATTCTACACATTCTGGACAGTGGTGAGTTGTAACCATAATTAGTGGAGTGCTGATTGAGGAAGAGTAGGTCTTTATTTCTGAGTCTACGAGAAGGTATATTGAATGGGATGAGTTGTAGTAATGTAAGTGAATCGATTATGCAGTTAGAAAACAATTATAACCGTTTTAAAGTGAAGAAATAAAAAATCTATCTTATAATCCCGCTTCTAAATTATACCTCTGGTAAATCGAGCATAAACGAGCACCTTTTTTATGGTTTGCATTAATAAACTTGTGAATTGCCGGAGTATGGTCGATCCTTTTTGGCACTGAGCTCAAAGCCAATACATGAATCCAAAGTGCTCAATTTTTACTCGTGCGCTAAAAAGCTTTCACTCGTATATTGGATATGCAATACCACTGGGATTGGTTAGATTCTATGCGGATACCCACGTAAAAAACATAACAAAGTGCACGTTTGGTTGTTTTTTTTTAACTTAAAATTGTCTCGTGTTGATAATATTTTAAAATTGAAAAATATATTTTTACTACTCTCAACCGTCTTTGGGGTATGTTGGGATATGTTGTGAGGCTGAAGGTAGGGGGGAGGGGAAGGAGATGGGAAAGGGAAAAAAAGAAAGCGGGGAAGTATCTGGCTATTCAGATCAGGTCACCAAACCACCGAACACTGCAAAAGCCATTTCAAGCAACTTTTCATTTCTGAATGGTGGTCTTACACCAGGGCGATACTGAGAGTATCTTCTGCTCTGAAACGTGTCGCATATATACTACATAATATTTCAAATAAATAAATTGTGAAATTAACAAATAAATTTTTCAAAATTTTCGAGAGCTTTACCCCTCTACCACGGAGGCCATCGATACGTTTTTGTTTAAATATTGTTTCTTATTATTTTAAGATTCAATTTAACTCCTATTTAAAACAACCCCAAAAGGGCTTTAATAGGTAGATAAATGAATTTCTTTAATTAAAGCATAATTAATTAAATGAAGACAATATTAGCGAAACTCAATCGAAAATCTGGAAACAGAAAAATCAGAAAAAGATATTTGCACCTCTGGAACTTGAACCCAGGATCTTTGGACCACTGCGCATTTGAGTTTTTACTCATAAAAGTAAAAAAAAAAAAAAAAAAAAAAAAAAAAAAAAAAAAAAAAAACATAATTAATCTTTGGATAGCATAATAAATCTTACATTTTATTTAAACCACACACTTTGTTTACACCCAGTTTACGCCACTGTTATGTATATTTTGTAACAATCTTTTCAATTTTATATACATACTGGTATATGTATATGATATCATGACTTTTTAAAATTACGTTGAATATTTAAATAATTAATGATATTTATACAAATAATGTAATGATTTTAGTAGAATATATTTTTGTTAGTCAACCACACACTTAATTTTCTCTGTAAATGACCCGACTCAAGTGTCTTTTCTCTTAATCGTGCCACAACTTCGATAATTCTTCTTCTACTTCTTACTTGCGTAAAGTTAGCTCAACGGTGCTGTACACTTAACAAGATAAAATATCTTAGTAATTAAAACCGCTGGAGTGGTTTTTTGCCATATATTGGCGCCATTTTAAATGTCTCCAATTGCTTTTTGGATAAAAAGGGCATTTATCACCATGATTCGGCTTTTATTTTTTAATATCTGTAGCTCCCACGTTTTTTATTTTGGACTTAAATCGATATATATGCTATAGAAATGCTTAACCTATTTTGACCATAGATGTCACAAATCCGAACTTCGTAGACTATTATAAAAGGGTGTTAAAAAAAAATAAAGAATAAGTACCTCTCACGGCAGTTTCAAAGTAACAACCACGCAGTATGTTTTTTTATGTTTTTTTTTTAATCCTACTTATTTGAGGTAAACCGTAAAATACATGTCAATTTATTGGCTGTATAGCACTATAATAAGCTTTTATGTCTCCATGTTATAATTCGAAGGTATGATATTTTTAATGTTGGCGAAAAATTTAAAAAATGATCTTCTGAAAATGTCGAGCAAACGGAGAAAAAAGTTTTAAAATGCGCTGTCGCTCCAGTGGTTAACAAATAATGATATGTCGACAGGTTATTTGTCAAATATTTCTAAAAATTGAATGAATATCGGTGGATATTGACAAGTAAAGCAAAACTTACTATTTTATACTCCAATTCTCCAATTATCCGGTTACGTGCAAGCTTTGTTCTCTACGCAGGCCTATTAAATTTCACTGGAATAGTTTTCATCTGGACATGGGCAAATTCAACAACACAGAGTGGAAAGAACTATAATTTGCATGGAATTACTCCAGAGAGGTTCAGATAGAATAACAAGAGTGGTAAATTTCATTCGTCCATTGTTATTTGAAATCTCCGTGCATTGTTGTCCCGGCGTTGCCCGGTCTTCACGGGCGCCCGCGGCCGACAGAGGATTTGGACGCTTTTTGCTTCGTTAGTCCGTACTTTCACAACTAGAATTATTCAGAGCTGAATGGAGAAACTTGTTTTTGCGATGCTTTTTATCTTTATGAGGTTGGTAATTAAGCTATGTTATGAGTTTGAGTTAGCGGTAGAGATAATCGAATCAAAATTTATCTCATTTATGATTAATATTTTTAGTCTAAAAATATTTATGCTTTCAGTTGTGCCTACTAATAGCAAAATTACAAAAATTCGATCAAATTTTATTTTCCACTCTTGCTTCCTAAAAATAAAATATTTAAATATATTTGTTTTTCATTATATTATGTACCTATATATAAAAAGAAAAAACAATTTTAATTGGAAGCGGCTTAACACGGTTTGATAATGCCTTCAGAGGGCGAAACAGCTGTCGCGCGTAATATTTTTTATGACCCCCGAGGTCGAGGGGTAAGGCTCTTGACTCGCAATCCGAAGGTCGGGGATAGAAATCCCCCACATAATATTTCACAATTAATTCTTTAAAATAATACATGGTACATTTACGGCACGTTCCAGAATGGAAGATTCTCTCAATAACGCCCTGATTTAAGACCACCATTTAGACTTGAAACGTTGCTTGAAATGGCTTTTGCTGGGTTTGGTGACGAGATCTGAATAGCCAGTAACTTCCCCACCTTCCTCTCCCCCCCATCTCCTTCCCCTCCCCACTTAGGTGTTTCACAAAAAAAAAACACAGCAGAACTGTAAACCTGAAACTGAAAATCTAAAAAAAATCTAAAAGGATATGATTTTAGATTTTGACGGCTAAAGTATTTTCATTGATTATTTTTGGGATGTCATGCCGTGTTGCGCTACCTCCTTCTTTAGGAACGTTTCGAACCACGTTTCAGTCTCCATCATCAGGGCAGATGTGTCACACACACACACAACGCTATCTGAAATGTTGGCTATAGGTGGTAGTGTAACACGGCATAGCACCCCAAAAACAAATAACGAAATAAAACAGAACTGAATATATTTGTTTTTTTATAAATTAAATTGAATAGTGATATTATTGAGTACATAAAAGAAAAGAAAAAAAGGAGTTTCACAAATCAATAACATAAAAAAAATTTAAAGCTTTTAAAATCCTCACGGGCGTTGATTTATTTATAAATTATAGACTATACGTTATTCTGATGTATGAGCTATATTATTGTAACATTTAATTAAAATCCATTCAGTAGTTTTTGCGTGAAAGAGTTACAAACACGCATACATCCATACAAACTTTCGCGTTTATAATATTCGTAAGATTTTGAAAAAAATTTCTGTTTAAAATTAAAATCTTGAACCGTCAACATTAATCAAATTAAATTTTTATGCCTACTTTAATTTCTGGTTATAATAAGCTAAATTTAGAATGCCGCATTCGAATGATAAAAAATCTAATAAACCAAGACGAATAAATCCTAATTAAGTACTCCTAATGAGCTCCATTTTAGTCTAATTCTCAAGTTATCGCTCCGCCTCTGTTTCCGTAAAGTGTAAAATCCCAACTTGGGCCCGGGGGATTCGACTTGTAATTCCTGCAGAGCCTCTCGCGAACCACCCCGAGTATTGGGGCAGTCGGGGAATGTGTCATAAATTATGGACGATTAAGGAGCCCGCGCCGACCGGGGGGTGATAACTCATTTGGCTGGATTGCCTCGGCGGACCGGTAACACGGGCACGGGAAAACGACAGCCTAGACGTGTATATTAAATGCAAATTTTCGTTGCCCAGATTCACTCCAATGGCTTATGTTTATCCCGACACCGGAATTTTTAATCCGTTGTTTTATGAAGGAGGATTAAACACGTCTTTGAAAATTAAGCCATTTCATGTTCACGTGGTTTGAATTTGAATACATTTGTTATAATTATAATGAGTATGAAGACCTTTTCATGAAGTACGCAGGAATATGCGTCGCCAATTCGGAACCCGCAGTATAAAGTATATATAGATAGAACATATTCAAAACAAATTTATAAAATATCTTACATTCAAATTCAACAATAACTTTAAACACACATTTCAAACTTTGTAACAAAGGCGAGCAAAAACATTTATTCACAAAATTTTAAATAATACCGAACTTTTTTCACTAATTAATTTATATATATATACCCTAAGACTTACACTATATACAGAACTATTCCACACGCTTAATTACAAGACAAAGGCAGCAACTAATTCGCCAATTCGTGCTCTTCATACGTTAAATAATATTTTCCTAAACACTAACATCGATACTTTCTCCGATTCACTGCCCAAATTTTAAAGGAGCATCATGTCAATAACATAAATGTACTCAATACGCATACATAACCCTTCACACATCACGACTTCTCACACATACTCAGACATACACAAACACCTACCCACTACGCACATCACCCAGTAATTTCTAAATATACGTACCATAAATAAGACATTACAAAGAAACATATCATTTTATATCCACCATGAAATATTACTTTATATCTGTAAATATTATCACAACTGTAATTATTGTACTGCTTGTTTCGATGTAAATAAATAAATGTGAGTACTGCACTGAGATTCCAAGTAATATTCCTAGCAAGTGCCGACCAAATGGGAACAATTTGAGAGGTGGGTATGGGTACAGCCGCTCCGGGAACCATTTATTGGATAACTAACCCCTCTGCCAAAGGTCACCCCAAGTGGTTCTCCATGTTTGGTGACTTAGCAGGGGTGCAGGGGTTCAAGGATTCCACGTCGTGGCGGCGGATGCGTCCACCTGCGTCCAGATCTGTTGACCTCCCTGGCTGGTGTCACCGTAGTTGGAGGGATGGATTCATACGTCCATCACTCCTGGACATACGGATCCTCCAGATACCTACCCACTCCTTATACCTTTTTCATTCCTAGAACTTCCTCTCATTATTTTCCCTTAAAAGCCCTCCACACAGCATCCACTAATATGACAGGCCCTAATGGAAATTATTTTCCTCAAATACAATTTTGAATTTCTCCAGCCCAGCATACCCTAAGATGAAATAAATCCTGAGGGAAATTATTTTCCTCAGGGCCTCCCGTGTGGAACTAATGTAAAAAAAAACATTGTTTCCAACACGAGTTCTCCAAAAATACGTTCACCACGTATTCACGATCATTCATCCAAACAATAATAAAGTTACAATTTGAAGAACCCAGACTTGATTTAGTTTAATGTCCTGTCTAACACGATAAACCGTGCCTTAATGATTGCGTTTGAAGCCTTTATTAACTTTATTTCCTTTCTGTGATTCCTTATTAATTCCTTCGGCCGGTCCTACACCCGCCTCCCGTTAAGGCCACTTTCCCTTATTTTTGTCACGTTTCCAATCTTCATCAATCTTCTTACTTCTTAAGGACAACTGGTTTTTGAAAATCTTTTAGGTCTTGTTCTTCGTGTGTTTTCGATATAATTATACTGGAGGGAAAAAATCGGATCACCAACCGTTCGATATTTTTATGGTAAAAAGGCAAAAGAGAAGATTACCTACTCATTTTTGGCTAAAATCAATTTCTGCTTTTGATACAGTTACTGCAAAAATGGTGGTACTTTTGAGATAAGTGTGTCACGACAATGTTAAGCGCTATGTCCTCATTCGTTCGAGATAACTCCATTTAATGTGCAGTCCATTAATACGAATAAAATAGTAAAACTAATAATTTTTCGTTTTTATTTTTAACTTTATGAGTAAAATCTCAAATTATAATATTTAATTAAATGAAGACAATATTAGCGAAACTTAATCGAAAATCTGGAGACACAAAATCAGAAAAAGATATTGGTTCCACTGGGACTTGAACCCAGGGCCCTTTGCTTACATGGCAAGAGCTCTACCAACTGGGTTATGGAACCCATTTGGGCTCTTTGAGCTCTACCAACATTTGAGCTCAACCAACTGAGCTATGGAAACCATTTGAGCTATGGAACCCAAATGAGTTCCATAGCTCAGTTGGTAGAGCTCTTGCCAAGTCAGCAAAGGGCCCTGGGTTCGAGTTCCAGTGGAACCAATATCTTTTTCTGATTTTCTCTCGATTTTGATTGTCTCCAGATTTTCGATTGAGTTTCGCTAATATTGTCTTCATTTAATTAAATAATTTTTCGATTTACATTGGTGACGGATTCAAACTGTTTCACTAAGAAACGTCATTTTGTAACAACTAGTATTTTTTTTTTTTAAATTACTTTGTGAATATCTTTTAAATATGTATATTTATTAGTACATGCCAAGAAAAACGGTATTTTAATGACGGACTCATGATGGAGATTTAAAAGTTTTTAAAGGGTGAAATGTATGATATTATTTATTGTTGGAGGAAAATAAAATTTGGCGAAAACTCTTGTGAATTTTATCTAATATTGCTAATGATGATCACTATTTTCAAGATTTTCGCAGTTTTTTTTCGGTGACCTGTCTTTTGGTCGGAGATGTAGATTCGCTCAATACAATAGAGTCTTGACGTGTGCGGTGAAGGAGGAAACCATATAAAAATTTTCCCTCTCACACACAGGCTATGGATAGAGGTGTGAAGCTTTGCGGAAGTGCAGTACGCGATGATTATATTCGAGCAAGAATAAAATCGAGAAAAGAAATGCCTATTTTTGAAACTAAATCGCACTTTTCCTCTGATATCAGGGAGCTTCCCATATGCAGATGATACGACTGAAGTCTGAAATTATTGATTTATATATTTACAAAATTTTTTAAATTTTTAAATTTTTTATTTTCTAACATTTTAATTTTAGAAAGAAAGACAAACATTCCCGGATTATGAATAACCCAACAATGTTTGATAATCTCTTACTACCACCGCAGAAAGTCGAAAATGTTGCTTGTGTTGTGATGGGGTTAGGTTTTTATTATTATTTATATTTTAATGCAGATAATAAAGAAAAAGTTTTTTTCCTTTTTTTTTAATGCCGGCAACCCGGGCGTTTATTGTTTTAAATTATCGTATACAAACAGCCTCACAGACATGGTTATATTATAGTGAGGCGGGTTACTTACTTTTGAATATATTTATATTTTTTTAAATTTTCAAGAATCCATCGTTTTTTCAAAATTTCAAGTTCTCTGCGCCACCTGAGAATCATATGTTTCCTCATAACGCCGCGGCGCCGTTGGGAAAGTGGTTGGATCCTCTCCAATGTTTTTTGGTTCCCTGACAGTTATTGACATTGCGAAAATTACATAATTAGATCTGTGGGGAAATGGCGGCAAACTGCGGTTAGTTAGTTAGTTAGTTGAAATTCTTAAAAAAATGGTTTATCGCCTTATAAAACCAAAAGAACAATGTTTCATTCTCAAACGAAAAATGAGGTTTTCCGCCGTTTCATCACTGAAAAGCTCTTTAGAAGGGTAAAAAAAAAGGCGTATATTTATCAAATCTAATTAACAAAATTATTTCGTTGATTTTAATATTTATTGTGAAGAGATATTTAAGAGGGTAAAATTATAAAATGAACGATTAAACGAAAACATTTTTTCGCTTTAAAATTTGAAGTATTTTTTGGTATTTGCTTAAACGATTGTTCTTATTTTAACTTAGCTATCAGTGTGTTTGATATAATCCTCGGCGAGATTAAATTGGAGTATGACCCAGATGTTATAAATATCTAATTATAGCATAGGCAAATTAAAAAAATGTACCAGTCTGAAGACGCCTGTTGCAGGGTAAAATCAGCTTCAAAATGATTATATCTATTAGGCATGGTTGAATTCCACTGTGAATACCAAAAATAGAGATATTAACAATAATAATATAATAACTGATTATTAACCTCGCATAGTAGTTCTAGATTAGACGCTTGGTAGCAGTTGGGAATCTTGTGCGATATTCACATTAAAAATAAAATTTTAAAAAACATTCCTAGGTTCGTATCTTTTTTATTTGGTTTATTTTGGTCATTCAATTTTTAATTTTTTTCCTACCCTTTACCACAACTGAGATATTTTCACCGAGGTCTACGTAAGTTGTCCCCGTGGGACAAGTGTCTATGTAATCAATCTAACAAAGGTTCCTCATTAGATTGATTGGGTATTTACCTTCCACCCTTACGAACTTTAAATATATTTTTTACATATGTTTTAACGGTAGGTTTATTTTGCCTCACTTTGTAATAATACCCTTACCAAAATGAATACATATCTACTATAGTGGTTTCCTTAAAAAGCATACCTCATTTTTTGAACTACATCATTTGGACATCATTTGGACATCATTTGGACAACTTAATTATTACTGTCGCACTATTACCCCGTATGGATATGCAGACTGGATAATATATTCTATACTCCTTGTATCGATAACTTTCATGAATCTTCTGTTATTTCGACTTTTATTGTATTGTTTTTTTGCATTAACTCCACACAGGAGGCCCTGAGGAAAAAATTTCCCTCAAGGCCTATGTCTTGAAGAGACCCGTGTTGTGGGAAGGATGAAACACAGATGCCGGCAAATCGTTCCACAGCCGAGCTGTTGAACACAAGAACGAGTCGTAGAAACGTCCCGTTCTCATGTGACAAATTTAATGTCAACCGTGTACATTTGTTGGGCACGCGTTTAGTGTGTTTCCCGACTATGCACCGGTGCCGGAGGGATCAATGACGCTAGTTCCTCGGAGCATCTTCCATTGTAATACCCGTAGAATAAGGATAGCTTTTCCACCCGACGCCTGTGCTCTAAAGATTGCAATCCGTCAGTTAAGATGGGAGAATCTATCAAACGAACCGCCCGTTTTTGCACAGAGTCGAGGGTATTTTTCAGGTATTTTGGAGCTCCAGACCAGAGGTGGCTGCTAAATTCAACCGTTGGGCACACTTGTGATTTGTACAGCGCGCCCAGTTTTTAGGAGGCTGCTTTGGGACTGCTTTTATGGATCAAATTAATTGTGAGAAAATCTCTTTCTGATTGTTCTGTCTCAGATTTTCGATTAAGAGTGGCTAATATTATCTTCAATGATTAAATAAAAAATGAAAAGCTCAGTGTTAATAGTTTACATTGGTTTAAAAATTAAATTAGTACATAAAGTATACAACAGAAAATAATTAGCATAATGAACAGAAGGTAATACTTAATGAATAGAAATGTTTAGTTGTTGTTAGTTCAGAGATTCAATTTAATATTAATACTATATTTACAGGTGTTATAGCAATTTTGGAGGTGGGTTTGGGTACCACCGCCCCGAGGACCCTTTATTAGACAACCAACACCTCTGCTTGAGAGGTCACAAGGTCTCCTTCAACGAGTCTCTCCCAATTCGGCCTGCCATGCAGCTGGTGGGCAGACACATCCACAGCCAAGATCCGGACAAACCTTACCCCATGAAGCCGGGAACCCCTGCTATGTCACCAAACGTAGCAAGCCACTTGGGGTGAGCATATATGAGGTATGACAGAGGTGTTAGTTAACCAATAAACGGTTCCCGGGGCGGCGGTACTATCCGCCTCCCAAATTAAATACGGTAATACCTCTAACAGTTTCATCCCTTCCTGCATGTGTTACAAACCTGAATTTGGTATAGTAACTTGTTGTTAGTTTTCGTTTTCCTTCTTTATATTAGTTTTCGTTTATGTTAGTAAAGAGGTTCTCCGTTTGGAAATGATTTTCGGACCCTCATGACCAATAGTTTTATGTTGTTTGAATTTTTGAGTGATGCCTGCAAATGAAAAGATTTATTTTAACGAATAAACAAAAGCTTTTTTATTGTTTACAATATCCGTAAAGGCTTTAAAGCTTTGCACATACACGTGTGGTAAAGATATAAATAACTGAACAGCGTTTAAAGATGTGGTTATGATGAGTGCTTTTACAGCCGACTTCCACCGCAGTATTTTTACAGCCTAATTTATAGGGGTAGAAAAGGTTGAAACACAACTCACCTCAGCGCATCTGTTTCTACAAAAACTTGGCGTTGATTCAAAATAAATTTGGGCAGTAAAATTTGATAGCGATTTTACGGGAGGTAAGGGAGGCTATATAAAAGCTTCTTTATAATATCTAACTGTATAAAAATTCTCTATGCATCTTAGGCTAGTTTTTTTTAACAACAAATTTAACGGAAAAAAATACTGTAACCAGTGACCTCTCTATTATAACAGTGTGTAATAATTATTGTTAATATATACATACATTAAATAACCACGAACACACTAATGACCATGAATTATCTAAATTACCGATTCAAGAAATCAACAACAGTATTCTCAAGACTATGCTTTTTGCAAATGATATAGTACTGATAGCAGATAATCATTATAACTTACAGAATAGTCAGGAAAGATGGAGAAAGATCCTGGAGGATAATGGCCTAAAAATGAACAGGAAAAAGACTGAATATTTGTATTTGCCATTTGAAGACACAAATACTGTAGCTTCTTCAATGCAACTGGATCGAGTAAAACTAGCCAACTGTGACTCATTTAAGTATCTGGTCTCACTCATCCACAGAGACGGAGGATGTGCAACGGATTTCATCCATAGAATAGGTGTGGGATGGATTAAATTCAGATCCGTAACAGGAATATTGCGTGATTCCAAAATGCCTATAAAACTTAGAGAAAAGATATACCAGAGTCAGACTATTGTTATACCGCGATAATGTATGGCTCCGAATGCTGGATTATGTATAACTCCTACTCTTCTAGGCAACTCGAAACAGCAAAAATGCAAATGCGTAGATGGTCGGCAGGAGTATCACTAAAAGATATGATTAAAAGTTCACGCATTCGTGATAGCCTGTGTGTCACGGACATAAACAGTAAGCTGGAGGAAGGACAGTTGATATGGTATGGGCACATAAGACCAAAGAACTCCTGGATGACTCAATGCTCCAAAATACTTCAAAGAAACGGCCTCGATGAAGGCGATACTCAGAACTGAAGAAGCTACAACCTGAAAACGAGAAGAGCCGACCCCAACAACCTACCTAAACAATGAGGACAGCACAAGGTAAAGAAGACACTAATAAGTTTTTTTTTTAAGTTAAAAGTAATTGCTTTAGATCTATTGTTAGTCTAAAAATTCCATATGTGCAAATATCACGATGCATGTGCTTATTAATTAATTTGAGAGTGTTGCTGCTTCAGATAAACAGTATTTTTGTTTTACAATTAATTCTGAATGCATCCATTTTATTATAATAGATAACTACAAAGTCAGAGCTTCATTCAAAAGTAACTTTCTAATTAATCTTTAAACTGTTGCTTGGTATTCATAACCCCTACCTTAGTTGTAATAATGAAAATAATGTTTTCTACTTTGCCCCGACAACTTTGGAAATTAAACAACCATGTAAAAAGTAACTACAAAGTTGGTATCGAGTTTAATTTCCCCACTTATAACTTGTTTACATGGAATAATTATGTAAAGGGCATTTGGCGACGTAAATACAAAATTAAATAATGCGGTCTCAAGAAAGACAAAACATTTTTTGAATGTTCGTGAATTAGACTTTTCCGAGAATATTATTTTTTAAAATCTTTCAATAAAAACAGATAGGAAAAGGTTAGTGGCAAAAATAAATATAAAACATTACTTAGAGAATTGGAAGATTTTCAAAGAAATACATATCTAATTATAGACACAAATCTGTAACGGAAAAAACGAAAAACTATTTAAAAAATGCCCAAATATGATAACGAAGGAAAAGGCGTAACGCGGCTGGTAGGTTTGAAGTCTCTGTGATAGTTCAAGAAGTCTGATTAGAACTAACATTGCTCACTGCGCTACACCATATTATTTTTCTAATGTATTTGGGTTAAATCATCAAGGAACACTTTGCGATCTCTCAAAAATTTCGATTAGTCGCCTTGAGCGAAAATTTGCTAAACAAATATTTTTTTACTGACAATAATTCCGACCCCCCGAAGAGGCATGCGGTAATAACAAAGTACGTGCAGTCGGCTTCACTAAAAAACCGCAAAAGGTTTCTACTTGCACATAAAATAACTTACTTTATCTGAATACCGTGCAGGAGTCCCAACTGCTCCCAACGGTCTGGAGCTGGTGAGACTATTATCCTTATTTTGGAATGCTGTGAGGCTAAAGGTAGTGGGGAGGTGAAGAAAATGTGGAAAATGTACCTGGCTATTCAGATCCAGTCACCAAAACGGGCTAAAGCCATTTCAAGTAACGTTTCGATTCTGAATGATGGTGGTACATCATGGCGAAACTGAAAGTATCTCCCACTCTGAAATAGCATTTTAATTCAAAAGCATAAAGTGTAAAATTATTTGTTTGATACCTCTATACACTACACGAGTACACCACACTAGCGAAAAATACAAAAAATCATATAATATAACTTATTTTATTTGAATACCATCATCGTTTTTTTTATGATACCTTTAACTAATTAATCTCCACTCTTTATAATATTTTTTTTAATATTGGTTTTGTCTATATTGTTTGGTTTTTATAAATTTTGTTCATTTTAATTTTATCTTGACGAAGCATTGGTTTCGAAACATACTGATAATTTTGATTAAATAAATGGTGTCTACAAAGGGATTTGTTTTCATTTAATTAAACTTTACTTTGTTTTCAGCTTTCGACATTTGACATTTACCAACCATATTTTATCAAAAAACTTATTGCAAAAGCTTTGGACACACAAAAAGTATCCCGAATGACATATTACAAAATGTTTGCTTTTCGATTCCGAATACGATAAACGGTTTGTTGGGCATGCGGTCTGCGCCGCTTCTAATCAAAACTTCTCTCTGATATTTAATATTGATATAAAAATTCAATTTATTTCCCTCCCGCAGGGCCGACCCTCGAATCAAGATCTCTGACGAAAATCGTGTTTCTCAGCAAAGCAATTAGGGCAAAGGGCTCGCTTTACCTGCTAAAAGGGAATACATTCCTATTCTGCTCCAAACAAACGTCAAACATGGCTTGATCCAATTTCGATCCGTCGATCGGGGGGGACCGGCTATCAAAATCCAATTTCGGAATGTGATGAGACCGGAGTGTTTATTTTTTCAGCGCTACCCTTTTCAAAGTGTTTTTTTTTTCAGAAAGTGCAAGATGATTTATATCAATCTTATCTCTGGAGACACGTTTATTTTATATCACTTAATATTGTGACGGTCAATAAGAAAAACTAAAGTGGATCTCAAATCTTTAACAGAAAACGTGTGAGTGATTTATCTAATCATCGATAAAATAGGTTTTGTGATAAGAGGGTTTTGTGAGGAAACCAAATATATTGGAAAACAAATATCTATTTACACGATTTGTATTGTTATTCGTCGTCATTTGGATGTATTTCTAATCGCGAAAGCTGTCGAGACGTGAACGCACAGAAGTCTGTTCTTGTGCCAATGCAGATGACAAGTTGCACGTGTAAGTTTCGAAAAGGGACGGATATTTTACCGTAAACGAAGGTGTGCAGTAGTATTTTGATTAATAATATCACAGTACCACATAGTACAAACTGCCGACAGTACATCTCTTGTATCTCAATGTCTTTGGAGGAAACCATTGGACTATGGGAATGAATGTAATGGCTGTTGGTAGATATCTGGCAATAAAAATAATTACGTATATGAGTTAGGACCCCAATATCTAACACACTATAATAATGAAGAAAGATTTGATTGTTTGTGTGCATCCGAAACTACTGAACCGATTTGAAAAATTCTTTCACCAATAGAAAGCTACATTATCAATCGATATAGGCTGTATATAATAGTAAACTCTGGCGTTATAAAATTTGTGTAAATGAAAATGTGTGTATTTCATGTATTTTAGCGGCAGGGAGGAAAGACAGGGGGAAGTTGGGGTTCATGGTGAGGGCAGAGACGAGGGAGGGGGATGCACGGGAAAGGACATGCAAATATCTTTGAATGGCATTGAAACGCATTCTGGGTATCAGCTAGTCATAAATAAAGGTATTTTAGTAATAATGTCATCGGTCAATGGCTAAGTTGGTATCATGTTTGGGTCTCATCCAGTCGTCGCGTGTTCGATTCCTCGGCTGGCTAAGTCCTCCAAGTTAGTTTCCGCTTATTGTTTTGGTAGTAAGAGATCTTCAAATAGTATCGGATTTTTCGTAACCCGGTAATGTTTAGCTTTCTTTAAAAAAATATATACAAGAATTAAACTTAATTTGCCAACCACGTTTTGGAAACAGATCATTCTTTCGATGTAAATAAAAGGTTAAAAATTAAAATGCACAAATACAATGGAATTACAACAAAATAAATCTGATATTTTAGAAATTATTAATAACAAAATATTTGGTTTTTAATAAGGTGGCTCCTTGTTTCTTTAGTTTTTATTTATATATTTTTAATGAAGATACAGCAATTATTATACGATAATATTACATATTTTTAAACTTTTTAACCACCGGAGCACTTTTTGCCACAATATGACACTATTTAAAATACCTCGGATTTCTTTGCTGCAAATTGTGGCAAATTTTTCCTTATTTGTAAGTAAATAAGTAGAAGTTTCCGATTTTTTTTTAAATCTTACGAATATTTGATAATTGATAAAAGATAGGTGAATTCATTGGTTATATAGAACTATAATCAGTTTGTATGTCTCCGTATTAAAATCCGGAGGTACGATTTTTTTAATGTGGGCGGAAAATATTAAAAATGATCACTAATAAATTGCGCTGTCGCTCCAGTCGTTAACAAATTATTTTTTTTCACTCACCACTTATTGTAAAAAAAAATTTCTGTGTTTTTTGTCCATTCTTATAGGTATATCTTGATTTTCCATATACTGATGAACGGAACCTTGAGTTCTGAAGTGGTTAACCACTCAGCAACATAAGCAGATATACACGTTAATATGCCGACATCAGTTAAGTACAATAAGCGTGTTTACACGTCAACGCGTATGTTTATACAGAAATCGTCATAACTCCGTTATTGTTCTAGTGACATCCCTAAAACAAAAAGGAGAAGCTCCATAATAAATCAAGCTACCCATCACCATTCAAGATGTCCATAGAAATGGATTAAAAAAATCTTTTCTGTCAGATACATGATAGACCGCCAAATTGCCTATCCACTGTTCGACATCGTTATTTTTTTATTAAATATTCTTGTATGAAATGATAAAAAAGCGAGGTGACCAAATTGTTTAATATACATATATAAGATAGAATAAATATTGTATTTTATATAATCCGTGATTTTAATACCGTTTTTACATAAAAACATCACGTGAGTCCTTTTTTCATTTTTTTTATGTTTGCATTCTAAAGTTTAATGTTTACAAATGTTAATATTTAATTGTAACATAACAATTTGAAAGCTTATTTCATATCTTTTCAAAAACAGTTTTTAGTATTCGGCTAAGTTCGGAAATGTTTCATTTATAGAGCTTTAATTGTGAAGCGGAAATAACATAAAGTTTTCGTAAATCTGACATGTCGTTTAAGACGTAAAAAGTGCATATTCGCGATGTATCGGAGTGGAATAAAGTTCGTTCTTTTCATTTAAGTAATATTCAAGTTTACTCTGAATTCTATGAAATTAAAGTGACTCAGATACTTGAGCCGGGCCATGTCAAGAGTCAGAATAATAGAAGAACATATGTGAGACGCTATGAATTTGAACGAGGTAAGGAGTGAGTGCCAAGGCCGAATTATGTGTACGTTTGATAGTAATTACGTTCACAGCTGTGAGATCAGCATTTCACAATACTTACTAATTAATTTCCTAGTGTACAATGTTCAAAGCATTGTAACCTTTCCTAAAAACGAAAACTGAAAAGGTACACGTTGTATTATTTCAGCTAAAAAGCTGTTATTTCTATTAGGAGATGTATTACACCTTCGCAAATAAATCATAATACTATTTTTCAGATGAATTGTTCAAAGTCTACAATGTTACGTTCAATTTTCCAACAAAACCGTAACAAAAATCCTGCTAGAGTTACACAATTCCGTACTTTGGTTGAATTCGCTGAATTAACAAAGGTACAATAATTGAAGTTGGATTCAGGCATTGTCTTAACGTCAATTAGCGAGAAATTGCTACCTACTGAGGAGAACGGCGAATCAAAACCACAACCGAGAGGCTCTGTTAATCGGATCAAGCAGCCAGACAAACAGAACCTGTACTCTTTACCTTAACCGTATCCTAAACACAATAAACTATGGATTAACTAAGAGCGTTACTTCTACGAAGCAGACGTAGGCCTGTAACCTAATATAAAAGATTTATTTAATTTCGTTAGAAGCAAGTATGGTAATAATTTATGATTCTTTACGTGCAAAATAATTTTATCGTCTACCGTTTTTGCTCATTGGGAGGTAAATTCTATGTATGAAAAATTATCTAATACAATAGGTACGTTATAATATAAATAATAACAACATTATTTTTTATTTCATAATATTTTATTTGTTACAGATTTTTGTTGTTTTTTGGCTACTTTGGCTAATGCCCGTGTTGTGGTAGTAATACATTTAATATTTTAGATAGGAATTTAAAAAAATTATTCTATTGAATTATATACAGTAATGAATAATAAAAATTAAGAAATATATAAAATTAAGTGAAAAATAAAGAAAAAAAATCATATTTTAATGAAAAATAAAATTATAAAATACAGAAACTAATAATGTTACGAACTCATATAGGTTTTCTTTGAAGAACGCTCGTTCCCTTTCAAATATCCAATGTTGTACACGTACTATATAAAGCAATTTAGAATTTCTTGACTTTATGTCAGTCCTCAGAGCATTATATATTTTAGGAGCGATAAGAGCGAATGCAGTATTAGTTTTTAAGACCCAGGTTTTGGCAACCCAGATTTGATGAAAATCGGGTGTGTGCTTGATGTTGTGGAGCAATTAGTAGATTATTTTTTCGTATAGAACAAATGCTGTCTTGGTTGATAGCTATCGAATATCTAAGACAAGATTTATTACAATTATATATCACCGTTGTTCGAGTAACGTGACACGTAAGGTATAAAGTAAAAAAATTGTATTCATAAATCCACGAAAAATATCAGCAGTGTCAATAAATCCACTTGTTTACCAAATTGTGGAACCAGACAAATCATTTTGTCGAATATACTACTCCATTAGTTTTTTGAATTTTTTCTTCTTTTCCTTTTAATATCGCGAGTTTTTATTAACGAGTTGTTAGTTTAGGTAAAGTAGCATAATATTCAAACAACTTGAAAGCTCCTCAGAATTCATTCCAATGATAAATAAAACGAATGGAGAGCAATTCAAATTTTTTGTTGTTTTTATCAAGGACTACTTCGTATCCTGCTCTCCGTGTACTTATTTCCTGGTGCTCTGCAAATAATGAGCAGTTCTTGGAATAAAAACATGCACCCCCATTTTAATATGGAATAATGGCCATGTACTTCTAATCAAATCTGGAAATAAAACTTTTCATTTTTCATTTTTTTTATAAGTTAGCTTAACACATGTCGCCGTGAGGAAAGAAAATTCAATCGGGGTCTATGTCATCTCTGGGGATGCTGTGTGAAGGGCATTTTTAATGAATGGAAGAAGAGTCTGAGAATGAAAACGGTATGAGGGGTGGGTAGAAATCTTGGTTCAATGTGTCCAGGAGTGACGGAGGTATGAATCACTCCCACTGCGGTGTAAGGCGATGGGTCGAGACAGTCCGGCTGGAAGGTCTAGGTCCTTCGAATTCTTAGGTCCTTGCATGCATTTGCCGCAAAGATCTATACAAACCTCACCCCATAACTCTGGTACCCCTGCTATATCACCAAACGTAGCCAAACACTTGGGGTGACCTATGGCAGGGGTGTTGGTTATCCAATAAATGGTTCCTGGAGCGGTGGAAACTGGCTCCCGAATCATAGTTAATTTACTATAAAATTCTATGAATGCTATGAATGTATAGGTGTAAAATGGGTAATGATTGCCCATTCAAAAATTTTACATTGTTTGGCTTTAGGTTTGGTCGTATACACCGTTATATACATAAACAACAAAAAAATAGCTAAATGCACAGTGATTGCCCAATTATACACAGTGATCGACAGTGGTTGCCCACTTTAGTGATTCAATAAAAATCCTTTTAAAAATATCCTGAAGATGGTATACATTTATTTGTTTTGTTTTATTGACAATAATAATATTATTAAGAAATAGCTGAAAAAAATTTCTACGCGTTTCGCGTATGTGGTATGCGATATTCACATAAAAATATTAAAAAATTAAATACTTTAGTGAGAAAGGGACAATCAAAGTGAGAGTTGGTAATCAATAGTTGCGGGCAATCCTTGTCTAGTTTATCCTAATCCATGAAGTATATATAAGAAGAAGCTGGAACGTCCCAGGATGACATGTCACAGTCAATTACTTGAATACTAGCAGTTAAAAACCCGCTCGCGATAAGAACTAATTCCAAAAATTGCCAGTTCCTTGGATCCACTGTGATCCAGTGACAGCTAGTCACCGAGTTAAAGTTACCGCGACAGGCAATGACGCCATATGTAATCTATTCATATCCAAAAAGCGGAAAGATACTTATAAATTTTATAAATCCGTAGTACTTTTACCTAGAGAAGAAACTTCCAGATGCGAGCTGCTGACGGAAGTAGCGACATCTTGTGTCGAATTCTTGAATTCGAAACCGAATTACATCAGTAGCTTTGTGTAAAATTCCACGTACACAGATGTTATTTGTGGCGCGACGTGTATGGCGCGACGTGTATGGCGTGACGTCCGACATGCACTCGTAGCTGGGTTCAGAAATTTAGCTACGCAGACGGTACGGTAATAATACTGTTCGATTTAGTCTATTATTTTCGAAATTGAATTATATTGTGTTTACGCATAAATTTGTACTTTAGAATGGTTTCTTGCTTGTTGATTTCGTAACTTCAAACAACTAGTAAGTAATCTAAGTGTTGTACTCGAAGGAGAAAACTTGTCTCTTGTCATTATCATTTACACCACACTTCACATACTTCTAACTAACACACTGTTCCCTGACTAAGTTTTAGTTGCTAATTGCAGTAGACATGAGACAATGGCAAAGATTAACATCAGGAGAACTAAAAGTTAGATTCAATCTTCTCTTATTTACGATTTCAAACATCCCGCGTACACCTTTACAGTATGTTGATATATCCCATTAAAATAATACGATCTTACAATACAGCATAAAATCTATTTATTTGAAGTAGGACAACTTTTTGGATTTTTTAATCTTTTGTCTCGGAAGTATTAGTATTTTAACTCACAATATTAGTTCCACGAGAAACTATTAAACTTTGAAACGTTGAAACATCATATTGATTGATATACATTCTCAAAAATAAAAAATATCTCGAAAAAAGTGCTAAAATCGTGAAACCGAAGCTACCCCTAAAGCCACATATTATATGTAGGTAGTTACCAATAAGAAAAAACGGTGTGCTTCTATTTTTCCCTTATTTCATAAAACAAAACTAAAATTTCCCATTAAATCGTAAGTTTTGTAATTAGATACGTAAATAGGTACCTGCCTACTTATTTAAAAACCTTATTTGTTGTGCCAAAAAAAATCAGAAATGTTATCACGTCAATAACAATTTTTGTTTATCGAAGGAAGCAAATACTTTGTAGTGTCACATTATATATTAAATTAAAAAAACACACTTTATAAAACACCACTTTTTATTTGAATTAATATTTAACAGCCAACCAGTTTTTGCTTGGCTTAAGCTTCATCAGGGCTTATTATATCATCTGTAGTTGATATAATAAGCCCTGATGAATTTTGAGCTAAGCGAAACCTGGTTGGATGTTAAACATTAATTCAAATAAAAAGTGGTGTTTTACAAAGTGTGTTTTTTCATTTAATATAATTCATTTTTTAATCTTTCTTAAGGCAGGTAGGTAAAATGATATAGAAAACAATTAATCACGATGATTTCAAATTTGAAAAAATATCTCTAAATAAATTTTTTTTTGTTAAAGCCAACCAAGAAGTTGGTAAGGCCAGAAAAGACTTGCTCGATTAAACTAGTCCCAGCGAGTACTCGTATTGACGTCATCGACGTTCGTCCCCTTCCTTCTCACGCGTCTTGTTTGAAAATAAAAAAAGATAGAATATACTAGAACGATGACGTCACATACTATCTCTCGTTGGAAATAGTTTTCGAAAATAGAAATGAAACACACAAACAAAATTGCAAGTAGATGAAATGAAAGGCCTAGTTATAACAAAACTTCGCTACGCTCATTCGATAAAGAAAATAACGTTAATATTCAATTCTTGAAAAGAGTTTGGCAACAACTGAACGTCATGAAATATAAAGTATCTTTTTACTTACACTAGAAACGGTTCATACCTGAAAACCTTCTTCGAACGGAGGGTGAAATTTCCACATTAACCCATAGAAAATGCAAGGTTAATTTAGCCCTACGACGTGACGTATGACATCCGGGTTGCCGTAAAAGCGAAAATCTGTTTCCTTAATACACGGGTATTGTAGCTCAAACGATTTCCGAATATGCGCTTTACGGCCCCTCTGACGGTTGTAAAAAACGCCACTCACATTTTCTTCTGATTTAACGATGTGAAGTTTACGGCACATGACATTTTTTCCGGAATAACACTTAAGGCGGCATTCTTCCTCACACCACTCCAGAAAATCGCAAATTTACATACTTTATCACAGTGAGCCGGCAAACTCAATTACGTTTGTTATGTCACGAAATCAAAATTTATTACGATTCTACATCTCCAAGAAATCAGTGAAACTATGAACGTTTGCATAAAATGATGTTTTTTCGCGGAAATATCAGCTAGAGAAAACCGTAACGTTTTTTTTTTTCGAAACCTGAATTATTTTTTGGTAATTTAATGTTTTATCGTCGTATTCTAGACCCACTCTCTCTGTGGAACAATTTACGATACCAACTCGTAATTCAATTCCAAATTCTTCTCCGTCAAAAACATTTTAAATTTTACTAAATGCAAAAGCATTTTTCACGTAAATGTACCTACCTAGAACTTGAGACAACCCGATTTTCTTTTAGGGAGGAAATTTTTTATTTGCTGCTTGAAAATTTAAAAGAGCTAATTATCTCGTTTTATTTGTACAGCATAATTCTTCGTGGGTTCTTAATAGCTATACGTAACTATAGTTCGCAATTTAAGTTTCAACTGGTAAAAATGGGGTAATACTCATTTAGAAAGCATTTTGACAAACGTGTAAAAGTGAATTCCGATCTGCTTGAGTATCGAAGATGCCTTTTTTGTTTCCCAAAAAATACGAAGCTCAATTTTTTTCAACGTCATAATTTTTACCATTAATAATAAAGATAAGAACGGAAACATTATTACGACCATAAGACCAGAAATTGATTTTCCAAAAAATCAATCGTAGACTACCTTCCATATTTATCACGATCCATATTTTTGGGTCGTGCTCCATCAATAAAGATCAGTGTGCTACCCTACATGTTCAATATTTATTGTGATCCGTCAATATTTATTGAACATGTAGGCTAACGAATTGACAGATCACAATATGGATTTCAGGATTTCTAGTTTCCCAAATTCCGGATCGTGATATGGTTCATTATAAATATTGAACGTGTAGCCTACGCCTCAATATTTATCACAATTCGTGGGTTCACGATACGGATTCTAGATATCTGTGATCCATATTGTGACCCGTCAATGCGCTAACTAATCTACGTTCAATATTATGTACGATATTTTACAAACATTGACGGATCACAACAAATATTGAACGTGTAGGGTTCGCTATAAAAATTAGATTTATCACGATCCGTGAGTTCATGATAATGAATTCTGGAATCTTGACATCTGTGATCCATGCTGTGATCCGTCAATGCGCTAGCACGTTCAATATTATGTACGATATTTGATATCTAAATATTGACGGATCGCAATAAATATTTAACGTGTAGGTTTCGCCTTAAAAAACTAGATTTCTTAATATATTAAATAACAATGTCTTTCTGTTTTCTCTGGAATTGCAAAATAAAAAATTTATTTTACATTTTAATGAGATATGGAGTAAAATATATAAAATGATATTTTCTTTGTCACTTTGACGACACAATCAAATAAAACACAATTGAGTTTGTCTGTCAAAAAAGCGGAGGCTTGTTTTGTTAATCTCACAAGATTTACATAAAGAGAAGTATCTAATAACAAAACATTACCTGTAAGGAATGAAACGACATTTAATGTTATTAATTGTAATGTCGATTACTTAATGGCAATCACGATAGTAATTGCTTTTAATTATTGAAATTCATCTTGTCAATTTGCTTTATCATAGCTCATAGATTATTTTTACTATATTTTTAATTATCCATAGACCATAAAATATCGATTCGACGGTCCACGACACATACAGCCACAATGACGATTCAAGCACGGTATTGTTTTTTAATTAAAGCATTAATAATATTTTTCTTTACATATATTTTTTCTATATTAGTGTAAATTACATTCATAGTTAAATTTTTTCGTTCCTACGAAATGAATTAAACTTTGAAATTACCTTCGAAGTCAGCGACAGTAATCTCCAAGTAGGGACATTTCACGCAGCCATAAATTGTTTAGATCTCTGTCTCAATAAATCCGCGTCACATGTTCCCACACACTTATTGTTTACACATAGAAGCAACACCGCAGTAAGGACCTTCACATTACCGTGTGTTCCAGGAAACAAATTCAGAACTGCGTGTTGCGGTATATTTTCACTTGTACCGGTCCACCAGAGTGTAAGTTTTGAATGTCCTTTGTAAATTCCTCCAATAATTCAATTCATTACAACGGTTACTTAAAAGTACAAAATTAAAGGTATGTGAAAATGCATTTAATTTTTTTTTACGATATGAAAGACGTAATTATACTAAAACCCATTATTTAAGGTTGCTGTTGAAACAGTGTCAATTTCAGCTTCCTAGTTGTTGGTGATATTTAACGTAACAACAAAAACTTTTACTTAACCGGAGGTAAAAATCACGTATCACCCGAAGGGTGATCACTAGGGACCCTTTGTATCGCGGAGAGAATGTATCTCTTAATACTATTTTTGCTTATTATAGCAAAACTCCGAATATATTAGTTTTAAGTACTATTTGTTTTTATTCCTACCGTTTTAACCGAACATTGTAATCTTATCCCAATAAGAAATTGTAATATGATAAATAATAATATGTACCGGCTCGAGTGTAACTCAAGTACATATATGTAGTGTAGCCCTTTCCAGTAAAAAGCACGTTTAAGTCCGTAATCGCAGCTTATAAAGTAATGGGGATCCAAGGGGTAGGGAAAGTAATTTTGTCGGAAATGAAAAGACATTTAATATCTTCCAAAAAAAGTTAACGAATTTTTTTTTAAATTGAAATCAATTACCAAATAGTTTTTCTTTGGATACCTAAATTATAGATTATGTGATGTATAAAAACAACTTTGATGGGACACAAAAGTCTTCTTTGGCGCGTATTACCCCCTCTGTTGCGAAAAGTTTAAACTTAAAGAGCCATACTAAAAAACCCCGTGAAAATTTTATTCAATTGACAAACGGCGGCGGATGTAAAAACATTACTAATTAAAAAAAATTTCTTGTAAAGAAATCCACACTGGTTACACAGCCTGAGAGGGTAGTTTATCTCTGTTTTAGCAATGATGTCTGAACGAAAATTGGAATTTTTCAAAGTATTTTGAATGTTCTATATATTTCTTATTTCTGAAGGTGTCGTAAAAACAAATACCATTTATAAAAACTAGATAAAGTTACCTTTTAGATTTGTGTATCTAAAATACACTTTCGTTTTAAAAAACTGCCATATTTTAAGATTCAAACACGGAAAATAATATTTTAAAAATTCTTACCAAAACATTTTTAATGAAAGTGTACAGAAATTTATAAAAAAATAAATTTTAAAAATATAGTCCTTTTATATAATAATTTGGAAATAAAACTGTCACCTCACTTTTTCCTCGTGCATACAATAAAAATATAATAAAATATTTTCAAACTTTTTTTTATTGCCAAAAAAATAACCTAAAAACATAACTGACATTCAAACAGATTTCTTGCACCACTAAAGAAGTTGATTTCTTTCATAAGTTTACCACCACATGTATTTGATATTAATATTTAAAAAAAAACACAACTTTTATGAAATTCTCATAAAATAAATATACGTAAATGTAAATTTGAATTTTTATGCACCATATAAAATACTTTTTGACATTTCAACTTTGAAAGTACAAATATTGTTATTATAACTTCACTAAAACTTATGAAAAACCACAAAAAATTCGGTAAATATAATATATCAATCATATGAACTGGACCGGTCAGTGGTTGAGTTGGCATAGCGCTAGACTCCCACCCGAGCATCGCGTGTTCGATTCTTCGGCTGGCTAAGTCCTCCATCACAACACAAGCAACATTCTCGGCTTTCTGTGGTGGTAGTAGGAGATTTTCAAACATTGTTGGGTTATTCGTAACCCGGGAATGTTTGCCTTTCTTTAAAAAAAATAATAATGAGAGTAAATTAGTCATATTAATTGAAATTACAATCACTTTGTGATATTACAAAACACATCGCCGGAGCCAAAAAATCTTTCGCTGTTTCATTGCGAACGACGAATGAGCTGGCGTCGTCACCTAGCGGCTATGAAAGAAAACAAACAATTTAATGTGTTCATTACGAAAAATTGCGTTGTTGCCAGATTTACAACGCGTTTTAAAGTGAAAACCCTTACTAGTAATATTTCGTGTTTTAGTGTAAATTTGTTTTAATCATATTGCTGCAGAAACACAGGTTATCGGTCGTGCTGTGGTTTTTTTAGTAAGGCTATAAGAATATAATCTAAACCTTTGAAATATATATTGCTCAAGACACCACGAATAGCGCGTGTCACAAACGAGTAAATTCTAAGATAAATAACAAATACAGAGATAGATAGCTACTCAAAAGAGAAGAACAACGAATACTCTCGGATAAAAAATGTTTCTTGATAACAAGTTACGGAAATGAAAATGGGAGTGATTGATAGAAGGGTTGTAGATCATAACAGATTTTCGTGATTGAGGATAATAATTAACGACTGTATATTGAGGTACGAGTAGAACCTGCAGACAAGCAGCCACGTAGAAGCTTCGCGGGACTACCGATAAATTGTCTAAATTATGTATTTATGTAAATTGTGTCGTTATTGGAAATAATAAAAAATAAAATAAAAAAGGAACATCCATCGGTGGACAGATGTTTAACGCGGAGAGAAGCTGTTTTGATTGGCTGAAGATAAAATTTACTGAAATATGAAAAGCATTCAAAATTCGGCTAGCCAAAAAAAGAAGTTGAAGTAATAGATTAGGTACGTAAACCAGTAATTTAAAGATAAGCACAAATTTTTTAAAAATAGTTATAAAAATCATTCATCTTCATTATTTTCATCTTATTTTATCTAGTCGGGTCATATGCCCATTGCTTCCAATAGCCCTATCCAAAATTCCCTATCTTAAGCTACTCTAGATCCTCGGTTCATTCCGGACCTACTATCTCATTCTTTGTTACTTAAGATAATCTTAATGTTGTGTAGTGGACGTTTTTTCATGATATTGAATTACAGAGAATCATAAATTACGTTGAAAATACATATTTTGCAAAATACAAAAGAGTCCAGTTGAATGAATGGTCCAAAAGGAGGTGTAGAGTGCGTAAGCAGGAACCTAAGCGATTCCTTCAGAAACTGGTTTAGGGTGCTTAGGGTGTGAACATACTAAAAGTCCTGACGTCTAGGTGGTGAGCTAGGGGGAGAGGGGGGGAAGGTCCCAATTTTCGGGTTTCCGTTTATATCTCGAAAACTAGGAAAGCTGTTTTAGACGAAGTATAAGCTAATAAAATTATCTGCAACTTTTATTCTATACGTAATTTTCGAAATCCCAGCCATTTTTGAGTTACACGCTCCACAAATGTAGATATTTTCATTTTCATTTATTAATATTATATTGCTTCATATCGTCTAAAATATTCATCACAGAAAGAAATTTAAATGAAAGAAGTTGTAAAGAATTTAATCCACTTTTAGAATATACATATACATACGAAAATTAATCTCCACCCAGTAAATATTTACAGCAATTTTAAGTTTTTTCGTAAAATGTCGACATTTTCAGAAAAGCTGTTTTTATCTTATTACTGACACACAACTTTTGTTTATTGGCCTAATAATATGTCTAACCACACTTTATAGCCAGTTATTAAATAGAGTAGACAAAAATTATATTACTTGAAAAATTTTAAATTGTATTTTATAATGATAATGATGATTATCTCTTGATAATTTAATCATTTGATCATAAAATTATAAACCTCATCGTAATCACTGTTCTCAATAACATCATGTTACACTCTCAATTTTTATAAGGATTCACGTTTTCATCCCATTTGGACGTTTAGAAGTTTTTTAGTAAGTTTTTTTTTTAAGAAAAATTATTTACTTTTTAAGAAAATTATTAACCAAATTATTTCATTAAGAAAAAAACCATCTTAACACAATTTCTACTACACAGAGTAGTTTGGCAAAAAGATGTTTCCGTTGCCGCAATTTGTGATCGTTATATCACCTACGTCAACCACCACTGTCGTGTATTGACTTGCACTGTGGTATTTGATGGGTACGCAAATCCCGCCAACAGTACGAAATCACAAGAACAGATGCAACGATACAGACTGGGAAGGTCAGCTGACATCAAATTTGACATGGAACACATCAATGCCCGTTAAGCAGGAAGATTTTTTATCCAATCCTACCAACAAAAGTAACTGCATCCCCTTACTACAGACTAAGTTTCGGGAGAATGGGATGCAGACTCTTCAGGCCTCCGATGATGCTGACGTCCTAATGGTGAAGACTGCTGTGAAATTATCCTCTCGCAATTCTGTGGCTTTCGTTGGTGAGGATGTGGAGCTCACTGTTCTTTTGATTGCTTCCACTCCCCCCACCCTAGATATTCCGCTGCTGAAACCCGGACGAGGGAAAACCAAAACAATGGCGCTGTCCACCCAAGAGATGCAGCCCCGTGGATTTGAACACATCCTGTTCTTACATTAATTTACCGTCTGCGACACAACATCTGCAACTTTCAGGAGAAGCAAGGTGGGCTTTTCAAAATTGTACTTGGAGTCAGAAATCATCAAAAAAGCGGGTAAAAAAGGGGGGTAGAAACATGAAGGAGACACCCTGGTGCCAATTAAAACAGAAGATCCGCCAGCACCGGAGGTCCTTCTGAAAATGATATTTTGCCGCTGCACCAAGGGTTGTGCAATTGGCAAATGTGGATGCCGAAAAGCAATGCTGATCTGTTCTGCAGCGTGCCTTCACTGCCAAGGGAGATGCCTCAATAGCATGCCTATTATCGAGGACGACGATGAAGACGACGTAGAGCCCATTTAGCAAGAACCATTCACTACTGAGAATGACAATGCTATGGATGAACAACGCTTGCCAAGACCCTCACGTCCAATGAGGATGAAAACGTGAATTATTCAGAACAGTGATAACAATAAGGTTTATAATTGTGTGTACTTAATGTAACGAAAAAAATTAAATCATCATAAGATGGATAATCATCATTATCATTATAAAATACAATTTAAAATTTTTAAAGTAACATGATTTTTGTCTACTTTATTTAATAACTGGCTTTAAAGTGTGGTCACACATATTATTAGGCGAACAAACAAAAGTTGTGTGTCAGTAATAAGATAAAAACAGCTTTTCTGAAAATGACAACATTTTACGAAAAAACTTAAAATTACTGTAAATATTTACTGGTTGGAGATTAATTTGCATATGTATATATATTCTAAAAGTGGATTCAATTCTTTACAACTTTTTTTAAATAAATTTCTTCCTATGATGAATATTTTAGACGATATGAAGGAATGTTTGATGAAAAATGTGAGGTAAAATGATTTTTTTCTAAAATATCTACATTTGTGGATATTCTCTAACTCTAACTCAAAAACGACTGGGATTTCGAAAATTACGTATAGAATAAAAGTTGTAGATAATTTTATTAGCTTATACTTGGTCTAAAAAGTTTTCCTCTGCAACGCACCGTTTTTGAGATATAAATGGAAACCCGAAAATTGGGAACTCCCCCTCCCCCCTCCACCCCTAGCTCACCACCTAGACGTCAGGACTTTTAGTATGTTCATACCCTTAGCACCCTAAGCAAGTTTCTAGTAATCGCTTAGGTTCCTGCTCACGCACTCTACAACTCCTTCCTTGACTGGACTAAAAAGCATGGACTGAAAGTTAACAAAGGGGTGTTAATTGATCGTCACCAAAAACATATTTTTTTTATTATTATTATTCAAATTATACTAAACAAATAATTTATAATATTGCGTTACTGTGTTCCTGTTCATGAATATATATTTTCCGTTTGAGTGTATTACACTATAATTAGGACACGTTTCTTTTTCTTATTCCCTTTGCTCGCTTCTTATCTTTGTTACCTAGAATTCTAATGTAAACACAATATTTCGTGGAAATTTCATTGTTTCAGCTTGCAAAGCACAACACAAACATCACATTACGGAAATAATGAATCATACGTCATGTTTACCACTGTCCCCTCGGGTCTTTGGCATATTGACCGTGTATTTCTTAAAGACGCTGTCAGAAGGTCGGAGAATTTGTGTGTATTTCCGCTTTACAATAAAATACAAATGGAATATTTTTTAAAGCATTCGATAAGTAAAAACTGTTTTTGAAAGGTAATGAAGTACGTACCATTCACAATTTAGTATTAGAAATAAACTTAAATAAATTTAATATTCTAAATATTAAAATTTTGATACAGTTAAAAACTTTTTAAAATAGCTAACCTCACGTTCAAACACTGAACTAAAATTACTGATAACGGAAAAATGCATAATTTATAAGACAGACTAATGTATCATAAACATTTATCTTCATTTCTTTGTTGTTCCATATAAAAATAATTGCAGTCAGAGCCTTTGGTTTCATGTAGGACCTCTGTAGAGAATTAAAATGTACACCTCTCTTGAAGGTGTCCATTTTAATTCTTCTGTGGTTAACTTCTAGATTAGAATATAAAGCACTTGTTTTCTGTTAATAATACCGTTTAGATCCTACTTCTCACCATCACGATAAGGGAGGCAAAAGCGATCAAATTGACTCTACGGGTAATAGCTGTTTGTTCGTAATAAGAGTTTTATTTTTATGAATCTTCAAATCTGTAATGAAATTTAAAAAAATATATGATGTTTCTTAAATCATGGAATCTATCAAAACCGTCTTAACAAATTATCTTTCTGACATGTTTTTTGGCAATTTGTCATTGCTTTATCCTTGGTTTCTATTTCTCTTTTCTACATTTGTTATTTCTCGGTTCCTGTTATATGTTTTGTTATTTTTGGATAGTCTGTAAAAAAAATATATATATATATATATATTTGTAACTTAACTTCTCGCGCCAAAGTCAGCTTTCGATATATGCACATATATTTTTTGCAGTTTCGTACCAAAATTGAGTTATCTTCAGAATTCTAAAGTAAACTTTCGACCACTAGTACAGTAGAAAATCGCTTTTCTTATGGTGGAATAACTAATTGAGTTAAACTTAAAATTTTAATATTTAATTTGTTAATATTATTGTCGATGATTAAATTTTACAATTTGAGGTTTTGCTCAATAACGTATTGCACCATGAAAATATTCATCGTAGACGTGCTGAAAATTCAATAGATGTCTCGTATTGAATATAACAGTGGCCATATTACTCCAAGACGCCAGATGAATTGCAATTCAATTCGGGTAGAATCTTACAATCACGTGAAAAGACAGCAGCCAAGAAAAATGCATTAAGAAAATAAAAATAAATAGATGTTGGTAGTTCTTAGTCGAAACATGGTAAAATTGGAATTTTTAAATATGACCGAAGGGGATAGGATCGGAGTAGCTCAGTGGTCAGAGCAAAGTCCTGGCAAGGCTGAGGTAGGTTAAATTCCTAGATACGATCCTCAATTTGGGAGGCAGGTATGGGTACCACCGCCCGAAACCATTTATTGGATAACAAACACTCTGCCGTAGATCACCTCAAGCGGTTCGCTACGTTTGGTAAATTAGCAGGGGTGAAGTTTGTTCGGGTTAGTGGGTTGAGGTTTGTTTGGGTCTTAGCGCGGATAGATCTGGCCGCCACCTGCATGGTGGGCCGGTTCGGGAGAGAGTGGTTGAGGGAGTCCCTTTGACTTCTCCAGCCGTATTCTCTCGAAACATCGCCTTCGAGGGATGGATTCATACGACCGCCCCTTCTACTCTTTTCTTTTCCAGAACTTCCTTTCCTAAAGGAACCCTCCACGCGGCATCCCCAGGGATGACACAGGCCCTGAAGGGAATTGTGAGGAGCTAATATGAAGAAAAAAAATCATGCGATTGAATTTTTATTTTATTTTTCTGTTACTGATTTTTCGTTCGAGTATTATATTATGGCTGTAATATCTTCAATATTAAATTCAAATTCAATTTTAATATTTTTCACAAAAGGTCAAAAAATTATAAATTCTCCACACATGCACATCGCATAATCGTTGAACGTCGGAGAAGAGTGAGAATGTAATCAAATATCAACTCTCAGAAGCAATAAATTTAAAAAGTTACTTTGATTCAGAATATTGAAAGTTTTGTAAAAATGATTCCCAGGAAAGCTTCCCGAAGCATTCAACATTGTATTGAATACATCCAATTTCTTATTACAAAAACTTTCCATTTGATTCCATTCGCCCGATAGTGGAGTGAAAAATATAATTCGATTGACTTTGTGCTGAGTGAAAATTGTAGTATTTTTATAATAACACGATTTTCTTTCGAGAGTTCTGTGTTGAATATAATAAAACCAGTAGTAGGTATTAAAGAAATGTAATATATTTAGAACACACTACTACTTGTGTATTGAATGTTGAAGATTGTATTAAAGACCAAGTGAGAGGATAATTTCGTGCATTGGTACAAAAACAGTCGATTTTAGTATTCATTAAAAATATCTAGTTTTAGTTTTAATAGTGCCATCATGTTTTATAAATACTTTTGAAGAAGGTCTGAAGTCTTTTTGGATAAAGCAACTTCAAAAATTCATATTATTGTAGAAAGTAATCACTTTAAATTAATAAAAATAAACTTATTTTTTGTAAAACCACGAGACAGAGGGAGACAATAAGATAAAAATATGCACAGTAATGATACATTTACATACATCAGTTCAACCGAAATGGGAAAAACCGACAAGGAATTATACAGACTAATGGTTATAATAATATATCGATAGGGATCATTGACTGTAAAAATTTTAATAGTTTTTTGGAAACAAATCTAATATTGAGCTACAAGATTTATGACTATTGGTTGTGATTGCTCTTTTATTTCTTTTGCTTTCAAATTATTTAAACGGTTACCATACCCGTTTTTATGAAGGATTTTAGCACCGGTGCTATGACAGAAAATATGATTCTTATCAATCAGGTGATTGGTGAATTTTGGCGTTTTGATTGGCTTTAAATCTATATACTAAATAAGTTTTTTTTTTAATTAGGAAATGAGGATGTCTTAAGCGATGGGTGCATTAATGTAGATTGCTAATAATTTTATATTACTTACATGTTAATTCGTGTTATTAAATTAAACGAACTCACCAAAGATTAGCAATGTCTATAGTAGTGATAATATCTGTAGTTAGACTGGACACCCAGGTGGAAAGATAAAAGTGGGAAGACACAGACTGAGGTGAGAAGACGAGGTAAGAGGTGATGCAGCACAGCTTCTCCAGGTACAAAACTGGAAGTCAGCCACTGAGGACAGGAGGACTTGGAGGAGGCCAAAGCTCGATATGGTCTGTAGCACCATCGAAGAAGAAGTATGTGTAGTGTTGCATATTATTAACGGAACGTTGGTAATACACAGATTTTTTTATTTATATTAATATTTTAAACAATAATTTTGTGAAACAGTAATCATGAATTAGTAACTTATGCTAATTTTATTATGTAGTCCCCACGCAGAAGAATACATAGTAGATATTATGCTAACATTGAATATTATTATTAAGGTACATATGTTATTATAGCCTGTCCGCGCAGTTGAATACATCTACTACTTCCGGGAAAGTATTACCAACTTCATGCAATTTTGCATAATCGAGTATTTAAATGACTCAGTCGTGATACTGTTGTTGCAAATGAAAAATAATTTTAGACCGAGTTGTTCTTGTTGGTATATTTAAGGTAATTATGCTTAATAAATCAGGGCTATCTGCAATACCATTAATAATTTTAAAAATAAAAGTCAAGTCTGAAATAAGTCTTCTATCTGAGATCTGTAATAATTTTAATTATTTCATCAAGTGGTTGTAATTTATTGTTTCTATAAAAATAAAGTCTATTATAATTATTAATTACATAATTTGAAGAATTTAAAGTATATCCGAGGAGAAAGAAGTTTAGGTATTACGCATTACTGATCTGGACACGAGAAAATGAATGAATTTCGCCGAGGCAATCGGCTTATCAAAAGAATATTTCGAATTATTTGTTAGCAATTGTCAGATTGCTGGTAGGTACTGAAGCAGGCAGCTATAGAGTTATGGAAAAATAACTCCATATCCCTATTTCCACGTAAAACGTTGGCTTTGATCCATAGAGGACGGATGGACGAAGGCTTGATTGGTACAGCAGGAATAGCAGTGGCTACCAACGTCAAACGCTCTTGCATTTAATTGAAATTGCATCAAAGAGTCAGGGCAAGTGATGCATACAATGGAAAACTCATAAAGTTAAATTTAGGGGCTCCGACGAGATGAAAAATCCTGGCACGTTTTTCAATCTTAATCAATCTTCCTTATGTTCTGTAGTTTGATTTATTATTATTTACTCTCACGGTAGTGAAAACGGGATACATGATTACAATAGCACCTGATCCTCATTCGGCACTCACCTGTTCTGCCTCTGCCTTTTACGTTTTTAAGACCTAATATATTTTAAGAGTCCGTACGTATCGTGCAAGCAATATTTGTCAATCCGCAAAATGGACGTATATAATTTTTATTTAAACTAGCTAACAAGTTTTATCAGTATTTTTTATTGTTTATTAACTGCTTCAAATGTATATACAATACCTCAAAATGATATGCATCCTTAAAACATTAATTTAGCAGCAAATTCAAAAACAGATAGCGCTATGACTTTGATACTGCCTCTGATAGTTGATTATTTTCAAATAATATTCCTCTTACCCAACACAAAGAATCAAAGTATTCTATATGGTTTACTAAGGAATTAAAAAAAGAAAAGAAAGATTATAAAGAAATTAGATCTGTATCTAATTATATTATATTAAAAAAGATCAGGAAAGCTTACAAAAAATTGTCTAAAATTAGTTATAAAAATTATATAATAGAAGTCGGAAATACAATAAATCATGATGTAAAAAATTTCTGGAAACATGTAAAGTCTATTAAAAAAAATTAAGTCGGGATCCCTGGAACTATGAATTATAAACAAAGGAGTTCTAGCAACATAAAAAAAATGTTGACATGATTGCCGATTTCTTTAAAGATGTGTTTGAACTTGGCATTTCAAATGAACAAATTCCGGAATTTAATTCTTATATAAATTTGCAATTATCTGATGTTAATATTAACATCACCGACATTGTAAATTACATTAAAACACTTGAACCCAAATTAAGTTCCGGGCCGGATCAAATTCCACCCATTCTGATAAAAAAAAACTGTTCAGACAGCTTATTATCCATTCCGTTGTTCATATTATTTAATTATTACTCTGTCAACGGGAAATTTCCCAAAACTGTAGAAAACAAATTACTTAACTCCAATATTTAAAAGTGGGGATAAATCTGCAATTGATAATGATCGTCCAATTTTTATCCAATCATCTATACCCAAGTTTTTCGAAAAAATGATTCTTCTAAAGATAAACCCCAGAGTGAAATCAATAATTACAATTTGCCAACATGGTTTTATCTCAGGCAGAACAAACTCCTTAACAAACCTATCCCTCTACGAAAATTATGTAACAAATGCACTTGCTAATAGACAACAAGTCGATTCTATATATACTGATTTCAGCAAAGCGTTTGATATGGTTTGCCTTAAAATTCTTGATCAAACTGGTGAAATATGGCATAACCGGTAACTTACTATCCTGGTTTAAGAATTATTTGTCTTATCGAGAGCTTAATGTCTGCATCAAAGGTCAACTGTCCTACACCTTTAAAGCTATAAGTGGCGTGCCTCAGGGCTCACATCTAGGACCCATTCTTTTTAACATATTTATAAATGACGATACAAATGTATTTACTCGTGTCTTTATTTTGATTTTCGCAGATGATAAGAAAATTTACCAGATTGTAGACAATATTAATGACTCCTTATTATTGCAATCAAATCTCATTAGCTTTGCTGATTGATGTATCCTAAATAAATTAACCCTAAATGTAAAAAAGTGTCAAGTCATGAGATTTTATAGGAAGAAAACTCCATTGGTTTTCACAGAAAGTATGAACAATCAAGTCTTAATTATTATTTTTAATTGATAAACTAACGTTTAAACAAGATTTTTATGCATAGCACAAAGGGTAGATAACAAATATTATAATCAATAATTATCAGCTTGAAACACTCATCTACATTGAAAAAATCTTCCGAGAAAAGATACTGGCCGCCAACGGGAATTGAACCCGTGTCCCTCTGATTGCCGGTCAGCTGCTCTGACCACTGAGCTATGGCGGCTTATCTAATACCCGCCAAATAATTCAATATATACTAGTGTTTCATTCAACAATTACTTATTATTACATTTTTCCAACTGAAAACAACCAACTTTATTTATGTGAGAGAGGTATCGATAATACTAAGTCTCCCGCTAGGTGGCGTCGAGACTTATTATATCTGCATTTTTTGCTGAAATACTTTAACTTGTCAAATATTAATTATTATTTTTAATTGATAAACTAACGTTTAAACAAGATTTTTATGCATAGAACAAAGGGTAGATAACAAATATTATAATCAATAATTATCAGCCTGAAACACTCATCTGCATTGTTTAGTATTAACGATACCTCTCTCACATAAATAAAGTTGGTTGTTTTCAGTTGGAAAAATGTAATAATAAGTAATTGTCGAATGAAACACTAGTATATATTGAATTATTTGGCGGGTATTAGATAAGCCGCCATAGCTCAGTGGTCAGAGCAGCTGACCGGCAATCAGAGGGACACGGGTTCAATTCCCGTTGGCGGTCATTATCTTTTCTCGGAAGATTTTTTCAATGTAGATGAGTGTTTCAGGCTGATAATTATTGATTATAATATTTGTAATCAAGTCTTATTATCTGTACCCGAAATAAAAGACCTGGGGATAATATTTGACATCAAATTATTATTTATCTCCCACATTAATAACATAACCACTAAAGCGATGCAAATGTTGGGTTTCATTTTAAGAACTTCAAAAGATTTCAAAAATTTTAAAACTTTAAAAATATTGTATTCATCCATTGTCAGAAGCCATTAAGAATTCAACTCAACCATTTGAAATGCATTTTACAATATTTATGAAAAATCTATCAAGCGAATCCAACATAAATTTTTACGAAACATAAATTATAGATTAGGAATTCATATTGAAAATATTAGCTACACGTCACTGTTGAAAATTATGGGCATTGCCACATTAAAAGAAAGACGAATATGCACTGATCTATTTTTTCTCTATAAAATTCTTAATAACACGTTTGAATCCTCTGATCTCCTTAGGCTAATTAACTTGCATGTGCCTAGTAGAACGGTTCGTCAGAAGGTACCTTACCATTGTAACAATTCAGGTACTAATGCAGAAATAAACTCAGTAATGAACCGACTGTACAGTGCAGGGAATAAATATTACATGAACACTAACGGTAATGAATTCTATCAGCTTATAAAAACATTGTTATTAAATCTGTATCTTTATCTTGATAGCTTTGAAATGTTCATAAATTTTCAATATGTTCGAAATTTGTATAAATGTGCATCCTATATTTTACTCTGTTTGTTGCTTTTAAGTAAAACTTTTTATGCTTGGTACTTATTTAATGGTTATATCTCATTAATTCTTTGATTATTTCAAATGTATTTTTTTTATATCGAAATTTGTATGAATATTTTTGATTATATCGAAATTTGTATGAATGTGCATCCTATATTTTACTATGTTTGTTGCTTTTAAATAAAACTTTTTATGCTTGGTACTTATTTAATTGTTATATCTCATTAATTCTTTGATTATTTCGAATGTATTTTTAATTTTATCATATGTAAAAGCCCTAATTGGACGTGTACAAATACATAAATAAACAGTTGTCTAGCGTGTTAATAGAGTTAATATTATAACTTACGTAAAATACAGAAGACCGCATTTTGTTTTAAAGATTTTTTCCAAGTACCAAGTAACCATAATGTATCAAGTAACCATAATATAACCTGCCAGTTCTTGAACAATGTACATTTTATCATATCATAACTAATAACTTACGAATAATTTATCATATCTAAGAGCATTACTTAATTCTTTACCTTTTTATATTTTTATATCCAATACATTTTATACTTTTTATCCCTTTTTTAAGATAATTTGTAGTTTATACATTTCACCTTCAACTAATTTATCAACTACCTTTTTACTATACATTTGTATTTCATTTCTTTTTCTTAATACTTTTGACTTATTACTTTTTACCTTTAACATTACACTTATACTGTTGCATCATTTATGTTTTTGTACTATTCATGTGTTAATGGCACATGGAAATAAATATTTTTTTACAGAAATAGTAAAGTTACGGAAAGGGCGTCTAAAATACCTAAACGTTTTTACGAACTCCTAACGGAACATTCTCCAGCTTCTAACTTATAATTCGCGTGCATTAAAAAGTTAACGAGCATCTGTTAATGAAAAACTCTCTTTTGTTACATTTCGAACAGCCATCAAACCAAATTTCCTTAAAAAAAAATTCACCGAAATGAGATTGAACGTCAAAACCCACGTCTGAACATTTTTCTATTCCTACATCTTTGGATGGTCGAGCAAAATAATACAAAATATCTGTCGGATTCGAAACTAGTTTCCGAAACACCAAAACTGTGCGAAACTTTTCCATAGAAACTAGTTTCAGAGAAGCCAATCTCCTAAACAAAGCTCTTCGTCAATCTCAATGAGTTTCCGATGCATCTCCTGCAGTAAATTTGCCTCCTTATTAGATGCATGAACTGGTGCATTCTGCATGCACCGCCAGGATGCACATTTTATAGTAGGACATATATTTTACTGACGAAATTGGAAACAGTCACGAGAAGGAAAAGTAAACCGTGATACAAGTTTGGTATAAATCTCCGTGACAGTTTTTTGTATTTATTTTTACATAGACGTTTGATTAATTTAACCACCACAACACGGGAATTTGCCTAGCATGGTGGTCATAAAGATCTCAACTTATGTAATTAACAATGCAATGAAAAAAGAAAAAAACTGAAAAAATATTCATCAGGTCTTAAAACAATAACAGAGTTTGTAAATAAATACTACTTCAGAGCTAGCTCCCTTTTGACGCTCTCCGTGGTTGAGGAGCAAGACTCTTGACCCGGATGTCGCATTTTCAAATCCCGGCGAGCACAAGAAAATTTTATTTAATTGATTTGTGTTATTTCACAATTCAATCATTTTATAATTTACCATTTGCATCATGTTCCAGAGTTCCGTTGAAAATGCAATTGACAGCCATAGAATATCACACAAATTCAGACAGTCGATTCTTTTCCGTATCCACGAAAGATGCTCCTCAGTTTAAAATAATCCTATTTTAGTTTCACAAAGTTATTGAATTTACTACGGTAAATACTGGAGTAAACAAAAACACTTCCATTTAATCAATTTGTGATTTTAAGCCACTTTTGGGAATATTATGAAAGACAACAAAATATATTTATCATGAAAACCCTTTGTTTCGTGGAAAACGAAGCGGAAATTATATTTGCAAAGAGAACAAAATATAAAACGAATTAAAGCTTTTAAACAATGATCATTTTGAGTTTACCAGAAAGAAAACTAATTATCATAATTCATAACAAAAGTAACACAAATTGAAGGTAATATAAAATAACATTTTTTTGTATTTTTTGGCCATTAACTATGTATGTAACAATTTCTAGGTATTTCTCTTTGAAGAGTTTTGTTTAAAACATACATTTGTTACTTAATTTTATTCTTTAAAAATATCCCGCGTATTATCAGATCATATTTCATCAGAATTTTTAGACTAAGTTCATGTTCAAAAATTTAATTAACAATAAGAAAAATTCTCCTAAATTCGAATAAAAAGGGATATACGAATATACACTTAAGAATGTAATGAATGTGATGCACAGTATGTAGGTATGACTAATAGAGCTTTTAAAGCTAGAATCAGGGAACATGCACTCTGTTTACGAAATAATTACTATTCCCAATTTGCTAATCATTTATTAGAGTCAGGCCGTAGCTTAAAAAAAGAAAAACTAAGTTCAAACATTCAAATATTAATACGTATTTTAATTTGTGCGCCTCAGAAACATTGGAAATTAATTTAGTAAACAAAATAATAAGCCCACATTTGTTGACCAACCTAATAATATCTTTTAAGAGGACATTACCAGAGAAACCAGAAATATGTCATTTTTAAATCAGTATTTAGACTTATTGACTCGTTTCCACAAAAAATTATAAATTGATTTTGAAAGATTGTTCTTTTATCTAGTAAAGGTATGGATACAATTTTGAGAAAAAATGTTTATTTTAAGTATAATAAGCTTATACCATAGGTCGTTGGCAGATTTGTTATATTTTCAAAAAAGTACATGTATTATACAACACCAATTTCAAATCATATAATCATGCAGTAAAATAAATCAATACATTATGTGGTAAAATTATTTGTCAGAATTTTAATTTAAGTTTAAATAAAATTATTAAAAAATATATACGTACATGTGTTTCTTGACGAAAATTGGTCCGTTTGTTTATTTATTTGCGCACTTACTAACTAATATATTTCAGATTTTTTTACATACTTATTTTGCTAAGACATTATTGACAAATCATAAATAATTTTAATGGAAAGATAATTTTAGGGTGTATTTAATATTAATTAATTTACAGCTTCGCGTTTCACAATTTTTCTTATCGACGACAACACGAATCGAGAGCGCTCATTCAGACCGCAACTGCGGCCACTGGCGGTTGTCTTCGCGGCGCTCTACATCGCAACATTTTCAAACGAATAACGAAGCAAAATAAATAGGATTTCATGTTTGTAAAATTTATAGGGTTGCCCCAACGCAAAATTTCATGTTCATTGAATATTTTTATGATAAAATTTTTATAATTTTGAAATTTTTTTATTGTAAATTATTCTTATGTGAATACCGCACAAGAGTCCCAACTGCTCCAAAATATTTATTTTCAAGTAAAACTTCTTTACGCACGCTCGACACTTGGGGGGTAAGCTGGTAAATGTGTTACGAAAAGTGGTAATTGTTACGAAAAATTTCCTTCGAACGGTAATCGATGCGAACGGTGATCGATTGCTAGGTGGGTCGTGCCTTTACGCACGCTTGTTATTCGTGTTATTGTTTTATTGTTAATAGACTATTTTTGCGTAAATAAATAGATAAATTAAATTATTTAAAAATATATACGTACATGTGTTTCTTGACGAAAATTGGTCCGTTTGTTTATTTATTTGCACACTTACAAACTAATATATTTCAGATTTTATTACATACTTATTTTACTAAGACATTATTGACAAATCATAAATAATTTTGATGGAAAAATAATAAACACGAGAATCGGGTATGGGTACCACCGCCCCGGGAACCAATTATTAGATAACCAACACGTCTGCCATAGGTCATCCCTAGTGGTTCGTAACATTTGGTGACTAGCAGGGGTGCCTAGGTTTAAGGGGGTGAGGTTTGTTTAGGTCTTGGCAGCGGATGCGTCTGCCCACCAGCTGCATGGCAGGTCGGATCTGGAAAAGTTAAGGGAGTCCCTTTGACTTCTCCAGCCTTACTCTCTCGGAACATCGCCTTGCACCGCAGTGGGAGGGATGGATTCATACATCCGCACTCCTGGACACGCTGACCCCCAGATTTCTACTCACCCCTAATATCCCTTTCCTTCTCCGAATTTCCTCTTCTTCCTTTCCCTAAAACGACCCTCCACACAGCATTCCCAAAGAAGAGATAAGCAGTGTGTCGAGCGAGTGTAAAAAAAACGGTCTCTCCCGATCCGGCCTTCCATGTAGTTGGTGGATGTACCTTCTAAATTACTGATACCACCTATTGACGGCCGGCGTGGTCAAGGGGTAAGGCTCTTGACTAGCAATCTGAAGGTCGTGGGATCGAATCCCGGCATAGGCAAATAAATTTTATTTGACTAATTTGGGTTATTTCACAATTATTTAATTTAAAAATAATATATTTGCGTCACGTTTTAGAGTAAAAGATACTTTCAGTATCGCCCTGGTGTAAGACCACCATTCAGAATTGAAACGTTGTTTATTGACCAGATCTGAATAGCCAGGTAATTCCTCGCCTTCCTCTTCCCCCACCACCTTCAGCCTCGCAATATACCCCATAGTCACGTCATAGTCTCACTGGCTCCAGTAGGAGCATTTGGGTCTCTTGTGCGGTATTCAGATAAATATAAAATAAAAAATTGTGCATACGAATAAATATTTCAAAATGAGACATTTTTTACAATCCAACTGAATATTACACTTTTTTCATAAATATACCGCACAAGAGTCCCAACTGCTCCTGTCTGGAGCCAGTGGGACTATGTCATCCCCAATTGGGGTATGTTGTAAGACTGAAGGTAGTGGGGAGGGTAAAAATATAGGGAAGAGGAAGGTGGGGAAGTACCTGGCTATTCAGATCTGGTCACCAAACACGGCTAAAGACATTTCAAGCAACGTTTCAAATCTTAATGGTGGTCTTACACCAGGGCGATACTGAGATATCTTTCGCTCTAATGGCCGTAAAATAAAATTAAAAAACAAAAAACCAAAATATTAAAAAGAATATAACAAATTGTTTATTCATGTAGGTATCTACTTAATACCTACTGTGTTTACGCATTTCACTTGTATCTATTTATGTTGTTTATGCACTTCAATATACAAATTACAAATAACTACTACTAATTAAAATTCTGGAAGCGAGAATAGTAATATAAAGTAGTAATAGTAGCGGGTAGCCCTAGCTCGCGTGAACAAAACCCTCAAAACTCGGATTGCCGCGGAACGAAATTTAGTTCTGAAAACGCCCGCTCGCGAGCCCTGATGTGTTAGCGCTAGTGTCGGAATCGAAGTTGTCATGTGCTGGTTATTCACTCTTAAGAACGCTGGTGACATGGAAGTCACACAGTGAACGCTAAGACTAAATGTGTCGAAACCAGTAAGTAGCAAGTAAATAAAATTAAGTTACAAAAGTACATACGCTGTGAATGAAATTTTTCAAAACAAAAACAAAAAAATATTTTAGATTAAAAATCACTTCACAGGCCCTTTTACAAATACGGAAAATGATCATATTAAAACCATAAATAACACAGTAAAGCGAAATACCCTGTAAAATCAAAATAAAACGCATCTTTGCTAAAAAAAATTTGGTTAAAAAGTTCGTTGTATGAATTCTATATGTGATGTGAAAGAAGAGGTTTGAAAAGTAAAGGCAAATGGCAATGATAATACAAAGTGCAGTGAAAAGTCAACAAGGGGATGAAAGCTTGTCGTAACTCAAAGGAGCGCAACTTGACAACTTTCTTTGAAAGTGAAAAAGTTAATGCATAAATGATAATAATCTAAGAAGCTAGACTCTTCGACTTCATCAAACTTTTCAACATTAAGAAGAAACCGGGCGGCGCCGGCATTTTGTCTACATAAACGTATTCCCTGATTTTCTCTCTGGATTTTGACACTTCTTCAAATATTTTTTATAATATAATATAGATATCGAGGACTAGTCAGTTGGTACGTTTTGCTATTTTTGCTAAGTTACTTCTTATAGGAGTTAGGACACTCCAAAAATAGTCAAAATTGCCTTGTTTGAATGCTATCCAGAGACGTGTAATATATTTTTTTTAAATAAAAACGTACAGACATAGAGTATTTTCATCTAATACAGTTAAAAAAAATCTTTAAAATTTGTCCAGTTTTGGAAGAGAAAAATGGGGAATACAAAATCTCGATTTTGATGATTTCATTGAGGTATTATCAGCCTGAGGTGCAGTTGTCGCTTTAACTCAGTATTCGGGGGAGTAAGAGCGATAGTGACAGCTACAGTTTCGTAAAATACCTATTGCTCAAATTTCTCGATTTAATTACCGGATTTAATTTAATTTAATTTAATTACCGGATTTCCTCTTAATAATAAAAATATTCATGTATTACTAGTTGTGGGGAGTTGGCGAGTGTAGTACAAAGAGACTCATTATTACTTTTTTAAGTAGCGTAGGTAGATCGAATCACTTTATTAGTCAAAGTCATGTTTTAACCCGATATTTTGCATTTCGTCTGACTGTAAATTTGTTCGTACTTTCCATTTCACATTCGTTTCAAGATGATGGCCGTTAATGGTTCAGTAGAGATTCTTTCTTCGTGTATATTTGTACTTTCTTATTCGATTTTTTTTTTCAATAATTAATATACAATAAAAAATAATGTTACTGCTATACTGAAGAAAGTTTGAAAAAAGAATTATGATTGCGATAGTGACATTTCTTAGAACAAATTGTGTATTTTCTTATTTGAAATTTAAAAAAAAAATGTTATTAAAATAGTTAATTAATAATTCAATAGTTAGGTGTGTATTTAAGTACATACTTACATGTCTTATGATTTTAAATGAAATTTTGATTTTGATTTATAAAATAAGTGAAAAATGCAAACTTAAGTTTTTGGAAGCAAGGTATACTGTTCACAAAACTACTAGTTATCTACTTATTAATTAAATTAATTACAAATGTATAATATTGTACTATGCTGTATTCCTTTATCCTATCCTGTCCCTCAAACCTGCCACCCTCCTTCTGATAAGTACCACAAAGCCGGCCACTCGCCCCTTGGCGAGCTTTGCTGGAAGCACTACTGTTTCTAGGATATCCAAACACCGTGCAGTAAGGGTTTGGTGTTTGTTGTTAAGTTAGTTTAAAACTTAAAGTTATATGTATATATTACGGCACAGAAAGCTCAAAATGACATCATTTTTACAACCGGACTTTCAAGCCGAAATCTACAAATAAATCAGTTTTCTTTAGAACTGTCGTCTTTATCGATCGATATCATAACCGCCCCACAAAACATTAGAATAGATTACAAACAATTATAATTATTATTCATTTCCTGAAGCCTTTCTTCCTTCGGCAAACTGGGCAAACTCTTCCATGTTACGAACTTCCTGCCAGGAAATCTTGTATGTGGTGCAGGTAAACATAAAATTTATCATGTTTTATAAGAACAACTCTCTTTTTATAACTTTTGAAGGTTATTCCCATAATCATTGAAGAAGAAGATAAAACTAATAATTTAAACGAAATATGAAAGAAAACAAGACACAGAAAAATGGAAAAAAGATTTATCATTGCCACCTTCCATCAAACCGTCATAATTGTCAATCTCATATTTTCAAATTTTAGAATTAACAATATTATTATTTTTAGATATCTGCTCGTCCTGGTCAGGAAAAAAGGTGTTTACTTTGTACGAGTATTAATGAGTCATTCCAATATTGTATTTGTATGCCTTTCTCAAAATAATTTATTTTTATACAAATTAAACTATTTATTCATATTACACCGTGTGTATAGGTGCAAATAAACAATTCATTTTAATATTTTGAAGCATAACTTGCTATTTCTAAAATAATTAAATTAGCGTTATCTATGAAGGACCGTTTTATGAATAATTTTATGTTTGTCCTTGGTGACATAAAATAATAATTCAGCTAATTTTACGCTTTGAGGATTCAAAATATCTTCGCAATCTTTTCTTCTAATTTATTTTTCATTTTATTTTATTTCTTTGTCTTATTCATCAATAATGTACTTTCTTTGTTTACTGTATCGTTTTTTAACTGAGCTTTTATGTTTTGATTATTTCCACTCACATTTGAATAATCTGTTAAAATTTGGAATAATTTAAAAATATGGCTAAACTGTTGAAAAAAAACAGCAGAAGCAAACACCACCGAAATAATAAAGCCGGTTCACAGATCTTTATACAGTTCAGAATATATTATAGAAAACTTCAGTTTATTAGGGCAATTCACAAATAGTTCACGATTCTCAGCAATTATGAAATCGACTGAAGAAGGAGATTTTTACAGCCGTTTTAATTTAATTAATATTGTGTTCTAAAATTGGAGTAATTTATTGCTCTGAGATAGCGATATCTAAATAAATCTCAACCCTTACAACTTTATTGTTCCCTCGTGCATTCATATATAACTCCTTTAAAATCAAAATATAAATTCAATTCAACCTCGAGTCTGCTCAACCCTTAATAACATGTATTCCATGGTTTTGTTCGATTCCACAAAAGAATAAAATTAAATAGATTGACTCACAAAACTCGTTGGAATTGCATGAATGCGAAATATGGTGGAATTAATGGATTCTTTCTTGTCGGACCGGTTCTCGAAGTGTGACTGAGTACAAATAAAAATATTTTGTAAATACAAACGAGAGAATAAAGTTACATCTATTTTTCGCTTGCCTGTTTTCAGCTTTTTTTTTATTATTATAAAGTGCAATCGGGACGTCAAGGAAAGACTTCTTTGTAAAAAAGTTCCAGTAAATATTTCTTTCCAACTTAATGATTCCGCTTTGTTGGTTCAGCTCGGAAGCAATCAAAGAGTAGCAAAAACTATAAGAATGGTGAGAAAGAAATAATAAAACGATTTATAAGTTCAATGTTTTCTTAGCACTCCACGAGATTTTGTTTAAGAATGGTTATGTTAAATGCTTTGTTTTTTGGCACTTGGATCGTGATGATTAGACATCATGTTCCTAATATATATTGAACAAATAAAAATTAGTTTTTTACACCTTTCTTGGTCTCCTTCCCCTTTACAAGTATTTTTTTTAGATTATCGAAGAAAGCAAACACTTTGTTATACAAAAATGAATAAGTTCTTCGTTTAAAACCACTTTATTTTAATTTAAATTCATCGACCGGTTTCGATTGATCTCAACCTTCTTCAGGACGATAAACATACATCTAAACGGACTGTTAGTTTATAAATTGATTGTTCTGAGAAGGTTGTACCGGTTGACGAATATATATATAAAAAATAAAGTGGTTTCAAAGAAAGAACTTAGTTCATTTTCTATTTTATAAGTCTGACCACTATCCTCGGAATTCGGGGTCTTACCAACTTTCATAAAAATCAAAATCTAAAATATTCATCTCTTAAATAAAATTATGTCGTTACTATGCTAAGTGTTAAGGGACATACTTAACTTACTTTAACCAATGATTCCTGATATTATTTTGAGTAAAATGATGAAATTTTGGTCTCCGGCGACTTTAAAAATATTAAAAAAAATTCTTCCACATAATAATAATAATAATAATTGGATGACTTCTATAGCGCCATTTTCGTGAGAAAATCAACTCAAGGGCGCTTTACAAATTCAATTATACATTTAATCTATACCTATATGCTACAAGTGGCTTATAACTAAGATTGATAACAAGTGGCTTATAACTAAGATTGATAACTATTGACTTACAACTAAGACTTATATCACTAGTGACTTAGAACCATACTTATTTTTATAACCGAGCTTGCACTTGTAAGTCGTAATACGAATCATGACTTTCAACAGTCTTACAATTAGTTATTTACGACTAACATACTTATTTACATTTATAATCACATATTGTAATGGTTGCTGCCATAATACGAATAGAGCAGTATTGTTACTGCTCCATTCGTATCATGACTTGCAACTACCTTAAAATTAATGTTATCACTGGTCGCTCAGCCGAGTAACCGGCCAACCCCTCTCCCCGCCCCTAACTGTCCAATACCTACTTATTTTATAATGTTTCTATTTGAAAAAATAACGTCGAAAATGTCACCGGATACTAAAATTTCATTTACATTTTTTACTCCAATTATTGTCAATAATCAAAGTCGAGTACATAACGTAAAATAACAAAACACTTGTAATATTTTATTCAAATGTTTATTTTTAAAAAAATTATCTTTATTTGGCAAAAACCAAGGCTATTTTAGATTATCGATAACTTTCAGCAATAAATTACACACGAGTACATGAAATATGAAGAAAAAATATTTATTTAGAACTTGATCTACAGGGTCTACAAATCTTTAAAATATAGAAAACTAACGAGTTCCCGGCACGCGTTGCTATGCCACTTAATAAATAAATTGTTTCTCCCTGCGTGTCCTTTCCCATTCTTTTATACAAACCGTGTCCTGACAATAACGACCACAAAAAAAAGAATTATCCAATTTGGTGCAGTCGTTCGAAAGTTATGCGCGTATATACATTTCAGCGATTCATTTTTATTTATATTTTGAAAGCATTTAAAAATAATGTGTGACGGACGCTGACTCGTATTCGAGTACAACTTATCTTTATTCCACCAATACTTCATATGTAGGTACTAACGAAATTTATTTATTTTACCAACGAACGAATTGGGGTGGTTCTCCTTTTAAGGGCCGAGAGAGAAGATAGTTCAGTATGTACTTTCTGGAACTTTCCCTTGAAGTGTTCTTCCATCCCTAACTAAACTAAACATATTATCGCCAGCTCAATGCCCTTTCAAACTTTTGGTATTAGAGTTCTTTTTCGAACGCACGTTGATTCAACCCCAGTCGACCCGTAAATAAAAAATAACCTTGTGTGGCTCATAATATCAGTGGTGACGTAAAATAATACTATAACTGACTAACATTTGCAGACTTTAATTTTGTTTATTATTTTAAGAATCAGTAAACATTGTAACATTTTACACGTAGAAATCACCTTGTTGGTTAACATAATTATAATTAGAATAAAACAACTCAGTTTGTATACCACTTTAACCCCTGGAGCGTTCCGCTATTATGTAATCGAATTCAATCTTGAGCGCTCGTAAAGTTTTGCGCCTTCGGTTACATTTTAAATAGCCGTACGTGGTATATATTTGGTGAATATTAAATATTATGACTCTTATATGTTGCCGACATTCAAATTTAAACATTAACTTTTTTCAATTATTAAATATTTCAATAATTTCGCTTCACAAAATGTCCATAACAAATAAGCAAAAAAAAATGCTACATATTTCTTTTTAAAACGTGAAACTACAGTTATCTTTGTGACTAATCTTAAGCGCCCCTGAGGTGATTTTTCACAAAAACGGCGCTCTACAAATTGTCCAATTATTATTATTAGTATTATTAATCTAAGTAAAGAATGCGCAGAAACTTTTGAAATATTTCCAATAAATGTTTTAAAATATCTTCAAATTGACCACACATTACCCAGCACTCGAGCATTCAAGGGTGTTTGGCCAAAAACGCTCCCGTGGTTATTGAGTGTATATATATGTACCTTGAGTGTATATATAAATCAACCGATTTCGATTCGACCTGAACCTTCTTCCGTGTGTAATAAAAACTTCCTGTATGTTCATAAATTTTATTTTCTTTCATTTTCCTTTTTTGTGCATAATTTTAATGAAGTACTAGCTTTTACCGGCAAGCGTTGCAATGCCATTCAAAGAAATAAATTGATTCTTCCTGCATGTCCTTTCCCATGCGTCCCCATTCACCTCCCGAGTACCCTTCCCTTCCCGCGTTCCCGGTCCACCTTCCCCGACTTCCCACTCTCTCGTCATCCCTTTCAAAAACCCTACCTACCCCCTCCCCCCCCCCTACTCCTCCTTTTCCTCCCTGCTGCTTAAATATATGAAAACATACATATTTATTTATAAAAATTTCATAACGCCAGAGCTGACATTATATACAGCTTTTAACCTTCGCGAGCATGCGCCCAACATATCACCAAAGTTTTATCGCAATCGGATGAACGGTATGGCAGCTCATAAAATACGAACAAACAAACAAATATTGATTATTATATTAATAATAATAATTTTTTTTATTTTAGCGCCGTTTTCGTGAAAAATCACCTCAAGGGCGCTGTATATAAGAAGAAGATTTTTTTGCTTCCCAATTGATGTTATTACCTACATAAATAATTTTTTTTCTATGGATCTGGCTTTCACCCTTCAAGAGTGTTCTAGGCAACTAAATTATAACAACATCATATCCAACATTACCTTAGAATCGAATATCCCATTAAGGACACAGTGGTCTTTTCAAACAAATTTATACAAAAATAATTTATGAGTTTATCCAAAAAAAAATTGGGATTTAGGAGTGGGGCTGGTTTAAATTAATACGGGGTCTAAATTTGTCCCGCCACTGGACCTACCAGTTTAACTAAATTTTGTAGCTTAGACCGTGTGAAGGCGACATTAGAGAGCTTACCAAAGTACGCCCGAGATAGTTTGCGCCACCTTGACTCGGCTGGAGCAATCTCCGGTCATCATTCTAACGTAAGCCCTCACATGAACCGACTCACTTTTTCTCAGTTAGTCTCCAGATTTATGAGGATGAATGCGTCTAGCTAAAATTCACTTTATCTCATGCACTCTGTTGAACACTCAGCCATGAAAAATAAACGAGAGAGAAAATGTACAGCGTTTTACATTGACGAACTAACTCTGTATTTTTACGTTCTCGTTTTATTCAACATATAAAATGTTACGCCCTTTGGTCATGTAAAAGTAATAAAACTATTTTTAATTAATATCACAAAATCTTTTGCATTCTTCTGGGCCATCCGTCGTGAAAAGCAAAGAAAAGATAAAGTGGTTTAAATTTAAAAATTAATTTGCAGTAATATTTGAAAGGCTCACTTGAAGACCATTAAATGTCACCTTTTTTATTTATTTATCTTCATTTCCAGTGTTTGGGATTTCTTGTTGAATGTTCGGGAATCTTTAATAGAGCTCGTGGTTAAAGTTACTTTATTTGCGTTATTGTGTATCTTACAATAAATATTTAACTGAACCAAACATCCTAATGGATGCTCTGTGTAATGCTGATGCAAAGGAAGTCGACACTGAAGGAGCTCAGCTGCTGATCGAGTATCATCAGCTATTTCCATAACCGTTTGGGTATTAGACACGAATGGTGACAGTTTCCACTCTCCTAAGGTACTACTTTACTGACCTCTGCTGAAACACCTCAAAACTAGATATGACTATCCTTACTAACGACATTTGTTGAAGGATAGTGAAACTACATTCATAATCCTGTTACGAATACAATTCCGAAGCTTAGTTTGCAGAGCATCTTTGTATGATTTTCAAATGTTAAATATACTGACAGTGCTGAGAAAAATCCTTTTTTTTAACATAGTTAAAATAAATTTCACAAACGACAGCCACCTTTTTCTCAGTTACGAGTAGTCTCCAGATTTATGAGGGTGAATGCGTCTAGCTAAAATTCACTCTCGTGCACTCTGTTGAACACTTCGCCATGAAAAATAAACGAGACATCGTAATTCGTGACCATTTTGGCTGTCAGTTGTGAAATTAACGTCCCTTAGTTGTCACGTTTGAGGATAACTGCGATTCGTGCTGTGGACAAAACAAGAACTGTCCATTTTTTTTTAGATTTCTTCATTACATGTTACACTACTGCAACCGCCTGGATTCCATAACCATTGTCTTCCCAATACGTGGATAGACGAGCATGGCTTTTATGAACCAGAAAGCTCGAATTAAACTACCGCATCAATGGGCTCAGTATGCATAATAAGTCCATCAGACACTCAGGCTTTGTCTAATTTCGTTAAACCATTTTATAAAGGTTAGTCAAGGAACACCCTCGACTCATCTACCATGAGAACTCTAACAATTATCTATGGCTGTCCAACGTTATTAACTCATTAGCTTCATTCAAGTCTGCAAAAGCCGGCTTAAATGCCGGTGAATTCAAACTACCTGGTCCGATATACAACAATAGACTACCGAAGTCTGCAAAACACAATGATCTGCAACTCCTGAAGAAGATTTTCCAGCCTGAAAACATAGTAAACGACGATAATCTTCCTCATGCTGCAAACATACATGAACATAATTAATAAAATAACAGGATTAGTTCAAATGAACATTCGTCGAATTGAAATCTCAGAATCACTTTCCATAGACATTCAACAGTTTTGCAGTAGAGTAGACCCTTGATTTATAAGAAAGATAATATTTTCACTGCTTTTCACGAAAGTAGATTTTTGTCAATTTAAAATTATCTCTCTTGTCATTATTTATTTGAACAATTCAAAAGCCTTTTGACTTTTAAAAGCCTTTTAAACGCAATAAACATTTACGAATAAACGTTTTTTCAGTTACGGGCTTAACTCTCATACTCTCAAATAATAAACCTAATTTAAATGCGTCGTTTTATAAAACGAATGAGGTATATTATTTTTTATGTGAATACCACGCATAAAAATATATTATTCTCATGAGTCAGTGTCGTAGTCATTTCAATTGGGGAATGTTTTGAATTGATTTGATAATGGAAAGAGTAACGGATTGGTAGGAAGGTTGTATATTGACTGACTTTTCAAATCTGATCGTAGAGCATTTCTAATATTATTTTTAACACATTTTAGACCTCGATTGGTGTTTTCCCAGAATTATTGTATTAAGGGGGTTTAACCAGCAAGCGGCCGAAAATCCAGATTTCGTCGAAAGATGTTCTTACGATCATACAGGGCGGTTCCAATGAGAAAGATTACTTTTTAAAATTATTACTCTATATCGATTTTATTTCATTCAAAATTCGTTTTAATTTATACCTAATGATTTTATTTAAACTAAAATTAAAATTCTCATACATACGTTTCCCAGATAATGTAATGATTTATTTTACTGCATGATTATATGATTTGAAATTGGTGTTGTATAATACAAAATCTGTTTTGAAAAATAAACATTCTGCCAACGACCTTTGGTAAAACCGAATTATACTAAAAACAATCATTTTTTCTCAAAATTTAAAACATTTATTTACTAGATAAAAGAACGATCTTTCGAAATATATTTATAATTTTTATTGTAGAAAAGAGTCAATTCGTCTAAAATCTGATTTAACAAACGAAGTTTGGTGATACTACACAATATTGCAACCATTTTGAGGACGAGTAACCGTTGCATCCCCAATTATTACGTAATGACTTTTATGATCGATGTTTTAGTTATATTAATTTGAGTTTAATTTACTTCATTAATGAAATCTCCTAATGAAACTCGGATACACGACACAAGAGCCTCAAAAAAGGATATACGAGATGTTCCAAAATTCAAGACAAGTTTTGGCCAAAGAAACCACATATATCTTGCAACTAAACTTTACAACATCCTTCCTCCAAGTCTGAAAAAGATAGAAAAGATAAATAAGTTTAAGGAAAAAATCAAAACATGGGTGAAAGAAATTAATGCAGACATACTAGAGAATGTATTAAAAACATCATAGAAACTAAATAACGGAAAATCAAAGAAATCTACCAGTCCGCCTCAGAGGAGGACTAAGAACAAACAGATTAAATATTTATATATATCATCATATCTTGTAATTGTCATCAAACCTGTAACTAAATAGTCACTAATAAAAAAATAAAAAAATAAAAAAAAAATAAAAAAAAAAAATAAAATAAAATAAAAAAAACTAAAATATTATTAAGTAATAGTTCTTTGTTTGAACCACAATCTTTTTTTATATACGAGTATGCCGACCGGTTACGGAACAAACTTTCCTACCATAGGGAAAAATATACTAACTTGACATTACCAAACTATGGGTGAACATTATATCGAGGCTGATTACTAAGTTTTGTAGTGGGGGTGGTCAGTACTATCTTCTCCCTTACCCTTCACTAATCCCTAGTCATACCTCCATCCCCACTTCTTCTCCCTTACCCTTCACTAATCCCTAGTCATACCTCCATCCCCACTTCAAAACCTAGCAATTATTTAGTGAAAAGACAAACTATTAGACTGAAGATACTTTGAGACATCGAGATTTATAGTTCTCTTACTTATTTTTTTTTATATATCGTTGTCATAAAGTTCAGGCATCTAAATACTATATTTATGAAGCCATCACAATTTCTTACCGCATATACATGTCTTTTCAATAGAACGTCGCGCAAAAAGCAAAACACATCGAGTTTTTTTCTAAAAATAATTTCCATCTGTATTTTTATTCCGAATATTAAATTATAAGATTTTTTCAGTCGGTTCTTATTTATTCATTTTGCCTGAGAAATGTGAGTGTCAGATCCTGTAGGTGACGGAAATGGTTCTTCAACATACATAATGGATTCTTTCAACGTGCCTAGTGCCTAGTGCCTAGTCGCCTGGAGGTTCTACTCGTACTAGTGTAAACTTGAAGTAGCTGGATCCTTGAAATAAAATGTATTCCGAACAGAATAAATAATAAAGGAAGATTTATGATGTTTTCCTTTTCCATGTTTTTGTTGGAATCTGTTTATTTTTATATAAATGGCTAAAAATCCATTTAAATGCTGTATGATCTGCTAAATATTTTAGTGGCAAATGTGAAAGTACGATGAGAATCAGTTTCAGGGTCCGTATAAACTTTTTATTTTGAATGTATCCTCGGACGTATGAGTACGTAGGCAGCGCAAAGCCTTGAAAACATTTTAATTCTTTTCCCGATGCAGTCAGGATTTCTTCTTCAATGAATGTTTGCGTTTTATGTTATACCGTCGTTACAAAATATACGTATATTAAATTAAATTGTTATTAATATCTTTGTAAGTCAATTTTCATGAAAAATTTGACCCACAGAATGGTACATAAAAATGCAACCTTTTATTTTTCTTAGGACCTGCCATATAATTAGTTAATTACTAATGTATTGTATATGAATGTGTGTGTAGTTTCAATGTCTCTCAACAGATGTTGTTAGTATATGTATTTATAGTAGTTTTATTTTATATAATTTTAATGAATCTCAACAGAGGTCAATGGTTATATAAGACACAATAGGGAGAAACAATTTTATTTAATTTTAATTTTTCTTTATTGGTGTTATAAGTTTGACGTTCTGTGTGTCTGTCTGTTTATGTGTCTATCTGGGCCATCGTGGCTCCTAAACAAATAGACGGATTATGATGCGGTTTTTTTGTTTCAAACCTGACGTGATCCAGATGGTTCTTAGCTACAATTGATGAAAATCTGTTCAGGCATTTCAAGATAATCAGCTTTTATGTGTCGGGGGTTGCTTAAAATTTTGAATTTTTTTCTTATATTATTCATTGCTTTAATGGTAAAAGCATTTTTCGACCACCATGTTACAGTTGTCGAAAAATCATTGGCTCATTCCCGTGTTATGGTGGTCATATTCGGTTGATAGCGAGCACGACACTAGGCGGCGGCGATTTGTTTTTTTTTTATTATATGTATATGAATACCGCACAAGAGTCCCAATTGCTCCCCTCTGGAGACAATGAGACTATGGCATCCCCAATCGGGGAATATTGTAAGGCTGATAGTAGTGAGGTGGTGAAGGAGATCGGGACGAGGAAGGCGGGGAAGTACCGGGTTATTTATATCTAGTCACTAAGCACGGATAAAGCCATTTCAAGCAACGCTTCAATTCTGAATTGTGGTCTTACACAAGTGCGGTACTGAGGGTATTTTTCACTCTGAAACGTATCACAAATACACTATATATTATTTTAATTCAATTAATTGTGAAATAACGCAAATTAATCTAATCAAATTTATTTGCGCACGCCGGGATTGCTAGTCAAGAGCCTTACTTCTCGATCACGGAGGCCGTCGGACTATCATGTGACTAACAAATTTAACGAGTATACTAGTATATATTTTAAATCAAACATCATTCAATGGCGGCTTTTATAATGGGGTTATAAAATCAGAAGTAACCCATAACCGATATGGATTGACGAAAGAGAACTATCGTCTTCGAAAGGTCGAGAGCCTTAAATAATCGGTAAAACTGGAGTCATTAAAGAAAGGCTAATGAAAAAAGTGGATGAAATATAAAAGCTCAAATTAGAGAAATAGAGGGTTGTACTAAAGGAAATATCTGCAATCTGGAAAAGCATTTTCTTTATTGAATTATGACATAAATTAAATTAAACGCCTCCGACGATTTATACAATTTTAGAGTGAACAGAATATTTTGTAAAATAATGACATCATCTTTCCCTTGGCATCAACCCGGCAACATAAATAATACTAGGCATCTTTATGAGTCGGTTATATAATATTATCATGCTGAGGGATTTGGTGCGTACGGAACTTCTTTAGAAAGATCGATGAAATCCAGTAAAGCCTCCGCACATAAATATTACATTTAGAATTTTGTATTTCCATGCAACAAAATGAAGAGGACGAGAGATAAATATTGATATAATCTGTGAATAAGTGATAATACAAAAAAAATTGCACTGTAGAATAAACGATCTGTTAAATTTGGTAAAAGAATTAAAACGTCATTTACTGTACTATACGTACTAAATGAAAATGTGATCAAGATTTCAATATAGTTTCAAAGCAGTTCAATCACTTTTGAATTATGTACTAAAACCTAGTTTTTATTACAAGTATTTGTATTTTCTTCTACGGAGTGGCTAGATGTTGCTTTCTTTGATGTTTTCTTTACCTGTTCATTTTTTTCAGTGTTTTATTATTTTTTGACGGCCGGCGTAGTCTAGCGGTAAGGCTCTTGACTCGTATACCAAAGGTCGCGGGATCGAATCCCGGCGTGACAATTATTATTTTATTTGATTAATTTGTTTTATTTCACAATTTATTCATTTAAAATAGTATATAGTATTTGCGGCACGTTCCAGAGTGGAAGATACTCTCAGTATCGCACTGGTGTAAGACCACCATTCAGAAGTGAAGCGTTGCTTGAAATGGCATTAGCCGTGTTTGGTGACCAGATCTGAATAGCCAGGTACTTCTTTACCTTCCTCTTCCCTATCTCCTTCCTCTCCCCACTATATTCAGCCTCACAACATACCCCAATAGGGGATGCCATAATCTTAATGGCTTCAGACGGGAGCAGTTAAGACTCATATAAAAATATAAAAAATAAATTTTTCATTAAATGCTATTTTGGATGTTGATTTTACAAAATTTAAAATATTTGTTTTTTTTGGATTTAGTAAGATTCGATCCTCGGTCCGCTGAATGAGTGGCTAGACTAAAAAAGATTTGCGTGGGACCGCGGATTTATCGTATAATATTGGGACCGAGGACCCGTGATATAAATAAATATGTTATTCCTATCTCATTCTCTCGCAGGCTTAACCCTACAGATGTAAGTTTTTGTCTCTTTTCAGTGTCGCTAGCTTCCGTTTCAAAAATTTTAGAGTGAATAATCCTCTAATCCGGAATCAATGACCAACATTTGTAAATGACCAACGCTTTTATCACCAACAGTAGATTTTATACAAAAAGGTAATTACTGTTTTATTTCAAAATGGTAAAAGTTAATTCTGCTCAAAGAACTATTTTCTGGATTCGTTACGCTGACATTTCGTAAAACTTTTCGAACAACAAGAAAGCAAAAGATAACAAACTCGAAAAGCCATTCACAGAAGCACAGAAATACGAAATGGTCATAAAGCCATTGTATAGGAGCGTGCATAATAAATAACACCAATTATAGTCTCAGATATAACACTGTCCGGGGATACAGATGCACCCCAATTACGACACTGTATTTCCGTGTTCCAATTTCAAACACTGGAATATACAAAAAAAACAAGCAACCCTATCTTTCAAACCCACCCCTTGGACCGGAAATAAAATTTGATTTAACCTACCGGACTGGGTTCATGTGAAATTTTTGGCAAAGATTTCAACTTTTCATGGAAATTTGAAATGCATCATTAGTGATGTATTTCAAATGATTATTAACGTTGAAAAATCTACGCAAATTAAGAATAAAACCTTTATTTGAACGTATAAAAGTTACCTACAAGACATAAAAGACATGCTGTATTATAATTTTCTCGGTTTGCCCGCGTAACATAGTCCTTAAAAGGACTTTTTAACTCCTGAAGTTTCGGACAGATCTCACTGTCCATCATCAGAGGCCTTATGTATTGAGTTTTATCTCAAACTGATCACGGAAACGAAGAGACACAAAAGACAAAACTCAATACATAAGGCCTTTGAAGATGGACAGTGAGATTTGTCCGAAAAGTCTGGAGTTAAAAAGTTCTTTTAAGGACTACGTTACGCGGTCAAACCGAGAAAATTATTCTACATCTTACACCCGTGTAAACCTTAACCTTAACATGTTGTGAGTCTTAAGGTAAGTGTAGAGGAAAAGGAGATGGGGAAGAGAAAGGTAAGGATAAACCTGTCTATTCAGATCTAGACACCAAACACGACTAAAGCCATTTCAAGCGACTTTTCAATTCTGAATGATGGTCTTACACTAGGGCGATATTTAGACTATCTTGCACTTTGGAACGTGCCACAAACACGTCATTAATTATTTTTAAATAATTAATTGGAAAATAACACAAGTTGATCAAATACAGTGTATTTGCTCACGCCGGAATTCGATCCCACGATCTTTGGATTATGAGTCGAAAGCCTTACCCCTCCACCGGAGGCCGTTAAATAGAAACCCATAAAAATAAATATATTACGAATAACCCTTGAACGTTAAAAAAAATTTGATTCTTCTTAAAATTGTTGCGGTTTGTATAATGTCATTATTTAAAATTAATTTAATTTATTATCTTCTTTAGTTGTTGACTTTTTGGGGCACGGTACACTTCCCGACATATTGTCTCAAAGCCTTGATAAACAAAGGGATAAACGTAGGTAGACCAAACTGTTACCCAGAAGACAATAACAAGAGATAGAACAGATGGCAAGACGTTGAAAGCTTTGTTTGTTCAACTGGTACCATGATATGAACAAACCTGCTGATTGTATGTGGCTTATAACCCTGTATTAAGACTGGAATGAATTTTTATTGTTTTCAATAAAACTGTGATGAGTTTTGCGATCATATAAATATTGTTGGAACTGTATAAACGTAAGTTCGCTCTTGTTTTATTTTTTAAATAAATACTGTAACCCATTAGGTTCTATTGTACAGTCATATAATCATCACTCTTCATATGTTCAATAATATTGGTCAAAATTCTCACATTGGCATGTTCTGTGATTCACTGCCCAAATTTAGAAAGAGCATCAGGTCAATAATATAATTTGTTCAATGAGCATTCCTACATACATGTATACACACATACTCACATGTATACTTACAACTGTATGTTTCCTAAATGTACTTAGATAAAAATATGTTTATGTATATAAAAACGTCAATAATTTATGGGAGGACTTACTTTACCAGCTATTTTGGTCCTCGATGAAAAATTTTTTCAACTAAAAACATTAAAAATATCTAGGTGTTGGACATATAGGGTCGAGGTAGGGGGTTGGGTGGCCGCGAGGCTGTGTGATCAGTGACAACAAATGGAAGTAGAATAATTTTTCATTTTGAAAAAAAAACATAACATTAAACATAAATTGGTCACAGGGAACCAATTTTTTTTAACGCCTGATAATGTAAGGAATCGTTTGTTAGAGTAAGTCAAATACATTCCTTGACAGTAATACCACCCTTTATAACTGCGTTATAACGTCAGTCCTTTTCACATACTTGGGTAGATATTGAAAAACTTAAACACTAGGCTCCTTATATAAATTCTCTAAAACGTTAAGAAACCTTATTCAGAAAGAATGGTTCAACAGTTCTCTCAGAAGAAAAGAGAAGTACCTATTCTTCTGAAAAATAAACGAATGGATGCCTTTCATAGTCTTATATAGAACGCGATTCCCACTTGAAAGCGCCTGGAATTTTCCAATTGAAATGTTAGTCCGCCATGTGCAATAAACCACTAAAGAAAACGTATAAGCAATATAAACATTCGAGGCCCCGAAGGATATCAAATATGTACAGAATATCGATGCATTTTATACATATTACGTTAAAGAAAAATGGTAAGTATATTAAGTGCATTTTTTTTTTAATTTGTCTACGATATACATATATCTTCTTATATATGAATCACGCATAAAGCTTACAATTTTATTATCTATGAGAATTTGAAAGGCAAGTGTGGGTTCCGCCGCCCCGGAAACCATTTATTGTATAACCAACACCTCTGCCATAGGTCACCCTAAGTAGTTCGCTATGTTTGGTGACATAGCAGGAGTGCCCGGGTTGATGGAGTAGGGTTTATCTAGTTCTTGGCGGCACACGCAGTTACCCACATGATGCGTGGCCGGCTGGATAGTGACCTTTTTACCTCTCCAGCTGGACTCTCTCAACCCATCCCCTTGTACCGCAGTGGAAGGGATGGCTTCATACATCCGTCACTCCTGGACACATTGACCTCAGATTCCTACCCACCCCTCATCATCTCCTTCCTTTCACTACAAGACCCTCCCCACAGCATCCCCAAAGATGGCACATGCAGCGAAGGAACTAGTTTTTCTCGGGGCTTTCTGTATGGAACAATAACGTTATAAGATAATAATTTATTTTCGTTTATTCTCAATTAATTTTGGACAAAACTTGTTAAGACAAGAATTTTTGAAAAAAAAATTCTGCAATGAATGTAAGGATTTTAATAATGGTTAATGGTATCCTTTTTTACGAATGGAATAGGTACTAACATTATTTATTTACAAGCCCTTTTGATGGAAATGAAAGTTATGCGATTTTCAGAGCTTCATGATGTAAACATTGTACAATTTATTAAAAAAATGACTAAAATATTACAAGTATTTTTTCCAACGCTATCCAAATAGTATATGCAATCGCTTGGCTTAATTGGCAACGATTATAGTTTTAATGTGATTCTGATTGTTTTTGCGTAATTAAGCCAACACGAAATCAAGATCTAATTTATGGCCATAGTTTGTCGTTTGTCCCACCTTCGCTCGAACGGGGTAGCAAAGTTCCCATTGTCCCTCGCAGACACCGCCCACCCTTACCGTGCTCCGCTTCACCGATATAAATCTTGTGTACAACTCCGGCTTTGAGGTCGGTAAACACAAAACAATTATTCAATTAAGTCAACAGCTTATGACGGCGAAGCAATCAAATTTCAAACGCAGATCTGATACTATAAATTCATTATGATTGATACGTACCTAGAACAGGGTCTAGAAATAGGCTACTTGCATGGATTTCATAACGACTTGGAAAAAATCGAGTGGATAGATTTTTTTTACTAAGATTACGAAAATGTTAGCAAAAATTTTTAGAAATTGTTATGAAAATATTATATTTGAATAACAAATTCGAACAGGTACTGTGAAAAACTAGTACTTGGTACTTGAGTCATACAATAGCTGTATATCGGGAGACAAAAGAGGGAGATATTTTTCATTTATTTGAACGGCATTCTTTTGACTTGCTGCAGGAGTCTTGTTGGGGAACACGACTTGTGCAGGACGTCGCATTGTACCGGGTTGTAAAAACTAAAATATCGTTGCTAGAGCGATGTGGATCGTTCCGATTATATACATAATTTCCGGCATAATCATGAACTGTGGTTGTATTTAAATTCCTCTACAAGTAACGTGGAATACGCAAAATGCTTCCGATGTGCCGCGAGTGTTTTTCGCTACCGACATTGCCGTAATGGCGGATTAAATAACCTACCGAGATACTGAATCGGTTTGATTCTTGACAATCAGCGCTCGCCCTATGTTTTTAGTCGGCCAGGAATGGTATTCCGTAAAATTAACATCGGCCGCGACCCATATTTCAATAATTGAGATATTATTTCCGACCACGAGTGGAGATCGGCTACCCATGGACTGGACTAGCTAGATTCCCTCCAGCCGCTGCAGAAATTCATCAAGTCTCCAGATGGAACGAGTGATGGCACCATCCTGTCGGGCTGGCCGCCCGGGCTACAGTACCGGTCTCGGAGAAATGAAGTTAGATAGACAGGGTTAGGTTCATCTTACGGTCTGATTCGGTGGGGGTGAGTTGTTTTTCATGTTTTTTTAAACACGTTATGTTGTTCCCAGCAAAAGTATTATAATGCAGTTTGTTTCAATGATCGTTACCTTTGTTTTTTGTTAAATTTTATAACCTTGTAGTTGTATATGAAACATGTCCACGCCTTAAGAAAGTCTCTTGCTACGAAGGAGGATTCCACCATGATTCTGGCATAACCTTCTTACAGGTTTTGGGGCGTGGGCCCCCCCACAAAGCTAGTAATCATGAGGGAAACACCTCTTTCCAAACATTAGCTCTATAATTGAGTTTGTAACCTCTGGTATGGTCATGGCATTATATTTTTCCACAAAACAAATGACACAAGTCATATCTAATTAAACTATAACGTTACCCTTAGTAACAAAATGTATAGTTGTTTTATTTTTAACTAAGTAAATCCATTATTTGAGCTCGTGACGTCACTACATGAAAATGTCCCATCACCGATTATGTTCCCTTAATTTTTTTAAATTCCACGCCGATAATTTTTTTTTATATGGCAACACTTTGATTTCCGGCGAATCTTTGAATTTGCGTTTAAAGTTCACTAGATTTATTATTTGTTCTTGGCAAACTTATCCTTTGGTTTGATTTTTTGATAAAGATGGCGGTGTTTTTACAGATGTTACGAAGAGAACCCCGTACAATTTACTGCTTTTCGTGTGGAAAGCGTTCTTTTTTTAAAAATGATTTTCGGCTATGTAATTATTGTTTTTTCGCACCAATAAAATTATGTCCCGTATTTCCGGTTTTTAAAAAATTGTCCTATTTTTCGCGTTTATATTTTCAAAAAATAGCCAGGGTCTCAAAAATAAGATAAAAAAAACGGAATGTCTTAGAATATTTTCCTAAACCGAATTTTTTTTTTTAAATTTGATGCAAGTGGCCTATTGCGGACAATTGTGTTTCAAGTCAAATAACGTTCAATGTACATATCTTATAATTGCAAATTACAATCAAATGTAAATTTCTGACAAAAGCGGTTTGTGGGTATTTATTTCATGACCAGAATATCAATCTTAAAAAGATATTACTTAGTAAGTTTTGATTCATGAAAATATGTTTGATACTTTTATTATTCGGCGGTACATACACTATGCATATCGGTATACCGTATTTTCTCTATACCATATTGTATATGTTACAGTTAAAACCCGTTCTTAGTTACAACGCGTTTTCTCTAATATAAACTATTTTTCACTAAATGCCTTTATTACAACTATAATTAACTTCTGAATATCAGTGAAAACTAGCTCTAACTAGACAAAACGCGATTTGTCGAAATGATTCAGTTAAAACTGTTTCAACCAATGTCAAATTTCATCGTGCTTTATTCTGATTGGTCAAGTGATATCAGGTAAGGTTAGGTTTTGTTTTTAATTAACAATTATTAAATATTTTAATAAACAGTGTCTGTATTTTCAATCCCAATTTCAGTTTTAACAAAGGCAGTTAGTAAAAACTAGTTTTAACTAAAGAAAACGCTTTATAACTAAAAACTAGTTTTAACTGTAACATAGATCGACTGTCGTGGAGTTGATTTCCAGTAATGGGGGGTTTATGTGTTCTCACCCTTCACCTCTTATAGGTGTCCCCGGCTGTACGCGGCCTTTCCAAATCAGATGTAGATAGTAATTTTTCTCTTATTTCGAACGTTAAGTGTACAAAATTTCATTTAGAAGTGCCAAAATTCGACTTTATGGAGGGAAAAGGGGGAAGGGGTACTGTTTTGAAGGGCAAGTTTTCAAAATATCATCAATCTAGGAATTAAACTGGACGTTGATTTGAAAAACCTCTTAATACTCTTCTTCATATACCTGTGTTTAGGACTGGAAAAAACATTTTTCCTTTAGGATTTAGCATTTCATTTTTTTTTCCTTTAGTATTTAGGATTAAAAAAACATTTTTCCTATAAATCCATATTTGTTACGAAAAAGTCTAATGCTTTTCCCGGAATTAGATTTTCACGGAAATTTTCTTTTGTTTAATTGTACTCGTTCTAATTTTACATAAGTAAAATATGCAATATTAGGTATAGAGTATTCCGCATAATAACACAAGGATGCACCTGGTTTAATATGACTGAAATTAAGTGTTACCTTTAGGAGAAGTACATAGCACCAGTTCAGGATGGTAGCGCTCAGTCAGTCTTCTGATGACGTCTATCTGCTCCAGCACCAGCTGTACAGCATCCCTGTGTTGGGCGGCGCAGGGGACGTATGCTGCCCAGAACTGCAACAAAAGTACATCATGTTCTATAATGTGCACTGTGTATAACAGCAAGCCTTATATAAGGAAGAGGGGCTTGGGAGGCTCAAACCAAATAATGGAAAAATCACTTCTTCAATTATAGCAAAATCATTTCTTCAATAATAACAAAATCACTTCTTCAATTACAGCAAAATAACTTCTTTAATAATAACAAAATCATTTCTTCAACTATAGCAAAATCATACCTTCAATAAAAGCAAAATCATTTCTTCAATAATAGAAAAATCACTTCTTCAATAATAGCAAAATCACTTTTTCAACTTTAGCAAAATCACTTCTTCAACTATAGCAAAATCACTTCTTCTATAATAGCAAAATCATTTCTTCAATAATAGCAAAATCACTTCTTCAACTATAGCAAAATCACTTCTTAAATAAAAAAAGATGTAAATTGTGGATGAGGGATTAATTAACTCTTCGGCTTGACGCTCTTTACAAAATAGAGATATCTTAGAAGGAAGTCAAGTAACTGGATGATATGAAATCAAAGACCATTTGATCAAATGAATGAACTAAGTGCTAAGAGGGTTGTTCTTTTTTTAACTTACATAAAGTTAGTGGAGAAAAATTCAACAGAATTACCAAAATTATTATTTTATAATTACTTAAAAATCTACTGTACTAAAGACGTAACGACTGTATGCGTTTTAAAAAAATATGTATGTGTTTATAGTTTTGTAGTAAAAATTACTGAAAAATTACGTTGCGTTGTAAATCCTCCTGACAAAAGTGTATTTCATACAAATCACAGTTGTCTCTCACCACCTGGACTTGCGTATATTCTATAATGTTACAAAAATATGATATGACGGCATAAAATATAAAACTATTTTTAAACTCCAAAAAGTATCAAGAAATAGCTATTAATATTTTTTATGATGTTTAATAAAATATTTTTAAAAATCTCAAAAACTTGTCTCTTACAACTGATGTTTTAGTTCGTTAATTCTGTCATGTGGGTTGTCATTCGAAATAGGTATACCTACACGCATCTCGGGTTTGTCGTCCCCGATAGGCGGTTCTTCCCCCCTTGCTACAATTTCCCCTGTGAGATCCAGAGACCGCGCAGCAGTCGTCCATAACCACTCTGTCACATTTCCACTTCAGGTGAAAATGTCACAGAGTGGTATGAGTTCCTAAATAAATATTTTCAGTTTCATTACAAATATATTGCTGTATATGTTTTCTAAAAGGGTTCTTATTTATTATAATAACAGAAAAGTACAAGAAATTTCATGAAGACTTATTGATAAAATAAAATAAAAGATTTTGTGATGGAGGTGTACAATTTTTGGTCGAATCCATCAAGTCCTGATAATTGTACAAAAATATGTAAACTTCGCGGCAGACAACATTTTCCAATATAATAGGAATTCAGTCATCATAAAAACTATAAGTGCCGACTAGAAATCGTTACATTTTTTTTCGATTTTGAGCTAATAATTTATGAAAATGTAGGTTTATAAATGTTATTTGTGAAAATGTAAGTTGGGTTAAAAAGCAGGGTTTACTGTCAGGTGACAGTTTCTTCCAACCAATATACTGCCTTAAACATGCCCTTCCACCCTATAAAAAATTGTGAAATACCGGTAAAGTGGTAATAAACTACTTTCTTATTATATGTTGGTATGCGGAACACTAAAACAAGAACTTCAACAAAGATCCAAAAAAATGTCATAAATTGAAACTTTTTTTGGATGATGCCTACCTACGGTAAAAACATGTGGATGTGGGTAAGTGAAAGTGTATCACCGACGCTAACATAAATGACCAGTCGTCCCAGACGTTCCGTGTTCGATTCCTAAGGCTGGCTAAGTCCTCCATCACAACTCAAGCAACATTTTCGGCTTACTGTGGTAGTAGAAGGAGATTTTCAAATATTGTCGGGTTATTCGTAACCCGGGAATCTTTGTCTATTTAACAAAAAATAATAAAAAATAAAAATATACGAAAGCTGTCAGTCAGCTGACATAAATGAGTTTGCCAAAAAAAGTAAATGGCAATGGGCACGAAACATCCCTCGTTGGACGAACATTTCGGACGTTGGACAAATCTCATCATTCAGTGTCGTCCGAGTGAAGAGAGGTCCCAGAGGAATCAAGGGAGCTAAAATACCCGAAAACCCATTAGATCAATGAAATATAAAAAACAACCGAAACACGTGATAAATTTGAAAATGTGGATATTGAAAAGCTCCTACGGGAGACAAGCACCCGCCAACGGAACGCTAATGGTCGATAATGTTGAATATTTTTTAATTTAGCAAACTGTTATGTATAGTCGCAGAATAAATAATAATCGTTGTAAATACTTTGCATTAATTTTTTTCAGTCAAATAATGATTCAATCAAGCAATGCAAAAATGAGGCGAAATCATAAAAATCTAAATATATAGCATCGATATACAATGTGAGGTAGGTGAGTAGTAGGTACCTAATTAACTACAAGTAATTAACTGAATAAAAAAAGGATAATTCTGAAACCATTTTGCTCCGAAAATATGTTTTATGTCTAAAGTAGATAGAATAAGTTTTTCTGTAAATTTGTAAAAGAAATCTTGTTATTCTTTAAAATAAAAATTAAGTAGGTATTTTAAATAGATCTACTTAGCTAGTAAATTGCAAACGAAAAATTTTCTTTCTTAAAAATAATACATATAAATGCGACAAAATGTTTTTCGGTCTTTTATATTTCGGGCGTTTATTATTATTTTTTTTAAATACTGTATTCAACGATTAAATAATTCTCCAATTTGAGGTTTTACTATAAATCTCAGGTTTTACTATAAATCTTTTATTAAATAATAAATATATAATGTATTTTAAATATAACTTTGTTACATATATAATTTTATACGTACTTACATGGAACTTGGAAAAGAGGTTTTGAAGAGGAAAAAGGTCCCCCATTTGTCTAAAAAAGAAATTTCCTCACTTATCGACTGAGAATCGGACAGTTTTCCGTTCCTTCTCACCTTTTTAAAATTCACATCCTTGACTCCCCAGATTGTTCGTTCTGTGGTCTAGATGTGGGAATTTTAGATCACATATTTTTTGGTGTACTCTCTCTAAATAAATATCCTCTTCTATCAAGCGTTATCAAAAATTGCCTCCCCTCCATTCAAAATTTCATCTCTTCTTAGTCTGAATTCGACTCCAATCTTCCATATAATTCTTAATTTTGCTAATTTAAATA